>MU001507.1:682111-1382861 GCA_010093485.1 Karstenula rhodostoma CBS 690.94 | reverse complement strand
AGAAATATAGTATATTTAAATTAACTACTTTAATAATATAAATAAAGTAACTATATATTCTAATTATATTATATACCTTAAATATATACTTTAGATAAATAGTATATTAGAAATTATTTATTTTTCTTTAAATTATAGAAATCTAGATATTTATAAATAAAATATTTATATTTAGCTAAATAATAAAGCTTTTAAAGTAATTTTTAAATATAAATAGAGTACTAGATATAATATACTATAAAAAGATTAAATATAATAGAATATACTAGAAATAGAAATAATTTAAAGTAAGTAGAGATTAGAATAAATATTTATCTAGATATTAGTATATATATTAGTCTAGATATTAGTTTAGATATTAGTCTAGTTATTACTCTAAATATTAAACTTTAAATATACTAATAAAATATTATTAAATAGCTTATTATAGAAATTATAATATATATTTAAAGAAAAAAGAAATATATTAATAAAAATAGTATATTAATTAATTCTTAAATATTTTTAAATTTAGAAGTATAGTATATTTAAATTATCTACTTTAACTATATTATATACCTTAAATATATATTTTAGATAAATAATATATTATAAAATATCTATTTTTTATAAATTAGAGAAATATAGATATTTATAAATAAAACGTTTATATTAAGCTAAATAATTTAGTTTTTAAAGTAATTTTTAAATATAAATAAACTCCTAGATATATTATACTATAAAGATATTAAATAAAATATATTACTAATCTATATAAACTAAATTAGTATATTTATAATAAATCTTTATTATTTATAAAAAAAAATATATATAGTAACTATAAAATCTAGTTTATTATTTTTTATTTAATTCTAGTAATAGTTATTATACTCTCCCTAGATAATATAAAGGTTAAACTACTAGTAATTATAAATAAAGTAAATACTTATTTAAATATTATTAAGCTTCTAATAGAATATTAATATATAGTTTAATTTCTTAGATAAAAGTATAGGTTTTTATAAATAGTTTAAATTTATAGAATTTAAAAATTATTAAATAGAATAATTCTACTAATATATTTAGTTTTTAGTAGTTATAAAATCCTCTATAAATAAGTTCTTATTACTAAATTTATTCTTATTACTTTTATTATTATAATTAGGTATAGAACTATTAGAAGAGGTAAGGTCTAATATTTTATTTAATATCTATAAACCTAGAGATATAGAAGTAGACTAGATAGATATTAATACTATTATAAATTAAATAGATTTTATACTTAAATTATTTATATATAATAATAAAGGAGTATATAGAATTAATTATATTATATTTAGTCTAAGAGAGAATATTAGAAGTAGGATTTAATAGGCCTTATATAATAAATAATAGCTATTCTAAACTAATCTTTATAAGGTTAGTCTTATTAGGGTAAAGAGCTATAAAAGACTTAATAAAAATAATAAAATATAAAATATAAAATATAGTTAAATTATAGTATTAGTAAATCTATTAATAATATAATATTTAGAAAGAAATATAATAGAAGTTAGTAGAGAATATTTTTATTTATAATATATATAGTATTTCTTTAGTTTTCTATTTATAAAAATATTAAGAACTAGATTAAAGAGATAATTATATTTATAATAGAATAGTATAGGTCCCTAGTTTATTATTACTAATTAATAAAGAGATAGTATATAGTTAAAATAAATAATATAATATAAAAATATATCTATAAAATAAGTATTAGTCTAGATATTAAATAAGAATATATATAAAAAATAAAAAATAAAATATAACTAATTTACTTTATAAGTTTATTTTATACTAATTAAAAAATATAATCTATTATAGAAGAAAATATTTTTATTTACTATTATCTATATAATTTTAGAAGAAGAAAAGAATAATATTTTCTATAATAAAATTAAATTACTTAGTCTTATAAAAATACTACTTAGTCTATTTCTAGAACTCTAGAACTTTATAAAAAAGAATATATTTCTAGTTAAAATTATTAAAATACTTCTTATACTATTAATACTATTCTATAATAATTATATAGTATTTAAAAAAGGTATATTAATAAAAAAGTAAAATATTATAAATAGAGTATTATATAGTATTTATAATAGAATATAATAAATTAGCTAATAAGGATATATAGAATAATAGTATACTTTTTAATATAAAATAGTATAGTATTATAATTTTAAAATAGGTAAATTTAGGGGGTAATAGTATCTATAAATCCCTATTAATATTAGTTAAAATAATAATAAAAAGAAATATTTATATTTTATTTTATATATTATAGCTATAATATTATTCTATATAAGTATATTTATATTATATATAATAGATACTTTAGTACTAGAAAGACTTTTACTCTATTAGAAGGTATTAAAAAATACTATAGAAATAAAGAATATAGATAGTATTCTATAGATATAAAGTATTTTAAAAAAGGTTAAAATAAATAAAGAAAATAATATAAAATTATTAGAAATATAGTTAAAATTAAATATTATAATAATATTATAATAAAAGAATAAATAAGGGATAAAATTAAATTAAATTAAAAAAAAAAAATTTAAGTTTTTAAAGTATTAGTTAGTATTAGACTAGACTAATACCTAAATAAGGATTATATACTAGATAAATATTTAGAAATATATAATTAAATTTAGTATTTTAAAACTAAAATAGTTATAGATAATATATTAGCTATATTAATATTTAGAAAAATATTATTATATCGCGTTTTAAAAACTAATTAGAATATATAAAACGTCTTTTTTTAATTAATAAAAAGTCTAAAATTCTCTATTCTAATTAAGTAATATATAGTTCTAAGGTTTAGCTAACTATATAAAAATTCTATTATAATAGTTTATTTTTTTACTTCGTTTATTATAAATAATAATAGAATATACTATAAATATATATAGTTTTAAGTAAGTATAGATTAAAAATAATTAAGAATAGTTAAAAGAATTAAACTATTAAATAAATAAGTAATAAAAGATACTATAATTTTTCTTTCTAATATAGATATTAGATTAGTACTAATATAGTATTTTAGTAAAAACCTAATATTAAATTTATTATTTTCTATAGAAATAATCCTTAGTAGAACTCTATATTTTAATACTTTATAACTTTTTACCTAATTACCTAATTATAATAGTTTCTAGACTAAACTACTTATAGTTAGTAGTATAATTTAATAGTAATTTATAATTTTTTTTTCTAAGTAGTTAACGTTTTTAAATATATATAAAGATTTTAAAAAAATCTAGAAAGCTTAAATCTTATCTATCTCTATAATTACGTAAACTAGAACTATAATTTTTATATTATTAAATAGGGCTTTTAAAGTACTTAGATATTAAAACTTTCTATTTAGATAATTAAATTTTAGTTTTTATTACTATAAAACTAGAAATAGCTATAGCTTAATTATTATTAAAACTAGAAATATAATTTTTAGTTCTATTTAAAGAGATAAGTTTACTTAGTAATTTTAATATTTTAAATTTCCTAATTAGGTCTAGTTTAGATTTTCCTGGCCTAGATTAACGTTATTACGTCGCGTTTTAAGAGCTAATTAAAACGCTTAAATAGCTTTTTTTTAGCTAATAAAAAGGTTTAAAAAAAGTATTCTAATTAGATAATATATAAACCTAAGGTTTAGCTAACTATATAGAAGTTCTATTATAATAGTTTACTTTTTTATTTTATTTATTATAAATAATAATAACCCTATATAATATTTTTATTTTATAAATAATAATTATTAGTTTTTATAGTACTTTTTATAGCTATTTATAATTAAAGAGATACTATTTACCTATTTATAGTTAAGTTTTAAAGTAATTATAATAGTTAATTTAATAATAAAACTAGTATACTTCTATTTTTTTTTTCTATTTAAGCTATTATAATTATACTAATACTACCTACTCTATACTTTATAATCTATCTTAGGTATATTATTTAGTATAAATTAGTTAATACTATTATAATAACTTTAAATATTTTTTATATCTATATAATACTTACCTTTTTTAGTAACTTATTTATAAAGTTTTTATTTTTTTCTTCCTCTAAAGTATAGAGGGTTATTTTTATAAGTTTATAGAATAGTAATAAGAGCTTAAAACTCTATTACTAAATAATTTAAATTCTATTATTATATATCTAAGTCTATTCTAGTAAATAAACTAGAATAGTTTTTTTAGTATTAAAATCTACTATTTACTAGTTTATATTAATATAAACTTATAGATAATATTATATTATACTATTTCTAAATTAAATTTATAATTAGAATATTTTATTTTATAGTAAATATTAGTAAAATTCTAGATTTATAATAGTTACTTTATTATTTTATCTTTAAACTTAGTAACTTTAGTAGATATTTTAGTATTCTAGTAAATAGCTAGGTAAGGTTTTATTATATTCTTCTAGTAATTCTAATTAATAGTAATATAGAGTAATACTATAGATATACCTATACTTATTAGCTATTTATATTATTTAGAAAAATAGTATATCTTTATATAATAAAGAGCTAGAATCTATAGTTATATTATATAGTATTATAATATTTAAGAAAATAAAGAAAAAAGGTATTATAATATTACTATACTATAATACCTAGTCTTAATTTTAATAAAAAAAAGTTATAATTATAGTTAATTAAAAAATTTAAAATCTACTAGTAATTAGTATTCTACACGCCAAGCCTCTAATTACTAAGCCCTATATAATAATTCTAGTTTAAATTCTATTCTAATCTTTACTTTTTTTTTATAACCTTTTTTTAAAAATATATTTATTTTTAAGTTATTAGCTAGGAAAATATTTTTTTATTAATATTTTTATTTATACTTAATAACTTAATCTTTTTATTATTATTTCCCTTCTAATAACCCTAATAAAAAGTAAAGGCTATACTAATATTATAATTATAGTAAACTAATTAAATAAAAATTCTAAATCTATTAGACTTTTAAATCTAATAGTAAATATTATTACTAAGATATTTTTATAATACTAGATTATAGATTACTTTCTTCTAGACTCTATTATATCTAACTAAAAAGAATAATTTATTAGTAAATTATAAATAGAATTTTATAAATTAATAAAAATAGACTATAGATTATTTACTACTAAATATTCTAAAATAAATAGATAGACTAAATAAATAAATTCTATTTTTAAGGGTTATTTATAAGTTTATTATAATTAGTAATAAAATAACTAGATATAGTAGTTACCTATAGTATAGATTATTATAAAAGGAAGAAAAATTATTTTTATAAAAATTAGTCTATTCTTCTTATTCTATAGCTAGAATATAAAATTAATAAAAAACTTAAATATCTATAAAATAGTTTTAAAATTTAGAATAAACCTAAAATAAACTATAGAGACTATAATTAAAAAGTTTAAAAAGGTTTTTAATTTTATTTAAATAAAAATAGTATTAGTATAATAAAAGTAAGAATAGTAGATAAATTAGTAATAGAAAAATACCCTAATTTTAAAAAAAAGGGATAGAGTATAGTTAAAATATAATAATTACCTCTAAAATTTCTATTTAAATAAAAAACTAGACTAAAAGAATAGAAAATTTATAGTCTAGAAAGTAATAAACTTATATATTATAGAATTTAATATATTATAAAATATATATTTATAGTTTTATATAGACTAATTAAAACTTATACCCTCTAGTCTACTAGCTAATTAAGTTTTAAATAATATCTAATCTAATACTATTATTATAGAAAAGGATAAAAAAGAGTATAATATAGTAAATATTTATATAAAATAAAGGCCTTATTAAGGAAAATAAATAGAGTATTTAATATAGTAAAAAAATTACTTATAATAGACTTAGAAACTTTAAATTTTTTTAACTAAGTTACTATTCTTAACTATTAGAAGAAGTTTTCTAAACTATATAAAAATAGTAATAGAATATTATCTACTAATTTTTATTATAATATTTCTTAAATTTCCTTTTACTAAAATAGAAATAAGAGAGGAGTATTAAATAGAAAAAAACTATATTAGATTTACTATAAATAATACTAGATTACTATAAATTATAAATATAAATAGATTAGTTATATATTATATAATTATATAAATTATAGTTATTCTTTATTATTCTAAGTCTAGCTAAGATATATCCTTAAATAGTATTTTAGTACTCTATACTAGTTCTAATAATATAAAATATTCTAGTTTCTTCTTTTATATTTATTACTTATTACTACTAGTAGTTACTATAACTTACTATAATAGTAAGTATACTATACTATAAATAATCGTATATATATATAATTTAATATACCCCCTTAATTTAGTACTCTCTAGCTATCTAAACTAGATTATAAGTAATAATTTAGAATACTTAATAAAAATAATTTTAAATTTCTTTAAATAATATAGTACTTATTACCTCTTAATTTTTTATATTAACTAATCTAAACTAGTTAAGGAAGCTTAGTTATTTATTTACTAGTAGTATTTTTATAAGTCTATTAGTAATTATTTTAGTTAACTTAATATATTTAATAGTAATTATTTCTATAAAAACTTCTTATTATAGCTAGTAATTATAAATATTAATATATTAGAGCTTAGTCTAGAGTTTTAATACTTTCTAAATTACTAAATAAATTATCTATTAATTATTATATTATATTATAATTATAGAGCTAGATAATATAATTCTAAGTTTTTTTAATAATTTTAAAATATAGATAGCTTCCTTAGTTATCTATAATAGGGTAAGTAGTTTTACCTCTATTATAGAGATAGTAATAGTATTTTATTTATTTATTTTCTATATTATTAGGCTATTAAATAACTTAATTATATAGTTTTATAAGCTTTTCCTATTAATTATATTATTAGTAAATAAGGTATTACTAGTAATTTAGAGGTATAATTTATCTCTAAGCTATAGACCCTTATATTTAGTAACTAAAAGATATAATAATATTTTATTAGTAGTATTTTAATATATTTAGTCTAGATTTAATAGAAATTAGACTAGTTATAATATAGTAAAAGTAATATCTAGTTATATTATAACTATTATAAATAGTAGAGATTTAATTTTTTATTAATACTTATTAATCTCTAATAATAAGGCTAGACCTTTTTAAGATTTAAACTCTATACTAGCTATAAATATATTATAGTAATAATTAATTTTATTTACTAGTTATTAGATCTTCTTAATATATAAAGTCTATAATAATTATATAAATTACTAGTTTTATTTTTAAATAACCTCTATACTAAGGAACTATTATAAATTATCTTCTCTAATTATAATATATTTTTATTTAAGTAATTCTACTATTTTAGTTACTACTACCTCCCTTATTTAGTAATAAGTAATAATAATATTATCTATATAAAAGAAGATAATAATATTATTTTTAATTATATAATATAATTTATATAGAATTATAATAAAACTTATACCTTTAAGTATTATAGTAAATTTTTTCTACTATAGCTTAGATAAGATTTAAAATTTATAGAGGGCCTTTTATAATTTAAAAATTATATTTTTCTTTTAGTATTCTATAGATACCCTTATATTAACTTCTTAATTAAATATTATATATATAAATATATTAATTATATTATATTATTTTAGTTTAAGATTATATCTAGTAGCTATTACTATAAGTATATAGAATAATTAATTAGCTAAAATTACTATATAGATATTTTATAGAGTAATATTCTTTTACTAGTTTTTTTATATAACTAGTTAAGCCTTATATTTTAGAAATTAATAGTATTTATTAGGTTTATAAGTATATACCTATATATAGTTAAGAATTTAATAATTTACTTATTAAATTAGTCTCTATAATATTTCTATCTATAAGTTTATTTATTAATAACTAGTAAGGTATTTATATTTAGTTTCTTAAAATAATTCCCCTATTAGATAATTCTTAAGTTTAATTTAGATTATTAGTAATAGTAGTAGCTAGCTTTAATAAAACTTTAGTTCTTTTATAAGTATTTATTTTACTTATACTTTATTAAGGTTATAGTCTTTATATATACCTTTATAACCTACTAGAATATCTACTATAAATATAACTATCTAGAGTATAATTTTTATACTAACTACTATTTACTACTATATATAGTTATTTATTATTTATACTTTTAGTAATAATATATTCTATATTATAAGTTATACTAATAGTATAATTAGTAATAATATTATTAATAGTAATAAATAGATACTATTATATTTTTTTTTAATAACTTTTCTAATACCTTTTATTATTATAAGTTATTATAACTTATTATAACTAATTTATTTTAATAAAATAAAGTTATTTCTAGTTTAGTTATTAGAGTAGATAGTTTCTTTATAGTTCTAATCTATAATATAATTTCTTCTAGAGTACTATATATAAAATTATTTATAAGTTCTTTCTATATTCTATTAAATACTATATTTTTATTAAATATAATATTATAAATACTATATATATATATTATATATAATTACTATAAGGGTAGGTAAATTAATAAAGTAAGGGGGATAAAAAGGCACGTTATACTTTACTAATATATAAATAAAGGGGGACTAAAAAAGTAGCTAAAACTTATCTAGTATCTATATATAGGCTAACTAAAAAGGGTATAGTACTAAGCTAGTTAAAACGGGCTTAGCGCGTACCTATTAATATATAAGAAATCTAATAATAGAGAGTTAATAAGATATTAAAAAAAATAGTTTTTATTAAAACTAGAAAAAAAATATATATAGGTAGATACTATTATATAAATATTAATTACTTTTAATAGTAATAGAATCTATATATACTAGATATTTATTAATTAGTATTTTATAAGGTATTTAATCTATACCTTTAAATTAAGTCTCTATAGCTTACTTTTTTTATACTATATATTATTAGTTATAGTAAAGACTTTACTTCTATATATTTTAAAATATACTAGATTTAGTTTCTAAAATAAAATTACTATTCTATTAATAAGGGTAACTATTATAAAAAATATTTTATATAGTAAATACTAGTAATTTTTATAATTTAGTATTTAATTATATAGATATACTATTATTCTAGTAATCTTAGACTATATTTCCTATAGAAAGTTTATATTAAATTATATTATATAAACTTTTTCTTTTATTATATTTTTTAAATACTTAGTTTCTCTATTTTATACTTATATATCTAGTACTAAGGATTTAATTTTAATACCTTAGCTTATATATTAGTATTTAATATCTATTTTTACTATAAAGATTTTATTATTTAATTTAATAATTTTAATTATTATACTAAACTATACTTTTATAAATAATATAAAGCTACTAAGTATTTTAATAATAGTTTTTACTAGATAGTTATCTCTAAAGTAGAAGTTCTATATATAACTAGAATATTAATTAGTAATTAATATTTAGCTTTTTTCTTTAGTAGAACTATTAGGTTTAAAGTTATAAAAATTAATTATAATATACTTACTAGATTCTTAATTATTTAGTTAAAATATATATTTAATCTATTATTTTAATTTAGTTTATTTATAAGTATTATATTTTACTATAGAAATACCTTTAATATATACCCCTTTAGCTTACTATACTAAGTACTTAAGTATTTTTAGTCCTAGGTAGTCTAGTTATTTATACTATATAGCTATATTTATATTTTTTATTTTATATTTTATATATATTATTATTTTATATATAGTATATACTATACTTTATATAATAGTATAAGTACTATTAATAAGTTTATACTCTAGTATTTATTAATTATATAACTTTTATAATTCTACTATAATAATATTATTAGCCTATTTTAATACTATAAATTCTTATTTAGTATTCTACTATAGTTCTTAATATCTAAGTAATTAAAAGAATACTAAATTATAAAATAGATTAAAGTAATAAGCTATATTATTAAGTCTAATTATACTATTTCTTTAATAATTTTATAATTTAAGATAAATACTTTTATATTTTTATATCTAGACCTATATATTATCTATCTATATAAAGTCTCCTAGTATTAGTAGCTAGAGTAAAATAAATTAATTAATATTATTAAAAATATAGTATATAATATCTAAGTTAAGGATTAATAAAATTTATAGTAGATATATATAAAAATTAAATTAAAAGATTACTTAAAAGTTTATAAAAATTATAATAATTTTCTATCTCTTTAGTTATTTATTACTAGCCTCTAATATTTAAGTAGGTATTAGTATATAAAATAGTTTAATTTTTAGTATTTAGAAATAAGGCCTATTTTATCCTTATATTAGTCCTTAGAATATAATATTATATTTTTATTTATATACTATTAGTTTACTAATACTTAGGTTTAGTTTTTACTATATAGAGGCTTACTTTTTATATAAATAATAGTACTTTTTAACTATATAATATTATTTATATACTAGGTATTTATCTATAGTAATTAAAGACTTATACTTTAATAGCCTTAAAACTAGTTTATAATTTAATAGCTACTTTTTACTAGGTTTTCTAGTTTAATATTAATTATAGGGATATATTTAGCTTCTAGATAGTATAATTTTAGTAAAAAAGATATTTCTATTATTACTCTAAATAGTTTTACTATTATTAGTAAGAAAGGTTCTTTATTTAATTATAAAAATAGTTTTATATTTTCCTTTTATACTAGAATAATTTACTATTATATATTTTTAGAATTATTTTATTATTTTTTTCTAGCTTATACTAGCTATTTTTCTTTTATTATCTTAAAAGTTTATAGACTATATAGGTATAATCTTATTTATAAATACTAGAAAGTTTTTAATAATTATATTTAATTATATTACTTTAGTAATATAATATATTTATATTTTAGTAGTTACTTAATTATATTTAGCTAGCTATATATTCTATTATAAAATACTCCTTATTAGTTTAAAAGAAGCTAGATATCTATTATATATATATTTTTATTTAAATTACTTATTAACTCTAACTATTAGTTTAAGGCTAGATATCTACTAGTAAAGTAATTAATTATAGTAGTAATAGGTATACTATAGATATAGTAATACTATTAATTAAATAAATATAATAATTTACTAGATATTTTTTTTTTTTTTTTATATTTATAGTAATTACTTTTATACTATTTAATATAGATTTTATAGTATTTAAAGTCCTTTTTAAAGGCCTTTTATTTAGCTATTAATAGTTTAGATTACTTTATTAGTATTTTAATATTAACTACTAGTATATAGTTAGTAATAACTAAAACTCTAATAGTTACTAGTTATATAATTAATAGAATAGTTAAATCTAGGTTTATTTTATTTTATATATTATAAGTAGTATATTATATTTATAGCTATATATACTAGCTTATATAGTCTATATAGTTATAGAGTATTATTATTATAATATATTATAATTATTAGACTATTATTTTTATATAGAAGAAGGTAGTAAAACTCTTAATTATTAAATTTACTATAAATAATAATAGATTACTATAAACTATAAATATAAATAGATTAGTTATATATTATATAATTATATAAATTATAATTATTCTTTATTATTTTAAGTCTAGCTAAGATATACTTTTAAATAGTACCTTAGTACCCTATACTAGTTTTAATAGTATAAAATATTCTAGTCTCTCCTTTTATACTTACTACCTACTACTACTAGTAATTACTATAACTTACTATAATAATAAGTATACTATACTATAGATAATAGTATATATATATTATTTAATAAATTAAAGGGGTAAAATAAACTTATAGAATATAAGTAAAATATTATTAAAAATATAAAACTAGAATATAACTAAATAGAATAAATACTTTTAGAATTAAATAAATAAAAGAAACTATATAAATTAAAACTAAATTTAAAATACTAAAATAAAAAAAATTCTAGAAAAAAACTCTTTATATAAAAATATTTAAAATCTACTAACTAATTTATATATAGGCTACTAAATAAGGCCTAAGCTTAAAGATAAATAAATTCTATAAGGAGATTTAATTTTAGATTAAATTAAGCCTTATAAAAAAATAGAATAAAACTTTAGAATATATATTTAAAACCCCTAAATAATAATAAATAGTTCTAAGACTAGAACTATTAAAAAAAAAATATATAAAAAGTAAATAAGAAAAATTTAAAAAAAAAATTTAAAAAGTTAAGAAATAGTAAAAGATACTTAAAAAGAAAAAAATAATTTAAAAAAGAATATTATTAAGTTAGCCTTTTCTAGAAAAGTAAAAAAGCTATAAACTAAAATATAAAACTAGAATATAGCTAAATAGAGTAAATACTCTTAGAATTAAATAGATAGAAGAAACTATATAAATTAAAACTAAATTTAAGATACTAAAATAGAGAGGATTCTAGGGAGGAATTCTCTATATACTAGATATTTAAAATCTACTAACTAATCTATATATAGACTACTAGATAAAACCTAAGCTTAAAAGTAAATAAATATTTTATAAGGGGATTTAATCTTAAATTAAATTAACCCTTATACTACCCCCCTCTAAGCGCGATCTAGGGTTTTAATAATCCCTAAGGACTATAAAAATACATATATTTATAAAAAAAAAAAAGAATAAATTAATCTAGAAAGAAAAAAATAAAAATAAAGAAAAATATTCTCTATATCTTTAAAAAAAATTCTATTAAACTTATATAATTATAGACTAGATTAGAGTATTCTATTCTAGTATAATTATATAGGGCTCTATAATTTTTTATATAAAAATATCTTTATTTAGAATTTTTCTAAGTAGTTAGTTATATACTATTATATATATATTATATAGGGTTCCCTAATTCTATAAGGAGAGGTTAAAATCTAGTTTAAAATCTTAGATTCCTTACTTATAGTTAAAGGCTTAAAGTATTTAATATATAAAACTTAATCCTTTATAGTATTAAAAAGTATAAGATAAGTATATTTTATAAATACTAGATAGGCTATCTAGATTAAATTACTATACTAACTAGCCTATTTTTAAGTAACTCTTTATTAACTATCTATCTTAATAGGTATATTATCTTTAGAATTACTATCTAAAAATACTTTATTAAGGATAGCTTTCTTTTAAATATTTAGGTACTTAAGAGGCCTAGCTATCTAAGGATTAGTATTATAAAAGTTACCTACTAGTTTTAAGGTATTTCTAAAATTAAATATTAGATATTATATATTATCTAGATTATAGCCTTATTATACTACTTAATACTAAAGTTTTCCCTAGTTTAGTTAGCTATTATAAATAAGTAATACCTCCTATTTAAGAGTATTATTAATTTTAATTAGTAGTTTCTATAGTTAGTATTATCTAGAAAGTAGGTTATTAGATACTTTCTAAAGATAATCTATATAAAATACTAGATAAACTTTTATATATAATAGTAATTTAAACTTATAAAATAACCTTTTTATCCCTATAATATAGTATAGACTATATATTTACTTATTAAGCTTAATAGAGGGATATAATATTAAAAAGCCTTTTAGAGTAATATAAATAAAGTTACTAATAATAAAATTAAATAGTTAATAGTATTTATTAGTTTATTTTACTATTAAATTTTATACTATAATAAGGTTCTAATAGGCCTAGTTATAAACCTAAGTAATAGCTTTAAGGTAAGTAATAATAAACTTATAGACTTACTTAGAACTAATATTATTAGGGGAGTCCTTAGGTAATCTAACTCTATTTCTTTAGTTTTAAAAAACTTTAATTTTATAACTAAACTTAATTTTATATAGAGAGAAACTAGTAAATTTATTAGATAAAGAGGCTTATACCTAGTCTATTAAAGGGAGTAGATTTAACTAATTATTCTAAAATTTATTAATAAATAGGTAGAAATACTAGTTAATATACTTATTATATATCTTAGTTTAGCTATCTATTTAGATATAACCTATAAATATAAGTTTCTACTATATACTTATAAAGTAATATAGTTTACTAATAAAATTAGAAATAAACTATAGCCCTTAATCTAATATAATAAATTTAGGGATACTAAAAATTCTCTAGATATACTAGTAGTAAAGAAAGGTAGTCTATTCTATAGTAATTATTTTATAGTATAGTAGTAAAAAAAATATATTTATTTAGATAGTATATATAAACTATAATATTATTAAAGCCCTTTTAGTCTAGTAGAAAGCTTTTAAAGTCTATAGAGATATTTTACTATATAGTCTTTAAAATAGGTAGTAGTTATAATAGACCTAGCTTTTTATTATAAGGGGGCTTAGTTTAGTAATAGATTTTATAATTATATATAAACTATTTTATATTTATATATATATAGTTCTAATAGTATAATTTCTAGATAAATTTATAGGTCTTTTTAGTACTAGAATATATAGTTATCTAATAGGAGTAAACTATATTAATAAGGATTATTTAAAGCTAACTAGTTTTAAAGATAACTAGATAGTTTTAGTATAAAAGAAGTCTAAAAGATATTCTATTATACTTACTATTTAATTTAGAAATAACCTTTTAAAGTAATTCTAAAATTAGATTAGTATAATTTACTTTAAATAGATAGTCTACTAGTATAATAGGAGAGTTTTATAATTTAGTCTCTCTACTCTACTAGTTTAGCTTAGTAGTAGTAATTAATACTACTATTTTATAGTCCTTATTATTAGTATTATTATTAGTAATATCCTATTATTAGGGGAAGAAGTATATTATATAGGCTAATTTAGCTTTTATTTTCTATATAACTAGTTTTTTCTATTTCTATAATAGTATATTAGCTATAATATTTATAAATCTAGGGTAAAATATAATTATATAGTTATACTAGAATAATACTTCTAACTAATAAGTTTAATAGGATATAAATTCTCGCTTTATAAAGAAGTATTTAAGTATATAATAGTTTATAATAATAGTAAATAACTTTTTTAACTATAAACTAATAAGCTAGGTATACTATATATATAACCTATTTATAATAATAAGTATTTTCTTATTATAAATATTATAATTTATCTCTACTAGTTTTATTTTATATAAGTAGAAACTAAAAGGTTTCTAGATTCTATTATTTTATATCTATAAGATAGCTTCTATAATAATACTATTACTAGTATTAGTCTCTATTTATATTTTATAGTAGGGGGAGTATTATATAATAAGATTATCTAAATAGAAAAGGTTCTTTATAATTTAAAAAGTAGTATATTCCTTATTTTTAAACTTATACTAAATACTTTTTTTAGTTAGCTTAGTAAAGGATTAAATAATATATCTATAGTTTTTAAAATAGATCTAATAGTAGTTATAGAATTCTAAAAAGGATTAGAGGGTATAAAAACTAGTAGACTCTTTCTAGTTCTATATTATAGTTTTCTTCTTAGAGTCCTTATAGATCCTATTAGTAGTAATAATAAAGTCTAGAAATTTAACTTCTTAAATAGTAAATTCGCTTTTTTTAATATTATAATAGAGGTAATACTCTTTTAGCTATTTAATAACTTTAGATATATAAGCCTTATACTCTAGGGAATTCTTAGAGTAGATAAGGATATTATTAATATAAACTATATAAATTAAATTAATTATATTAATTAGAATTATATTAATAAAGTATTAGAATAATACTAGTCTATTAGTTATACTAAAAGAAAGAATATTATATTTAAAATTACTATATTAAATTTAAAATATAAAGAGGTTAGAGGTATATTTAGTAAGTTATATATAGTAAAAGGCTTATTATAGGTCTAGTTTAGTAAATATATATATTCTAGATAGATATATAAGAGTTTCCTCTAGTAATAATATAGAAATAATATTCTTTTTAGTAATACTATTAAGTCTTCTATAATTAATATAAAAATACTATTCCTTTTTAAACTTTTTTATATATAAGATAGGGGAGGTAAAACTAGTATTATTAAGGGAGATAAACCTTTTCTTTAATATATCTTAAATATATAGGTATAGTAATTTTAGCTTATTAAGGGATATAGAATATAGTAGAGAGGTCTTTAAAATACTAATATTTTTAGTAAGGATAATATTATAGTTAATATCTTTCTATTATAGGGGTAAGGTATTTACCTTTTATTTACTAAAATAAGAAATATCTATTCTTACCTATCTATAGTAGAGAAGCTTAGCTTTAAATTTTATTAGTAATTATTATTAAGACTTTTCTAGAAAGTTAGCTATAGTTTCCTTTTTATAATACTTAACTTTTATAAGTTTAAGTAACTTATATTAACTAATAGAGTTAATTTCTATATTTTATATACTAACTATAAATACTATAGTAGAAATAGTTAAAATATTAATACTAACTTTAAAGAGCTATTCCCTTATTAGTATTTAATACTTAGAGGGTTCCTCTAAGGGTAGTAGTTCTAAATTAGATAATATTTTATTTATTTTATATAAATTTTCCTTATATTAAAACTACTCTATAAGGTAGAAGGTAGTAATAATTTAGTTCTTTAGATAGTTTTTTAGTTTAATCCTTAACTTTTATAAGAGTTTCTTAGTAGCTTATTTACTAGAGTCTCTAGTAGAATTAGGCTTAGTAAAGGTAATTAATTCCCTTAGTAATAATTTATTATTATATAGTAACTTATTACTATATTTATATACTAGAGTATTATCCTTAATACTAGGCTTAGTTAATTACTAACTCTTATTTTTAAACTTTAGTAGTTTAGCTTTATTATTATCCTTATTTAAAGATATATAGTATACTATAATAAAGTCCTTATCTAGAATAGGCTTTATTAAAAATAGTTAATAATTATTATAGTTCTAGGGGATAGTTTATACTAAAGAAATAGATAATATTATAAATTCTATAGGGATTTTAAACTCCTTTATAGGGGAGTGTTTTCTATAGAGTAATTATACTTATTAAAGTTAAATATCCTTTTTCTTAAAGTTAGTATTCTATTAGTTAGTATTAAACTAGTATTTTTTATTAACTAGTAGGAGTAGATAGTATAGTATTATAAATAAAGTAATAATTTATAATAGTATATTATCTAGCTATATTAAGTACTAGTTATAATAATTAATTAGTATTTTAATATTCTTAAAGAATTTTTATCTTATAATAAGATTATAGTCTCCTATTTTATATAGAATAAATTATATAGTTATAGAATATTTATTAATATTAAATACTACTTAAAAGTAGTAATTAACTAAGGTAGCCTTCTTACTAGTAAAACTTTTAAAAAGGATTAGATATTTAAGCTATATTAATTTAATACTAAATTAGTATCTTAGTACTTTCTTTAGCTATAAGGTAATAAGATTATATATAAATATACTAGAATTAATAAAACTATATATATAAACCTTATATCTATTATTTTAGAATATTATAGAAAGTATAAAAGATATTCCTTTAAATAAATTAAAAATTTAAATATTTTTAGGGTTAGTATAATACTTCTTAGGGTAGAATACTAGTTTTTATAAATTAATTAGTTCTATACCTACTACTCCTATTAGGGGTACTAGTCTAGAGTTAACTAGTACCTCTAGTTTTTTAACTTAAAGTTTAACTTAGAGTCTTTATTAGAGGTATATTTATTACTAGATTCTAGAAAAAAATAAGTTTTATTTTCTTTTTAAACCTTTATAATAGTAGTAATAGTATACCTATTATAGGGTTTAATAGGGTAATTATAATAGATATAGTCCTTAAAAAGGTAGTTATAATATACCTAATTTTTATAATACTACTCTCTAGAGTATCTATATCTAGGATTAGTAGATTAATACTTTAGAGTTAATTTTATTATAGTATTTTTAGGTAGTCCTATAATATAATAAAGGGCTAAAGTAATTATTTATAATAAAAACTCCTTATAATAGTATAGGGTAAAGAAAGTAAATTAGTTATAATTAGTTTAATAGTTATACTTAAAGGCTTTATATAGTTTATAAATAATAATATAAAATTTATTATAGTCTATAATAGAATTAATAGTATTCTAAGTAAACTAGTTAGTAAACTTTATATAGAGCTTCTTATAGAATATCTCTTTAGAATTATTAGAATAAAACCTAGTCTAGTTTATAAATATATTATACTATATAATAAATAAGTTTATATCTCTTCTAAATAGAAGTATTATCTTCTAGAGATTAGTATAAATATTAATATTCTAGTTTAGTAGTATAAATATAGCTTAGAGGTAGTTATATAAACCTATAAGAAATATAGTTAATTATTACTATTTCTAAATATTAAAAATTTTAAAGATATAGCCTTCTAGCTATATATTAATATAATTAATAATAGTTATAATATATTTTTTAAAAGTATTTTATTAAAAATAATTTATATTAGACTTAATCTTAACCTCTAGTAAATAGAACTATAGCTTAAACTAAGCTTTATTACTATTAAACTTATTAGGGTCTAGAACCTTAGAAAATAGATATTTACTCTAATAAGTTTAATATTTTATATAGTAAAGGTTTAGTACTTTATAGGAAAGTTTACTAGGGGTATTTACTTTTAAAATATATTAATTTATAGTAGAATAGTCTATATCTTACTAATTATCTATTTTTAAAATAACTAGTTTAGTATTATATTTAATAATAGGTACTAGCTTAGTAGGGGAAGTACTAAATTAGTAGAGTAACTTAAAATTATTATTATTATCTAAGTTACTAATTATTACCTATATTAGTTAATTCTTAGTTTTAGTAGTTTTTTTTAGTTCTATAATTTTAATTTATAAATAACTATTTTCTTTTTAAGTCTATATCTAAAAGTCTATTATAATATTAATTTTATTATTTAAATTAGTATTTTACTAGACTAGCTTTTATTACTAGTTTTATACTTTATATATATAATAGAATAAGATTATAAACTATAGTTTTATAATAAATAGGGCTATATTAGTCTTAATATAGTCTATATATATATTAGAAGTAGTAGTAAACTCTAGACCTTAGTAGTTTAAAGTCTTTAGATCCTTTCTATTTAAAATAATTAGGTCTAGAATAATTATATTAATATTAGTAAAAACTATATATAGTTTAGATATTTCCTCTAGTTTTTATAGCCTAACTACCTATAGACTAGTCTTAAAATTATTTTTTTCCTCTTTATAGTTTCTAGTTTTAGAATTCTAATAGAGGCCTAATTCCTTTTTAACCTTACTAATATTAGCTAGATATTCTTTAGTACTTTTAGGTAACTAGATATCTAGTTCTAATAGGAAAAGTTTAATTTAAAAGAGTAAATTTTCTAGTTTATAGGAAAGTTATATACTAGAGGCTTTAGTTACTAGTACCTATTTTTATATTAGAATAGATAAGTAACTTTAAAATAATATATATAGTATTTTACCTATAGTAATACTATAATAGAGGTTATTTACCTTTAAAATATTATTAAGATCTTTTTTACTAAAATTAAAAGTTACTATTACTTTAGTAGTATAGCTTATAGAGTAAGTTCTAATATAACTTTAAAAGAAAGATATTAAATTCTTATTAATAAACTATTTAAATATTAAAGATTTTATTTTTATATATTTAGTTATAGGTAGTAGTATAGTAGATATAGAGCTATTTAGAGGTAAAGTAAATAAGAAAAAAAAACTATTTAAAATAAAAATATTATATAAATTAATATTTACTATAAGGGTAAAAAATAGGTTTAAATAAGTAAGGTATAAGTAATAAGTAGGTAATTAGTTATATTTTAAACCTATTTACTAAGAATATATATATTATTTTTAATATACCTATAATAAGTATATATTTCTATCTATAAGGAATTTAATCTTTATAATAATTAATTCTACTAAAGATACCTAATATTAGTAGATTTTTTAAGGGAGTTTAAAAAATTTAGAAGGATATTCTAGTACCTTAATAGCTAGCCTTTAATAAGGATTTTAGAGAATATTCTAGTATTTTAATAGCTAGTCTTTAATAAGGACTTTAGAGGATATTCTAGTACCTTAATAGTTAGTCTTTAATAAGGACTTTAGAGGATATTTTAGTATCTTAATAGCTAGTTTTTAATAAGGACTTTAGAGAATATTCTAGTACTTTAATAGCTAATTTAAAGAAAAATTTTAGGATTTTAATAGACCTTTCTATATTTAAAGAGCTAAAGATAGATATTATAGTTACTAATCTCTAGTTAAAAAAAGGGGTCTTAAATTTAATATAAAACTAGAATATAGCTAAATAAAATAAATACTTTTAAAATTAAATAGATAAAAGAAACTATATAAATTAAGACTAAATTTAAAATACTAAAATAGAAAGAATCCTAGAAAGGGACTCTCTATATACTAGATATTTAAAATCTACTAACTAATCTATATATAGGCTACTAGATAAGGCCTAAGCTTAAAAATAGATAAATATTCTATAAGGGGATTTAATCTTAGGTTAAATTAACCCTTATATAAAAAATTAAATTTATTTTAATAAAATTATAAAATATACCTAATATTAGATTTTATTTTTAAGCTAGATAATAATATACTAAAGGAATAGAAAATAAAATTACTAGAGTTTAAAATTATAAAGTTTTAAATAAAGGTAATTAATTTTTACTAGAATATTTAATAATTAATATAACTAAATAAAGAACCTATCTCTAAAAGAGAAAAAAACTACTTAAAATATAAATATAGCTAAATAAAAAGTTTAAATATAAAAAAAAAACTATTACTATTTTCTAATATTATTAAAAATTAAACTAACTACTTTTTTTTTATAAAGGTATTATTATTAATATTTATACTAATTAGATCTACTATAATAATAATAGGCTATTTAAATTAGTAAATAATATTTTAAATTTTTTTAGTATTATTACTACTATTTAATACTATTTATATAGTAGTCTAAGTTTTTTTTATAATATTATACTTAATAATATAAAACTATTTAGAGAGCTACTAAATATTAGAATTAAAATTAATCTTTTAAAGAATAAGTATAATTTATACTATAGTACTTATATTTAGTATAAATTATTAAAATTCTATAGTATAGTATTATAGAATTTTATAAATATTTTTAATTACTTATATAATATACTTTAATAGCTAGACTATTTTTAGAAATAATATAATAAAACTAATAGTTATAATATATTACTAATTAAAAATATAATAGAAATTAATAATTATATTATAATACTAAATAGTAAAAGTATTAAAATTTATAGAGTAGATTTTTTAAAATAAAAAGTTTTTATTAACTATAAACTAAAATAACTTAGTATTATTAATTATAATAATAGTATAGTTTTTATACTCCTTAATTAAGAGTATAAACTAGATCTATAATACTAAAGTTAGTAAAGAACTCTAGAAATAAAATAGAAATATATTAAACTAAATTTTATTTATTTAGTATAGCTAGACTTTTTATAGTTATAATATTTCTTATAAATAAATATTTTACTAATATATTTTTATTAGTAAATATATTCTACTAAAGTATATTTCTTATACTACTATTTAATAATAATATAAAACTAAATTATTCCTTTATTCTCTAGACTAGAAAAAGTATAGTTATAAATATCTAAATTTTTAAAAAACTAGTAAACTATAAATAGAAGCCTAAAAAGAAGAAAATAAAAATAAAAGAAAATAAAAAAATTATAAAAATAACTTTAGAATTTATTTTTTAAATATTAACTAAAGAAATTTTCTCTTTAAATTATAAAAGAAAAGACTTACTAGACTATATAATAGTATTTTTTTTTCTAGTATAGCTATAGTATATAATAGTATTTAAAACTAAACTATAATTTTATTTTTAAACTTAAACTCCTTAGTAATATATTTTACTTTTTTATAGTTTAGAGTTATTAATTTTTTACTATAAGTAGAAGGGCTATTTATATTAATAATAAAATAGAAAAACTAAAAGTATATAAGTAAAAAAAAAAACTATTTAAAATATATAAATAAAAATAATAATTAATATTTAAAAAAAATTTAATAGGGTAGAAAAAGAATATTAGAACTAAAGTTATAAAATTTATTTATAATATAATTAAATAAATATACTAGTATTATATTTATTTCTATAACTTTTTACTACTATAAACTATAATTATAATATATTAAAATAAAAATCTAAAGAATATAAAAGTAAAGTCTAAATATCTAAAAAATAGTATAGACTAGTTAAATTTTAGAATACTAAGAATAGAAAAAAGAAAAATTCTTAACTACTAATTTTATAATATACTCTAATTAAATAAGCTATAAAAATAATATAGTCTAGAGAATTATATTCTTATAAATATAAAAATAATATATTTTATATAATAAATATTATAGAAAATAGAAACTTTTCCTTTTATTAAATATTAAAAGTAATAAAATATACTAGTTTTAGTTTTAAATATAGTCTAATTTTAATAGACTAATATATAAATAATAAAAGAGAAATCTATACTTAATTATCTATATTTATATAAAAAAGATTTTTAATACTTTATTTCTTAGTTATAACTTAAATTTTAGAGAGGAGGGGGATATATAATAGACTATATTTAATATAATTCTTTAGATTTTAGTCTTTAGTTTAGCTACTCTAAATATATAAGTTTAGGGTCTAAAGTTTAACTTTAGATTCTTATTAAATTTATAAATTTCTATTCTAGTAATTTTAGTCCCTTAAATACTTTATTATTTATATAAAAAACCTTTTCTACTTAAATAATTTTATTATATAGTACTTCCCCTACTATAAAATATAGATATAGACTAATACTAGTAATAGTATTATTATAAATATTATTTTCTAGATATAAAATAATAAAATATAGAAATCTTTTAGTTTCTACTTATATAAAATAAAACTAGTAGAGATAAATTATAATATTTATAATAAAGAAATATTTATTATTATAAATAGATTATATATATAGTATATCTAGTTTATTAGTTTATAATTAAAAAGCTATTTACTATTATTATAGACTATTATATATTTAAATACTTTTTTATAAAATAAGAACTTATACCCTACTAAACTTATTAGTTAAAAGTATTATTTTAGTACTAAATATAATACTTTATAAGCTTCTAGAAGTTATAGTAAAATATAATAAAAAAACTTAATAGAATACTAAAATATAAAAATTTTAAATAATTTAAAAATTATAGGCCTTTTTTTTCTAGTAAACTATTATTATAATTATAGTAGAACTAGACTAGAAGGAAGGAAAGAATTATATATAAAATATTAGTAATAGAAATAAAATTAATAGATACTTATATATAAACCTATAAGATAGCTTATATTATAAGTTATATAACTATAATTCTACTAAAAGTATAAAATTCTAAAAATACTAGATCTTAGTAGAAGTAAAGTAGATATTTCTACTAAAAAGGTAGAATCTATAGGAGTAAACTAGGGAATTCTAGAATAGTAAGGATTAGAATAACTAATATATAATTTAGAAGAATTTCTATATAATTTCTATTCTTTATAGTTAACTTTTATATTTAAATTAAAATACTTTATTTCTATATAAATACTTAGTTTTCTTTTAGTATTATTATATTATATTTTATTATAATATAGAATTATTATTTAATTTTATATTTACCTTTATTATATCTTATTCCTTAAATAATTCTTAAGATATAGATCTAAATTAAGTATATAAAAAACCCCTTATAATACTTTAACTATTTAAGGGTTTAAGTTAATATAGTATTATTAAATATACCTACTAACTTAAAGGATTTTAGGGTAAATACTATTTTAGATCTAGCTAGTAATCTAATAACCCTCTTAGTAGTATAGACTAAGAAAGTAGAATAATTTAAAATATAGCTAACTATAATTATAAAATAGATTTAAACTCCTATAACTATAGTAGTATACCTACTAAAAATTAACTTTAAAATTCTAGAATTCTATAATAGAGAAATAAAAACTAATCTTAAAATATTTTTAATAAATATAGAATTATACTATAGGTATAACTATAATATATTTAGAAATAACTAAATAAAAATCTTAACTACTATAATATATATAATAGGATAGGTAGTAAAATAAATATATCTAATTATTAAAGACTTTCTAGTATATAAAATAAAACTAAAAAGATAGAATAAAAAAACTATAAAGATTTTTATATCCTAGAGAGAATTTAAGAAATAAATTAAGATTATATTTAATAAGGTAGATAAAGAATAATAAACTAAATAACTTATTTAATATATTAAATAAATAGAATTAACTAGTAAATACTCTACTATATTCTAATAGCTCTAGACTAAAATTAATTAGAATAATATCCTACTATAGATAGCCTACTATAATAGCTTAAAAAAACTAGTTAAGAATAAACTACTCTATTATAAGAAGCCTAATAGCCTAAAAGCCCTAATTAAATTAGTAGTATAAATTAACTATTAATTATATAAATAATAGCTAGAGAAAAAAAAATCTACTAAATTAGTATTTAGTCTAAAGGCTAATATATAGAAACTATATTATAAGTAAAGGGATTATAATAGAAATATAATTATAGAAAATAAAATTTATAAAAAAAAGAAATAAACCTTATAGTAAAAGAAATAGAATAATATTTAATAATAATACTTTAAAGATAGGACTTATCTAAACTATAGAGAGAAGGGATACTTTAAAACTAAATATTCTTTTAGAAAGTTCTAGAGTAAATAAGTCTAGGTAATAAGAGTAACTATAATAATATTATAGTCTAGAACTTTTATACTACTATAAGAGGATAATATAGAAAATAACTCTAATTCCTTAAAATTACTAAAAGAAGTCTAGGAAAATACTAATAAAAAGGATATTATAAACTAAATTCTATAAAATCTATACTAAATATATAAAAGTAATAAATACTTTATACTAGTCTATAATTATAAGATTAGAATTATAGGTATAGATATTAATAAAATATATAATTAAATAAAAGAATAATAAAAAAATATTCTAGTACCTATATAGTAAATCTAGATTAATAATAATTATTTAAAAATTAAATAATAGTACTATAACTATAATAGCTATAGATACTATAAAAAAGAGAAAATTAATATAACTAAAACCCCTAGATAACTAGACTATAAGAAGCTTTTAAAAAAAAACTATTTAAAAATATAATATTATATCTACTAATTAGAATAATAGTTATATAACTATAATATACTAAAATAGTAATAATACTATATAGAAAGCTATTCTAAATATTAGAAATAAAAATATACTATAGATTACTAGTTAATAAAAAAGAACTTAGAAAATATAAAAGTATACTATAAGTATAAAAAAACTATCTATCTAACTAAAAATAAAATATAATATATATATAAAATTAGATAGTATTACTATAACTATCTAAAATAGTATCTAGGGTATTTAAGTAAAAAGGAAACTACTATATATAACTAAGATAATAAGAATTATAAAAAGATATACTTCTTTAAATATATAATTACTAAATATTTAAAGTACTAAAATAAGGTTAATAAAGGGGAAATTATAAAAATAATAAGGGTAGAAAAATACTAGAGATATATAATCTAGAATTATCCTAAGAATTTCTAAGCTTACCTAAAACTAATAAGGAGGTATACTATAAAACTAAACTATATTAATTACTTTCTCTATAATAACTATAGGTATTTAGAAGGACTATAGATTAAAATATAGATAATATTAAAAAATTAGAATACTACTAAGTAATAAGCTAAGTTAGTAAAAGTATTCTAAAAATTTAAAAAGTAAATAAAAATAATAAGGCTATAGAACTTTATATAAAAAAGTAAATTATAATTAGAAAATTCTAAATAAATATACTAATAGACCCTAGTACTACTAGATATTTAATTTTACCTAGGGTAGTAGAGAAATATAACTTACTATATTAAAATAAAATAAAATTAGCCTAATTAAAAATAGTAAATAGGATATTTTTCTAAGGGTATAGTAAAAACTAGTTATACTTTAAGATACTACTATTACTAGTAGGTATTAAAGAATTTAAGAGCTAATATAGTTTTACTATAATAAATATAGAAAGTCTAGAAGCTATTATAGACTATAACTAGTTATTAAAAAATAACCTAAATATTAACTAGAAAAGTTAAATAATATATAACTAAGAATTAATATTATAGATTACTAGTATAAGGTATCTATAGAAAGTAAAACTAAAAGCCCTAAATACTCTAACTAAATAGGCTATATAATAATAAACTAAGGAGATTTTAGCTATTAAAATTACTAGAATTCTAAAAGAGAATTTAGAATAAGTATAAATTATCTAGATATAATATTTAGACCTCTAGATTATAAAGAAACTATTAATAATTCTATTAGAATATAAGAAATATATAGAACTCTTTAAAGAAATTAAAGAAGAAAAACTACTAGATTATTAGAAATAGAATTATAAAATATCTCTAAAAGAGAGTATAAAACTATAATTAAAATAGCTAAGGCTAATATTAATAGACTAAGAAAAAGAAATATAGAAGTACTTATAAAAAAATCTAGAATAGAAATATATTTAGAAAGGTTATAATTCTATAACCTTTCTAATTCTATAGATATCTAAGAAAAATAGTAAACTATAACTCTATATAAACTATAGATAGCTAAATAATATTATAATTAAAAACTAGTATTTATTACCCTTAATTATAGAGCTTATAGACTAATTCTAGAGAGCTAAGTAGTTTATAAAATTTAATATATATAATAGATATTACTATATATAAATAGCTAAAGGATATAAATAAAAAATAATATTTAAAACTAGATATAGTCTCTATAAATACTAGATTATACTATTTAGATTAATAAACGCCCCTATAATATTTTAGATAGTTATTAATAAAATATTATATAAATACTTAGATATATTCTATATAGTATACCTTAATAATATATTTATTTACTCTACTAAAATACTAGAGGAATATATAGAATATATAAAGAAAGTACTTAAAAAGATAAAAAAGTATTAGTTACTTTTTTATTTAGATAAATATAAGTTCTATATTATTAAAATAAAATATTTAGAATTTATTATTTTAAGGAAAGATATATTAATAGATCTAAAGAAGGTTACTACTATATAGGAATAGCTAGTTTTTAAGTTAATAAAGAATATCTAGTTCTTTTTAGAATTTACTAACTTCTATTAGAAGGGTATAAAGGATTATTTTAAAACTACTATACTACTAATAAATTTTATAAAAAAAAATAATAATAAAATTATATAGCTAATCTAAAGAAAGCTATTAGAAATATTTAGAAAATTATAGGTAATATTTCTAATAGCCCTACTTCTATAAATATTTAACCTATAAAAACTAGCTAGAGTTAAAATAAATATATTTAATTATATATTAGGAGTAATTCTCTTATAACTAGATAAAAGTAGAAAATAGAGACTAGTATTTTACTATTTATAAAAATTCTCTAGAGTAGAATTTAATTATAATATTTATAATAAGGAACTACTAGTAATAATAAATATTTTTAAATAATAAAAAGTATAACTTATAGGAGTCTATTTTAAGATAGAAATATAAATAGACTACTAAAATCTTACTAGCTTTATATTAACTAAGAAACTTAACTAATAATAGGTATAATAGATAGAATTCTTAATAAATTTTAATTTTATAATTTATTATTAATCTAGAACTCTTAATAGTATAGTAGATATCTTAAATAGATAATTAGACTTAACTAAAAATAAGGTTAAACTATATAATATAATACTATATAGATATAAAAATAGTATACTTAAGTATAATTAACTAAAGATTAAAGTATAGATAGCTAGCCTAAGGTATATAGAACTAGAAGTATAAAATTTCTAAGACTATTAAAAATTTAATTAAAACTAGAAAGAGGAATATAATCTCTTTAAGTATAGTTTTAATAAAACTAGATAAGACTACTAATAATAAATTATTATTAATAATAAATATATACCTATTCTAATTAGAAAACTATATAAATTAAGAGAATAGGGATATTTAGGTATTAAAGAAATAATATATTATATTATAAATAAATATACTATTTCTAAGCTTAAATAGCTAGTAATATAAGAAATAAGTAACTATTTAGTTTATTAAAAAAATAAGCCTAAGAGATATAAGCCTTATAAACTTCTATAACTACTACCTATAATAAAATAATTATAGTAAAGTATAATAATAGATTTTATTATAAAATTTCTAAAATTACTATAGTTAGAAAAAAAATATATATATAATATTATTATAGTAATAGTATATAGACTTATAAAAATAATTAAATTTAGACCTATAAAAGAATTTATAATAATAGAGAAACTAGTCTATAAAGTAGATAATATACTATTTTCTAAGTATAAACTATTAAAAGAATTTATTATAAATAGAAATAAGCTCTTTACTTTAAAATATTAGAATACTTTTACTATAGTACTAGAAATAAACTAAAAGTTATTAATAAGTTTCTACTCTAAAATAGATAAATAGATAGAATATATAAATTAAATACTTAAATAGTATCTATAGTTTTATATTAATAAATAATAGAATAACTAAATAAAACTTCTACTAACTATATAGTTAGTATATAATAACTTAAGGTTAGATATAATAGAATATTTACTCTACTATATAAACTATAAATATAAACTAATTACTTATTAAAATCTAAGAAATATAGAAAGTATTTCTACTAGAGTCTAATATAAAGCTTAGAAGATAAAGGAACTTTATAAAGTTTTATAAAAAAGAATTATTTATAGAACCCTTATAGTATTTAAGAATATAAATAAATAAAGGATTAAAAAACTAATCTTTAAAAAGGGGGATAAAGTTTTCCTATTATAGAAAAATCTAAAAATAAAATAATTAAATAAAAAACTAGATTACTTTTAGATAGAATTCTTTAAAGTTTAAGAAATAAAAAGATTAGTTATAATTAAACTACTTTTACTAATAGATATAAAAATATACTCTACTTTTTATAAATTACTATTAGAACTAGTACCTCTAAATACTCTAATTAAGATCTAGCTAGAGCTAAAAGATAATAAGTATAAGATTAAAGTAATTAAAAACCTATAAATAGTTAAGGATTAGTAAAAATATCTAATTAAGTAGAAAGAATAGTTAGAAAAAACCCCCTTTATTTATATATTAGTAAAGTATAACGTGCCTTTTTATCCCCTTTACTTTATTAATTTATCTATCCTTATAGTAATCGTATATAATATATAGCTAGAATAGTATAATATTTAGAAACTAAAAAGAAATCTTATAAATTATAAAAAACTACTAAAGGACTTTTACTAGTTAATAGTAAAAAATTAACCTTAAGAAGGTTAATTAATAAAAATACTAGTCTAAAATTAAAAAAAAAGTTAGAAAAAATAAAAAAATTAATAATAAAAAAATTAGTCTATAACTAGTCTAGATTAGTTAAGGGTCTATATAATAGTAATATAAAAGTAATACTAATATTTATATTTTTTAAAGCCTTCTCTTTTAGATAATCTAATATATTAAGTATATAAATATTATAAATTATAAGTAATTACTTTTACTCTTTTATTTCTATAATTTCTACTTTTAGATAAATAACTTTAACTTTTATAAGGATTAATTTAACCTAAGGTTAAATCCCCTTATAGAATATTTATCTATCTTTAAGCTTAAACCTTATCTAGTAGCCTATATATAGATTAGTTAGTAGATTTTAAATACTTAGTATATAGAGAGTTCCTTCTTAGAATTCTTTTTATTTTAGTATTTTAAGTTTAGTTTTAATTTATATAGTTTCTTTTATCTATTTAATTCTAAGAGTATTTACTCTATTTAACTATATTCTAGTTTTATATTAAATTTAAGACCCTTTTTTTTAGCTAGAGATTAGTAATTATAATATCTACCTTTAGTTCTTTAGATATAGAAAGGTTTATTAAAATTCTAAAATTTTTTTTTAGATTAGCTATTAAAGTACTAGAATATCCTCTAAAGTTCTTATTAAAGACTAGCTATTAAGGTACTAGAATATTCTTCTAGATTTTTTAAACTTCCTTAAAGACTTACTAATATTAGATACCTTTAATAGAATTAACTACTATAAAGGTTAAATCCCTTTTAGATAAAAATATATACTTATTATAGATATACTAAAAATAATATATATACCCTTAGTAAATAGATTTAAAATATAACTAACTACCTACTTATTATTTATACCTTATTTATCTAAACCTACTTTTTATCCTTATAGTAAATATTAATTTATATAATATTTTTATTTTAAATAGCCCTTTCTTTTTATCTACTTTATCTCTAAATAGCTCTATACCTACTATATTACTACCTATAACTAAGTATATAAAGATAAAACCTTTAGTATCTAAATAGTTTATTAATAAAGACTTAATACCTTTTTTTTAAAATTATATTAAGACTTATTTTATAAGCTATATTATTAAAGTAATAGTAGCTTTTAATTTTAGTAAAAAAGACTTTAATAATATTTTAAAGATAAATAACCCCTATTATAGTATAACTATAAGTAAAATACTATATATACTACTTTAAAATTACTTATCTATCCTAATATAAAAATAAATACTAGTAGCTAAAACCTCTAGTATATAACCTCTCTATAAGCTAGAAAACTTATTTTTCTAAATTAAATTTTTCTTACTAGAACTAGATATCTAGCTACCTAAAGGTACTAAAGAATATCTAGCTAATATTAGTAAAATTAAAAAGGAATTAGACCTCTATTAGAATTCTAGAACTAGAAATTATAAGAAGGAAAAAGATAACTTTAAGGCTAGTCTATAGATAACTAGACTATAAAAGCTAAAAAAAGTATTTAAACTATATATAGCCTTTACTAATATTAATATAATTATTCTAGACCTAATTATTTTAGATAGAAAGGACTTAGAGATTTTAAACTACTAAGGCCTAGAGTTTACTACTACTTCTAATATATATATAGACTATATTAAGGCTAATATAGTTTTATTTATTATAAAACTATAGCTTATAGTCTTATTTTATTATATATATAAAGTATAGGACTAGCGATAAAAGCTAGTCTAGTAAAATACTAATTTAAATAATAAAATTAATATTATAATAGACTCCTAGATATAAACTTAAAAGGAAAATAGTTATCTATAAACTAAAATTATAGAACTAAAAAAAACTATTAAGGCTAAGAATTAACTAATATAGGTAATAATTAGTAATTTAAATAGTAATAATAATTTTAAGTTACTCTACTAGTTTAGTACTTCCCCTATTAAGCTAGTGCCTACTATTAAATATAATACTAAACTAGTTATTTTAAAAATAAATAGTTAGTAAGGTATAGGCTATTCTACTATAGGTTAATATATTCTAAAAATAAATACCCCTAATAAACTTTCCTATAAAATACTAAACCTTTACTATATAAAGTACTAAGCTTACTAGAGTAAATATCTATCCCTTAAGGTTCTAGACCCTAATAAGTTTAATAATAATAAAACTTAGTTTAAACTATAGTTCTATTTACTAGAGATTAAGATTAAATTTAATATAGACTATTTTTAGTAAGATACTTTTAAAGAATATACTATAGCTATTACTAATTATATTAATATATAACTAGAAAACTATATTTTTAAAATTTTTAATATCTAGAAATAATAGTAATTAACTATATCTCTTATAGGTCTATATAACTACCTCTAAGCTATATTTATACTACTAAACTAGAATATTAATATCTATACTAACCTCTAAAAGATAATACTTCTATTTAGAGGAGATATAAACTTATTTATTATATAATATAATATATTTATAAACTAGACTAGGTTTTATCCTAATAATTCTAAAGAAATACTCTATAAAAAGCTCTATATAAAGTTTACTAACTAGCTTATCTAGAATACTATTAACTCTACTATAAATTATAATAAATTTTATACTATTATTTATAAGCTATATAAAGTCTTTAAGTATAACTATTAGGTTAACTATAACTAACTTACTCCCTTTACCCTATATTATTATAAGGAGTTTTTATTATAAATAGTTACTTTAGCCCCTTATTATATTATAGGACTATCTAAAGATACTATAGTAGAATTAGCTCTAAAGCGCTAATCTACTAATTCTAGATATAGATACTCTAGAAAGTAGTATTATAAAAATTAAATATATTATAACTACCTTTTTAAGGACTATATCTATTATAATTACCCTATTAAATCCTATAATAGATATACTATTACTACTATTATAAAGGTTTAAAAAGAAAATAAGGCTTACTTTTTTCTAAAATTTAGTAATAAATATACCTTTAATAAAGACTCTAAGTTACACTTTAAATTAGAAAACTAGAGGTATTAGTTAACTCTAGACTAGTACCCCTAATAGGAATAGTAGGTATAGAACTAATTAATTTATAAAAGCTAGTATTCTACCCTAAAAAGTATTATACTAACCTTAAAAGTATTTAAATCCCTAACTTATTTAGGGGAATACCTTTTATATTTCCTATAATATTTTAAAATAATAGATATAAGATTTATATATATAATCTTATTAATTTTAGTATATTTATATATAATCTTATTACCTTATAGCTAGAGAAAGTACTAAGATACTAACTTAGTATTAAGTTAATATAGCTTAAATATCTAATCCCTCTTAAGAATTTTACTAGTAAGAAAACTACCTTAGTTAATTACTACTTTTAAGTAATATTTAATATTAATAAATACCCTATAACTATATAGTTTATCCTATATAAAATAGAAAACTATAACCTTATTATAAAATAAAAATTTTTTAAGGATACTAAGATACTAATTAATTATTATAACTAGTACTTAATATAATTAAATAATATATTATTATAGGTTATTACTCTACTTATAATACTACGCTACCTACTTCTACTAGTTAATAAAGAATACTAGTTTAATACTAACTAATAGGATACTAACTTTAAGAAAGAGAATATTTAACTTTAATAAATATAATTACTCTATAGGGAATACTCCCCTATAAAGGAGTTTAAAATTTCTATAGAGTCTATAATATTATCTATCTCTCTAGTATAGACTACCCCCTAAAACTATAGTAATTATTAACTACTTTTAATAGAGTCTATTCTAGATAAGGACTTTATTATAGTATATTATATATCTTTAAATAAGGATAATAATAAAGCTAAACTACTAGAGTCTAGAAATAAAAGTTAGTAATTAGCTAAATCTAGTATTAAAAATAATACCCTAGTATATAGATATAGTAATAAGTTACTATATAATAATAAATTATTATTAAGGGAATTAACTACCTCTACTAAGCCTAATCCTACTAGAGATCCTAGTAAATAAACTACTAAAAAACTCTTATAAAAGCTAAGGATTAAATTAAAAAACTATTTAAAGAACTAAGTTATTACTATTTTCTACTCTATAGAGTAGTTTTAATATAAGGAAGATTTATATAAGATAAATAAAGTATTATCTAATCTAAAATTACTACCCCTAAAAGAACCCCTTAAGTATTAAATACTAATAAGAGAATAGCTTTTTAAAATTAGTATTAATATTTTAACTATCTTTATTATAGTATTTATAGTTAGTATATAAAATATAGAGATTAGCTCTATTAGTTAATATAAATTACTTAAACTTATAAAAGCTAAGTATTATAAGAAGAAAGTTATAGTTAACTCTCTAGAAAAGTCTTAAAAATAGCTACTAGTAGAATTTAAAGCTAAGCTTCCCTACTATAGATAGGTAGGAATAGATATTTTTTATTTTAGTAAATAAGAGGTAAATACCTTACCCTTATAATAGAAAAGTATTAACTATAATATTATTCTTACTAAAGATATTAATATTTTAAAGACCTCCCTACTATATTCTATATCTCTTAATAAGCTAGAATTACTATACCTATATATTTAGGATATAGTAAAGAAAGGGTTTATCTCCTTTAGTAATACTAGCTTTACCTCCCCTATTTTATATATAAAGAAGTCTAGAGGGGAGTAATATTTTTATATTAATTATAGAAGGCTTAATAGTATTACTAAGAAGGATATTATTTCTATACTATTACTAGAGGAAACTCTTATATACCTATCTAAGGTACGTGTATTTATTAAACTAGACCTATAATAAGCCTTTTATTATATATAATTTACTAAATATACCTTTAATCTCTCTATATTTTAAACTTAATATAATAATTTTAAGTATAATATTTTTCCTTTTAGTATAACTAATAGACTAGTATTATTCTAATATTTTATTAATATAATTCTAGCTAATATAATTAATTTAATTTATATAGTTTATATTAATAATATTCTTATTTACTCTAAGGACCCCCTAGAGTATAAGGCTTATATATCTAAAGTTATTAAATAGCTAAAAGAGTACTACCTCTATTATAATATTAAAAAAAGTAAATTTACTATTTAAAAAGTTAAATTTCTAGGTTTTATTATTACTACTAATAGGATCTATAAGGATCCTAAAAAGGAAACTATAGTATAAAACTAAAAAAAGCCTATTAGCCTTTATACCCTCTAATCCTTTTTAGAATTCTATAACTACTATTAAATCTATCTTAAAAACTATAAACGCGTTATTTAACCCCTTACTAAACTAACTAAAAAAGGCGCCTAGTATAAATTTAAAAATAAAAAATATACTACTTTTTAAATTATAAAGGACCTTCTCTATTTAGATAATTTTATTATATAATACTCCCCCTACTATAAGATATAGATAGAGACTAATACTAGTAATAGTATTATTATAGAAGTTATCTTATAGATATAAAATAATAGAATTTAAAAATCTTTTAGTTTTTACTTATATAAAATAAAACTAGTAGAGATAAATTATAATATTTATAATAAGGAAATACTTACTATTATAGATAGGTTATATATATAGTATACCTAACTTATTAGTATATAATTAGAAGAGCTATTTACTATTATTATAGACTATTATATACTTAAATACTTCTCTATAAAGCGAGAACTTATACCCTACTAGACTTATTAATTAGAAGTATTATTTTAGTATAACTATATAATTATATTTCGCCTTAAATCTATAAATATTATAGTTAATATACTATTATAGAAATAGAAAGAACTAGTTATATAAAAGGTAAAAACTAAGTTAGCCTATATAATATACTTTTTCCCCTAATAATAGAATATTACTAATAATAATACTAATAATAAGGACTATAAAATAATAGTATTAGTTACTACTACTAAACTAAATTAGTAGAGTAGGGAGGCTAAATTATAAAACTCTCCTATTATACTAGTAGACTACTTATTTAAAATAAATTATATTAATCTAACCTTAGAACTACTTTAAAAGGCTACCTTTAAACTAAATAGTAAGTATAATAAAATACTTTCTAGATTTCTTTTATATTAAGACTATTTAGTTATCTCTAAAACTAGTTAGTTTTAAATAATCCTTATTAATATAGTTTACTCCTACTAGATAACTATATACTCTAGTACTAAAAAGACTTATAAACTTATTTAGAAATTATATTATTAGAGCTATATATATATATATATTAAATAATTTATATAAAATTATAAGATTTACTACTAGACTAAGCCCCCTTATAATAAAAAGCTAGATCTACTCTAGTTACTACCTATTCTAGAGGCTATATAGTAAAATATCTTTATAGACTTTAAAAGCTTTCTACTAGACTAAAAGGATTTTAATAATATTATAGTTTATATATATTATTTAAGTAAATATACCTTTTTACTACTATATTATAAAATAATTACTATAGAATAAGCTACCTCCCTTTATTACTAGTATATCTAGAGGATTTTTAGTATCCCTAAATCTATTATATTAAATTAAGGGCTATAGTTTACTTCTAATTTTACTAGTAAACTATATTACCTTATAGGTATATAGTAGAAATTTATATTTATAGATTATATCTAAATAGATAGTTAAACTAAGATATATAATAAGTATATTAACTAGTATTTCTATTTATTTATTAATAAATTTTAGAATAATTAGTTAGATCTACTCCTTTTAATAGACTAGGTATAAGCCTCTTTATTTAATAAATTTACTAGTTTTTCTCTATATAAAATTAAGTTTAGCTATAAAACTAAAGTTTTTTAGAACTAGAAAAATAGAGTTAGATTATCTAAGGACTCCCCTAATAATATTAGCTTTAAGTAAACCTATAAGTTTATTACTATTTACTTTAAAGCTATTATTTAGGTCTATAACTAGGCCTATTAGAACCTTATTATAATATAAGACTTAATAGTAAAATAAGCTAATAAATATTACTAACTATTTAATTTTATTATTAGTAACTTTATCTATATTACTCTAAAAGGCTTTTTAATATCGTGTCCCTTTATTAAGTTTAATAAGTAAATATATAGTTTATACTATATTATAGGAATAAAAGGATTATTTTATAAGCTTAAATTACTATTATATATAAAAGTTTATTTAGTATTTTATATAGACTATCTTTAGAAAATACCTAATAACTTACTTTTTAGATAATACTAACTATAGGAACTACTAACTAAAGTTAATAGTATTTTTAAGTAGGAGGTATTACTTATTTATAATAGCTAACTAAGCTAGAGAAAACTCTAGTACTAAGTAATATAGTAAGGCTATAACCTAGATAATATATAGTATTTAGTATCTAATTTTAAAAATACTCTAAAGCTAGTAGGTAACTTTTATAATACTAATTCTTAAATAACTAGGCCCCTTAAGTACCTAAATACTTAGAAGAAAGCTATTTTTAATAAAGTATTCTTAGATAATAATTCTAAAGATAATATACCTATTAAGGTAGGTAGTTAATAAAGGATTACCTAAAAATAGGCTAGTTAGTATAGTAACTTAATCTAAATAGCCTATTTAGTATTTATAAGATATATTTATTTTATATTTTTTAGTATTATAAAGGATTAAGCTTTATATATTAAGTACTTTAAGCTTTTAATTATAAGTAAGGAATCTAAGGTTTTAAACTAGATTTTAATCTCTCCTTATAGGATTAGAGAATCCTATATAATATATATATAATAGTATATAGCTAACTATTTAGAAAAATTCTAAATAAAGATATTTTTATATAGGAAATTATAGAGCCTTATATAATTATACTAGAGTAGAATACTCTAATCTAGTTTATAACTATATAAGTTTAATAGGAAATTTTTTAAGAATATAAAGAATATTTTCTTTATTTTTATTTTTTTCTCCCTAGACTAATTTATTTTTTTCTTTTTTTTTATAAATATAGGTATTCTTATAGTTTTTAGGGACTATTAAGACTCTAGATTATACTTAAAGGGGGGTAGTATAAGGGTTAATTTAATCTAAGGTTAAATCCCCTTATAAAATATTTATTTACTTTTAAGTTTAGATCTTATCTAGTAACTTATATATAGATTAGTTAGTAGATCTTAAATATCTAGTATATAAAGAATTTCTCCCTAGAACCCTTTCTATTTTAGTATTTTAAGTTTAGTTTTAATTTATATAGTTTCTTCTATCTATCTAATTCTAAGAATATTTACTCTATTTAGCTATATTCTAGTTTTATAACTTTAGTATAGAAAAGAATAAAATACTTCTTATACTTTTTAAACTAAATATATTTCTACTTTTTTTTAGAAATTTAAAAACTATATTCTATATAAATAGTAATATATATAGTATACTCTTTAGTTAAAGTATTTATAAAATACTTTAGAATCTTCTTCTCTATATAATAAGTATACTTTATTAGTATTACTAAACTATAATAATAAATCTTATTAGTATAGATATAGTAATAATTAGTTAATAATTATTTTAGTACCTTAGATATAGTTAGGGAGGCTTAGAAAATCTAGAGAAGAATATAATACTATAATTAGAGATATAAAAAAATAAATTTTTATACCCCTAAATAATACTATAATAGTAGGTTATAAAGTAATAATAAAATATTAGAATAATAATTCTAAAGAGGGGGATAATATTATAATTATAATAGAACTAGACTAAAAGAAAGGAAAAAATTATATATAAAATATTAATAATAAATATAAGACTAATAAGTACTTATATATAAGTCTATAGAATAGTTTATATTATAAGTTATATAACTATAATCCTACTAAAAGTATAAAATTCTAAGAGTACTAAGTCTTAATAAAAGTAAAGTAAATATTTCTACTAAAAAGGTAGAATTTATAGAAATAAACTAGGAGATTTTAGAATAGTAAGAATTAAAATAACTAGTATATAATTTAGGAGAATTTTTATATAGTTTTTATTCTTTATAGTTAATTTTTATATCTAAATTAAAATACTTTATCTCTATATAAATATTTAGTTTTCTTTTAGTATTATTATATTATATTCTATTATAATATAGAATTATTATTTAACCTTATATTTATCTTTATTATATTTTATTTCTTAAATAATCCTTAAGGTATAGATCTAGACTAGATATATAGAAAACCCTTTATAATAACTATTATCTAGTTATATAGATAGAATAAATATATTATTTATAATATAAAATAAAATTATAGTTATATAAAATAATTATATAATATTTACTCTAAATTAAATACTTATTAGATAGTTATTTAAAACTTATAATTTAATATAAGATAGTTAACTACTTAAACTAAAATTAAATATAGTTATTTATAATATTTACTTAATATAAAAAGTTTTCTAGTTATAAAAAAATAATTAGTTTTAAATATTATTCTCTCTTTTATTTTTTTTTTCTAAATTATTAAACTACTATAGTTCTTTATAAGTTAGTAAGTATTTAATTATAATATTATAAATCTAATCTTTTTCTATTTATCTATTATATTATTATTACTATATTTTAGAAAATTAATTTTATAAAACTTTCCTTTTTAATTAAAGTTAATAATATATTCTAGTAGTATAGTCTATTATATAATATAGTTACTATATATTTTATAAATAATAATAATATTTATAAAAAGATTCTTATATAAATAGAAAACTAGATAATTAAAAGCTATAGTAAATAGAAATAAAATACTAAGACTAGTATTAGTTAGTTATTTTTTTATTTATTTATTTAGAATTCTTATTTTATTAAATTAAGTTTATTTAATTACTATTTTTCCCTAGAACTAGTTATTAAAATCTATTAAAAGCTACTAATTATAGTTAAATACTAGTTAACTATATTATAATCCTTATTATTTTATTTTATTATTAATATAATACTAAGCTTCTATATTTAGTATTTTATAATTAAATACTATATACCCCTATTACTATTATTAAATACTAACTATATATAGCTATTATTTTTATTTCTATTTTTTATTTTTTATTTTTTATTCTTTATATATTACCCTATAGACTCTATACTTAAAACTTAGAATAGAACTTAAAACTTTTTTATTATTATTATTACTATTATCTATACCTATACTACTATACTATATAGAATTTTCTATATCTAGTAAATATTTATTTTATTATTTATTACCTCTATTATAAACTTTTTATTCTTTTTAGTTTTTTATTTATTATTATAGTAATTTTATATATTCTATATCTTCTATTACTATAGTATATATTTATAGTTAAAAGATAATAAATATTATATTACTAGTTAATTTAATTTATATAATTTAAGTATTTTCTTTATATTTATATATACTTTAGATTTAGATTCTAGCTAGCTATTAATTTTTTAGATATTATAACTATTATTTATTATTACTATTATTATTTAAATATTCTTACTATACTTCTCTACTTTATTATAAATATTAGTTATTAGTATTTCTAGATAGATAGTAGGAAATAGGTATATTACTACCTATATAGGCTTATTAATTAGATTAATTCTAAGGTATAGATAATATATTAGTAAGTTTAAAATTATAAATATTATATTATATTATTAAATAGAATTTATGGTATACTAGAAATAGATATTTTATTTATATTCTTTTTTTTTCTTATATATATACTATTAATAACTAATAGAATATAAAATAAAATAAAATATAAATAGTAGTATCTATTTATATATATTTCTTTTCTAGTTTTAATAAAAACTATTTTTTTTAATATTTTATTAACTCTCTATTATTAGATTTATTATATATTAGTAGATATATATTAAGCCTATTTTAACTAGTTTAGTACTATATTCTTTTTAGTTAATTTATATATAAATACTAAATAAGTCTTAGTTACTTTTTTAGTCCCCCTTTATTTATATATTAGTAAAGTATAATATATCTTTTTATTCCCCTTACTTTATTAATTTATCTATTTTTATAGTAATTATATATAATATATAGAATACTAATAAAATTATAGTATTAGGGATTTATTACTATTATACTATCTTATAAATCTTCTACTATACTAGGAATAAAAAAAAGGTAAGTAAGGATTTCTTTATAAAGATACTATATATAATAGCTTATTATATAGTAAAGAATAATAAATATAAAAAATTAACTAAGATATTTATAATAGATTATATATAAATAAAAATAGTATTAGATATCTATAATTTTATATATAAACTAGTAATATAAAAAGTATTAATTATTATTAATTAAAATTATTATATTATAGTAGATACTAGTAACTAAATAACTAATTCTTTTTTTATATAAATAATAGAGCCTAAGGGGTATATAGTATTTCTCTTTCTTAAATTATAAAATATATAGGCTAGATATATATATATATTAATATTAATAACTATATAAATATTATTATCGTTATTAGTATAATAGTATATTATAGCTTATAGATATTAATAGAATTAAATAGAAAAATATAACTAACTAAATCTATAATTCTAATTAAGACTAGTATTATTATTATTTAGTAGTTAGAGAAAGTTTAGATATAAATATAGTATATATAGAAATAATATAAAATAATATAAATTATTAAAAATATATAATAGAATAGTTTAAGTAACCCTTTTTACTTTAAAGGGGGAGTATTATTCTAGTATAACTATATAATTATATTTTACCCTAAATCTATAAATATTATAACTAATATATTATTATAGAAATAGAAAAAACTAATTATATAAAAAATAAAAGTTAAGTTAGCTTATATAATATACTTTTTTCCCTAATAATAGAATATTACTAATAATAATACTAATAATAAAAACTATAAAATAATACTATTAATTACTATAACTAAGCTAAACTAGTAAAATAAAAAGACTAAATTATAAAACTTTTTTATTATACTAGTAAACTATCTACTTAAAGTAAATTATATTAATTTAATTTTAAAACTATTTTAAAAGACTATTTCTAAACTAAATAGTAAATATAATATAATATTTTCTAGACTTTTTTTATACTAAAACTATCTAGTTATTTCTAAAACTAGTTAGTTTTAAATAATTCTTATTAATATAGTTTACTTCTACTAGATAACTATTATAATTATAGTAAAACTAGACTAGAAAGAAGAAAAAAATTATATATAAAATATTAGTAATAGAAATAAAACTAATAGATATTTATATATAAACCTATAAAGTAGTTTATATTATAAGTTATATAACTATAATTCTACTAAAAGTATAAAATTCTAGGAGTACTAGATTTTAATAGGAATAGAGTAGATATTCCTACTAAAAAGATAGGATCTATAGAAGTAGATTAGGGGATTCTAGAATAGTAAGAATTAGAATAACTAGTATATAATTTAGAAGAATCTCTATATAATTTCTATTCTTTATAATTAACTTTTATACTTAAATTAAAGTATTTTATTTTTATATAAATATTTAGTCTTTTTTTAGTATTATTATATTATATTCTATTATAATATAGGATTATTATTTAATTTTATATTTATCTTTATTATATCTTATTCCTTAAATAATTTTTAAGGTATAGACTTAGGCTAGATATATAAGAAACCCCTTATAATACTTTAACTATCTAAGGGTTTAAATTAATATAATATTACTAAATATATCTACTAACTTAGGGGACTTTAGAATAAGTACTATCTTAAATCTAGCTAATAATCTAGTAACCCTCTTAATAGTATAGACTAAGAAAGTAAAATAATTTAAAGTATAACTAGCTATAATTATAGAATAGGTTTAAGCTCCTATAATTATAGTAATATACCTACTAAAAGTTAACTTTAAAATTCTAGAACTCTATAATAGAGAAATAAAGACTAATTTTAAAATATTTTTAATAAATATAGAGTTATATTATAGGTATAATTATAATATATTTAGAAATAACTAAGTAAAAATCTTAGTTATTATAATATATATAATAGGATAGATAATAGAATAGATATACCTAATTATTAAAGACTTTCTAGTATATAAAATAGAACTAGAAAGATAGAATAAGGAAACTATAAAGATTTTTATATTCTAAAAAAAATTTAAGAAATAAATTAAAATTATATTTAGTAAGGTAAATAAAGAATAATAGGCTAAATAACTTATCTAATATATTAAGTAAATAGAATTAGCTAGTAAATACTCTACTATATTCTAATAGCTCTAGACTAAAATTAATTAAAATAATACTCTATTATAGATAGTCTACTATAATAGCTTAAAGAAACTAGTTAAAAATAAACTATTTTATTATAAGAAATCTAATAGTTTAGAAGCCCTAATTAAACTAGTAATATAAATTAACTATTAATTATATAAATAATAACTAGAAAAGAAAAAATCTATTAAACTAGTATTTAGTTTAAAGACTAATATATAAAAGCTATATTATAAGTAAAGGGATTATAATAGAGATATAATTATAAAAAATAAAGTCTATAAAAAAAAAAAAAAATTTTATAATAAAAAAAGTAGAATAATATCTAATAATAATACTTTAAAAATAGGGCTTATTTAAACTATAAAGAGAAGGAATACTTTAAGGCTAAATATCCTTTTAGAAAGTTTTAAAATAAATAAGTCTAAGTAATAAAAGTAGCTATAATAATACTATAGTCTAGAATTCCTATACTACTATAAGAGAATAATATAAAAAATAACTCTAATTTCTTAAAATTACTAGAAAAAGTCTAGAAAACTACTAATAAAAAGAATATTATAAACTAAATTCTATAAAATCTATACTAGATATATAGAAGTAATAAATACTTTATACTAGTCTATAACTATAAGATTAGAATTATAGGTATAAATACTAATAGAATATATAATTAAATAAAAGAATAATAAGGAAATATTCTAGTACCTATATAGTAAATCTAGATTAATAATAATTATTTAAAGGTTAAATAGTAGTACTATAACTATAATAGCTATAGATATTATAAGAAAGAAAAAACTAGTATAACTAAAGCCCCTAAATAACTAGACTATAAAAAGTTTCTAAAGGAAAACTATCTAGAAGTATAATACTATATTTACTAATTAGAGTAATAATTATATAACTATAATATATTAGAATAGTAATAATATTATATAAAAAGCTACTCTAAGTATTAGAGATAAAAGTATACTATAGATTACTAGCTAATAAAAAAGAACTTAGAAAATATAAAAGTATACTATAAGTATAAAAAAACTATCTATTTAACTAAAAATAAAATATAATATATATATAAAATTAGATAGTACTACTATAACTATCTAGAATAATATCTAAGATACTTAAGTAAGAAAAAAGCTACTATATATAACTAAAATAATAAGGATTATAAAAAAATATACTTTTTTAAATATATAATTACTAAATACTTAAAATATTAAAATAAGGTTAATAAAAGGGAAATTATAAAAGTAATAAGAATAAAAAAATACTAGAGATATATAATCTAGAATTATTCTAAGGATTCCTAAGCTTATTTAAAATTAATAAAAAGGTATACTATAAGATAAAGCTATACTAATTACCCTCTCTATAATAATTATAGATATCTAGGAGAACTATAGATTAAGATATAAATAATATTAAAAAATTAAAATACTACTAAGTAATAAGTTAAGTTAGTAAAAGTATTCTAAAGACTTAAAAAATAAGTAGAAATAATAGGGCTATAGAACTTTATATAAAAAAGTAGATACCTGGCCTTAACCTTAATAGAAGAAAGTTATAACTGTGGTTAATTAATGCCAGAAAATCGGAATCCGTGCTAAGCCTTAAATCGCCGAGCCTCCGATCGCTAAGCCCTGAGGCGCCAAGCTATATAATAACCCCAGTTTAAATCCTACCCTAATCTTTACCTTTTTTTTATAACCTTTTTTTAAATACGTTTATTTTTAAACTATTAGCTAGGGGAAGTACCTTTTTATTAATATTTTTATCTATATACTCGATAACTCGATCTTTTTATTATTATTTCCCTCCTAATAAAAAAGTAGGTTATAATTAAAAGATTTTAAATAAATATATTAATAGACTTTAGTACTATTAGATATCTAATTTTATCTAAGGTAATAGAAAAATATAACTTACTATATTAAAATAAAGTAGAGCTAGTTTAATTAGAAATAGTAAATAGAATATTTTTTTAAAAGTATAGTAAAAGTTAGTTATACCTTAAAATACTACTATTACTAATAGGTATTAAAGAATTTAAAAACTAATATAACTTTATTATAATAAATATAAGAAGTCTAGAAGCTATTATAGATTATAATTAGTTATTAGAAAATAATCTAAATATTAACTAGAGAAATTAAATAATATATAGCTAAGAATTAATATTATAAATTACTAGTATAAAATACCTATAGAAAGTAAAATTAAAAGCCCTAAATATTCTAACTAAGTAGGCTATATAATAATAGACTAAGGAGATCTTAATTACTAAAATTACTAGTATAAGGGTTAATTTAACCTAAGGTTAAATCCCCTTATAGGATATTTATTTATCTTTAAGCTTAGGCCTTATCTAGTAGCCTATATATAGATTAGTTAGTAGATTTTAAATACCTAGTATATAGAGAGTTCCTCTCTAGAACTTTCTCTATTTTAGTATTTTAAGTTTAGTTTTAATTTATATAGTTTCTTTTATCTATTTAATTCTAAAAGTATTTACTTTATTTAACTATATTCTAGCCTTATATTAAACTTAAAACCCCTTTTTTTAGCTAGAGATTAGTAACTATAATATCTATCTTTAGCTCTTTAGATATAGAAAGGTTTACTAAAATTCTAAAATTTTTCTTTAAATTAGCTATTAAGGTACTAGAATATCCTCTAAAGTTTTTATTAAAAACTAGCTATTAAGGTACTAGAATATCCTTTAAAATCTTTATTAAAGGCTAGCTATTAAAGTACTAGAATATTCTCTAAAGTCTTTATTAAAGACTAACTATTAAGGCGCTAGAATATTCTCTAAAGTCCTTATTAAAGACTAACTATTAAGGTACTAGAATATCCTTTTAAATTTTTTAAACTCTTTTAAAGACTTACTAATATTAGGTACCTTTAGTAGAATTAACTACTATAAAGGTTAAATCCCTTTTAAATAAAAGTATATACTTACTATAGGTATACTAAAAATAATATATATACCCTTAGTAAATAAATTTAAAATATAACTAACTACCTATTTATTACTTATATCTTATCTATCTAAATCTATCTTTTACCTTTATAGTAAATATTAATTTATATAATATCTCTATTTTAGATAGCTTTCTTTTTCTATTTATTTTACCTCTAAATAGCTCTATACCTACTATACTATTACCTATAACTAAGTATATAAAAATAAAACCTCTAGTATCTAGATAGTCTATTAATAAAAATTTAATACCTTTTTTTTAGAACTATATTAGGACTTACTCTATAAGCTACGCTACTAAAGTAATAGTAGCTTTTAATTTTAGTAAAGAAGACTTTAATAATATTTTAAAAGTAAATAACCTCTATTATAGTATAACTATAAATAAAATACTATATATATTATTTTAAGGTTACTTATCTATCCTAATATAAGAATAGGTACTAGTAGCTAAAGCCTCTAGTATATAACCTCCTTATAAGCTAGAAAACTTATCTTTCTAGATTAAACTTTTCCTATTAGAACTAAGTATCTAGCTACTTAAAGATACTAAAGAATATCTAGCTAATATTAATAAGGTTAAAAAGGAATTAGATCTTTATTAGAATTCTAGAACTAGAAACTATAAGAAAAAAGAAAATAATTTTAAGACTAGTTTATAAGTAGCTAGGCTATAAGAGTTAAAGAAAGTATTTAAATTATATATAGTTTTTACTAATATTAATATAATTATTCTAGATTTAATTATTTTAGATAGAAAGGATTTAGAGACTTTAAATTACTAAAGTCTAGAGTTTATTACTACTTCTAATATATATATAGGCTATATTAAAACTAATATAGCCCTATTTACTATAAAGTTATAGTTTATAGCCTTATCCTATTATATATATAAAGTATAGAACTAGCGATAAAAGCTAGTCTAGTAAAATATTAATTTAAATAATAAAATTAATATTATAATAGACTCCTAGATATAGACTTAAAAGGAAAATAGTTATTTATAAACTAAGATTATAAAACTAAAAAAAACTACTAAGGCTAAGAATTAACTAATATAGGTAATAATTAATAACTTAGATAGTAATAATAATTTTAAATTACCCTACTAGTTTAGTACTTTTCTTACTAAGCTAGTACCTATTATTAAATATAATACTAAACTAGTTACTTTAAAAATAGATAGTTAGTAAGGTATAGGCTATTCTACTATAGGTTAATATATTCTAAGAATAAATACCTCTAGTAAACTTTTCTATAAAGTATTAAATCTTTACTATATAAAATATTAAGCTTACTAGAGTAAATACCTATCCTCTAAGGTTCTAGACCCTAATAAGTTTAATAGTAATAAGGCTTAGTTTAAACTATAATTCTATTTATTAGAGGTTAAAATTAAGTCTAATATAGATTATTTTTAGTAAAATACTTCTAAAAAATATACTATAGCTATTACTAATTATATTAATATATAACTAGAAGGCTATACCTTTAAAATTTTTAATATCTAAAAATAGTAGTAATTAACTATATCTCTTATAGGTTTATATAACTATCTCTAAGCTATATTTATACTACTAAATTAGAATATTAATATCTATACTAACCTCTAGAAGATAATATTTCTATTTAGAGGAGATATAAACTTATTTATTATATAGTATAATATATTTATAAACTAGATTAGATTTTATTTTAATAATTCTAAAGAGATACTCTATAAGAAGCTCTATATAAAGTTTACTAACTAGCTTATCTAGAATACTATTAATCCTATTATAGACTATAATAAATTTTATACTATTATTTATAAGCTATATAAAGTCTATAAGTATAACTATTAAACTAACTATAACTAACTTACTCCCTCTACTCTATACTATTATAAGGAGTTTTTATTATAAATAGTTACTTTAGCCCCTTATTATACTATAGGACTACCTAAAGATACTATAGTAAAATTAGCTCTAAAGTACTAATTTACTAACCCTAAATATAAATACTCTAGAGAGTAGTATTATAAAAATTAAATATATTATAACTATCTCTTTAAAGACTATATCTATTATAATTATCCTATTAAACCCTATAATAGGTATACTATTACTACTATTATAAAGATTTAAAAAGAGAATAAGACTTATTTTTTTTTAGAATTTAGTAATAAATATACCTTTAATAAAGACTCTAAGTTAGACTTTAAGTTAGAAAACTAAAAGTACTAGTTAACTCTAGACTAGTACCTCTAATAGGAGTAGTAGATATAGAACTAATTAACTTATAAAAACTAGTATTCTACTCTAAAAAGTATTATACTAACTCTAAAAATATTTAAATTTCTAATTTATTTAAGAGAATACCTTTTATACTTTCTATAATATTCTAAAATAATAGATATAAGGTTTATATATATAGTTTTATTAATTCTAATATATTTATATATAATCTTATTACCTTATAGCTAGAAAAAGTACTAAGGTACTAATTTAGTATTAAGTTAATATAGCTTAAATATCTAATCCCTCTTAAGAGTTTTACTAGTAAAAAGGCTACCTTAGTTAATTATTACTTTTAAGTAGTACTTAATATTAATAGATACCCTATAATTATATAGTTTATTCTATATAAAATAGGAGACTATAACCTTATTATAGAATAAAAATTCTTTAAAAATACTAAAATACTAATTAATTATTATAACTAGTACTTAATATAGTTAGATAATATATTATTATAGGTTATTACTCTACTTATAGTACTATACTACTTATTCCTACTAGTTAATAAAGAATACTAGTTTAATACTAACTAATAGAATACTAACTTTAAGAAAAAGAATATTTAACTTTAATAAGTATAATTACTTTATAGGGAATACTCCTCTATAAAGGAGTTTAAAATCCTTATAGAGTCTATAATATTATCTATCTCTCTAGTATAGACTACCCCCTAGAACTATAGTAATTATTAACTATCTTTAGTAGAGCCTATTCTAGATAAGAACTTTATTATAGTATATTATATATTTTTAAATAAGGATAGTAATAAAGCTAAACTACTAGAGTCTAGAAATAAAAATTAGTAATTAGCTAAGCCTAATATTAAGAATAATACCCTAGTATATAAATATAGTAATAAATTACTATATAATAATAAATTATTACTAAGGGAATTAACTATCTCTACTAAGTCTAATTCTACTAGAGACCCTAGTAAATAAGCTACTAAGAAACTCTTATAAGAGTTAAGAATTAAATTAAAAAACTACTTAAAAAACTAAGTTATTATTACCTTCTACCCTATAGAGTAATTTTAATATAAGGAAGATTTATATAAGATAAATAAAATACTATTTAATCTAGAACTACTACCTCTAGAGGAACCCCTTAAATATTAAATACTAATAAGGGAATAGCTCCTTAAAATTAATATTAATATTTTAACTATCTCTACTATAGTATTTATAATTAGTATATAAGGTATAAAAATTAGCTCTATTAGTTAATATAAGTTACTTAAACTTATAAAAGCTAAGTATTATAAAAAGGAAACTATAGTTAACTCTTTAGAAAAGTCTTAAGAATAGTTACTAGTAGAACTTAAAGCTAAACTTTTTTATTATAGATAGGTAGGAATAGATATTTTTTATTTTAGTAAATAAAAGGTAAATACCTTACCCCTATAATAGGAAGGTATTAACTATAATATTATTTTTACTAAAAATATTAGTATTTTAAAGACCTCTCTACTATATCCTATATCCCTTAATAAATTAGAATTACTATACCTATATATTTAGGATATAGTAAAGAAAGGGTTTATTTCTCCTAGTAATACTAGCTTTACCTTCCCTATCTTATATATAAAAAAGCCTAAAAAGAAGTAATATTTTTATATTAATTATAGAAGGCTTAATAATATTATTAAAAAGGATATTATTTCTATACTATTATTAGAGGAAACTTTTATATACCTATCTAGAGTATATATATTTACTAAACTAGATCTATAATAAGCCTTTTACTATATATAATTTATTAAATATACCTCTAACCTCTCTATATTTTAAACTTAATATAATAACTTTAAGTATAATATTCTTTCTTTTAGTATAATTAATAGACTAGTATTATTCTAATACTTTATTAATATAATTCTAGCTAATATAATTAACTTAATTTATATAGTTTATATTAATAATATCCTTATCTACTCTAAGGATCCCCTAGAGTATAAGGCTTATATATCTAAAGTTATTAAATAGCTAAAAGAGTACTACCTCTATTATAATATTAAGAAAAGTAAATTTATTATTTAAGAAATTAAATTTCTAGGCTTTATTATTACTATTAACGGGATCTATAAGAATTCTAAAAAGAAAACTATAATATAGAATTAAAAAGAGCCTACTAGCCTCTATACCCTTTAATTCTTTTTAGAATTCTATAACTATTATTAAATCTATCTTAAAAACTATAGATACGTTATTTAACCCCTTACTAAGCTAACTAAAAAAGGTATCTAGTATAAGTTTAAAAATAAGGAATATATTACTTTTTAAGCTATAAAGGATTTTTTCTACTTAGATAATCTTATTATATAGTACTCCCCCTACTATAAGATATAGATAGAGACTAATACTAGTAATAGTATTATTATAGAAGTTATCTTATAAATATAAAATAATAGAATCTAGAAACCTTTTAGTTTCTATTTATATAAAATAAAACTAGTAGAAATAAATTATAATATTTATAATAAAGAAATATTTACTATTATAGGTAGGTAATATATATAATATATCTAGCTTATTAGTCTATAGTTAGAAGAGCTATTTATTATTATTATAAATTATTATATACTTAAATACTTCTCTATAAAGCGAGAACTTATACCCTACTAGACTTATTAATTAGAAGTATTATTCTAGTATAACTATATAATTATATTTTACTCTAGATTTATAAATATTATAGCTAATATACTATTATAGAAATAGAAAGAACTAGTTATATAAAAGGTAAAAGCTAAGTTAGCCTATATAATATACTTCTTTCTCTAATAATAAGATATTACTAATAATAATACTAATAATAAGGACTATAAAGTAATAGTATTAATTACTACTACTAAACTAAACTAGTAGAGTAGAAAGGCTAAATTATAAGACTCTCCTATTATACTAGTAGACTACCTACTTAAAATAAATTATACTAATCTAATTTTAAAACTACTTTAAGAGGCTATTTTTAAATTAAATAGTAAATATAATAGAATACCTTCTAGACTTCTTTTATATTAAGACTATTTAGTAGTCCCTAAAACTAGTTAGTTTTAAATAATTCTTATTAATATAGTTTACTTCTACTAGATAACTATATACTCTAGTACTAAAAAGACCTATAAACTTATTTAGGAATTATATTATTAGAGCTATATATATATAGATATTAAATAGTTTATATAAAATTATAAGATTTACTACTAGACTAAGCCCCCTTATAATAAGAAGCTAGACCTATTCTAGTTACTACCTATTTTAAAAACTATATAGTAAAATATCTCTATAGACTTTAAAAGCTTTTTACTAGACTAAAAGGGCTTTAATAATATTATAGTTTATATATACTATCTAAGTAAATATACCTTTTTACTATTATATTATAAGATAATTACTATAGAATAGGCTACCTCCCTTTATTACTAGTATATCTAGAAGATTTTTAGTATCCCTAAATCTATTATATTAGATTAAGGGCTATAGTTTACTTTTAATTTTACTAGTAAACTATATTACCTTATAGGTATATAGTAGAAACTTATATTTATAGGTTATATCTAAATAAATAGTTAAATTAAGATATATAATAAGTATATTAACTAGTATCTCTACCTATTTATTAATAAATTTTAGAATAATTAGTTAGATCTACTTTCTTTAATAGACTAGGTATAAGCCTCTTTACTTAATAAATCTACTAATTTCTCTCTATATAAAATTAAGTTTAACTATAAAACTAAAGTTTTTTAGAACTAAAAAAATAAAGTTAGGTTACCTAAGAACTCCCCTAATAATATTAATTCTAAATAAGTCTATAAATTTATTACTACTTATTTTAAAACTATTACTTAGGTCTATAACTAGGCCTATTAGAACCTTATTATAGTATAAGACTTAATAGTAAAATAAGCTAATAAATATTATTAATTATTTAATTTTATTATTAGTAACTTTATCTATATTACTCTAAAAGGCTTTTTAATATTATATCCCTCTATTAAGCTTAATAAGTAAATATATAATCTATACTATATTATAGAAATAAAAGGGTTATTCTATAAGTTTAAATTACTATTATATATAAAAGTTTATCTAGTATTTTATATAGACTATCTTTAAAAAGTACCTAATAACCTACTTTTTAGATAATACTAACTATAGGAACTACTAACTAAAGTTAATAGTATTTTTAAATAGGAAGTATCGCTTATTTATAATAGCTAACTAAGCTAGGAAAAACTCTAGTACTAAGTAGTATAGTAAGGCTATAATCTAGATAATATATAGTATTTAGTATCTAATTTTAGAAATACTCTAAAGTTAATAGGTAACTTTTATAATACTAATCCTTAGATAGTTAGGCCCCCTAAGTATCTAGATACTTAAAAGAAAGCTATCCTTAATAAAGTATTTTTAAATAGTAATCCTAAAGATAATATACCTATTAAGGTAAGTAGTTAATAAAGGGTTACCTAAAAATAGATTAGTTAGTATAGTAGTTTAATCTAGATAACCTACCTAGTATTTATAAGGTATACTTACTTTATACTTTTTAGTACTATAAAGGATTAAGCTTTATATATTAAATACTTTAAACCTTTAACTATAATAAGGAATTTAAAATTTTAAACTAGATTTTAATCTCTTCTTATAGGATTAGGGAACCCTATATAATATATATATAATAGCGTATAGCTAATTACTTAGAAAAATTCTAAATAAAGGTATTTTTATATAGAAAATTATAAAACCCTATATAATTATACTAAAATAGAATACTCTAATCTAGTCTATAACTATATAAGTTTAATAGGAAATTTTTTAAAAATATAGAGAATATTTTTTTTTTTTTTATTTTTTTTTTTTTCTTTAGACTAATTTATTCTTTTCTTTTTTTTTATAGATATAGGTATTCTTATAGTCCTTAAAGACTATTAAGACTCTAGATTATACTTAAAAGGGGGTAGTATAAGGGTTAATTTAATCTAAGGTTAAATTCCCTTATAGAATATTTATTTATCTTTAAACTTAGGCCTTATTTAGTAGCCTATATATAGATTAGTTAGTAGATCTTAAATATCTAGTATATAGAGAGTTCCTTTCTAGAATCCTCTCTATTTTAGTATTTTAAGTTTAGTCTTAATTTATATAGTTTCTTCTATCTATTTAATTCTAAAAGTATTTACCCTATTTAGCTATATTCTAGCCTTATAACTAGAATTTTAAAAAGAAATCTAGAATAAGTATAAATTATCTAGATATAATACTTAGACCTCTAAATTATAAAAAAACTATTAATAATTCTACTAGAATATAAAAAGTATATAAAATTATAATAGAGAAAAGAAGTTTAAATATCCCTTTATTTAGGAAATAAATTAATTAGATTACTATATAAAAAAAGATTACTAGAAAGGCTAGTTATATATTATATTTATTCTAAATTAGTTTAGTACTTAGATTAAGGTACTCCTTATTATAGCTAATTAGAGCTCTATAAACCCTAATATTACTAAGTATTATTTATATTCTTAATATACCCTCTAGATAAATAGCACTTATTATTTATCTATTAGTAGAATTTAATTATTTAAATTAGTTTCCCTTAGAAATATATAGCTTAGACTATAATTTCTTATTTATATTATATTATTATTAGTATTATAATACTAATTAGTTAGAATAAGAATCTTCTAGTACTTAGTATAATACTTATAAATAATAGTAGCCTTATAACTAGATATAATAAGTAATAGTAAATAAGGTAAGTAATTATTATATAGTATAAACTAGTAAAGGTAGATAAAATAAAAAGGTATTTTTTATATTTTTTAAACTTTTCTTTTTTATTCTTATTATTCTATCTTATAGTATATTTTTACCTTTTACTTTTTAATATTTTACTTATACCTTTTAGATAGCTAATAATACTACTAAAGCTCACGCTACTAAAGTATATAAATAAAAAGAGAGATTTAAAGCTAAATAAATAACTACTACTAAAAGATTTACTATAACTTTTTAAATAATTTATTAATTTAGTTACCCTTTTACTTAGTTTATTTCCTATACTTCTAGCTAAGCTCTTTTAATAGTATTATATACTCTCTTAGCTATAGAAAAAGAGTATATTAGGGCTATCTAGCTAATAAACTATCTTAGCTATTTAATAAATATCTTAAATAGTAGATTAAATAGCCTTTACTATAATATTATAAATTAATAAATAGGGTACTATTTTTATTATTATATATATTTATATAAATTAATATAAGCTAGATTCTTTACTTATTTAATTAAGCTTTACTAATTATTATAATCTACTATTTCTAGTTATATATATAATATACTTTATCCTATTCTATAATAATCTAAACTCTAGTATAAGTTTTCCTTATCTTTTTTATTATTTAGATTTTTACTAACTATATATAGACTTATAAGGTTAATTATTTATAGTAGTATATTTAAATTATACTAAAGAATTAGAATAAAGATTAAGAGACTCTTCTTATACTTTTATAGAATTTCTACTTAATAATTAACTTTTTTTTTACTTCCTCTATTTTTATTTCTACTCTACCTACTTCTATTTTATTTCTATCTACTTCTATCTCTATTTTTATTTCTACTTTTTCTACTTTTATTCCTATTTCTACTACTCCTATCCCTACTCTATCTATTTTCTAGTAGGTCTACTTTATAAATAACTAAGAGGTAGGCTTATAAAAGGCTATATATACTTTTAAATATAGTATATTTACTTTTTATAAATACTATACTTTATAATAGCTTTATAAAATAGGCTTAAGTATTAATTATTATAGTATAGATTAGTAGTAGTCTAATTTTAATTACTTTAAAAAGCGTCTATATAGTTATAATAGGTTTTTTAAAACTAAGAAATTTTCTATTTATAGTTAGGGTAGTTTTAGATATAGGTATTTTAAATACTCTAATATATTAGAAGTATAGTAGTATACTTAACTTTATAAGCTCTTTAATTAAATATTTAATATCTTTAAGTAGGATAGATTTCTTTTATTTTTCTTTTATTTTTCTTTTATTCTCTAGTTAAAAAGTACTTTTTATAATTAAATTTAATAAATCTCTACTTACTTTACTTCTTTTATATCTATAATTATAAAACTTATATCTTAAAAATTAAATAGTTATATAAATCTAGTAAACTACTACTTTAATAATACTTTTATTAAACTATCTATAGGTATTTTACTTATTTTAAAATATAAAACCTTAAATAATCCCTTTATATACTTTTATTATAGCTATATATTCTAGATATTAATATAGTAAAGGTATATAGTAATCCTTTTATTTTTTCTAATTACTAGTTTAATTATCTACTAGTTATTATAGTAGATTTACTAGAGTAATCCTAAGTCTAGTATAAGTTTAGTAAAAAAGTACTTTAAAACTATTACTTTTTTACTAATATACTTTAGAGTAAAAAGTTTTATTTTTATAGTTAAAATTATAATTATACTTTAGTAAGCTACCTTTTATAGAATAGCGCTACTAAATAGTAGAGTAATATACCTATAGAATAATTATCTTATTAGTAGATTATTTATAAAAGATATATCTTTATAGATAAATAGGTCTAGACTATTATATCTACTAAACTAAATTGCTTTCTAGTGTGTCTTATAGAGGTATAGAATTATTTAATTAATTATTATTTTATACTTTATACTTAGGTTAGTAAGGAAGAAGGATAGCTTTAATATAGTAAATATAATATCTAGTTATAGTATAATTACTATATATAATACTAATCTAACCTTTTTTTAATAATTTTTAATTTACTATAGCGATACTTCGCCTTTACTCTTTTTAAACTTATTAATTAAGAGAGGAGTGGACGGGAAGTTACTAGTTTTATAAAACTTAAATCTTTTTATAATTTTATTAATATATATATTATATATAAGTATAATTATCTAATTATTTTAGTCTCTAATTACTTATACTCTAAGAAACTACTTAATTAGTTTTTTATTTTTAATTTTATATTTATTTATAACTTTATTCTATAGTATTTAAGCTTACTCTTTATAGTTATTATAATATAGAAGTAGTATATTATCTATATAGAATAGTACTAGAATTTTCTAATCTCTAGAAAGAAATAAATAAGGCTTTTCCTTTAAAACTTTAAACCCTTTAGCTTTAAGTAAGTAAGAAAACTCTTTATACTAGAGAAGTAGTAAGTCTCTTAAATTATAAAGAGCTTAATTTAATTTTATATATATTCCTAATATCTTAAACCTATCTAGAAGTTTATAGGTTATAGGATTATCTATTATAATTATAGTATTTAGAAATACTTCTATAATATTATATTATTTAATTCTAAGATTAAATTCTATAGTAATTATTATTACTACTTAGAATAATCTTATTATAAGTATAGTAGTATAGGTTAAGTATAGGGTATCTTTTAATTAAAAGTCCCCTCTAATTATAATATAAACTTTATAATTCTTAAACTAATTATTTTAATTAAACTTATATATAAATACCTATTTTAATAGAAGTAGGTATTTTATTATTTATAATTAGGGTAGCTTTATCTAAGTTCCTTTCTACTATAGAGTAGTAATTTTTTTAATTATAGTCTATTTAAATAGCTTTTCTAAAGGATAAAAAAGTAGATATTTCTAAAGTATTAGTTTTAGTAATAGCTTATCTCTATATAGATAAGCTAGTAATATTACTAGTTTTAATTTTTTAAGTATAGCTATTATAATTACTATATTTAGTATTTTATAGCCTTTATACTTATTTTAGATTTTATCTACTCCTAGTATAAATATATATATAAAGTTAATCTAGAAACTATTTTTTAAAAATAGATCTACTATTAGTATATATATACTAAAATTTAATCTATTCTCTAGCTAATTATTATAATCTATATCTTATTTTCTTAATTTTTAAATTAGTAAATACCTACTTATTAGTTAGTTAATTTTAGGCGCCTCTTTTTAAAGTTATCTACTTACCCTACTTACTATAGGGAATATATACTATTACCTTTAATTTATTAGTAGATTTTCTACTTTATCTAATAGTATAGAGTTAGTTATACTAGATTAAAAGATAGTAGTAGGGTTTTAAAACTTCTACTCTAAGGAAGTATTATCCTAAAACTCTAGTTTACTAGCTTTTCTAGTTAAATTCTAATTCTAATAGCTCCTAGTATTTTTATAATTATATTAATTAGTCCCTATAATATCTAGCTATAGTATTATATCTAGAGTTATAAGTTTTATTCTTAAATCTTAGCCTATATAAATTTCTAGTTACTAGCTAGCTATATCTATAGCTTATATAGTAGTTAGTATTATTACTTTCTAATTTTTTAGCTAGCTATTCTTAGAATCTATCTATTCTAATCCTTTATCTCTAAGTAATTATTTAGTATTTTTAATTCTTATAGTACTCGCGTGCTTATTTAAACTAGAAGTAAAATTAATTATATTAAATATATTTTCTAGATTATTAACCTTATCCTTATAAATACTTTTTATAATTCTTAAAATTTCTACTTTTAGAAGCTTAATTTTATATACTCCTTAGTAGAAGGTTATTTTATTAAATATAATATTTCTAGTTATAATTACTTAATTAAGTATAGAAATTTATATTCTATAGATATTAGAAGTTTAATAGTCTACTAAATACTTAATATAAACTCTTAGATTTATTTTAAATCCCCTTTTATTATATTTAGCTTCGCGATTTTTTATTAGAGAATATACTTAGTATCTATAGGCGTAAATTCTACTCTAGTTTAAGTAAAGATCTATTATTATATATTATATAATTATAGGCTTATAGTACTAAAAGTACTATTAAAACTAGCTATTTAATACTTTATTTAGTAATTAGAAACTATATATTATATATAGGCTTATATTATATAACTAGACTACTATATTTATAATCTCTAGCTATAGTTTTATTAGTAGATTTATACTAGACCTTATTTTTATTATTTATTTAATTAGCTCTTTTCTAGTTTATTTTATTAAACTATTAGTTTTATATATATAAGGTAGTAAAGGGTTAATTATAATTTCTTTTTTAATTATCTATTCCTTATATTATAATATTCCTTACTATAGAAGTATTACTATATTATTATTCTACTAAATTTATATAATTTAGAGCTAGTATTTATTTTTTATAAAGGTTAATAGGCGTTTTATTAATTATAGAATTTCTAAAAGTATCTTCCTTTATAAATTAAAATTATAGAACTTTTTACTAAATTCTTCCTTTATTATAAGAATCTAGAATTTAAATATTTACTCTTACTCTATATTAAATAGGTCCTATATAATATAGTAGAATAGATATAGTAAATACTTATATAGTTATTATAAAATTACCTTACTTATATATATAACTATATAATACTTATATTTTTATTATTATATTCCTTTAATTAATATACTATATATACTAGAAACTAGAGCTTATAAAGCCTTTTTTCTAAAATATTCTAATTACTTATACTATAGTTCTTTACTATCTAAGTAGGAGATATTTTCTTTTAATAGCTTAGATAATTAAATTATATTTATAATAGTAGAATAAGAGTATATAGGCTTATATTTAAAAAAAGTAAAATTATACTTATACTATAGGTCTACTATTATAATACTTTATTTAATTATTCTAATCCTTAGGGTATTATCTAGACTAAAATACTAAATACTAACTTTCTTAAGTTAAGTTTTTAAGATAATATTTATATAAAAGTTCTTAACTACTTTTATATTTTTAAGTAGTAGATTCTCTAATTATTTCCTATTCTTACTATAAAGAATATTCTTAATTAGGTAATTTCCTATTTCTAAAATAGGTAGAGTTTAAATTTCTACTTTAACTTAGTCTTCTATAGTTACTTTCTTAAAAGAACTAATAACTAGAAGATTCTAATTATTAATAAGGTAAATAGTAATTATATTATCTAGAATTATATTCTTAAAAAGTAGGTAAGAATTCTATATTATATTATAGATTCTATTCTTAAAGACTTTACTTAAAAAGTTAATTAGATTAATAAGAGTTACTATAATACTACTAGAGTAATTAATAGTAAGCTATTTCTTATTACTTATTTTCTAATTAGTACTATTAATTTTAGTTTATAGTTTTAACTATTATAAGAGTTTTAAATAGCTTAAAATCTTATTTTACTCTTTATTAGAAAGGTTAAATACTTAAGATCTATTAATTAGAGTACTAGTAATAGTTATTTATAAGTATTAGTATTTAATTAATTACTATTTATATTAGATATTCTTATAGGGGTAGTTAAAATAATTATTATTCTATATATTATTAGATAATTCCCTACTAGGCTTAATAGTCTAACTACTAAATATTATATAGATACTAGTCCTTTTATAATTAGGATAGAGTAATTATTTCTAGATTAGTACTAAAAATACCTTTCTAATCTTAGAAAGTATTATTATAGGCCTTTTAAGTATTTTATTAAATAGGATTTATTACTTAATTAAGTAGAACTACTTAGGGGTAATCTTCTTATCTAAAGCTTTAAAGAAATTATAGATTATAAGTACTCTTTTAGTTTTTTTAATTAAGTATATAATTATTTTATAGTAGAGAAATTACTATTTTTTAAATTAGATCTTTAGATTCTACTATCTATTCTTTACTTTATTAAGATAAGTATAATACTATACTTAAATAAGGTTTTTAGTTACTTCTTTAATAGGTACTAGATTATTTTTTAGTATATAAAGTAGATATTATAAGATAGATTTATTATCTTTAACTATATTAATTATTACTAGAGTAAGGAGATTTTAGGAGATAGTAGTATAAATCTAGTTCTAGAGATTTTATAGTTTAGAATAGTATATCTACTAGTTAGAGACTATAGTATAATATTCTATAATCCTTAAAATATAACTTTCCTTATCCTTTTTATATAATTTAAGCTTCTACTTATAATTTTTAAGGTTATCTAAAGTAACTAGTTAGTATAGTTCTTCTAAAATAACTAGTTAAATAGGGTAATTATCCTTAATTAAGGAGACTATTAGACTATCTAGATTAATTTTAAACTAGATACCTTTAGAGTTTACTTAGAAATATAAGCTTATAAACTAATAAGACTAGCTTATTTAATTAATAAGTTAGGTCTAAGTATCTAGAATAGTTAAATTACTTATAGTTTTATTAAATAAAAAAGGCTTTTAGTATAATAGAAGAACCTAAGAGGATATATTTAAATAGTAAAGTATATAGAGAGAATTATTTTATATTTTAAGTACTAGACTTATAATTATAGTAGAGAAAAGGAGTTTAAATATCCCTTTATTTAGGGAGTAAATTAATTAGATTACTATATAAGAAAAGATTACTAGAAAGGCTAGTTATATACTATACTTATTCTAAATTAGTTTAGTACTTAGGTTAAGGTACCCTTTATTATAGTTAATTAGAGCTCTATAAACCCTAATATTACTAAGTATTATTTATATTCTTAATAAAAATTCTTTAAAGAAATTAAAGGGAAAGAACTATTAGATTACTAAGAATAAGATTATAAAATACCTCTAAAATAAGGTATAAAATTATAACTAGAATAACTAAGGCTAATATTAGTAAACTAAGAAAAAAAAATATAGGAGTATTTATAAAAGAATCTAAAATAGAAATATATTTAGGAAAATTATAATTCTATAGCCTTTCTAATTCTATAAATATCTAAGAAAAATAGTAAACTATAACTCTATATAAACTATAAATAGCTAAATAATATTATAATTAAGAACTAGTATTTATTACCCTTAATTATAGAGCTTATAGATTAATTCTAGAAAGTTAAGTAGTTTATAAAATTTAATATATATAATAGATATTACTATATATAAATAGCTAAAGAATATAAATAGAAAATAGTATTTAGAACTAGATATAATCTCTATAAATATTAGGTTATACTATTTAGATTAATAAATATCCTTATAATATTTTAGGTAGTTATTAATAAAGTACTATATAAATACTTAAATATATTCTATATAGTATATTTTAATAATATACTTATTTACTCTACTAAAATACTAGAGGAATATATAGAATATATAAAGAAAGTACTTAAAAAGATAAAAGAATATTAATTACTTCTCTATCTAGATAAATATAAGTTCTATATTACTAAAATAAAATATCTAGAATTTATTATTTTAAAAAAAGGTATATTAATAAACCTAAAGAAGGTTACTACTATATAAGAATAGCTAGTTTCTAAGTTAGTAAAGGATATTTAGTTCTTTCTAGGATTTACTAACTTCTATTAGAAGTTTATAAAAAACTATTCTAAAACTACTATATTACTAATAGATTTTATAAAAAAAAAAAATAATAAAGTTATATAACTAATCTAAGGGAAACTATTAGAGGTATTTAGGAAATTATAGATAATATTTCTAATAACTCTACTTCTATAAATATTTAATCTATAAAAACTAACTAAGGTTAAAATAAATATATTTAATTATATATTAAAAGTAATTCTTTTATAGCTAGATAAAAGTAGAAAATAAAAACTAGTATTTTACTATTTATAAAAATTTTCTAGAGTAGAACTTAACTATAATATTTATAATAAGGAACTACTAGTAATAATAAATATTTTTAAATAATAGAAAGTATAATTTATAGAAGCCTATTTTAAGATAGAGGTATAAATAGACTACTAAAACCTTACTAGCTTTATATTAATTAAAAAGCTTAACTAATAATAAGTATAATAGGTAGAATTTCTAGTAAATTTTAATTTTATAATCTATTATTAATCTAGAACTCTTAATAATATAGTAGATATCTTAAGTAGATAATTAGACTTAATTAAGAATAAGGTTAAATTATATAATATAGTACTATATAAATATAAAAATAGTATATTTAAGTATAATTAACTAAAGATTAAAATATAGATAGCTAGTCTAAAATATATAAAACTAGAAGTATAAAACTTTTAGGGCTACTAAGAATTTAATTAAAATTAAAAAAAAAATATAATCTCTTTAAATATAGTTTTAATAAAACTAAATAAGACTACTAATAATAGATATATATCTATTCTAATTAGAAAACTATATAAATTAAGAGAATAGGGATATCTAAATATTAAAGAAATAATATATTATATTATAAATAAATATACTATTCCTAAGCTTAAGTAACTAGTAATATAAGAAATAAGTAACTATTTAGTTTACTAAAAAAATAATTCTAAGAGATATAAATCTTATAAACTTTTATAACTACTATTTATAATAAAATAACTATAATAAAATATAATAATAGATTTTATTATAAAACTCCTAAAATTACTATAGCTAGAAATAAAATATATATATAATACTATTATAGTAATAATATATAGACTTATAAAAATAGCTAAGTTTAGGCCTATAAAAGAGTCTATAATAGTAGAGAAACTAGTCTATAAAATAGTGTTAAGAATATAAATAATACTTAGTAATATTAGGGTTTATAGAGTTCTAATTAGCCGCGATAAGGAGTACCTTAATCTAAGTACTAAACTAATTTAGAATAAGTATAGTTATAGTAGAGAAAAGGAGCTTAAATATCCCTTTATTTAGGGAGTAAATTAATTAGATTACTATATAAGAAAAGATTACTAGAAAGACTAGTTATATACTATACTTATCCTAAATTAGTTTAGTACTTAGGTTAAGGTATCCCTTATCGCGGCTAATTAGAGCTCTATAAACCCTAATATTACTAAGTATTATTTATATTCTTAATATACCCCCTAGGTAAATAGTGCTTATTATTTATCTACTAGTAGAATTTAATTATTTAGATTAGCTTTCCTTAAAAATATATAGCTTAGACTATAATTTCCTATTTATATTATACTATTATTAGTATCGCAATACTAATTAGCTAGAGTAAGAGTCTCTTAGTACTTAGTATAGTACTTATAAATAGTAGTAGCCTTATAACTAGGTATAGTAAGTAATAGTAAATAAGGTAAGTAATTATTATATAGTATAAACTAGTAGAGGTAGGTAGGATAAAAAAATATCTTTTATACCTTTTAAACTTTTCTTTTTTATCCCTATTATTCTATCTTATAGTATATTCTTACCTTTTACTTTTTAATACTAACTATATATAAACTTATAAGGTTAATTATTTATAGTAGTATATTTAAGCTATACTAAAGAATTAGAATAAGAATTAAGAGACCTTTCTTATACTTTTATAAAACCCTTACTTAATATCTAGCTTTTTTCCTACTTCCTCTACTTCTATCCCTACTTTACCTACTTCTATTCTATCTCTACCTACTTCTATTTCTACTTTTATCCCTACTCCTTCTATTTTTATCCCTATTTCTACTATTCTTATCCTTACTTTACCTATCTTCTAATAGGTCTACCCTATAAATAGCTAAAAGGTAGGCTTATAAAAGGCTATATATATTTTTAAGTATAATATATCTATTCCTTATAAGTACTATACTTTATAATAGCTCTATAAAATAGGTCTAAATATTAGTTATTATAGTATAAATTAGTAGTAGTCTAACTTTAATTACTTTAAAGAATATCTATATAGTTATAATAGGTTTTTTAAAGCTAAGGAATCTCCTATTTATAGTTAGGGTAGTTTTAAATATAGGTATTTTAGGTACTCTAATATATTAGAAGTATAGTAGTATACTTAGCTTTATAAACTCTTTAATTAGATACTTAATATATTTAAGTAGGATAGATTTTTTTTATTTTTCCTTTATTTTTCTTTTATTCTCTAGTTAAAAAGTACTTTTTATAATTAAATCTAATAAATCTCTATTTACTTTATTTTTTCTATATCTATAATTATAAAACTTATATTTTAAAGATTAAGTAGTTTTATAAATCTAGTAAACTACTATTTTAATAGTACTTTTATTAAACTATCTATAGGTATTTTACTTATTTTAAAATATAAAATTTTAAATAATTCCTTTATATACTCTTATTATAGCTATATATTCTAGATATTAATATATTAAAGGTATATAGTAATCCTTTTATTTTTTCTAATTACTAGTCTAATTATCTACTAGTTATTATAGTAGATTTACTAGAGTAATTCTAAGTCTAGTATAAGTTTAGTAAAAAAGTACTTTAATATTATTACTTCTTTACTAATATACTCTAGAGTAAGAAACTCTATTTCTATAATTAAAATTATAATTATACTTTAGTAAACTACCTTTTATAGAATAGTACTACTAAATAGTAGAGCGATATACCTATAGAATAATTATTTTATTAATAAATTATCTATAAAAGATATATCTTTATAGATAAATAGGTCTAGACTATTATATTTACTAAACTAAATTACTTTCTAGCGCGTCCTATAGAGGTATAGAATTACTTAATTAACTACTACTTTATACTTTATACTTAAGTTAGTAAGAAAGAAGGATAGCTTTAATATAGTAAATATAATATCTAGTTATAGTATAATTACTATATATAATATTAATCTAACCTTTTCTTAATAATTCTTAATCTATTATAGTAATACTTTACCTTTATTCTTTTTAAGCTTATTAATTAAGAGAGGAGTAGGTAGAAAGCTACTAGTTTTATAAAACTTAAATTTTTTTATAATCTTATTAATATATATATTATATATAAGTATAATTATCTAATTATCTTAGTTTCTAATTACTTATACTCTAAGAAACTACTTAACTAGTCTCTTATCTTTAATTTTATATTTATTTATAATTTTATTTTATAGTATTTAAACTTACTCTCTATAGTTATTATAATATAGAAGTAGTATATTATCTATATAGAATAGTACTAGAATTTTCTAATCTCTAGAAAGGAATAAATAAGACTCTTCCTTTAAAGCTTTAAGCCCTTTAGCTCTAAGCGAGTAGGAAAACTCTTTATACTAAAGAAGTAGTAAGTCTCTTAAACTATAGAGAGCTTAATTTAATTTTATATATATTCCTAATATTTTAAACCTATCTAGAAGTTTATAGGTTATAGAATTATCTACTATAATTATAGTATTTAGGAATACTCCTATAATATTATATTATTTAATCTTAAAATTAAATTCTATAGTAATTACTATTATTATTTAGAATAACCTTACTATAAGTATAGTAGTATAGGTTAAGTATAGGGTATCCTTTAGTTAAAGATCCCCTCTAACTATAATATAAACTTTATAATTTTTAAACTAACTATTCTAATTAAGCTTATATATAAATATTTATTTTAGTAAAAGTAGGTATTCTATTACTTATAATTAGGGTAGCTTTATCTAAGTTCCTTTCTACTATAGGGTAGTAATCTCTTTAATTATAGCCTACTTAAATAGCTTTCCTAGAGGATAGGAAAGTAGATATTTCTAGAGTATTAGTTCTAGTAGTAGTTTATCTCTATATAGATAAGCTAGTAATATTACTAGTTTTAGTTTTTTAAGTATAACTACTATAACTACTATATTTAGTATCTTATAGCCTTTATACTTATTCTAAGTTTTATCTACTTCTAGTATAAATATATATATAAAGTTAATCTAGAAACTATTTTTTAAAGATAGATCTACTATTAGTATATATATACTAAAATTTAATTTACTTTCTAGCTAATTATTATAATCTATATCTTATTATCTTAACTTTTAAACTAGTAAATACCTACTTATTAGTTAGTTAATCTTAGATACCTTTTCTTAAAGTTATCTACTTACTCTACTTACTATAGGGAAGATATATTATTACTTTTAGCTTACTAATAGATTTCCTATTTTATCTAGTAGTATAGAGTTAGTTATACTAGATTAAGAGGTAGTAATAGGGTTTTAAAGCTCCTACTTTAGGGAAGTATTATTCTAAGGCTCTAGTTTACTAGCTCTTCTAGTTAAATTCTAATTCTAGTAGCTTCTAGTATTCTTATAATTATATTAATTAGTTCCTATAATATCTAGCTATAGTATTATATCTAGGGTTATAAGTTCTATACTTAAATCTTAACCTATATAAATTTCTAGCTACTAGCTAACTATACCTATAGCTTATATAGTAGTTAATATTATTATTTTCTAATTCCTTAGCTAGCTATTTTTAGAATTTATCTACTCTAATCCTTTACCCCTAAGTAGTTACTTAGTATCTTTAATTCTTATAGTACTCGCGTGCTTATTTAAGCTAGAAGTAAGATTAATTATATTAAATATATCTTTTAGATTATTAACCTTATTCTTCTAAATACTCTTTATAATTCTTAGAGCTTTTACCTTTAGAAACTTAGTTTTATATACTCTCTAGTAGAAGGTAGTTTTATTAAATATAATATTCTTAGTTATAATTACTTAATTAAATATAGGAATCTATATTTTATAGATATTAGAAGTTTAATAGTTTACTAAATACCTAATATAAGCTCTTAGATTTATTTTAAATCCCCTTTTATTATACCTAGCTTCGCGATCCTTTATTAGAGGATATACTTGGTATTTATAGGTATAAATCCTACTCTAGTCTAGGTAGAAATCTACTATTATATATTATATAATTATAGGCTTATAGTACTAAAAGTATTATTAGAACTAGCTATTTAATACTTTATTTAGTAATTAGAAACTATATACTATACTTAGGTTTATATTATATAGTTAGACTACTATATCTATAATCTCTAGCTATAGCTTTATTAGTAGATTTATACTAGACCTTATCTTTACTATTTATTTAATTAGCTCTTTTCTAGCTTACTCTACTAAACTATTAGTTTTATATATATAAGGTAGTAAAGGGTTAATTATAATTTTTTCTTTAATTATCTATTTCTTATATTGTAATATCCTTTACTATAGGAGTATTACTATATTATTATTTTACTAGATTTATATAATTTAGAGCTAGTACTTATTCTTTATAAAGGTTAATAGGTATTTTATTAATTATAGAATCTCTAAAAGTGTCTTCTCTTATAGATTAAAATTATAGAACTTCCTACTAAATTCTTTCTTTATTATAAGGATTTAGAATTTAAGTATTTACCCTTACTCTATATTAAATAGGTCCTATATAATTTAGTAGAATAGATATAGTAAATACTTATATAGTTATTATAAGACTACCTTATTTATATAAGTAACTATATAATACTTATATTCTTATTATTATATTCTTTTAATTAATATACTATATATACTAGAAACTAGAGCTTATAAAGCCTTTTTCTTAAGGTATTCTAATTACTTATACTATAGTTCTTTACTATCTAAGCGGGAGATATTCTCTCTTAATAGTCTAGATAGTTAAATTATATTTATAATAGTAGGATAAGAGTATATAGGCTTATATTTAAAAAAAGTAAAGTTATACTTATACTATAGGTCTACTATTATAATACTTTATTTAATTATTCTAATCCTTAGGGTATTATCTAAGCTAAAATATTAAATACTAACTTTCTTAAGTTAAGCTTCTAAGATAATATTTATATAAAAGTTCTTAACTATCTTTATATCTTTAAGTAGTAGATTCTCTAATTATTTCCTATTCTTACTATAAAGAATATTCTTAATTAGGTAATTTTTTATTTCTAAGATAGGTAGAGCTTAAGTTTCTACTTTAACTTAGTCTTCTATAGTCACTTTCTTAAAAGAACTAGTAACTAGAAAATTCTAATTATTAATAAGGTAAATAGTAGCTATACTATCTAGAATTATACTCTTAGAAAGTAGATAAGGATTCTATATTATATTATAAATTCCATTCTTAGAGATTTTATTTAAAAGGTTAATTAAATTAATAAGAGCTACTATAATACTACTAGAATAGTTAATAGTAAGTTACTTTTTATTACTTATTTTCTAATTAGTATTATTAATTTTAGTCTATAGCTTTAACTATTATAGGAGCTTTAGATAGCTTAAAATCTTATTTTACTCTTTATTAGAAAGGTTAAATACTTAGAATCTATTAATTAGAATACTAGCGATAGCTATCTATAAGTATTAGTATTTAATTAGTTACTATTTATATTAGGCGTTCTTATAAGGGTAGTTAAAATAATTATTATTTTATATATTATTAAATAATTCCCTACTAGGCTTAGTAGTCTAATTACTAAATATTATATAGATACTAGTCCTTTTATAATTAGGGTAGAGTAATTATTTCTAGATTAGTACTAAAAATACCTTTCTAATCTTAGAAAGTATTATTATAGGCCTTCTAAGTATCTTATTAAGTAGGATTTATTACTTAATTAAGTAGGACTACTTAGGGGCAATCTTCTTACCTAAAGCTTTAAGGAAATTATAAATTATAAGTACTTTTTTAGTTTCTTTAATTAAGTATATAATTACTTTATAGTAGAGGAGCTATTATTTTTTAAACTAAGTCTCTAAATTCTACTATTTACTCTTTACTTTATTAAGATAAGTATAATATTATACTTAAATAAGGTTCTTAGTTACTCCTTTAGTAGGTACTAGATTATTCTTTAGTATATAAAGTAGATATTATAAGGTAGATTTATTATTTTTAACTATATTAATTATTACTAGAGTAAGGAGATCTTAGAAGATAATAATATAAACCTAGTTCTAGAGATTTTATAGCTTAGAATAGTATATTTACTAGTTAGAGACTATAGCGCGATATTCTATAATCCTTAAAATATAGTTTTTTTTATTTTTCTTATATAATTTAAGCTCCTACTTATAATCTTTAAGGTTATCTAAAGTAACTAGTTAGTATAGTTCCTTTAGAATAATTAGTTAAATAGGGTAATTATCCTTAATTAAGGGAACTATTAGACTATCTAGATTAATTTTAGACTAGATATCTTTAGAGTTTACTTAGAAATATAAGCTTATAAACTAATAAGACTAGCTTATTTAATTAATAAGCTAGGTCTAAGTAACTAGAATAATTAAATTATTTATAGCTTTATTAAATAAAGAAGGCTTTTAGTATAATAGGAGAACTTAAGAGGGTATATTTAAGTAGTAAAGTATATAGGGAGAATTATTCTATATTCTAAGCGCTAGGCTTATAATTATAGTAGAGAAAAGGAGCTTAAATATCCCTTTATTTAGGGAGCGAATTAATTAGATTACTATATAAGAAAAGATTACTAGAAAGGCTAGTTATATACTATACTTGTTCTGAATTAGTTTAGTGCTTAGGTTAAGGTACCCCTTGTCGCGGCTGATTGGAGCTCTATAAACCCTAATATTACTAAGTATTATTTATATTCTTAATAATAGTATATAACTAGCCTTTCTAATAATCTTTTCTTATATAGTAATCTAATTAATTTACTTCCTAAATAAAGGAATATTTAAGCTCCTTTTCTCTACTATAGTTATAAGTCTAGTACTTAGAATATAGGATAATTCTCCCTATATACTTTAATATTTAAATATACCCTCTTAGGTTCTCCTATTATACTAAAAGCCTTCTTTATTTAATAAAGCTATAAGTAATTTAATTATTCTAGTTACTTAGACCTAGCTTATTAATTAAATAAGCTAGTCTTATTAGTTTATAAGCTTATATTTCTAAGTAAACTCTAAAAATATCTAGTTTAAAATTAATCTAGATAGTCTAATAGTCCCCTTAATTAAGAATAATTACCCTATTTAACTAGTTATTCTAGAGAAATTATACTAACTAGTTACTTTAGACAACCTTAAAGATTATAAGTAGGAGCTTAAATTATATAAAAAGGATAAAGAAAGCTATATTTTAAGAATTATAGAATATTATACTATAGTCTCTAACTAGTAGATATACTATTCTAAGCTATAAAATCTCTAAAACTAGGTTTATACTATTATCTTCTAAGATTTCCTTACTCTAGTAATAATTAATATAGTTAAAGATAATAAATCTACTTTATAATATCTACTTTATATACTAAAGAATAATCTAGTACCTATTAAGGGAGTAACTAAGAACTTTATTTAAATATAGTATTATACTTATTTTAATAAAGTAAAAAGTAGATAATAAAATCTAGAGATCTAGTTTAAAGAATAGTAGCTCCTCTACTATAAAGTAATTATATACTTAGTTAAAAAAACTAAAAGAGTGCTTATAACCTATAATTTCCTTAAAGCTTTAGGTAAGAAGATTACCCCTAAGTAGTCCTACTTAATTAAATAATAAATCCTGCTTAATAAGACGCTTAGAAGGCCTATAATAATATTTTCTAAGATTAGAAAGATATTTTTAGTACTAATCTAGAAATAATTACTCTATTCTAATTATAAAAGGACTAGTATTTATATAATATTTAGTAGTTAGACTACTAAGTCTAGTAGGGAATTATCTAATAATATATAGAATAATAATTATTTTAACTACTCCTATAAGAATACCTAATATAAATAGTAACTAATTAAATATTAATACTTATAAATAGCTATTACTAATACTCTAATTAATAAATCCTAAGTATTTAACCTTTCTAATAAAGAGTAAAATAAGATTTTAAGCTATTTAAAACTTCTATAATAGTTAAAGTTATAGACTAAAATTAATAGTACTAATTAAAAAATAAGTAATAAAAAATAACTTACTATTAACTACCCTAGTAGTATTATAATAGCTCTTATTAATCTAATTAACCTTTTAAGTAAAGTCTTTAAGAATAGAATCTATAATATAATATAGAATCCTTACCTACTTTCTAGGAGTATAATTCTAGATAGTATAGCTATTATTTATTTTATTAATAATTAGAACCTTCTAGTTACTAGTTCTTTTAAGAAAGTAACTATAGAAAACTAAGTTAAAGTAGAAACTTAAATTCTACCTATCTTAGGAATAGGAAATTATCTAATTAAGAATATTCTTTATAGTAAGAATAGGAAATAATTAGAAAATCTACTACTTAAAAATATAAAGGTAGTTAAGAACTTTTATATAAATATTATCTTAGAAGTTTAACTTAAGAAAGTTAGTATTTAGTATCTTAGCTTAGATAATACCCTAAGGATTAGAATAATTAAATAAAGTATTATAATAGTAAATCTATAATATAAGTATAACCTTACTTTTCTTAAATATAAGCCTATATACTCTTATTCTACTATTATAAATATAATTTAACTATCTAAGCTATTAAGAGAGAATATCTCCTACTTAGATAGTAAAAAACTATAGTATAAGTAATTAGAATACCTTAGAAAAAAGGCTTTATAAACTCTAGTTTCTAGTATATATAGCGTATTAATTAAAGGAATATAATAACGAGAATATAAGTATTATATAGTTATATATATAAGTAAGGTAATTTTATAATAACTATATAAGTATTTATTATATCTATTCTATTATATTATATAGGACCTATTTAATATAGAGTAAGGATAAATACTTAAATTCTAGATTCTTATAATAAAGGAAGAATTTAGTAGAAAGTTCTATAATTTTAATTTATAAGGGAAGATACTTTTAGAGATTTTATAATTAATAAAACGCCTATTAACCTTTATAAAGAATAAGTACTAGCTCTAAATTATATAAATCTAATAGGATAATAATATAATAATACTCCTATAATAAGGGATATTATAATATAAGGAATAGGTAATTAAAGAAGGAATTATAATTAACCTTTTATTACCTTATATATATAAAACTAATAGTTTAGTAAAGTAAGCTAGAAAAGAGCTAATTAAATAAATAGTAAAGATAAGGTCTAATATAAATCTACTAATAAAACTATAACTAGAAATTATAAATATAATAGTCTAGCTATATAATATAAGCTTAAGTATAGTATATAGCTTTTAATTACTAAATAAAGTATTAGATAATTAGTTCTAATAGTATTTTTAGTACTATAAGTCTATAATTATATAATATATAATAGTAAATCTCTACCTAAACTAGAGTAGGATTTATACCTATAGATACTAAGTATATCCTCTAATAAAGGATCGCGAAGCTAGGTATAATAGAAGGGGATTTAAAATAAATCTAAGAGCTTATATTAGATATTTAGTAGGCTATTAAACTTTTAATATCTATAAAATATAGGTTCCTATACTTAATTAAGTAATTATAACTAGAAATATTATATTTAATAAAATAATCTTCTACTAGGGAGTATATAAAGTTAAGCTTCTAAAGATAGAAGCTCTAAAAATTATAGAAAATATTTATAAGAATAAGGTTAATAATCTAGAAGATATATTTAATATAATTAATTTTACTTCTAATTTAAATAAGTACACGAGTACTATAAGAATTAAGAATACTAAGTAATTACTTAGGGGTAAAGGATTAGAATAGATAGATTCTAAGGATAGCTAACTAAGAAATTAGAAAGTAATAATACTAACTACTATATAAGCTATAGGTATAGCTAGCTAGTAGCTAGAAATTTATATAGACTAAGATTTAAGTATAGAACTTATAACCCTAGATATAATACTATAGCTAGATATTATAAGGATTAATTAATATAATTATAAGGATACTAAGAGCTACTAGAATTAGAATTTAACTAGAAGAGCTAGTAAACTAGAGCCTTAGGATAATACTTCTCTAGAGTAGGAGCTTTAAAACCCTATTACTACTTTTTAACCTAGTATAACTAACTCTATATTACTAGATAAAATAGGAAATCTATTAGTAAACTAAAGATAATAGTATATCTTCCCTATAGTAAGTAAAGTAAGTAAATAACTTTAAGAAGAGGCGCCTAAAATTAACTAACTAATAAGTAGATATTTACTAGTTTAAAAGTTAAGATAATAAAATATAGATTATAATAATTAGCTAGGGGGTAAATTAAATTTTAATATATATATACTAATAGTAGATTTATTTTTAAAAAATAGTTTTTAGATTAACTTCACGTATATATTTATACTAGGAGTAGATAAAACCTAGAATAAGTATAAAAACTATAAAATACTAAATATAATAATTATAATAGCTATATTTAAGAAACTAAAACTAGTAATATTACTAGCTTATCTATATAGAAATAAGCTACTATTAAAATTAATACTCTAGAAATATCTATTTTCCTATCCTCTAGAAAAGCTATTTAAGTAGGCTATAATTAAAGAGATTACTACCCTATAGTAGAAAGGAACTTAGATAAAGCTATTCTAATTATAAGTAATAGAATATCTACTCTTATTAAAATAAATATTTATATATAAACTTAATTAAAATAGTTAGTTTAAGAACTATAAAGCTTATATTATAATTAAAGAAAACTTTTAATTAAAGGATACCCTATACTTAACCTATACTACTATACTTATAGTAAGGTTATTTTAAGTAGTAATAATAATTACTATAGAGTTTAACCTTAAAATTAAATAATATAATATTATAGAAGTATTCCTAAATATTATAATTATAGTAAATAATCCTATAACCTATAAACTTCTAGATAGGTTTAAAATACTAGGAATATATATAAGATTAAATTAAGCTCTCTATAGTTTAAGAGACTTACTACTTCTCTAGTATAAAGAGTTTTCCTACTTATTTAAAGTTAAAGGGCTTAAAGCTTTAAAGGAAGAGCCTTATTTATTTCTTTTTAAAGATTAGAAAATTCTAGTACTATTCTATATAAATAATATACTACTTCTATATTATAATAACTATAGAGAGTAAGTTTAAATACTATAGAATAAGGTTATAAATAAATATAAGATTAAAGATAAGGGACTAGTTAAGTAATTTTTTAGAGTATAAATAATTAGAAATTAAGATAATTAGATAATCACGCTTATATATAATATATATATTAATAAGATTATAAAAAAATTTAAGCTTTATAAAGCTAATAGCTTCCTACCTACTTCTCTCTTAATTAATAAGCTTAAAAAGAGTAAAGGTAAAGTATTACTATAGTAGATTAAGAATTATTAAAAGAAGATTAAATTAGTATTATATATAATAATTATACTATAACTAGATATTATATTTACTATATTAAAGCTATCCTTCTTCCTTACTAATCTAAATATAAAGTATAAAGTAGTAGTTAATTAAGTAATTCTATACCTCTATAGGACGCGCTAGAAAATAATTTAGTTTAGTAGATATAATAGTCTAGACCTACTTATCTATAGAGATATATCTTTTATAGATAATTTACTAATAAGATAATTATTCTATAGGTATATTACTCTACTATTTAATAGTACTATTCTATAAAAGGTAGCTTACTAAAGTATAATTATAACTTTAACTATAGAAGTAGAGCTTCTTACTCTAGAGTATATTAATAAAGAAGTAATAATTTTAAAATATTTCTTTACTAAACTTATACTAGACTTAGGATTACTCTAGTAAATCTACTATAATAACTAGTAGATAATTAGACTAGTAATTAGAAAAAATAAAAGGATTACTATATATTTTTAATATATTAATATCTAAAATATATAGCTATAATAAGAGTATATAAAGGGATTATTTAAGGTTTTATATTTTAAAATAAATAAAATATCTATAAATAGTTTAATAAAAGTACTATTAAAATAGTAGTTTACTAGATTTATAAAGTTACTTAACCTTTAAGATATAAGTTTTATAATTATAAATATAAAAGAAGTAAAATAAATAGAGATTTATTAGATTTAATTATAAAAAATACTTTTTAACTAGAGAATAAAAGAAAAATAAAGGAAAAATAAAAAAAATCTATCCTACTTAAATATATTAAGTATCTAATTAAAGAGTTTATAAAGCTAAGTATATTACTATACTTCTAATATATTAAAGTATCTAGTATATTTATATCTAAAGCTACCCTAACTATAAATAAAAAATTTCTTAGTTTTAAAAAACCTACTATAACTATATAGATACTCTTTAAGGTAATTAAAGTTAGGCTATTACTAATCTATACTATAATAACTAATATTTAAGCCTACCTTATAAAGCTACTATAAAGTATAGTACTTATAAAAAGTAAATATACTATACTTAAAAGTATATATAGCCTTCTATAAGCCTACCTTCTAGCTATTTATAAAGTAGACCTATTAAAAAGTAAATAGAATAGGGATAGAAGTAGTAAAAATAGAAATAGAAATAAAAGGAGTAGGAATAAAAGTAGGGATAGAAGTAGATAAAAATAGAATAGAAGTAGGTAGAGTAAAAATAAAAGTAAAAAAAGTAAAAAGAAAGCTAGTTATTAAGTAAAAGTTCTATAAAGATATAAGAAGGGTCTTTTAATTCTTATTTTAATTCTTTAGTATAGCTTAAATATACTACTATAAATAATTAACCTTACAAGTCTATATATAATTAGTAAAAATCTAAGTAATAAGAAAGATAAGGAAAGCTTATACTAGAGTTTAGATTATTATAAAATAGAATAAAGTATATTATATATATAGTTAGAAATAGTAGACTATAATAATTAGTAAAACTTAACTAAATAAATAGAGAATCTAGCTTATATTAGTTTATATAAGTATATATAATAATAAAAATAGTACTTAGTTTACTAGTTTATAATATTATAGTAAAGGCTATCTAACCTACTATTTAAAATACTTATTAAGTAGCTAAGGTAGCTTATTAGCTAAATAGCCCTAATATACTCTTCTTCTATAGCTAGGGGAGTATATAACGCTATTAGAGAAGTTTAGCTAGAAGTATAAAAAATAAACTAAATAAGAAGGTAACTAAATTAATAAGTTATTTAAGGAGTTATAGTAAATCTTTTAGTAGTAGCTACTTATTTAGTTTTAAGTCTCTCTTCTTATTTATATACTTTAGTAGTATAAGCTTTAGTAGTATTATTAGCTATCTAAAAGGTATAAATAGAGTATTAAAAAAAAGTAAAAGGTAAGAATATATTATAAAATAGAATAATAGGGATAAAAAAAAAAAGTTTAAAAAATATAAAAGATATCTTTTTATCCTACCTATCTCTATTAGTTTATACTATATAATAATTACTTACCTTATTTACTATTACTTACTATACCTAGTTATAAGGCTATTACTATTTATAAGTACTATATTAAGTACTAAAAGACTTTTACTTTAGCTAATTAGTATTATAATACTAATAATAGTATAATATAAGTAGGAAATTATAGTCTAAGCTATATATTTCTAAGGGAAGCTAATTTAAATAATTAAATTCTATTAGTAGATAAATAATAAGCGCTATTTACTTAGGGGGTATATTAAAAATATAAATAATACTTAGTAATATTAGAGTTTATAAAGCTCTAATTAGCCGCGATAAGGGGTATCTTAACCTAAATACTAAACTAATTTAGGATAAGTATAGTATATAACTAGTCTTTCTAGTAATCTTTTCTTATATAGTAATCTAATTAATTCGCTCCCTAAATAAAGGGATATTTAAGCTCCTTTTCTCTACTATAAATAGATAATATACTATTCTCTAAATATAGACTACTAGAAGAATTTATTATAGATAAAAATAAGTTTTTTATTTTAAAGTATTAGAATACTTTTATTATAGTACTAGAAATAAACTAAAAGCTATTAATAAATTTCTACCTTAAAATAAATAAATAGATAGAATATATAAATTAGATATTTAAGTAATATCTATAATTCTATATTAATAAGTAATAAAATAACTAAATAGAATTTCTATTAATTATATAATTAGTATATAATAGCTTAAGGTTAGATATAATAAAATACTTACCCTACTATATAAACTATAGATATAAGCTAATTACTTATTAAAATCTAAGAGATATAAAAAGTATTTCTATTAGAGCCTAATATAAAGCTTAGAAGATAAAGAAACTTTATAAAGTTTTATAAGAAAGAATTACCTATAGAGCCCTTATAGTATTTAAGAATATAAATAAGTAAAGAATTAAAAAATTAACTTTTAAAAAGGGGAATAAAGTTTTCCTATTATAGAAAAATCTAAAAATAAAATAACTAAGTAAGAAACTAAATTACCTTTAAATAAAACCTTTTAAAGTTTAAGAAATAAAGAAACTAGTTATAATTAAACTACTTTTACTAATAGGTATAAAGATATATTCTACCTTTTATAAATTACTATTAAAACTAGTACCTCTAAATACTTTAATTAAAACCTAACTAGAACTAGAAAATAATAAGTATAAGGTTAAAGTAATTAAGGACCTATAAATAATTAAAAATTAGTAAAAATATCTAGTTAAATAGAAAGGATAGCTAGAATAGTATAATACCTAGAAACTAAAAAAAAACCTTATAAACTATAAAAAACTATTAGAGAACTTCTACTAGTTAATAGTAAAGGGTTAACCCTAAGGGGGTTAATTAATAAAAATACTAGTCTAAAATTAGAAAAAAAATTAAAAAAGATAAAAAAATTAATAATAGAAGAATTAGCCTATAATTAGTCTAGATTAGTTAAAGGTCTATATAGTAGTAATATAAAAGTAATACTAGTATTTATACTTTTTAAAATCTCCTTTTTTAGATAATCTAATATATTAAGTATATAAGTATTATAAATTATAAATAATTATTCTTACTCTTTTATCTCTATAATCTCTACTTTTAGGTAAGTAACCTTAGCCTTAGTATAGAAAAGGGTAAAATACTTTTTATATTTCTTAGACTAAATATATTTCTATTTTTTTTTAGAAATTTAAAGACTATACTCTATATAAATAGTAATATATATAGTATACTCCCTAGTTAAAATATTTATAAAATACTTTAGAACCTTTTTTTCTATATAATAAGTATACTTTATTAGTATTATTAGACTATAATAATAAATCTCGTTAGTATAGGTATAGTAATAATTAGTTAATAATTATTTTAATATTTTAAATATAGTTAGAGAGGTTTAGAAAATCTAGAAAAGGATATAATACTATATTTAGAGATATAAAAGAATAAATCTTTATACCCTTAAACTATATTATAATAGTAGATTATAAGGTAATAATAGAGTATTAAAATAATAACTCTAAAGGGGGGGATAATATTATAATTATAGTAGAACTAAACTAGAAAAAAAAAATTATATATAAAATATTAGTAATAGAAATAAAACTAATAGGTATTTATATATAAATTTATAAGGTAGCTTATATTATAAATTATATAACTATAATTCTACTAAGAATATAAAATTCTAGAAATACTAGATTTTAGTAGAAGTAGAGTAAATACTCCTACTAAAAAGGTAGAATTTATAAGAGTAGACTAGGAAATTCTAGAATAGTAAGAATTAGAATAACTAATATATAATCTAGGAGAATCTCTATATAGTTTCTATTCTTTATAATTAACTTTTATATTTAAATTAAAATACTTTATCTCTATATAAATACTTAGTCTTTTTTTAGTATTATTATATTTTATTTTATTATAATATAGGATTATTATTTAATTTTATATTTACCTCTATTATATTTTATTCCTTAAATAATTCTTAAGGTATAGATCTAGGCTAGATATATAAGAAACCCCTTATAATAATAACTATATACTCTAGTAGTAAAAATATTTATAAACTTATTTAAAAATTATACTATTAGAATTATATATATATAGATATTAAATAGTTTATATATAATTATAAAATCTATTACTAAACTAAGCCCCCTTATAATAAAAAGCTAGGCCTACTCTAGTTATTATCTATTTTAGAAACTATATAATAAAATATTTTTATAGACTTTAAAAACTTTCTATTAGACTAAAAGGACTTTAATAATATTATAGTTTATATATACTATTTAAGTAAATATACCTTTTTACTACTATATTATAAAATAATTACTATAGAATAGACTACCTCTTTATACTACTAATATATCTAGAGAATTTTTAGTATTTTAAAATCTATTATATTAGATTAAAGACTATAGTTTACTTTTAATTTTACTAGTAAAATATATTATTTTATAGATATATAGTAGAAACTTATATCTATAAATTATATCTAAATAAATAACTAAACTAAAATATATAATAAGTATATTAACTAGTATTTCTATTTATTTATTAATAAATTTTAGAATAATTAATTAGATTTACTTTTTTTAATAGACTAGATATAAGTCTCTTTACTTATTAAATCTACTAGTTTCTTTCTATATAAAATTAAGTTTAGCTATAAAGTTAAAGTTTTCTAAAACTAGAAAAATAAAATTAAATTACCTAAAAACTTTCTTAATAATATTAGCTCTAAATAAGTTTATAAGTTTATTACTACTTATTTTAAAGCTATTACTTAGGTTTATAACTAGGTCTATCTTAGCCACTTTTTTAGTCTCCCTTTATTCGTGTATTAGTAAAGTATAATATACCTTTTTATCCCCCCTATTTTATTAAGTTACCCTATCTTATAGTAAATCTCTATAATATATATAATATAACTAGGCCTATTAGAACCTTATTATAGTATAAGACTTAATAGTAAAATAAGTAAATAAATACTACTAACTATTTAATTTTATTATTAATAACTTTATTTATATTACTCTAAAAGGCTTTTTAATATTATATTTCTCTATTAAATTTAATAAGTAAATATATAGTCTATACTATATTATAGGGATAAAAGAATTATTTTATAAATTTAAATTACTATTATATATAAAAGTTTATTTAGTATTTTATATAGACTATCTTTAAAAAGTAACTAATAATATACTTTCTAGATAATACTAACTATAGAAATTATTAACTAAAGTTAATAATATTTTTAAATAGGAGGTATTACTTATTTATAATAGCTAACTAAGTTAGAGAAAACTTTAGTACTAAATAGTATAGTAAAGCTATAATTTAAATAATATATAATATCTAATATTTAATTTTAGAAATATTTTAAAACTAATAGATAACTTTTATAATACTAATCCTTAAGTAGCTAGGCCCCCTAAGTATCTAGATACTTAGAAGAAAACTATTCTTAATAAAGTATTTTTAGATAGTAATTCTAAAGATAATATACCTATTAAAATAGATAGTTAATAAAGAATTACCTAAAAATATACTAATTAATATAGTAGTCTAATCTAAATAGTCTATTTAATATTTATAAAATAATTTAATTTTATACTTTTTAGTATTATAAAGGATTAAACTTTATATATTAAATACTTTAAGCCATTAACTATAAGTAAAAAATCTAAAATTTTAAACTAGATTTTAATTTTTTCTTATAGAATTAGGGAACCCTATATAATATATATAAAATATATTAATAATCTATATAAACTAAATTAGTATATTTATAATAAACTATTATTATCTATAAAAATTAAAAAGGAAATATATAGTAATTATAAAATCTAGTATATTATTTTTTATTTAATTCTAGTAGTAATTATTATACTCTTTCTAGATAATATAGAGGTTAAACTACTAGTAATTATAAATAGAGTAAGTATTTATTTAAATATTCTTAAACTCCTAATAGAATACTAATATATAGTTTAATCTTTTAGATAAAAGTATAGGTTCTTATAGATAGTCTAGGTTTATAGAATTTAAAAATTATTAAATAAAAGGATTTTACTAATATATTTAGTTTTTAGTAGTTATAAAGTTTTTTATAAATAAGTTCCTATTATTAAATTTATTTTTATTACTTTTATTACTATAATTAGATATAGAACTATTAGAAGAGGTAAAGTCTAATACCTTATTTAATATTTATAAATCTAGAGATATAGAAATAGACTAGATAGATATTAGTATTATTATAAATTAAATAGATTTTATATCTAAATTCTTTATATATAATAGTAAAGGAGTATATAGAATTAATTATATTATATTTAATCTAAGAGAGAATATTAGAAGTAGAATTTAATAGGCCTTATATAATAAATAATAGCTATTCTAAACTAATCTTTATAGGGTTAGTCTTATTAGGGTAAAGAGCTATAAAAGACTTAGTAAAGATAATAGAATATATAATATAAAATATAGTTAAGTTATAGTATTAATAAGCTTATTAATAATATAGTATTTAAAAAGAAATAAAATAGAAATTAATAGAAAATATTTTTATTTATAATATATATAATATTTCTTTAGTTTTCTATTTTTAAAAATATTAAAAACTAGATTAAATAAATAATTATATTTATTATAGAGTAATATAGATTTCTAGTCTATTATTATTAATTAATAGAGAGATATTATATAGCTAAAATAAGTAGTATAATATAAAAATATATTTATAAAATAGATATTAAACTAGATATTAAATAAGAATATATATAAAAAAAAAAAAAAAGGCTAAATATAATTAATTTACTATAATAGTTTATTTTATACTAATTTAGTAATATAATCTATAATAAAAGAAAATATTTTTATTTACTATTATTTATATAATTTTAGAAAAAGGGGAAAATAATATTTTCTATAATAGAGTTAAATTACTTAGCTTTATAAAGATACTACTTAATTTATTTCTAAAACTTAAAAATTTTATAAAAGAGAATATACTTTTAGTTAGAATTATTAAAATATTTTTTATACTACTAATACTATTCTATAATAATTATATAGTACTTAAAAAAAATATATTAATAAGAAAGTAAAGTATTATAAAAAGAATATTATATAGTATCTATAGTAGTATATAGTAGATTAACTAGTAAAAATATATAAAATAATAGTATATTTTTTAATATAAAAGGGTATAGTATTATAACTTTAAAGTAGATAAATTTAGGGGGTAATAGTATCTATAAATCCCTATTAATATTAATTAAAATAATAATAAAAAAGAATATTTATACTTTATTCTATATATTATAACTATAATATTATTTTAAATAAATATATCTATATTATATATAATAGATACTTTAGTACTAAAAAGACTTTTACTCTATTAGAAGGTATTAGAAAGTACTATAGAAATAAAGAATATAAATAATATTTTATAAATATAAAATATTTTAAAAAAAGTTAAAATAGATAAAAGAGATAGTATAAAACTACTAGAAATATAGTTAAAATTAAGTATTATAATAATATTATAGTAAAAAAATAGATAAGGAATAAAGTTAAATTAAATTAAAAAAAAGATTTTAAATTTTTAAAATATTAGTTAGTATTAGGCTAGACTAATATTTAAAGAAGGATTATATATTAAATAAATATTTAGAAATATATAATTAAGTTTAGTATTTTATAATTAGAGTAGTTATAGATAATATATTAGCTATATTAGTATTTAGAGAAATATTATTATATTATATTTTAAAGCCTAATTAGAGTATATAAAATTTTTTTTTTTTTTTTTTTTTATAGATATAGATATTTATATAGTCCTTAGAAACTATTATAACTCTAGATTATACTTAAAGAGGGGTAGTATAAAAGTTAATTTAATTTAAAATTAAATTCCCTTATAAAGTATTTATTTATCTTTAAGCTTAAACCTTATTTAGTAGCCTATATATAGATTAGTTAGTAAATTCTAAATACTTATTATATAGAGAGTTTTCTTTTAAAATTCTCTCTATTTTAGTATTTTAAATTTAGTTTTAATTTATATAGTTTCTTTTATTTATTTAATTCTAAAAATATTTATTCTATTTAGCTATATTCTAATCTTATACTAATTTTTTTATATTTAAATAGTATAGTAATAGTAATAGGGCTAATAGAATAAAAAATTTAGTAATAAATAACTTTTACTAAATAGATAGTAAATAATATTATTATATAATAAAATAAGGTAAAGTAAAATTTTAAAATTATAAAACTTAGTAAACTCTTTTAAATAAAGTATTTACTACTAAAATATTTTATAATATAGCTAAAATATAGAATAGTATATATTTTAAAAATTATTATATAGTATATAAATAAACTACTATTTAGATAAAGTTTTAGTATCTAATACTAGTATTAGATACTTTTATAAACTTTAGAAAATATTTTTTTAAATATTCTATTTTTTATATATACTTACTAAATAATATTATAATTATAAACTAATACTTATAATTATATATAAGTAAGCTATATAAATAACTAAAATTATTACTATTATATTTATTAACTAAAGTTAGCCTATATAGAGTTTCTAGATAATAATATTAAATTTAATATTTAGATTCTAGCTCTTAATTACTTCTCTATTAAGGATTAATATTACTACTATTAAAAAAAGCTTTATAAAGAATATATAGATAATAGTAGTAAAGTTAGATTTAATAAAAAATACTTATAAATCTAACCCTATTAGTATTTAATACTTAGTAGTTTATAAAGCTATATTTGCCACCTATAGCTAGTGCCTAGCTTAACTAGGAGTATCTAATTTCTACGGTATTGCATAAGCGATAGTTGTTGCACGTATAAAGTCGTGCTTGCCCCGCCACCATCCATTCGGTTAGAACCTCCGCAAAATCTCCATACGCCATAGGTACCGCCTTTAACATCACTCACCCCGCCATTTTCAACTTCCGGTCGCACTCGAGTTATTTTGTCACACAATCATGGCTGCTTCCAAGGCTGCAGTAGGAGTCCTTTCCATCGGCCAGATGGGGTTTGGGTTCGCAAAACTACTCCTAGCCCATGGCTTTCATGTCATCACCAATGTGGGCGATAGGAGTCCCGCGACGCAAGAACGTGCCAAATCTGCATCCATCGAGTGTGTTTCGTCGGATTCTGAGCTTGTTGCTAAAGCAGATTGTACGTAACCTTCCATTTTCATTCTGGCACAAACCGGATCCCTTACAACCGGTTGGCTTTCGCGAGCATCAAATCAGCTGAACATTGGATTGTCTATCTTGACAGACGTTCTGATGGTTTGCGTCTGGTGACGTTCTCTGCTACAGTGCCAAGTCGGAGTCTGAGTACTGCATCGCTCCTCCTGGGTAACACAACGTACACAGACTTTTGACCAGGCACTGCAGCTGATCGTGACGCATGTTCACCATTCCCCGCTTGCGCACTAGACTGACTCGGGCCTCTCACCTAGATATTTTGTCAATTGTACCCCCGATGGACGCGAAAGCCACAGCAGAACGTGTCTTGAGCGTCTTCACTCTTGAAGCCGACCCAAGACCTGGAAAGAAGGAATCATTGTATTACGCAGACTTGAACGCGGTATCTCCAGAGACGGCTAGAAACATAAGTGCACTATTCAAGCAAGAAAGGCGAGTAAGTCAAACAGTGTTTCGTGGAAGGTCTGAGTACACAGTGATGGTATCCCAGGTGGAACAATGAGGTGTCACCAAGACTTTTCTGACACAGTCAGGTCATATTCATCGACGGCGGAATAATCGGAGGTCCCCCGGCTCCTACCACAGACACAGTGGATTGGAAGCGCCCTGGTATCCCCATGTCAGGGCCTCACCCACTGCACGATGCTCCAATCGCTGGTCGCGAACTCGCCGACACCCTCAACGCGCGTTACCTCAATGCAGACATTGGTACCGCTTCCGGCCTCAAGTGTACCTTCGCGGCTCTTTCGAAAGGCTTCACCGCTCTGGCACTCCAGTCTTTCACCACGGCGGAGTCGCTTGGCGTGCTGCCGCAACTGCAGGACTACATCTCAGAGTACAACCCTAGTGCGAAAGCCCGCGCCGAGAAGGGGATTACTGGGTGTCCACCGAAAGCTTACAGATGGGTTGAGGAGATGAATCAGATAGGGCAGTGTTTTGAGATGGACGGAGGTTGGCCCAATAGTGCAAATGTGTTCCGAAATGTTGCACGTGTGTATGAGCAGTTGGCAGTCGCCGTGGAAGAGAGAGGTGGAGTTGAGGGCATGGATGATTTGTCGGGCGCACTGTCAGCTTTGACGAAGAGCCTGAAAGATGGAGATGATCAGTCTTGAGAACAGACTCGAATAGTCACTAATGTGTAGGAACAGTATGCTAGAGAGCGTGGACGTGCTGTCGAATGACCGTAATTTGCACCCAACAACCAATCTAGAGTATTTAATCGTACTCCACCTACAGCGCCAACACTACCCATTAGACATATCCTATATTACAAGCGCATGATGCACAAACTACAGCATGGATAGCTCTCCAGTTCTGCCCGTTGCAATCACTTTGTCCTTACGGCAAGGGAGCGATGCAATGCCGTCAAATCAGATTACAATCGTATCGTGATTCTCTAGTTTGCGGACTCCTGTGTAGCAGCTTTCACTTCGCTAGCAGGTTTGGGAGTTTTCGCTTGCTCCTCCACGCTCTTCTCTTTCTTCTCGTCCTCGATGACCTCAACGGTTGGCGGGAGTTCACTAGCTTCCGCTTCGCTTCCGTCTTTGGTTTCAGGGTTTCGGCCATCGACGTCTGGGTGAGGAGGGGCAACGCCTTGGTCTTCGGCTTCTCTGGCCTCTACAAGGGACTCATGGAGTTCGTTGCCTGCAGAGTCTACTATCCGTGTCCGTGTTTCGTACCGCGTCTTGAAGCTGACCTTTCCTTCCAGGGCTTTCACCTCTTCTTCGTCGAGAACTCGGCCGTTCTCGTCACGAAACTCAATGCGTTCTTCCTTGGACAAGACTGGAAGCTCATCGGCCTGAACCGGCACCGAGACCTTCGGCTTCTCGGACACGACCTCTTCCGGCTGCTCTTGCTTTTGCTGGGCCGGCGGAGGGATCTCCTTAGGAGCCGCGGACACAGGTACTGCGGGGGAGGTAGTGTACGGAATGATTCCCTCTGTGGTATATTGATCATACTGTACATGTTAGCGTAAAATCGTAATTTGCATAGGACATCAGCCTACCGATTCCAGGAAATTGTTGCAGTCCCAATCCCATGTGCTGAAGAGCTTAACACTGTTGCACTGGCCCTTTGTCCAAGGGTCACCGTAGGCCAGGGGTGAGAAGGTCTGGAAAACGACAATAGTGACGGCTAGGAATGCGACCGCAGCAGTCTGACCGATTTTGGGATACTCCTTAATGCCCAGAATATCAAAGCGATATGCGACGAAGTCGTACATCTGGCAAAGCGCCATGATGGCAAAGTAAAGGGCCGGAAGATAATGGTGCAAGAAGAGCTGGCGGGCCATGAGGTAGAACGGGAAGTAGTGGAAGGCCCATCCAAGCAGTGACATGCCGACTTCGTAGTCGAAACGCTTGAAAGTCACATTGCTATAATCACGGTAGCCGCGCTGCCAGCGGAGAACGGCGAGACCTTTGATGGCAACATAGAGGCCAATGATGGCGGTGGAGCTCCACCAAATGACGGGGTTACCTAAGTACGTCAGCATGCGCCCCAAGGTCAGCAAGGAAAACGAACCGATCAGGTATATCTGCCGAGAATGCTTGCCCCAGAAATTGATACCCCTTCTTAGGAAAGGCCACGAAGGGGGTCGAGAGTCCCAAGCGTGCGACTCGACAAGACCGGCATTGGTCTTCCACATCACTTTCTGGAGCTCCCAGAACTTGCCAAAGAAGCCTGGATTACGATAGTTGACCTTCTCGGTGGTTGCGTTCATAAGTGGGTGCACGTTCCCTACGAACAAATTAGCGATAGAAGACTTAATAGAGAAGAGCAACTCACCCTCAATGTACCATATGCTGTTTGGCAAGGTTCCTCCACGAGCACATGTTACTTCCTGTTGTTCGAAGCCCCACTCTGGAAGCTTTATTTTGTGGGAAAACAAGACGCAACCAGTCATCAGATGTACCAGTCTGAATTTGGTCTGAATGGTCCGCAGCCGTTTCTTAGCCGCAGCACCATCGGACATGGATTTGATAATCTCCACGCGAAAAAAATCGTTTGCGTCGCCTTCAAAACCATCGTAGCCATACGCAGAAACTTCGTTCTGCCAATCAGCCTCTGTCACCGGGGCCCGGACATCATGCGAGTGAAGCCTGCGGTCAGATGTGATGTGATAAAGCCTCAGAACAGCGCCATCCTCGATGTTGATAGGACCCAAGTTGTCCCAAGCTTTGGCACCTGAAGGCTTCGGGCCGTCCAAGATTTCCGGAAGAGTTTGGTTTTCAAGGATCCAGATGTTGTTCTCGTCCTTGTGAGGGTAGAGAGTAATTTGCTGCTGCTTGCTTCCTGTCGGGTACATGTGGGCATGAGAATGCAGGTACCCACCTTGGGTGTTGTGGTGACGAATAGAGACACGGCTGCCAAAAGCAACATCGGCGGGCACATCCTGCATGCCTTTTGAGTTCAAAGTCGCCTGGAACTCAGACGACATGAAGCCGTCGCCGTCGCCGGGATTAACAAGACAGATGAAGTGGATTCCAAACATGGCCATATAGAAGGACAATGGAATGACTACCAGGCAGAAGAGGCGCGCAAAGAAATGTTTGAACCAAAGACGCTGCACTCGGTCAGTATTTTGATCATTGATGACTTATCTAAACTTACCGGAGTGACGTTTCTCGCATCGCCGAGCAGGACCCACAGTTGTACTAGGGTTAAGGTACCGACCCAGGCGATGGTGAACAAGCCAACCCACTTCACACTGAAAGTCGCGCCCAGACCAACACCAGTCGCGGCGAGCCAGAACCACCATGATGGCTGGAACGCTTTTGTGGGGCCTTGCTCGTGCTGATTCGTAAAGCTTGTCCAAGCGAGGGCGGTGATGGCAGTGAAAAGTACGAGCGGCGAGTCGAGTAGGATGAGACGAGACTGAGTAACAAGCGCATTGTCTGGACCAAAGTCAGTAGAGGTTCGTAGCCATTAGGTCCTCGCACGTACCGAAGATAACCAACCCTGCACCTAGCGAAGCAGTAGTAGTTCGGCAGCCCGCAGCTTTGAGGGTGAGAAACATGGTTGGGATGCTCAGAATTCCACAGACGGCAGGCAGTAGTCGCATAGCGACATAGGGTACTCCAGGTTCTACGTAGTCCTTTCCGATGTCCTTGAAGTCGAAATTGCCATCGAACCCGGCGAGCCATCCGGCGAGAGTAATCAGAAGCTTTGCGAGGGGCGGGTGCACGTCCATGAAGAACTTGCCCTTGATGTACTTGGAGGCAAATCCACCGAAGCTGTGAGAGTCAGATGGATGCTATGACGGCCCAGATGGAACGAACGTACTGAACTTCGTCAAAGACGACACTGCTGGGCTGGTAGATCCTATACAGGCGCACAGCAGTGGCCACTACGATCAACAGACCCAGTATCGACCAGTCAGAGCCCGGCAGGCTGAAGATGTCATGGTCCCGCACACCCTCGGAGGTGTAGCCTACGAATTTGGGTTTCTGCTGTTTCCGCGCATTGGGGGCAGGAGAGCGCGAGGGCGACTTTCCGGATCGACGTCCATCTGGCTTTTCGGCCAGATAGCCGGATGCCACTGCGCGGTTCGCCATCTTTGGTGGGTGGACAGCGGGCGTCGTTCGACCAGAGCGAGTGCTGGAAGCTCACCAGAGCTCAAAGCGGCGCAGGTTCAAATGGTACGTCTGGTGTCAGTAGCACTGCGCACAGCAATGGGTCTTTAACGACAGTACGAAAGCAGGCACACCGGTCCTGAAAAGAGCGATGGTGGTGGGGAGAGCTGAACTAAGGGGACGACCACAATGTTCGCAGTCCGCTGGTGGTACCCTGGTCGCAAAGTGCAAGGTGTCTTCGCGACTTAGGCGCAAGCGACGGGCCAAGGAAGGGCTGGAGCTGCAGCGGGCAAAAATAGGCCAACCTAGAGAAGCGTGCGTACACCACTAAGGGCGTCAACAATTGGGGGGCCCTCCATACGCTAGGGCTACGCGGGACCAGGACGGGAATATCTTGTCACGTGATCGTGATCGCTAGCGTGTCGGTCCTTGCCATCCCGCGCCGCCATGCTTTGAGCTTTGCGATCATCACCAGCTCTGCGCGACCGACGACTGCGCAACCATGGCCGCTACCAATGGCGACTCGAGCGAAATCGCCGGGAACCCGCCCCCGAATGTCATCATCCCCCCCAAAAATGTCCGCGACAGCATCACGAAGACGGCCGACTTCGTCCACCGCCGCGGCGAGCGCGACGAGGCCGCTTTGGTCACCCGTGTGCGCGAGCAGGGCAAGTCGAACATGGCCTTTGTGCTCCCAGAGGACACCTACAACCCATACTATGCCTGGTATCTGCAGCAATTGAGGGAAGGCAAAGGCCCCTCCGCCGCAACGGCACGCGCTGTGGCCGACGCCAAACCCCAAGGGCCACCCGAGCCGCCCAAGTTCCGCTTCTCAGCACGCATGCCGCAGATCAACGCCAAGGATCTGGAGATACTACGACTTACCGCGCTGTACACCGCACGGGTTGGCGAGAACTGGCTGAAGGAGCTGCGCAACCGCGAATCGGGAAATGCCCAATTCGAATTCCTGCGCCCAACCCACAGTTTCTTCCCGTTTTTCCGTGCGCTCGTCGAGCAGTATAAGATACTTCTTGAAGAGGAGCAGACGGTGGAGGCTCGCATAGAGGACCTTCAGCGCAACATACAGAACCGCTTCCATGTCTTGGACCGCGCAAAGGGGCGCGCCGAGTATGTCAAATATGTGACGCATCAGAAGGAGAAGGAAGAGAAGAAGGCGGAAGATGAGAAGAAGGAGTATGCTGCCATCGACTGGCACGACTTTGGGGTCATCGCAACCGTACTGTTTGACGAAGGCGACGACGCTGCGGACCTGCCACCACCGACGAACCTTACTGACCTGCAGTCTGCCTCTCTAGAGCAGAAAGCAATGGTATCGTTGTCTTCGAAACGTATTGAGGAAGCCCTGCCCGATGATGTCGCATTCTACAATACTTCCCAACAACCTGTCATCCCTCCCTCCGCATACCCAGGCATGCCGCCTATGGCTCCGCCAGTTCAACCTGCATACGCGCCACCCCCCGCAGCTCCATATGGCTACCAACAGCCGGCACCCGTGGATTGGCAGGCAGACGAAGCGAGGCTAGCTCGGGAACAACGAGCAGAGCGTGACCAGGTTGCTCGAGCCCAGGCGACAGCAAGAGGCGCACCAGGAACCATGCGGATTCGGACAGACTATGTACCCCGGGGTAAGAAGGCGAACGTCACCACGGTGCAGTGCCCGAACTGCAAACAGATGTTCCCTTCAGATGAGATTGAGGAGCACATGCGAAGTAAGTTTCCTTTACTACTTTACGTTCTTATTTGCTAATCTTCTCACTAGTTGAACTGCTTGACCCTCGGTGGAAGGAGCAGCGAGCAAAGACCGAAGCTCGCTACTCTACCGTTATCACGCCAAACGAAGCTGCAAATAATTTGAAACGATTCGCAAGTCAGCGCGACGACATATATGACGGTGCTACTGGCGTGCCGATAACTGAGGAGGAAGCCGCGAGACGGAAGAAGGCCGCGACATCCTATGACGGACAGCCGGACTTGGCAAAAGACGCTGCTCGGATTCACCAGATGCAATCGATGAACCTCCAGGACCAGCTGCGTCGTATACATGAGAAGCACGGTGGTGGGCAGTAACAATTGGATGGTTCACCAGTCTGGAGTTATATCTGTGCGCGCTTGTAAAATCACGGTATTGCATGGGATGGCGTTCAATGTGGGAGCCGGGTGTAGTTCACGGACATGCGCTTTGATGCGGGTATGATCTGAATGGTGTGCGCAAAAGCACATCTTGTTTCGCTGAGGTGACCACGGTCCTCGGCATGAATAAATAATTCTAGAACTTCTGTGTAGATCCAAAGTGTCCGATTGTTACGTGAGAACGTGCAGTGACTGTATGGTTTTGGTTGTGAGTTAGCTCCAGCCCCAGGGCTTGAGCTCGGACATCTGGTTTTCCCCCGACCCCAGGCTGATATAATTGTCAACCACCTTCTCCCCGCGCGAAACGGCGGTTCACAATCCACTCACATACCATGTCATTGGCGCAAGCTACCAAAACCGATATGCCGTACCAAGTGCGCTCTCTTGTACGTGTACCCAATCTCTAGGTGCTGGTGGCGTTACGGCGCTTGTTCGACACGCAGCTCGCCCCCGCGAGCGCGATGGACCGGAGTACACCGCGAAGACTACCACTAACAGAGCATACAGTACCGCTCGTTGTTGAGACAGGGGAACCAGTTTGCCGCTTATAACTTCCGCGAGTATGCGAAACGACGGACCCGCGATGGCTTCCGACAGCACCAGAACGAAAGCGAGGAGAGGAGGATACAAGAGCTGGTCCAGGAAGGCTTGAAGACATTGCAAATGCTGAAGGTAGGCTTCAAAGGAATGACCGTGCTCGCGGGAACTGCTGTAGCATAGAACGCATGCTGATAGGTGGAACGCAGAGACAAACTGTGGTCAGCCAATTCTTCCAGCTCGACCGACTCGTAGTTGAGGGGGGCAAGACAGGGAAGCAAACGGGCAGTGACGGCGGAATCGTGAGACAAAAAGACCAAGGGTAAGCCGTTTAGTACCTAGTCGACCGTTCGCTGGCTAATCCTGTGCAGGTGGGACTGAGCCGACTTGGTAGTTGTTACGGAATCGTCACGCTCCATTGAGAAGGTGCGAGGAACGACCACTCGACACATTATAGTGGGGATTGTACCATAGGATGTGCCTAACAGAGGTGTAGAAGGAAAGGTCACTGTACAATATGAGATACCTCGCAGCTACTATATAGAGTTGTTAATGTGGCGTCCGTTCGATTAACCTGGTACAACAGAAGGGCTGTGAGCCAAACGACAAGTGAGGGGAGTCCATCCAAGACCTACTATGGAAACATGTCTCCCAACGCGCCAGCATCCTTGCCAAAACGTATCGCAAGAGTACTGTATCGCAATCACGCTGCCCAGTACTTCCTCTAGGGTCGCGACCAACCATGGAACCGTTCTCAACAAAATGGTTGAGCCAGAACACTTGTTCTTAAAATCAGAACACACAGCTGCAACTTTCATATCGACTTGTGCTTTCACTCTCACCTGGGCAGACTGGGTTGAGTCTTGCAGGGGATTGCTAATTCCATCCGCATACGGCCTAGGGCCCTCGCACGGTTGCACGGCATGGGCGACTTCACCTCAAACGCGCCTGCCCTTCACGCACTGCATCGCGTTGCAACTTCCCGCGAAGACAACAACGCGCTAGCCTCACCGAGGTGCGACTACTCACTGAGTGAGGAAGAGTCCAACATGGCTCCGGTACGTCTTCAGTGTCCTTGCTCATTCCGCGCGTGGCCGTTTGTCTGCTCCAACGTCGCATTCCATCCATCCATCCATCCATAGCGCAATATTCTCCTAGCATGATCATTGTCTATCCCTGAGTCTTCCGACACGTCTTCCGATGGTTACAGCTCCGCGTCATGGTCCGAGGCACCTAAGCGCACGTGAGCAGCATCCAACGAAAACAAGAAGCAAGCACCCGGCTCATGCATTGATATGACATTTGTATTCCATACGGCTGAAACGATCGACTGCAATCGCAGCAGCTAATATGTTTTCAGTTTCGCAACAGGGACCGGTCCAACAGATCTGGGCGTGGTCAGGTGGAGCATAACGTGCTCGATGGACTTCCCATCAATCAGTACCGAGAAGTCGAGATCACCATTGGACCAAACACTACCGAAAGCAAACAGCTGGGTCAAGATGATTGGCCGGCGCTGCCCATGCCCCGGGACTCTCACTTACTACCTGAGCATTCCCAACAGATCCTTGCTAGAGCGAGAACTCCTCACATTTACAAGCCTCCAGCGCCAGTAGAAGAGGACAAAGAGATCATGGATGAGGAAGAGGAGCATAAGGAAGTACGACAAGGCTTTACTGTCAAGAAGTGGGCCAAAGTACCGAGGCACCTCGAAGAGCCAGAACCGGAGTACCTGGCCAAGCGACGCAAAGGGCTTCCATCGCAGTATGTCAACGGTACCGCGGTGATCCAGCCCACCCCCATGAGAGAAACAAAGGTCAAGAAAACCGATGCAGAGGGCAATGTAAACGTGTACAAGGTTTTGGTACCAGAAGGGCAAGCTGTGGAAGGCGAAGTACAACCGACCGACGCTATCACTGACGCAGCAATTCCGGCCCCAGGAACGGTGGTAGAAGGCGTCGGTGTTGTGAATGCCGAAGGTGTGGTTGTAGCAAACGATCTATTACAGCAAACTCCTCCGAGAAGACGGCCACCTCCACCCAAAAAGAAGAAGAAGAGTGGACCCGGACGAGGCAAGAAGAAGGTTCTGTTTGCAGAAGGGACTACAGAACAAGGAACACCCGTCTCGAGTACAGGCAGCGAGCTGCTCACGGTGCCGGGTGTCAAACAAGAGGGGTCAGTCGAACCATCTGAGGGAGGCGATACTCCAATGCCAGATGCTGGAGATGAGGATGAGGGATCTGGAGAAGAAGGGTCGGACGATGATGACCACGAGGACCACGAGGAACACGACGGTCACGAGGAAACGCCTGTGCAAGCGATACCCGCTTCAGCAGCATCAGCCCCGCCAATAAATGTGCCTGTTGTTGAACAAGCGGAGACTCGTATGGCTGATGCAACACCGCTCGCGGAAGCGGCACCCGTAGCCGCAACTGAGCCTGATCGACCGATTGAACCTTTAGCTCCTGCAGTAGACACCACAGCTATTGAACACAGCGAACCTTTCTTGCAATCGCCTGCTCATCAGCAATCGGAAGAGGTACCTCGACGGGACCCATCGAGTTCGCCCGAGCTCCCTCTCTCAACCGTGTCGCACAGCCGCCAAAATTCTCTCAATCAGCTACCACCGATCTCTACCCCGGAGACTTCTACAGTTCCAGAGCCTACTGTAGCACCAGAGTCTTCTGCGGTCCCAGAGTCTTCTGAACCCGAAGCAGTGCCTAAAGAAGCGCCTGAGGCAACACTCGAAACATTTCCCGACGCAGCACCCGAAGCAGCACCCGAAGCAGCTCGTACTGAAGAAGTAGTAGCACTGGTTACAGCTGTCAAAGAACCTTTGCCGGCCACAAACATGGAGCAATTGACAGACGCCATACCTACGCCAGACGGCGAGCTTGACCTTCTTGGGAGCCTCGAAAGGCAGCTGGAGAAAGATAGTGAGAACATGGGCACGAACTGATCATGTGTCCATCTGGAAATCGCTGTATTCACTTCCTGATAGTCACAGTAGTACCCAACTCAGGCAGGAGCCACAGGGGTTGAATATGTCCGTCGTTTGTCCAATTTTGGAGTGAGTGGCATTGGTAGTCATGAACTGAGGCCTGGAGTCTAATTTGGGATTTGTTTTGGTGTACGATAATGCAGCGCGAGGGGCTGGGATACCGGTGAATAACAATTCATACTGTCCGTAGTCGAACTCGATATCTCTAGCTTCTGGCCTCCCACAGTGTCAGTCGACGTTTGTGCTACCGCAAAACTCTAAGTATACTGTGTTGCCGAAGTCGACCAATGTACTGCCCGAGGTTTAAACAGAAGAATGCATTCCTGGAGTTAATTATTACCGCCACAGATAATTTAGTTGCATTACAAGGACTTGGAGGGAAACGGCGTGAGCATTGGTATCTACATGAATAAGTACTTTACATTCGATGATTACCACGCCTGCCCGGTCGAGCCCATATAATCCATGTGGTCCTCGACAGCCTTCTGCATCGCATTTGTTGCGTCTTCCAGCAACGTGGTCAATGGCGTGTTTGACGCCTTCTCGGCCATTATTCTCGTGAAATCGTTGTTGATGGCATCGTTGAGGTTGATTTTGGCGACTCCGCGCTGGATCACGCTCTGCAGCATTTCCTTGTTGCTGAACCACTCAGTGCCGGCACCGTGGAGCACAAGATGGACTCTGTCTCCGACCTGCTTATGGACGCGACTTAATCTTTCATAGTCGAGCTGTGGCCCCTTTGGTCCGTACTTGCCATGGACGTTGCCAAAGGCAGGAGCCAGCCAATTGATGCCCAGCGAAACGAATTCTTCAGCTTGCTCGGGCGTCGTAAGGATGGCTTCCAAACCCAACGCCGACACATCGCCTACGCCGTCTTCACCTCCATCAATCCTGCCCGGCTCCGCCTCGGTAATGATGCCCCTTTCGTTGCAGTATTGGACTAGTTCCTTCGTCAGGCGGAAGTTCTCCTCCTTCTCGTAGTGCGACATGTCGACCATAATACCGTCGAAACCACCAAGATCCGCTGCCTTCTTGACAATCTCGGGTGTCTGAGCATGGTCCATGTGTACGCCTACCGGCACCTTGGCATTATCCGCGGCCTCCTTTGCAGCGTGGACGAGAATGCCACCTGCGAAGTGGATCGCCCATGGGAAGAGTTGGACGATAACGGGTGACTTCTTGGCTTCGGCGGCCTTGACGCTTGCGATTATGGACTCGATGTTGTAGCAGCAGATAGCGGGGACCGCATACTTGTTTTTTGCAGCGTGAGTGACAATCTTAAGGCAGCGATTTTGAGAGAGATCTGGTGCCATTGCGACGTTTTCGTGTGAATGATGGGGAAAGCAAGAGAGGTCGGCAACTGAGTGGATGCGCGATTTTGTCTGAGAAGTATATAACAAAATATGAAGAGTCGCAATCAACTCTAGATGAAGAGCTGCCCCTCCCACGCTTTTCGGAACGATTCCGGTTTTGGCATTCCGACATGCTTGGTCCCACCGGTTCAATAGAGGAGCTCCGCCTTGTCATTAGCCTGGCGGCGACATTGCCGACACTTGGGTCATTCAAGCGCCGAAAGTTGCGGGGGCGGATCCGTGGACCCGTGGTGGACCACTTAAGCACACGTGACAAACGCGGGCGCTTGGGCCATCGCATTGACGCGACATTCTCGTGGCGCGCGTTGGAGCTCATATCTCTCACAATTGAATCTGCTTTCCGATCCGCCATCATGGTCCGAGGCATAGAGGGCAACGAAATGTCGACCCCGCGAGCTTCTTCTCAGAAGAAGCAGCCAGCATCCGCCTCGCAATCGGCCAAGAACCAGAAGTCTATCCTGGGCTTCTTTCAAAAGAAGTCCACCAATTCGCCTACTCCTACGCGCGACACGAAGCCCACACAGGGAGCGCCAACCCCGAATTTCACGAAGACTACATCCGCATCACATAATCCATCGCTCACGCCTCAACCAAGCAGTGACCCTGCCCAGCCCTCAAGTCCCATCCGGCAAGAGCGAGTGGGCAGTCAGGGGAAGAATAAAGAGAATGGTCAGTATGCATCCACTGCATCTTCGAGTCTCCAGACTGACCGTGTCTTGACAGAAGTTACGGACATCGCTGTCAGCAGCCCCTCTAGAAAGGTGAGACTATCTCACCGAGACCCCACTGCCATACTGACCAAACATTTCAGGCCCGAAAGGCCGTGAACTACGCCGAATCGGACAATGAGGACGATGAGGTCTTTCAGCCGATCGATAACGGTGCACGAACGGGGAGAGCTTCCAAACGTAGACGTGTGGTTATAGACGACGATTCGGACGATGAGTTCGCCCTCGATGAAGCGACCCAGCAAGCGCTGGTTGAGGATGGTAATCAGTTTCTTGATCCCAGCTCTGAACGTCTCATTAACACGGTATAGACATTGACGACTTCATCGCACCTGACGAGTCTGAGGACGAAGCTCCCTCTAACAAACGCAAGCGTCAACGACCGTCAAAGCCGAGCACGAAAGCGGCAGTTCCATCTTCACCGCCCGCAACGATAAAAAGGGACGACAGCGACGATGAGAACGACATTGTCATGGACGGCGTGCCTTCCACCGCACAACAATGGACATTCGACCCCGACAACCTCGAGCCACTAAAACCTCGCACGGCTATACGGGTACCGAAGACCGACGCAAGCAAGGTCAAGGTCAAAGCCTCAGCCACCGCTCCTGAGAAGCGACACTTATGGCTTGCAAATATGCTCGATGCGGACCGGAAGCCGCCAGATCACCCGGAATATGACCCACGAACTCTATACATCCCCCCAAATGATTTCGAGAAGCTTTCTGCCTTTGAAAAACAGTACTGGGAGATCAAAAAGAAGTTCTGGGATTCAATTGTGTTCTTCAAGAAGGGTAAATTTTACGAGCTATACGAGAGGGACGCAGTTATCGGTCACCAGCTGTTTGATCTGAAGCTGACCGATCGTGTCAACATGTGCATGGTTGGCGTGCCCGAGGCATCGCTGGATCTATGGGCAAACCAATTCGTTGCCAAAGGGTACAGAGTGGCACGGGTGGATCAGATGGAATCTGCTCTTGCGAAAGAAATGCGCGAGAGGGGCGACAAGAAACCGACCAAGGCGAAGAAGGAGGACAAGATCATCCGGCGTGAACTGGCCGGTGTCCTAACCTTGGGTACCCTTACAGAAACGGGTATGCTCACAGACGACATGTCTACATATTGTATGGCGATTAAGGAGACTGACCGCAACAACCTACCGGCCTTCGGTATCGCTATCGTGGACACCGCTACAGCTCAATTCCAGCTTTGCGAGTTCACCGACGATATCGATATGACCAGATTCGAGACCTTGATAGCCCAAATGAGGCCGAAAGAGCTCCTCGTCGAAAAGTCATGCATCTCCGCGAAAGCTCTACGGATCTTGAAGAACAACACCACCCCATCGACGCTCTGGAACTACCTCAAACCCGGCAAAGAGTTTTGGTCAGCCGACGACACTATGCGCGAGATTGAAGCATCGCAGTACTATGTGTCCGCTACGGAAGATGACATTGAGGCGTGGCCTCCCGTCCTTCGTGAAGCTCGCGACCACAACTTGACAATGTCGGCTTTCGGCGCCTTATTGCAGTATCTTCGCCTCCTCAAGATCGAACGCGAATTGGTCACTCTGAGCAACTTTGCCTGGTATGATCCAATTCGAAAAGCCACTAGCTTGGTACTTGATGGCCAAAGCCTGATCAATCTGGAAATATTCGCGAACAACGTCAATGGCTCCAGTGAGGGCACAGTCTTCAAAATCTTGAATAGATGCATCACCCCGTTCGGCAAAAGACTGTTGAAACAGTGGGTCTGCCACCCTCTAGCAGATGCAAAGAAAATCAATGCTCGGCTCGATGCTGTTGATGCATTGAACTCGAATCCAGACGTTACGGAAAGCTTCACTGCTTCACTGGGGAAACTCCCAGATCTGGAACGCTTGATTTCAAGAATACATGCAGGACGCTGCAGAGCTCAGGACTTTCTGAATGTTCTAGAAGGATTTGAGCAAATCGAATACACCTTCGAGCTGCTCAAGCAGTTCAGCGAAGGCGACATTGTGGTCCAACAACTCGTCTCCTCGATGCCGGAGCTTTCCAGCGTCCTGGAAGACTGGAAGACTGCTTTTGATCGCAAGGCCGCAAAATCGGATGGCGTGCTCGTTCCCACTCCAGGAATAGAGGAAGATTTCGACAATAGTCAGGAAGAGATCAGCACCTGTGAGAACAACCTGAATCGGCTACTGAAGAAAGCACGAACCGATCTCAATTGCACGGCTATCGTTTACAACGACATCGGGAAAGAGATATACCAACTTGAGGTGCCTAAGAAGGTCAAGGTGCCCAAGGATTGGGATCAGATGTCTGCCACTGCCAAAGTTACTCGATACTACTCGCCTGAACTACGTAAACTCGTTCGAGCGCTCCAGGAAGCGCAGGAGACCCACGGACAAATTGTTCGAGACGTGGCCGGACGCTTCTGTGCACGTTTCGACGAAAACTATGCGACGTGGCTAGCTGCAGTCAAAGTCGTTGCGCAGCTTGATTGCCTAATAAGTCTTGCAAAAGCATCGGCCTCACTTGGAGAACCAAGTTGCCGTCCCGTCTTTTCCGAGGAAGAACGCACAATTGTGGACTTCCAGGAATTACGACATCCTTGCATGTTGAATACCGTGAACGACTTCATTCCCAATGACATAACATTGGGCGGCGATACCCCGAGCATCAACCTCCTTACGGGTGCCAACGCCGCCGGCAAATCGACCATTCTTCGAATGACATGCGTTGCGGTCATAATGGCACAGGTGGGTTGTTATGTGCCTTGCACGTCTGCTACGCTCACTCCCGTTGATCGCATCATGTCTCGTCTCGGTGCCAACGACAACATATTCGCTGCTCAGTCCACCTTCTTTGTCGAGCTGTCCGAAACGCAGAAGATACTTGCAGAGGCTACACCACGTTCGCTGGTCATATTGGATGAGCTTGGCCGTGGTACCTCGTCATATGACGGAGTAGCCGTCGCGCAAGCCGTTCTTCACGATATCAGCACTCGCATTGGCTGTGTCGGCTTTTTTGCCACCCATTACCGCTCTCTGGCAAAGGAGTTCGAGGCGCACCCAGAGATCTCCAACAAGAGGATGCGTATTCATGTGGACGATGCTTCACGATCCATCACCTTCCTGTACAAGCTTGAGGATGGCGTTGCTGAAGGAAGCTTTGGTATGCATTGTGCAGCCATGTGTGGGATCCCGAGCAAGATTATCGAAAATGCGGAAATCGCGGCGAAGGAGTGGGAGCACACGTCGCGGCTAGGAGAACGTATGGATAGCAGAAAAGAGGAGGGAGCTGCGTATTTGCCACTGGGCATGCAAAGTGACATTGCCTGGGCTATGCGAGAGGGTCTCCAGGGTGTTGGAGATAGAGCCTTGGACACTCTCAGGGCAGCTCTTGCTGCCCTTTAGAAAGCAGGTTGGTCGAGGGTGCTCGCTTCGTAAAGCGTTGACCGATCTCGGAATCGTTTAGCAGCATCATTATTGGCGTTTTATGTATCACTACAGCGATGTATATTACCGTCACAAAAGCGGATCTTGAGTGGTAATGGGGTTATGGTCTATTTTGGGGCTGTTATACATGGCGACAGATGGTATAGGTGTAGACATTTGAAAGCTATGCATCTTTTATCACTATTGACTTGTGTTGCGCAGTCGCCATCCAACACACAATGTCAAACTGTCTAACAGCACTCAATGTACATCCATGGTCCTGTATAACAAGCGAAACGCACCAGCAAATGCAACGCCGCCGCATGCTCCCTTTCGCACCAGATCACTCTTCCTTAAGATCCGGTACTGGCTGCACCTTCTTCACGACCCTCGCCGGACTGCCCATAACCACGCTCCAATCCGGTACATCCTTGGTGACGACGGAGCTCGCAGCCACCGTGACTCCCTTTCCAATCGTCACCCCCGGCAGAATCACCACGTGCCCTCCAATCCAGCAGTCGTCCCTGCCTAGAGTCAGCGCCCCACGTTCCAGCACGACATCCAAACACAAAAACTCACCCAATAACCACCGGCCGCCCATACTCGATGTCCCGCCTCCTACTCTCCACCTCGGTCTCGTGCGTCGCGGCGAAGATGCTCACGTTCGGGCCGAACATGACGCGCTCTCCGATGGTGACGAGGCTGCAGTCCAGGATGGTGAGGTTGAAGTTTGCGTAGAACCTGCTTCCGAGGGAGATGTTGCAGCCGTAGTCGATGCGGAAGGGCGGCTCGATGAAGGTGTCGTCTCCGACGTGGCCTAGGATTGCGCGGAGGCGGGCGAGGCGGTCGGCGGCGAGGGTGTCGAAGTTTGGGCTGGTGGACGGGTCGGGGAAGTACTGTGTTAGGGTGTTAGGGGGGAAAGGGGTGGGATGGTGGGAGGGGGGTTACAGTGTTATATTCGTGTGCCCAGGCGCGGGCTTTGAAGCGGGCTGCTGCGAGGCTGGGGTCGTGGGAGTCGTAGCTGTGGGGGATGTGAGAAAGGTCGTGGGGGATGCGTGGGGCGTGCAAGTACAGCATGCCTGATATCATCTTCTCGTATTCTTCACTCCATGGGACGTGGTTGAGCTGTTTGGCCTTTTCGAGCTCCCCTGTGTTCTTCTCTTGTGCGGCCATTCTGAAGGCGTCCCGACTGACTGAGCGATTGAGGGATAGACTAGCTTGATGGTACTTGGGTAGTTGTAGACTTGCTCAGCCACGCGAACTAGATACAACGTGGAGGTGGACAATAATAGGTCAAGTGGATGAGGGTGGGGTGGGTGGATGTCGGCCCGGTCCGACTGGGGCCCAATCACGAATCGAGAATTACTCGAGTCATGTCAAAATGCAGAGAATTGATCAATGGTTTGGCGGAGAATCTAGTCTGGAGATTTACCGCAGTGTCTTCTTCTGGCATCATGCTTTTCCGAATGCGGAAAGTTCCTCAGCAAGGGCACGTTGCGCAGACCCTGCTTCATCCCCGATATCTGCTGGAAACAATTCCTCCTGGCCCTGCTCCACTTCACGTCGGAAAGCTGGAGAGTAAACTCTCTTCTCCGCCCATCCTTCTAGCTTCTTTATCGAAGTGAACACTGGCACCGCCTTGAATTTCGATGGCATGTAGCCCTCCGTCTCCTCCGCCTGGTCGACCTTCCCAGCGTCCAGCGCAAGGCCAACTTCACGAATCTGCTTCCTCGCACCCGCATCCAGTTCCCAGACAAATTCGCCTAGGCCCAGCGCCTCGCCCTTCAGAATGTGATCGGAGACCACAAAGTCCGCAACACGCAGATCCGTCTTCACCACCCCGCGGCTCGCCCTCTGATCAGCATCCATCTCCTGCGTCAGGACCTCCACCATCCTCTTCGCAATCGCACCAACGCGCCGCTTCTTCTTGCTTGGGGCCCACGATGCTGGCTTCCACAGGATTCTGATGTCGTAGTCTGCGACCTTGCGCAGCCAGGGATATCGTTTTGCCAGGTTCTTAAGATGCGCGCCCATCTTCTTGTCCCAATGCTCTTGCACAAAGGTGTTCGTGTGGCCTTTGAACATGACGTGGATGCGGAGCTGGACTGCATTTTTCAAGATGAAGTGTTGGTATTCGCCGCCTTCCAGGAAGTGGTAGCGCTGAAGCGCTAACAGGGCGGGATTTCCATAGTGGACTGGGATGATTTCGACTCTCGTGTGGCTGGAGTCGTAGATTTTGCTTGTGAAGTCGAGACCGGTAGAGGTAGCGTGGTTGTCCTCGGTTACTGTTTGCGTGTATACCAAGTCCCGTAGCTCAGGCGGGAGCTGGGGCAGTAGGAGGCGATAGTCCATGGCGAGAGGGTCTTGGGTGGCCATGAAACGACGCGGTAGAGTTGCTGGTGTTCGGCTGAAGGAAGCTTTCGAGAGGGTTCTTGTTGTTCAATCAAGGCGCGGTTTTGTGGTGGGTGACCGCAAGCGAGGTTGAGTGAATGCTCCTATTGTGTACCTTGGTAAATAAACGTACCAGCCACCCAGGGTTCCACTGTACACAGGGAACAATAGGGAGTCTAATAAGCTGCGAACAATACAGGACTCAACCGCACTCGGTTTATTCTACACTTGCAGCATGCGATCACAGCTATGCTCAATGCCGGTCGCAAATTTTTTCGGTCGCTGTCGGCAGGCCGCATGCATGTGGGCGGGACTCGCGATGGGACTCCATAGTTGAAGCGAGGTTTTAGCACCTTCGTGCCTCGGGATTTCGTTGAAATTATACTTCCAACTTTGTAAGCTGCATGCCACACATGTCGTTGCGAAGGTCTTTCGGCGAAGGTGCAGGGGCGCTATGGTTGGAGAACTCACTCATGATGATTGCGAATCGATCTCGACTATTGGTTTGTTTATTGTGATGATTGTTCGCACGATGTTAGTTTGGCAAGGAGACGGTTGAATTGGCGGCAGATGGGGCATATGTACAGGATGGCATCGTGGCTGAGCAGCGTTGAGTCAACGCTCGAACAGTCATCCACAGTCTGATCCATGCCAGCAACCACGAACACCTTCACAGCCTTGTCATTTAACTTCTAACCTAAAGTATCATCAAAGGCCAAACGATCCACCGCGCAGTAGTAGGTATTTATCTTGGCATCATTTGCGCAACGCGACTCGAATACATTTCTCACTTTTCCTGGTTGACAGCTTGTACATAGAATCGCTTCATTCGTATGGCCAATGCGCCACGCGCCTAGACGCCTGCAAATGCAAAGAAAGATGGATCCTAGCCAGGACCAAAAGTCTCGACCTCTCATACAGCCCCCGCGGCTGCCTTGACCCTTTCCAGCTTACGCTTTTTCCTCCTGAGGTTCTCCGCCTCGACATCCCGCTTATTTGAGCCGTATTCGATTCGCTTCAACAACTTTCGCTTCTTGTTCGACAGCATCATCTTCTGTCGGTCCCGTTCATCTTGCTCTTCCTTTCGCTTCTTCTCGGCCTTCTTGCGCACGGCAGCGTTCTTCGACTTGGTGGTTTGAACCTCGGGCTCAAGCGGTTTGCCAGTAGCCTCTGCCTCCAATTCGCGCTGATGTTGTAAGCGAGCGGCTTCACCCTCAGAGACGTCTGATTCAGCGTCGGAGTCGATTCCGTCCCAGTCGTCTGTGGGTTTTTGAGGCTCCTCGTCGTCATCGTCTTCTTCATCTTCCGAGCCGTCAACTTGCATACCCTCGCCAGCCTCGACAGACGCGTCACTCTCCATGGCGTTATCTTCATCCTCTTCATCCTCTTCATCATCAGATTCTTCCGCCTCTGCTTCTGATGCAACCTCTTCAGCATCCTCGAATGCTTCTGCCTCACCCTCGAGCTCCTGCGCTTGCAAAGGTAGGTTAGGGTCGTATTCACCCTTCTTGGCCTTCACCCACGGACTAAGATGGGGTGGCAGTTCAGCACCCGGAGCGTACAAGTCCGGACGAAGTAGTTTTCCTTGATTGATGCAATCCCATACCCATTGAGGTTGCACATAGGTTCGGCCAGGCATTGTGGAACGCGGCCACTGCACCTTGGGCGCGGCACCGTCGACGGTTTCGGAGGCATCCTCTGAAGGGATGGCCGTGCGATCGACGATTTGATGTGTGATGGACGGGTCAGACTCGTTCGAGGTGAATGCACCATCTCCCAAGGTAGAGTCCCAGCCAACGCGTTTGCAACCAAATGCTTTTAGCAGGAATTCCAAGGGAGCACGCGGGGTTTCTCGCGCTAGGTAAAACGTGTATGGTGCGAACAAGGCGGCTACTTCGGCGCTGCTGGCTTGCGGTTGAGGCAGGACATCTGCATCTGGAGCGACTGCCTCGAACTTATCGATGGTTTCGGTATTCTCGTCTTCACCAGCGGGCACTGGTTGGAGTTCTTCGGGCTGTTCCTCTTCCGTGACGGGCGCAGCGGCGATCCTATCGGCAAGCGCCTGGGCTTCCGGGTTGGCAGTCACGGACACGTCACCATGCGATACGTCCCCGTTGGTTGCCACCCCCTTGCCTTCGATTTGGAATGCGCTCAGCTCAGCGCCTTGAGCATCCAAGTCGGCATTGAACTTGGGAGGATACACCAGGCCGACGGATGTGTACAGACGGTAGTTGACGAAGCCAACTAGGGTAGTGTAAAACTCGACGAAAGTGCCCATGATTCTGAAGTCGATGTCTCCTCCGGTTCTCTGGACGAATCGGTAAGGAACAAGCCACATGACATCCTGTCCCTGTATGGTGGCCTGGTAGTAGATGCCCTTGATGGACAAGAAGGACCTGCGCAGCGAGTGGGAAGTGATGACATAGTGCTCGAACTCGTGGCACAGTTTCTGGCACAGAGCGATGGTCTTGGCAGGGACATGCTCGCTCGAGGGCAGGTTGGCGAACAGGAAGAGCATGGAGAGGGCGTCGTCGAGATCGCGGAGGGCATCGGTGAAGGTGGGGTAGCGCTCCTTGATGATGTGGTCGAGCTTGATCTTGGGAACGAGGTTCTTCTCGAGACGGGCAGCATCGCCGGCTTCGCCACGGCCCAACGCCTTTGCGATCTTCTTCGCGACAGCCTTGTGTTCGCGGAACTTGGCCAGCAGCGGCTCATGGAGCAGATACTGGATGTCCTTGGTGTAGTAGAAGGTGGTGGCAGCGGTCGAGCCCTTGGATACCTTCTTCTTCTTGCGCGGCTCGCGAGGGTATATTCCCTTGAAGATGCATAGACGGCGGAAGTCTGGGAGCGAAATCTGCAGCTTCTTCACGGCGCGCGTGCGCGTGATGTAGTTTTTGGCGGCGCCGGAATTTCCTGGCAGCTGTCAGCCACTGGGCATGCGATTGAGGGTGTCGAGCTGCAGACAGGCCTACCTTTTTTCTGAATCTTAGCCATGTTGGCGGTTTTTGCGCTGCGGAGAGCGGACGGGCAGCCAAGATTTCGAGCCGATGGAAAAAGTTGCGGAGCCAGCCACGGTAGCGGCCAAAGGGTTTTGCCGGGCGCCGACGCGCCGCGGGAGAGACGAGACGGGGTGGAGCAGCAAGTGGGCCGGGGGGTGGTGCTCAGGCTCAGGCTCAGGCACAGGCACAGTGCACCAGGACGGCTATGCGCATCAGCGAGCGCCCGCGTCAGTGCCAGCTTGCCGCCGACTGACCAGAGACAGCGCCCACCATGGCCCCCGATTCCACGCACAAGGCTGCCCTCTTCGCTGCCCTCTTCGCTGCCGCCGCCGCCCTGCGCCTGCTTCTCTTCCAGGCCTTCCCGCTTCTGCCACATCGTCTGGCCGGCCGCGTCGAGCTGTCCACGCCCGTCTCGAGCTTCAAGAGGCGTACGTTGACTGACGCCACCCCGCCCCAAGACCGCCATTGTTGCTGACCGACCCTGCCAGTCCAAGAAGGCCTCTACCTCTACACCCACAACGTCGACCCCTACCATGGCGGCGTGTACCACCAGGCACCGCTGCTCCTCCCGCTCTTCTCGTTCCTCCCCGATGCCTCGTCCTCTCCGTTCGCGACGAATCTGCTCTTCACCGTAGTCGACTTGCTGAGCGCCCACGCATTGGCTCAGATTGCAGACTCGGGCCATGCTGCTGCTACGCGTCTGTTCAAGTCGTCGCGCCAGGGCCTGCGGTGGAGCAGCGCTGCCATTGTAGCAGGGTATGCCGCACATGCGATCCACACTTGCGCCTGCCATGTACTGACCGTGGACAGCTTCTTGTTCAATCCTTTCACCCTGGCTACCTGCATGGCCCGCTCTACCACGACCCTGACCAACCTCTTCATCCTCACTGCCATGGCCAAGGCCTGCCAGGGCGCCAGCACCACCTTTCTGCTCGCCCTTTCAGCTGCCTCCTATCTCGCCATGCATCCCATCCTCCTCTTTCCGCCGTTACTGGTACTTCTATACGACGCTCGCGCCGACAGGTCCAAAACAACCCCCAACGCCCTGGCCTTTACCGCCGTACATACCTTGGGTCTGACTGTGATAAGCGGAACTTTGCTGCTCGCATCGGCACTGCTCACAGACTCGTGGGACTTTTTGGGGGCTACATATGGCGTCCGACTGCTTCTTCCAGACCTAACTCCTAATGTGGGACTGTGGTGGTATTTCTTCACTGAGATGTTTGACTCGTTCCGGGATTTCTTCCTCGGAGTGTTTTGGCTACACGTCGCATCGTACACGCCCGGACTTACCATTCGCCTCCGCACACAGCCTCTGTTTGTTGCTACTACGCTAACTGGCATTTTCGCCATCTTCACCCCGTATCCCAGCGTTGCAGATGCTGCTCTTTACCTCTCGCTCGTGCCCTTGTTCAGGCATCTGTTCCCTTGTAAGTGTAGCAGTCGTCACCACCATGAACATGTTTTGAATTTAAGCAGTAATGCGCTATACCTTCCTCGCCTCTGCGGCCGTTCTGTACGCATCGTTCCTCGGGCCGGCCTTCTACCATCTCTGGGTCTACGCCGGTTCGGGCAATGCCAACTTCTTCTACGCCATCACTCTGGTGTGGAGCTTGGGCTTGTCGATAATCGTCGGCGACTCGCTCTTTGCTGCGCTGAGGGACGAACTGGACGTCCAAAGACCGGAATTGCGGGACAAGGAGGTGAAGCGGATATAGTGTCTATATCAATTCCCGACAGCGGATCGGGCGATTCTTCGTCTACGTGTTTGTGTGTTCGCAAGCCTTTTCCGTGCGGTTTCCCGTGACGTGCGATCTCCACCATATCCTGACTCTGACTAGGCGTCGATTTATCCCATATTTAGGATGCCTGTAGCAGAACACGCGTAAATTGTTACACAGGGCCGCAAAACGTACCGGTTGATGCCCCGATTCGCCCGTTTGCCTTCCTTCCAAATGAGAGCGGGGGTTGCCGTGGTGAACTCAGCACCAGACTTCACTCACCTGTGCTACGCAATTCCGCAATGATAACTCACTCTCACCGCCATACAATTTTACTCTCACTCTTTTAGCTCACTTTTGTACCTATTTAAGGCTTTCCCTCCTCACTTCCTCTACTTCTTTTGACATCAACTACCACGTCAATATCCCACCTACCCACCAACACCAACCCTACTTTTCCGCCGCAACAATCATCATGGCCAAGAGCGAGGAGGCTCTCAATTTCAGCGCCCGTGAGATGGAGGTCCTTGCTCTTGCGTGGCAGTGCTTCGAGTCCGAGCCCAAGGTAGTCCCAGCAAAGCACCTCCCTGATTGCCCAGCCTGGGTAACTCACGGGTACTCAACCAGTCGACGCAGCGCTAACGCATCCCCTACAGATCGACATCAAGAAGCTGGCCCGCCTCACCGGCTACACCGAAGGGAGCGCCAGCGTCACCATCGGCAAGATCAAGCGCAAGCTGAAGACGCACGGGGGCGACGCCGGTGCTACTCCAGCCGTCACCCCCAAGAAGACACCCAAGTCCGGCAAACGTACCGCGGGCACCACCGCTGTGGAGGACACGCCGTCCAAGAAGAAGAAGAGTAAGGGCGGCGAGAATGACAATGTGCACCCGGACGAGGATTTCGACTTCAAGGTCAAGCCCGAGCCCGAGCATGAGGATGGCTATGGCGGATACGGTGGCTATGGCGCGTACAAAGACTTCGTGGGTGGCTATTGAACTGCGTGGTCATGGCGGAAGATGGACGGATGAACGAATGAATGGTTTGGCATGATTTGGGTGTTTCGGCAATGCCGATTTTTGGAGATGAACGAACAGATCCTCGTGGGACTGCAATGGGCTTAAAGTGCTTAGAAATATCTAGCAATTGAGCAAATGCGAGACACAGTTACAGTGCATATTGTAGTTTGCGATTAAAGTGAAGCTTGTGATGTCCACGTTCACAACCGGCGCTGTTACCTCAGGATACCCCATGGCAGGTATCCGGGATCCGAGTTGAACCCAGCGTCTACCTGTGCGTCGAGGCAGTAGTCATCCACAAGCTCGCTACACTACACGACAACACATGCTGTAGTATCTCACAGCACGATGCGCATGCAAACCCACCCCCTCACCTCCACCCGGGCCCCTACGTGCAGCACGAGCAATCATTGCAGCTGCTATCTCTAATCGCCGGCGGCACCGCACACGTCTTCTGCGGCGCATACGGCAGCGTGCTCGTCGCGGGTGCGCTCCCCACCACCGTCGTCGCCTTGACCAACACGGGGATCGCCGCCCCCGTGCTCAACCCAAACACCCGATGCCCCAGCACCCGCAGCAAACTCGCAATCTCCCCCGAGTGCGCCGTCACGCTGATGTACGTGCCCCGGTCGCTGGCAAATACGTCGTCGAGCACCGTCTTGCTGCGGATGTCCTGGTCGGCGGCGGGCTCGGCGTGCAGCGCGGTCCAGTAGGGGTCGTGCTCCGCGAAGCCCCGTTCGAACCTGTACGTTGGGAAGTTGGCGTGGATGTACGACTTTGTGCTGCGGCGGTCGCAGGTGTGCGCCGATATGCCCTCGCGGAAGTATTCCTTGATTGTCGGCACGAAGGGCCTTGTCTTTGGGAGGGGCAGGCCGGCAAAGGTGAGGCGCGCCGTGTCGAGGCAGCGGAAGAGGGGGCTGGTGTAGTACGACTGCGGCGCGGCGATTTTCTCCTTGGTGAGGAGCTTCTTCCAGAACTTGTTGACGTCCTGGGCTTGGGCGACGCCTTTGGGGGTGAGGTGCGCGTCCGCCCAGGTTACCGTGGAGTTTCCGTCTTTCTCGGACCAGTAGCAGTTCCAGGCTGGGGTGCCAAAGTAGGTTTCGGCCGCGTTGTGATAGCCTTCGCCGTGGCGTCCGAGGAAGAGCAGAGTGTACCGTTCGTTGTGCTTTGCCTTGAGGTTTAGACTTTCGATGTAGCGATTCAGCCTTTGCCAGGATGTAGGCTTCTGTAACCAGTATGTCCAGTCACTGGGGTACTTCCGCTCAATCAGTCCGAAGTTCTCTGCGGTGAAGTTGAAGCTCGAAGCTTCAGTGGCCGCATCATCCTGCTTGAAGACCCCAGTGACCACCTCGTAATTGACATGCTTCTTGATACCGTAGGCATCGACGGTCGCAGCAGCAGCGAGAATGCTGGTGAAAAGGGTCGAGCACCACATATCAGAGTGTTGGAGGCGTCAAGTAGTAGTGAGGGCTAATTGACCCAGCGCCGTGGGTTCCTTATATGCATGCGTGCATTTGCGCCATGCTTTCCATCGCGGACTCTCTCCACATGAATTGATGGAATTCGGGCCTCCGAGGTATGGTTGCGGGCCAATGAGTTGAAAACGTGATTCGGATAGCTCACCGAGATAGGAAGGTGGACCCGCAACTTCCCGTTCTCCCACGACCTAGCACATGGCATTCAGGGCACCCTGAACATTGTGTGAGTGGTAGTAAGGGTCAGTAATGTACAACATGTATCTCGAAGGCGCGAGCAAGAGTATATAGAGTGAACGGCAGTGATGTTTTGTCGAGAAGATTCTTGCCCACGGAACCGTCATAGGAATGAAGAGTGCATGCCTCTATAGCAGTGCAAGTGTACACAGGTTTCTGCGTAAAAACTCAAGAGGTACGCGTTAGGCGAGGTTGGACGAGGCTGCGCGAGGTCGTCTAGTCGTACCGATATCGCATCTCGAAGTTGGGAAACATGGTCGCATCAATGGCGAGTTGGTGAAAATCGAGTCGAGCATAGGATAGCGGCACCGATATCATAAGTGGTTTTAGCAATATTGTATAGTTTCAAAACGATATGCACTTTGTCCTGGATGGCCTGCTCTACGCCTGCAACACTGGCATCCAACCACTCCTATATAGTCATCAATATCTCATAATCTTGCATAATTGGGCACCGACTACGTCTTTACCTCCCTGCTTTCCTCCCTCTTTACTCGGAAAAACGCTAGCTTTGCGAACCGCCCCAGCGTAGCCCAAAAATGTCGTCCAGCTGGATGCTCTATTATCCTCTCCAGGAGCTTCACCACCGCAGCCCTGACATCCTGTCTTGGATGGAAGAGGCCCAAGCTGAGGTAAAAGAGCCCAGAGTTGCTTTCGGGGATGACGCAGAGGAGCTGCAGGACCGTTTCGTACTGCAAGTACTCGCCTGGCTTGCGGTCCGGATCATTGGCTATAGTGAGTGAATGAGAGGTCGTGGTGGTGGAAAGATCTGTATCGGATGCTGAGGGCGAGGGGTTGGGCCCACCAGCTTCTTCAACGCAGCGCGCGAGCGCAAGGTAGATGGCAGCGGATTGATCATGTGTTAGCTTCAGACAGCGGAGTTTGTCGTGCTGGTGGTAGAGGTCGATGCCTCGGACGGGCCGCTTTTCCCATTGTCGCGCTAGATCCTGGATAAAACTGTAATAGCTCCTTGTGTTTCTCCACCCTTCTATACGGTGCACGTTCGCCGCCAACTCCCGCATTTTTGACATCTCATCGGGCCAGACGAAGCCGTGACCGGAGACCCCGTAGACAGCTTCTTCTGTTTCGTGAGAGCCAACAAAGAGGGCTGAGGCACCGTAGACGGTCTCCTCGAAGGCGGCGGATATACGGGCGAACTTGAAAACCCATGAACGCCATTTGGCGCGGATGGCATTCTCACCGTGGCGGTTGGCCATGCTTGCTAGAAGGCTATCCATGAAATGTGCGTCTCCTGTGGGATCGGCGGCTTTGTCGCTTCCTGATGGGTATATCCCGACGGGTATACCTTGACTCTGGAAGAAGGCTTGGCCTTCTGTTGGTTGAGGCAGTTCAATTTTGTTACTGATCTTCATTCGTCCTGTTGGAAGATCGCACAACAGATCCCACCACTCAGGCTTGTAGGAGAAAGCAGGATTTGTGACACCGGCGATGAAGCCAGGGACTTTGAGAAGGTCTTCGACCTTTGTCAAGTCGGTATAGGGGAAGGCGTGGCGCACGAAGCCCCGCAGCATTCCACCAGATGCAAGGGCACAGGCTGCAAGAACAGCCTCGGCGACTTCGCCGGATGGGCGGTTATGGCCGAGGAAGATGATGCGCTTCTGCGTGAGAAGAGCATTGACCAGCACAATTATAGGATGCGTATATGCGCCGCTCGTCGTCAGATGTGGATGGAGCGCAAAAGGCTGCGGTTGCGTCGCGTGGGGCGTGGAGAAGGTCTGGATAAGCTTGATGAGGGAGAAGTCGCCCACTGTCTCAGGACTTAATACAGCAGGTACTTTGATAGGAACAGGAACGCCGTTGTAAAGGACTCTGGATTCGAACTCATGGGTATCTCGGGGAGGTGCGTAGTTCCTTCTTTGAAGGTCGGAGGAGGATGCTGAAGGAAGAGAGGCTCGTTCTGCATCTTCGGCTCTGCGTTGTCGTATTATTTGGTCGAACTTTTCGATGAACATGTCTTTGGCATCGGTCGCTTGCAGAACGAAGTTCTCAAACATGGAGAGTTTGGGGAGCAACGACAAGTCCATGGTATTGAGCGCGTTGTAGAGAGAAGCGAGCGTCTCCATGGCTGGGGCTCGGAAGTATTCTTCGAGAGCAAGTAACAGTAACGGTTTGTAGATGTGTAGGAAGGGGTGTCGCGTGCAGATGGCCATGGCTTTGACGACGGCTCCTCTGCAGACTGTGTCAGCAAACAAAGCGTGTAGCGGTACTCAAAACGCACCTCTTCACGGTGTTGTCCTGTTTCGTGTTGACGAGGTTAAGCACGTAAACAAGCGGCGGGCCATCCGTGTCCATCTCGTTTTCGCTCTCGGAGTAGTAGTCGTCGTCGTCCGGCGCATTGTACTCCTCTGCGCCGGCTGTGGTGTCATGCGCATCGGCATCTTGATTTTCTTTCCGCTTGCCTTTTCTCCGCCTTTCCCTTCGCGCCTCCTTCTCCTCCTCTTCCGTACTCGTGTCCTTGTGTAAGAAGAATACGGTCCAATCCTGGCTGCGCATGTGCGTCTGGTCCGGCAACATGAGCTCGGCCAGCATAGTCTCGTCTCCGCTTATAGGGCCCGGATATTGGTGTTCCATGACCGACCCGCGGTCAATGTCAAAGGAGGCGACGAGGATGTACTCGACATGATTCTCGACGGAATCGGCGGGATACTGGGAGCGCAGCCGCGTGCGCCTTGTGTCGCCCAAGGATGAGACCTGGGACAGTTCGTCGACCGAGACATCGTCTTCGCGCACCATTGGCGGTTGTGGAGAGCGCGGCGGTCGCTTGCTCTCATTGCGCAGGGAGACGGCCGAGGGGCTTCGCGACGGGGGGAACGAGGAGAAGGAAGGCTGACGCTGGAGGCCCGGCTGAGCTGAAGCTGAAGCCGACGAGCCGCCGTTGGCACGCTGCTGCATTACTTCGGCCATTGTAGTCTTGCTATCACTATCGCGGTCTCAAGCAGGGCATGGTGTGGTGGCGGGGCCGTGGAGAGGAGCCCCTCGTCGCGCCGGACTAATCCACGAGTCGTGTTTCAGTGTGGATGGAGACGGATCGGAATTGCCTAAAGCGAAGCGCGCAAAATCCGCTCATGGAACGGACGACAGCAGACATGCAAGAAGCTTTCGCATTGACCCGTCACATGCACGATGCCGAGCGTTGGGCAGACGAGCGCGTGGGGGGCGCCGTCGTGGAGGTGGGCCCCCGAAGCGTGCGTGTGCCAGGGCAGGCTCTCTCTATATCGATAACCGGCGGTTTGCTGGCGTGGTGTGTTGTGTTGCTTGGGAGACTCACGTCAACACCACCCAAACACGCTGCATCACCGCCCGCCCACCACCAGCCCGCGAACGCGCAAACACCATGGTAAGCAGATGCGTGAGAAACCGAAGCCGCAGTCGCTGACCCGCCGCAGTCCACCACGCCCACCCCGTACAAGCCGTCCCCGCTCTCCTTCAACAGCCCGCGCACCTCGCCCTTCCGCCGCCCCAGCACGCTTGCACAGTCTCCCGGAAACTCGCCGTCCACCGCCCGCCCGACCACGCCCAGCAGCTCGCCGCTGAAGCCAACGCCGGACAGTACGCCTTTGCAGGCCGCTTTGCAGACCGCTGCGCCTCTGCGCAAACCGGCAGCAAGCAATGCTTCGCAGAGACCGCCTTCGTGGCTGAACACGCGTGGAACGTCCCTCGAGCCTGACATTCCCAAATCGCCCTCGCGTCAAGTACCCACTTCTACCCAGCACACCATTCGAGCTTCGAACACCGCCTCGATCGCTGCACGATTCGATGGCGGAGCGAGAACGCCCCCGCTCGAGCGAACCACCAGCAGAGAGCTGCCGGTGGAGCGACCCATCGAGCGAACCTCAAGCAGAGACCATTTGCCTGCATTGTCTCGGCCGGCGAACATAGACCCACCGCCGCCTCTGCGGCCAGCAACTCGACCAGCCATGGCCCCGCGAACAACCTCCACCGATGCCCTGTCCAAGATCCCCCCTCCACTTCTCCATAGCATGCGCGAATCCTTCAGCGTCATGGATCGCGACAACAGTGGCAGCGTAGACGCAGCCGATGTTGCAGAGATGCTCTCACAACTCGGCCTCAGCGCTACGCCGTCTACGCTTAATTCGTACTTTACCGATGGTACAAAAAACATCAATCTGGCGACATACCTCAACACAATTTCGGATCTGCTTTCTGGGCTCTCGCATCCAAACGAGCTGAATGCGGCCTTTGAAGCCTTTGACGATGGGGATGATGGTCAAATCGACCTCGGCGAGTTGAAGGATGCTTTGCTCCACACAGCGCCTGAGCCTGGCGAGCACAAGCTTACCGAGCGGGAGATTGACATGGTTGTGGAAGGCTTCAGTGGCAGGAGAGCCTTTGGAAAGGGTGGGAAGGGACTCGGAAGAGGCGAGGTGTTCAGGTACCAGGAGTTCGTCGCCAGTGTCACTGGCGGTGGCAATGCGGAGAACGGGGGCGGCGCGGCTGCACCTGCTTAGGATCGGGGACGTGTCCTGATGTTGCATTGGAAAGGCGTTTGGAAGGGTAATAAGGACATGGAGTTGGTTTCATGGGTGACGTTGCGGCATACGAATACTGAAGGGATGGGATTTAGCAAGCAGCATTATGAAGATTTTTATATGTCGGCGAGTCGACATTATTGCCAGGATTCAAGACATCGTCACAGTGCCTTGTAGCTAGCTTGAGCACACTGTACTGCCCCAGGAGGAGCAGAACAGTGGAGGGGATGGACGAGGCCTCCGGGCCGACACACAAGGCGATGACAAGCACAACGGAGGTCCGTGAGGAAGTTGCAGCGACTTGTATTGAGGCCAGGTAGATAGTTGTAGGGTTGAGCAAGAGGTGAATACGTCCGTTGGTCAGGTGAGCAGGCAGCCGCTTGGCGTCAAGCGATCCCAGAGTGGCTGAGCGAGGAAGGCACGATGTGGTCACTTTCGCCCGAGAGAGTGCAGGGCCATGAAAGGAAGGCATTGTCGGTTGTATAATCTTCTCGCACGTGCGATCACGCTGGTAAATGTATGTAAGTGTGATTTGATTCGTACCCTTGAGAACACGAAGGAGCACCAAGTATTCCCGAACGCCATAATTCAATCGCCGCTCATTCTGTCGCAGATGTGTTCCGCACATTAAGGAAGCGGACGTATCTGTCTTTTCAGGTCAAATCTGCCAACCAGCATCATTGGGGAAAAGCCACCCTATCCGCAAGGTCCATCGCTGCCTTTCCCATTTCCATATCATTCTCTCTCACTGCGCCCTGTCATTGGGTCGAAATTGACGCTTTGACGCTGCACGTCTTCAACTTCTCCGCTGCTCTCTTCTTCTCCCCGATCTCACTCAGCTCCCGGACGTCGTTGAGCGTGGACCTGCCATTTTGCTTCCTGATGGCTGCGTTTCGTCTCAGTCTCAGACTACGCTCACCCTCGGGATCATGCACTGCGCCCCGCCCTGATACGCGGTCAATACAATGCGCAATAGCATCGACGACCATCTTTGGACCAGCGCCCGAGACCACAGTGCCGTCATGGTTGTCCAGCTTGAGCTCGTCTCGCGAAATTGCTTCGTCACTGGAGATGATGCGTTGGCGGGAAGCATCGCGTCGCAGCTGCAACATCATAATCGTTTCATTGTCACGATCCTTCCCTTGATGATAACGGGATATAGTTAGGTGGTGTTGATGTTTGGGCCAATCGCCACCGCGAAGTTCGTAGCTAACCTTTGCTGTTATGGTGTGAGTATGCAGAGGCGAACTAGGGTGGGAAAAGGAAAACACATTACTTACTCCGGGGGCTCACAAGAGCTACCTGCTTCTCCTTATACTCTCGGTGATGCTCGGCGCCCGTCCAGCTGTTGAAGAACACTTTGGCCTCCATCAAGTCGATGTGCAACAACCCGCACTCACTATCCTCAGATGGTTGCACGCGCCGTGCCTCCATGTACAGGTGCCTGGGCCATGGTTCTCCGTCGTGCGTTGTTCGTGCCCTCTTGTGCGGTACATATGGGTCATCGGTGCGTGGACGCTTCTCGGGAGCTTGGACCCCTACGTCCTTGTGAGGGCGAAGGCGTCGGATGCAAGACTGTCCTTTCCCTGGCCGGTTTTTGGGATCGATCGAATGGTATGTTTGAGTTGGCATCTCCTTCGTCTTCACGTCCTCAGTCTGCGTCCCCTCGTTCTGGACCAGTATACTTGTCTGCACACATCTAGCTCCCGTTAGCTCTGTCTCCTGGCTACATCTCTTGTATGTACGTACGTCGATGCTTTCAGCACTCCCGAAACCTCGTTGTGTCCAATGAACACCCAGTCAACGTCCGTCCCAGCATCACCGCGAAATTTCACCTCGAATGATCCTTCGTTCTTGACGATTATTATGGCGAAACCATTGGCGCTGACGTCTTCGCCATCTTCCAGCTCTGCACCTTCAATCTTGATGTGAGCGTAATCGTGCTCCGGATAATCGGCCGTGGACAGCGTGTCGGTCTTTGCCGGACAGCCGGGACGTTTAATCGAGTAGGTCAGCGTGCAGTCTGAAGAGGTAGAACTTGAGCCCGGGCTGGGATATCAGTTCACGCATCGTTGTCGGCGACGTGTAGTCTGTGATCTTGCGAGAAAAGTTGTTGGAGAGATGGAGTAGGAAAGAAAGGAAGAAGAGCCAGGTGTGTGACGTGAAGAAGCAGAGCCTGGTCCAAAGTGAGAAGTGAGAAGAGTAAGGTATGAGGCATCGAGGAGCGGTGTAATAGCTAAGAGAAATGAATAATCTTGAGGGAAAGTGAGACATTGTACGTGGTGTGGGAAAGGACATTCCAAGGTGAGAGGGTGGTGCAAGACATTATCGAATAGGCATGTCTCCCAATCGATAGTTGCACGGCACACCTAAGATAGTATATATGTATCAGTAGACTCGTATCTTCATTGGATGTTGCATTCCTAATGAATGAGCTGCACTTCCTGCTGCTTGCCTTGCGAACAGTGCTACCCTGGGACCATATCACGCAACGGACTGAAGGCAGCTAGAATCTCTCAATGAGCTTCAAATTCAATGTTCGAACTCGACTCTCCAAGGCCGGAAAAATGGCGGCATGCTTTGGTTTTGGAGTTTCAGCCCTAGCAATGTTGTTTAGTAGGCTAGCGCCGGCCAGGCCCGTCCCCATATCTTCACTTTCAGCACTATGAAGTAAACTAAGAATCGCAAACTGGCTTCTAAAGACCGTTCCCACATAGTTAAAATGGTTTGTTGGGGTCCACATAGTCTCAGATTGTGCCGTAGCGTTAGCGAATTTAGCGCACAGAAAAAGTCATTGGCCCACCCAGGTGCTTCAAATTGACATACAAAGCATTTCAGTGTGTCACAAGCATTGTAGCAAACACATTTCAGTGTGTCATAAGCATTGTAGCCCTTCTGTGGAAGTTCAAACGCTGCTCTAGTCAAATTTCTCCAATCTTCAATCTGTATATGTATGCTTTTTTCATGCAATATCTCATCAATTCACAGCAATACCAGCGGTGGTATGGTCTAGTGGTATGACGTCGCGTTGTGGTTCAAATACCGCGCCAGCCTGGGGTAGGTTGGCCCTCTCCTAAGAGGATTCAACGCAGTGTACTGACTGTAGTAACAGTTCGATTCCCAGTACCGCCAATCAGCGGATTCGCTTCTTTTTTGACATCTATACCTCTGTTGCATCTCAATATTGCCTAGGACACTTGTCTATGGGTATCATTAGCGCTTATAGACTCTGCAGTCCGCAGCTTCGCCCATAAATGCCCTAGTTTACTTCTTACCTTTACCCCCACTTTTTGGCATTACGGGTTATTGCGTACACGTCCTGTTTCCAGGGACGAGAGGCTTCTTATATTTCCATCAATAAATGGGAGGTTGATCGTAGCATTTGTCTCCAACATGCGTAGAGGCCTGGATCCGTGCTGACGCCGAGATTCACAGACTGCCTAGGGTATTTCGAGGGACAGCCGTTGGACCCTCGAGTCAAGCTCTAGCATCAATAATGTCTCGCAAGATTGTGCTCGCCTTCCCTCTTCCGTGATCAACGCGCGATCAGCTCATCTTGTAACGCACTCTTAGCATGGACCCACATATCCGATACCATGCCCCCTACTGCCTTGCGAAATACCACAAGTACTGCTCTAACAAACAAGGATCTAGCTTCCAGTGCCAAGTTCTAGTAGGCATCTCTGATCCACTTGCCATGGTTTTCCCCGATGATCTTCACAAATGCATCTGGTGTGTTTCTGTTTGAGAAACTTGTTTTGAGTACTTCCTGGTCTATAAATTGGAACAATGGCTCCCATCCGTCTTCAACGCCCTATTCAAGAAAAAGTCCCTTCTGGATGAGTCCTTGCGCCATTGCACTGTTCGCGGTACACCTGTCAAGTCTGAGCAAAACCACCCCAGCTTCAGTCATAGAACCACAATCGAAGGACTACGTGTGCAACTTCTGTATGGCTAGCGGAGACCTACCTCTTTGCCATTGGCTTGAAAGTCACCGCGAAAGATTTCCGGCATCATGGTGCGATGTACACTGCTTCGACCAGTATAAACCGGCGAGAACCAAGAGCAGATGTAGGACCACCATCCCTTCTGTTCGCCATCATGGTTGCATCGAAACTTTTGTACCACGTATCCACATCAATTCTTTTGTTCAAAATGATCTTTGCATCTGGGTATGCAGCTGCGAGCTCTGCAGCAAAGCCCGCGCACGGCATGTTGGTCAAGGCATCGTATTCTCCAGACACCTGGTCAAACTCTTTCGCCGTGAACGCAATGTCACCGTCCCTGGAACCACTTTTATATGCTTCCTCCAAAATTCTGCGGAGTCGAGGTTTTTGATGGCGATTGGAAGACATACTGGTTCGGTAGCCATGGAAGACCTTCGGATAACGTAGCTCAAGTAACACTTGCTTTAACGAGTCCTTGCTCTCGTGATAAGCATGTGTACCTTTCCAGTAATAAATATCATTTGCCGGACCACAATAAACCGAAAGATATAACCTACACAGGTCGGGTACAGGGCTAGCCAGATATAGAAATCGCGTAAAGGCGACCGAACGCCGCGTCAATAGAATTCATAGCAGCACTTGGCATACCAATAGAAAAAGCTTGATTCAGATAGTGCAGGCTTTCAAACTTTTCATTCCTTTTTTGAACGCTTTAAAAGATATAAAGATAATATTATTCGCTCTAAATCCTTGGTCAGACCACCTCGCACCTTTACTGTAAAACAAGGCCACCACCGTGCATATTAAGTTCCGCAACAAGTATATTAAGTAATACAACATTAAAAGTAAAATCTGGGCCATCCATATACAGCGCTAGGGCGGAAGTTTAAGTACAGTGCGTTATCCCAGTATAGGCAATACATAGGCTGATCTTTCCTATACTTTTGTCTTGGTACTGCATATCGTCTTGACGCATATCTCAAGGAAGCTACGTCTTCACACCGTGTAGCCATTCCATAAGCTATCGAGGAAAACGCTATTGTCAAAACCGTTTTGCAAGGGAAGGGTATCCATGAGCTCCTCGAAACCCGACATATCGATATCGAAATCGGTGTTAGCCCACACCTCTTCTGAGATCGGTAGCTCAGTATGTGCAGGCGGAAGTAGAGGTGCTAGTGCTGGTTTCGGTAGATTAACAGAGGCAGCATGAGCAATAGCTTGGGGAGCAATGTTGTGAGGAAATTCCGGGCCTTTGGCGCGTGAGTCCGGCTTCGATGCGTCGGCTTTCTTCGAATGCTCCTGCAGTAACGTGGTAAGGAGTTGGATGCCGTGTGCAGCGACGGAACTTGTCGGCCATTGTTCAAGGATCTGCACTGCTTTCTGAATCGCTTCGAGGTCGGTAATGGCTTCTGGCTCCCCCTCTGATCGATGAAAAAGATCGAGACCTAGGCAGAGTCCGGCTGTAACAACAAAAGCCTAGTTACGCCATTAGTGAAGACCACATTATTACACGTTAATGAATATACCTGTTCCACCCACCATTGGGGCTCGTTGGGAGGTCTTTTCTCCATGGCCTCAAGGATGGTCTTTGCGCTGCTGATACACGCCCATCTTGAGTACGTGTAACGAGGGTCTTTGAAGCTTCTGCCCAGGAAGCTTTGATGAATCATGATAATCTTGTGTGAACTAGATGCATTATAGGATCTCCTGACCCATTTGGTCCATTCCGGCCAAGCGTCGTTGTAGGGCATGTTCAATGATAACCACGGGGGCATCTTTTCAATGCACAATCCCCGCATGATGGCGTCATATTTTAATACAACATCATACTTGGCTTCTATATCTCCAGCGTCCATCATGCCATCGAGGTACTGCACTAAAACGTGAGCGATGTCGTTGAGATAGTTGCTGATGTGCGTAAAAGTCGGCTTTTGATGATTGACCACCGGTTCCCACGTGTCTTCATCGAAATGCCTTGGTGGGATCGAGCTGTAGTGTCGCTTTTGTAGGGTGTACGACCCTTGGGAAGTTGAGCAAAGCCAGTCTTGGGATGTAAGCGCACTCCAGACTCTCCGGCCGATTTCACGCTGGATAAGAGCATCTTTCTGCTCCGGTGTCATCTCTGAAGGGGGAATCTGATCTTCTGGGTGCCGCTCCAGCCTATGATATTAGTCGGACAGTCACAATATTCGCGTGACTACTCACTTGTTCAAGCCTAACCCTCTTGCGATAACGGTTGAGGCAGCCTGATATACTGCCCATTCTTTTGCGGACCCTACTAAATGTTCCGAGGTGTGCATATTGAGAATAGCCTGGACAGAGTAGATATGATGTTTTGAAGCGTAGTCTCCAAGCTGTAGACACGATATGAGAGAGTTCCCCCATTGGCGAGATAGTTTCAGCTTGTCAACATCCGAGAAGCCCCACGAGTTAGACACCTCTTCAGGTGAGCCAATTATACTTGCCGAAAGTAAGGAGAACAGCAGCGCACACCATCTCCAATCGTGGCATCGAAGATCAAAATGGTCATCATCCCCGTATGCTTCCAACAAGGCCTGCCGGAAGGACGGTCCGTGGTATATTCCACCAATCCAGTATGCCATGCAGTTTTGATGGTAGTCAACCATGTGAAATACTTGCTCTTTAGTAGGAAGTACTGACTGAAGATGGTAGACCTCCGCCGCCTGTGCGGCTGGAGAAAAGACTTCAGTCGCCGCTTCGTCCAAAACAGTCTTTGTGCGGCTTTGATTGAGAGTCTGGTCCATCAATGACTGGTTCCTCACATACTCCTCTTTGTTGTGCAGTAGAGTCTTCATGCTAATGTTTGAGAACTCGGATCTTCCATATGTGACGAAATCAACATTGTTTGACGAAGTATTCGGAAGGGCAGATGAGCCCCTTACGCCATCCGAAGAAGTTGAGTTCGAGTCACCTCGGACTGCGTCACCCTCACTCTGGCATGGCTCCACAATCAGTAACACAACATGTTTTTGGACTATTTGGGGTCACTAACCTGATTGCCTGGTCCTTTGGCCCGAAAGTGCAAAGGAATTTGGCCAGGTGGCCAAGGTATTCCAGAGGAAGGTGAGGCCTCAGCTGAGGTGCTTGGATCTGTCAGGCTTTGACTCGTTGTTGGTGAAGGCCTTTTCGGATCTGCGATTGTACAATGAGTGGGGACACTCTTAGATGCATCCTGCAGATAGTTCAGGGTAGCTTACATCGTCGATGAACAGCTGGGTTGTACCCTTCCTTCCATTCAGTAGTACAGAGGCTGAGATAGGTCACATAAGCATATAGTACAAACGAACGCATTGGTAAAGAGAGGACTACTCACTGTGCTTCCTTGTTCAGTACACAGCGAGTGCACGGGCTTTTGCGGTCACATTTTTGCCGTCTCTGTGAGCACCTTGTACAAGTTTGCCTCTGTTTTGGCATAGCTACTAGGCGCACGCGGATAACCCGATATAAGCCTTGGGATGTGGAGCTAATAATATCAAAGAAAGCGGTGTCCTGATTTGGCGGATCCTTCGGCGGTGCCTGCACCAGCTAGGCGAGAGGATCCCGGATGCACGAACTGGCCTTCTGGCCAAGGTAGAAGTTGTACGTTGAATGGCGATGGGCTGCGCGGAGACGGAAGTTGTTGTACGATGTGTTGTACGAACGGATTACCGCGCTAATGACTAGCCTTAACCAATTTCGGGTAGGCGAGGAAGGACTCAGGAAGTTTTCCCTCCATGCGTCGTCACATTTCAGAATTTTTTTCCGGTGACGAATCTATTCTATATTCTGGGATCTGCCTATCTAAGGCAAGTCAATGAACAAGGCAACAATGCATATGCCTGCACGTGAGTCTCGGCCCCATTTCATGCTATCTGCATCACCTTCCAGCCGGTCACCACCATCCTTGTAAGAACGAACATAACCGCTCCCGCAATCATCACCACTCCCGCAAAGATGTTCACTTTATCGAACCTAGTGCCGTCCACAAGCGCTCCCGCGATTGGATTGCCCACAAGCCCCGCGAAACTGACGCATGAGAACAAAACACCAGTGCGAAGCCCAATCTCTTGCACATTGGAGATCTTTGCAACTTGCGCTGGCGCGAGGGATACGAAAGCACCTGAGGCGAATCCGTAGAGGATCGCAAAAACTATGAAAGCAGCGTTTCCAGATGCGGGCAGGCCTAGTGCTAGGCAAAGGATTCCCGTGAAGAAGGCCATGACGGCTTGTAAGTTGTAGGGTCCGAACTTGTCTGACAGGGCACCGGGGATTATGCGTCCGAAGATACTGCTTTATGTCAGAGCAGTGACATCATGAAAGGGCCGCAGCGCTCACGTACCTTGCCGCATTTAACATGGCTAGAAGATAGCTAGAAAGTCGCACCGACATGCCGTTCACCATAGCCTCAACCTCGATGAAGTTGATAGGTATGAAGAGCCCCAAGAAGAAGAGAAAGGAAGATATGACCATCATGGTGAATCTTAGGTCTTTGAAAGGATCGACGAACACGTGAAGCTTGAATTCACGAGGCTTTGGTGGGAGTCGTGGGCGGACCGTTGCGAAAGCGATGAATAGTAGCCCGAGGATTACAAAAGCAAAAGTGCGCCTGTTGAAGTCAACCTCTGATCTTACAAGTGCTACCAGGCTGCAGGCCTGCACCAAGTTTCCAACACCCTGTGTTGCTCCTGGAGAGGGAAGATTGCTCACATGGTCCATCCATAACCGATCCGTGGGATGAGACGAGACGCCATAATCGGAAATACGATTCCTCCTAGGCCCGACCCGGCAGCAGTTACACCATAGGCGAGCCCCCGCTTCTTCAAGAACCATGACGGAAGCGAGCCCAAGGCCACATTGAAGATACAATTGAGCCCTAACGGGCTGCAGATGCCTTGTGCCAGAATGAACTGATAGTATTCAGTGCACAGGCTGGCCATCATGAGACCAAAAACGTGGAAGAAAGCTCCAACTGCGAGCAGATATTTGGGACCGTAGTTATCGAAGAAGAAGCCGACGATGGGGCCAGGAAAGAACATGACGAAGATCTGTAGGGACGAAATCCATGCGATCTGTGAAGACGACTTGTCGCGCAGTTGGTGTGTTTCGTAGTAGTTCTGGAAAACGCCAACGCAGTTGAGCCAGCCTATGGAATGGGCAACAAGTCAGTGATAGGCGTCTGCGCACACAAGGGGAGAAGGGCATTGCGTGAGGTTGCAGTACGAGGCCAAAGGTCTCGTTCGGATTGTTCGGGCGATGGTTGTTCTCAGCGATGTCGACGAGTTCAAGCCAGCTACTCGCGTGTAGAGTGTAAGACACCCAGAGTCCAGGAAGCGAACCCCGAGTGAAAGACGGGTGACCCAATTTGAAGAAAGCAACGCAGATTACGTACCGAAACTGCAAAACAGGCAACAAAAGGCCCCCAGCAAGCATAGATAAGCGTCTTTCCCGCCGTCTGGGAATTGAGACGGATGCCATGGATTGATGGGCCCTGGAGCTGTTTGCGAGTCGCTCACATCCTTGTCCGCTGCTTTTTGCTCAATGTCAGACTCTTTTTTACGGATCGAAGCATCTGTCGCTGAGACTGTGGAACTGGGTGGGTGCGACATGGCTGGTGTTGAACGATGCCAATACGAAGCAAGGGCACTCTAGGCGCTTTGGGAACGAATGGATATATTAAAGTATTTTTTATGGAAGAGGGTTCGAGCGAACAGAACTTAAATAAAAGAATCGATTTACATCGACTAAAGTGGCATTTACTACAATGTAGTGAACGAGATGTACGTTTCGTACATGCGGTACGATTAGCGCAACACATATTTCATACATACGAAAGGAGATTCGAGGCCAGCCATCCAATGCGATCGTGTAGATGCGATCGCCCCCAGTTCCATTCGCTCCTACTCGGAGGCCGAGATTCATCTCCGAGCCCACTCGGCACTTCGCGCCATCTGCAGACACCGAAGTGGTACGTCGTAAAGACATACTATCGAGTATTTGCGCTAGGCTCGCGCGCATCAGTCCACAGTGACGAACATTGGATTTTCGAGATTCACGCCTTGCCGACACGCTGTAGGTCGTGATGGCCCAAAATAACGACCGCTAATCCCATGAACTCTAAGCGTGCCCCAAATGAAGTTGCCTTTGAGTGTCAAGACATATCTTCGGTGGTGCTTTCAACTTGTTGATCAACCAGATAGAACATCAGTTGCAATACGGTCCTTCAATGGAAAAATCATATAATTGGGGGTATATACAGCAGTTCACTGCTCCACATCATCTTCCAAAGGCACTCTGCCCTTCATTAGAAACCACGGACCAACGACAACCCCTCTTCAGCGCTGCACAACATCCTCAGCGAACACCTGCGCATCTAACTCTGCACTCCTCGGCAACAAGATGCCGCGCAGTATGCAGTCGTTTCCGTTATCAGGACACACGTTGTTGCGGTTCAGCTGCTTGTCTGCCGGTCCCGTGGGCCCCTGCATGAGGTCAGCATGGATGGAAAGAATAAGGTACCGTTGGGGAGACGCACGCCACTGTACTTGGCCTGGCCAAAGATCTTAAATTGTCTCTTGTCGCTCTCGGGATACTCCTGGTCACCCCAGCGGCCAGTGAAGCTCAGCCAGTTGATAGGGCTCGTGCCATCGTACGCGGTGAATGAGTTTGCGCCGGCATCGTACTTGTAGAAGAGCGAGGACTGGAGTGGGTCCCAGAATATATCCTTTGCGGTATGATCTTCGAGCACACCCCCCGGAAGGTTGAAGTTGGGGATCGTGTGGTCATGCGTCCCACCTATTGCGTAGTTTGCGTGCGAACCATTCGCGGAGTAGGCAATTGGGCGCAGGTTATCGGAGTGCTTTTCAGTGACCTAGAGAGTATAGAGGTCAGCAAAAGGAGAACTACCAGAGTTACAGGGCCAGGCCAAAAGTTTGGGTGCAGTGTGCTACCCCGGTAGGCATTGCCATACACAGGTGCATTGTACTCAAACGTTTGTCTCAGTACGGTATGTATTGTTGGGAACCTCCTTACCGAGTACTTGAAGGCCTGTCCATTGGCGTGTTGCGAGTACCAGACAGCTTGAGGTTGACCATCTTTGAAGCGTATCATTATATGCTCCCAGTCGCCGACGTGGTTTCCGAAGTTCAAAGAGCTCAACCCTAGCACTTCACCGCCCCAGTTGTAAGTGTAGAAGAACATGTAGAAAGCATCTACATCTCCATTTCCTTTGTCATTGACGATGACTGCAGCAGTAGTGCCCTCCGTCTTGCCGTTGCCATCTGGCCTCACACCCTTCAACCATTCCGGTTGGGTGGTTATATCATCGTTCGAAGTCAAGTATACGTCGCCACCGAGCTGATTGATACTGTTGAGGTCCAAAGGGTTGGGTGCTGCTACGGTGTTGAAGTTCACCCGAGGAGTTGTATGTGAGATATGAGTATTAATGTCAGAAGGCATGTAAGGATCGGAGCCGTGAAGGTAGACAACGGGAGCTGTGAAATGTCAGTCGGAAGCACGTTGATGGCCGATTGGTCGACGCGCTCATGCTGGCACATAGTATCCAAACAAGTGTGGGGTAGATGTTGTGTCGTATGTACGAAAAAGGCAGGTCTGAGGGTCATCGGACTTGTGGCATTCGTTGATGATGCTACCACGCCGCTGGGACTGAGACATGCAGAGCGAGCAGACTGACAACCAAGATTGTCTCTTTCGCGAGTGAAGTTCGTATCGTTTGAGTATGTACGTACCATATTTCAGCACATAGTCGGGCACACCACTCGGTGCTTGTCGCTTTGTTGGCGCTGAAACAACACCAGTAGCCAAAGCTACGAGGCCGAAAACCTTTCTGCCAAACATTCTGAGTCGCAATGTGTACCGATAGTATTAACTTCGAAGGTAATTGTTTTAGAAGGAAAGAGCGGAGACGCTGAGCCAGAGCGCGGTCCACGGGTAGAGCCACGAAACATTCACTCCAGCGACCCCTCCGCTCTTATAGCATAGCTGAGGCTAAAAGACCACCCCCGGTCTTTTCAACCTCATGTCCCAGAATCATGCCCTCCGCACATAGGCACTGCCTCATGGTCCGAAAACGAACACTGATTCGGCCTCCCCTACACCTCCCAAGCCCGCATGGCCCCTATGCTACCTACCGGATTCCGCTTTGGCGCCAGCTGCAATCGCGCACGCATACCACTCGCGTGGCTCCAAGCGGCAGGTAGTGACCATGGCGTGCGGAAGAGGCGATGCGGGCGTTGTTCAGGTGGCGCACATTGGTGGGGTTCCTGGTCCAACAGGGGTGTGCAGGGAATGATTGGGTAGTGCGCTGAGGACGTGCGACAGGGTTTATTTTGGAGGCTGACGGGGATTGGTGGTGAGAGGCGGTGGTGAATAGTATGTGTATCTTAATGTTTGATCATCATGAGGGGAGCGCGAACGGGATGCGTGTGCCGGCCATGTGTTGTGGCCATGTGTTGTGGCGAGAGGGTTCATTAGCCACGTCTATCAAGTAATTTCCGTAAAGTTTTGCTCTACCGGTTGAGCTAGACTACTGACAAGCGATCTGACCAGAACTCAGAACGAAGCGTAAATGTGGGATAAAAAGTAGATATAGCTTATATCATTGGTGCAAGTTGCTTAAATAAGTCAACTAAGAAGTGCAAAACTCTACGGTATTATATCAACGTCCCTAACGCGAGAAGTCACCTAGATACGGGTTGTGAGCTTGCATTGAACCATGCTGCAGACACAAATCTAATGATCGACCCCTAAAGCGCACCGCAAACGGAGAGGCTCGGTAACCGCAACTGTGTAGTGTCAGGGACTCCGTAGTCGCTCGTGGACAACGGGCAGATGACCCACGAGCATACCATGCGCCGAAATTTTTTTCGCATACAATCGCAAGGAAGTATTAGTGCACTCGTCTTGTTTGAAAGACCGCGCGAAAATACATTTCGCACGATACGGACAGGCGTTTCGTCGGGATTCATGCCCCGCTTAGAAACAACCACGATGTCCGCTCCAAAGCCTCCGAGAACTGAGGCTTAGATGCCGCGCCAAGAAGACTCATCTCGGTTGTCAAAAGAATGTAAGAGTGGTTAAGGTGAAATTTGATTGTGGTTGCAGGGTAAACTCGGCCACCTTTACCGCAGACGTTTTTTGTGCATTCTGGCTCGGTCATGTTGTCTCAATCCATCATCAGACTTGGTCACCTTTCACCCCATGACCACGAGTAAATCGAAGCACGTATCGTACTGCGAGTTGTCATCGGGTACACCATCATATATCGAAGCAGAACAGGAATCGCAGGTAGGATTAAACATTTAAATACTCAACATTACCTGTGTTATGTAGGAATCATCACAAGCGTAAACTCAGGCCGCTAGACTGGGCTCGTCTGACCCCCCACGCACGTGGCCGCCTTGGTTCCACACCTCAGCTTCAACGTATCGCTCGCGTCTCCAATCCAAATCCCATAGTCCCCACTCACATTCGGGACGATCCAATTCTGGCTCACCACGTCCCACACGCTGAGGTCCTTGCGCGTGACGCGCAGTTTGACGACCTGACTCTCACCCGCAGCCAGCACCTTCGTCTTCTCAAAGTCTCGCAACTGGATGATCGGGGTGTCGAAGGAGATGCCGGTAGGGAATTGCACGTAGAGCTGAGCCACTGCCTTTCCGGCTGTCTTTCCGATGTTCTTGACCGTGACAGAGATGTCGTACGCCGTTTTAAACAGAGCGGGGTTCCCTCCTTGCGCACCACCAGCGGCAACGCCAGCGGTCTGTACATTCGAGTAACCGGCCGGATAGATATACTTCGTCGTCGAGTTTCCGACCGCAGCGGCAGCGTCGGCGTCGGACTTGGCTAGGAACGAGTACTTGTACCGGAAGACGGCGTTGAATTTGTCTGGCCAGTATGCTTCTGACGCTGCCGGGATTTTGGTAGAGTAGGTTGGGGTTTTGCCCTTTGCGGGACGCGTTGGAGGCGTAGCCGTTGATTTGGTCACTGGCGTGATGGTTGCGTCGGAAAAGGAGAATGTCGTGTAACTGAGGCCATGTCCAAAGGCGTAGCGTGGCGTAATACGTTCTCTGTTGAAGTGTCGGTAGTCAACGTATAGACCTTCTGTGAATGTGTCCTGTGGCTGAGCTAGAACGACATCGCTAACCTGTAGTGGAGAAACTGGTCAGCGTTGTCTGTGATTCCATTGAGGTGTTGACATACCAATGATACACTCTTGGGGTAGTCGTTCTCCGACTTCGGGACTGTGTACGGGAGATGGCCTGACGGCGAGACGTCACCGTAGAGGACTTGCATCAAGCTGTCGCCGGCTTCTTGGCCCGGCAAATGTGCGAAGAGAACGGCTTTGACGGAAGGGAGATCGATCCATTGCTCCAAGAGTACAGGGCCCACAGTGTGCACGATGACCACGACGTTGGAATACTTAGCAGCAACGTCCTTGACCAATTTATCGCCATTGTGCCACAAGTTCAGCTTAGAGCTATCACGATCTCCGTTGTTGTTCTCGACTGTGATGTAGTTCTCTCCTGCGTCCGCAGTAACGAACACTAGTGCGACATCGTTCGGCGAAGGATTCGAATTTGAAGGAAAAGAATCGCTGTTGTAGAAGGAGTAGTTGGCGCCACGAGATTTGAGACCGTCAATGGGCGAGTCCATGTACGGATAGCGAGCGGAGCCGCTACCCCAACCCATGCCGAGTGTGCCTTTATTGCACCCTTGATCTGCACAGGAATTAATCCCATCGGGGTTCTTCTCCGCATCTGTTCCAAAGACTTTGAGGTTTGCCTTGAGCGATAACGGCAAGGTGCCGTTGACGTTCTTTAGCAGAGTGATAGCATCGCGAGCTACTTCCTTTGCAACGACTGCATGATTTCCCTGGACGTCCACAAATTTGTTGACAATTCCTCTGGGTGAACCGGGTTCAGCCCCAGGGTAAAGAGGTCCTTCGGCATCCAGTGTGTTTGCGGAGAAGTTGGGCTCAGGATAGTTCTTGTCTTGCCCCATCTGATAATATGCTGCAAGAATGCGGGTAACAGAGTCATCCAATCGGTCAACAGGAACAGAGCCATTCAGGATAGCTCTCGAGTACTCGTACATCCAGTAAGACTGGGCAGTGACGAGAGGAACCGTGTGGATATCGCCAGGCATGGACATGTCTAGTCCGGCAAGAGCAGAGGGTACACCGGAAATCTGAGCTAACCAGTCCGACATGAGGAAGCCTTGGAAGCCAAGCTCGTCTTTGAGGATGTTGTTGATAAGGTAGCTGTTTTGCGAGCATGCTGACCCATTGACCTAGAACACCTATCAGCAACCACACGGAACGTTGGGTATGAGTTCCAATGATTCAAGGCTGAATTTAAAGTTGCGTACGCTTTCGCACTGCTTAGAATGACCTCTCTACTCTGATCTCCAAGTAGATGGCGGTTCGTCGGAACAGAAAGTCACTCACCGCATTGTAAGCAACCATTGCCGAGCCAACGCCAGAACGGACAGCTTCAGCAAATGGCCAGGCATAAAGCTCATGCAAAGTTCTGTCGTCGATATTCGAGGAGATACCGTCCTGAATAATGCTGTACATCCTGTACTTCTCCTGTTCGTTTCCGATCCAGTGCTTGATCGTGGCGATGACACCTTTGCTTTGAACACCCTCGACGGTCAGGGCAGCGCCGTACGCCTGAAGCACAGGATCCGATCCGAAGCCCTCCCAGTTCCTTCCTCCCAAGGGCTTCCTGCCAAGAGGCCCTACAGACGGCCCTAGGTAGACGTTGACGCCCTTTCCTCGGAACTCTTCACCCAGCGCCTCACCACGACGGCGCATAAGATCTTTGTCGAAAGTGGCGCCAATCGTGATACCAGCCGGAAATGCCGTGTTGTGGTCGGTATTACGGACGCCCAGCGGACCGTCTTGGAGACAAAGTTGCGGGATGCCAACTCTTAATGCACTGCCCGTGTTGCCGACACATCGTCCCATAAAGATACCAGACCCAGAAGTAAGGTTCGTCTTCTCAGCCAAAGTCAGGCCTGCTACGACTTGTGCGGCCTTTTGGAAACTGTCGCTCCATTCCGGAACCCATCCGCCATGCGGTGCTGGGTATGAGGGGAGAGCAACAAAACCGGCTGGCGCTGCGCGCTTCTCGATAACCGCACCCGCCGCGAGTGAAGATAAAGACAGTAGAACAGTTAGGACCATCGTGCAGAGTGTGAGCCTCGGAACCGAGAAAATGATCAACGAAGAGGAGGCGAACGTCCGTGTCGCAGGCCTGCAGATAGTGGACGGAGAAACTGTAATACTTATACAATATACCCATGGTAGTACTAAGAACGGAGGATCGCCTTTAGGGACGAGGCTGCGTACGCTAACAGATGCTGTGCGCTGAGGCCAAGCAGGAGTATCTGAAGAAGGCAGTAGTCGCGGCCGAAGGAGCCTTCCTGGATGCTACATGCTGCGGAGGACATTGAACCACGACTACCATATCTCAAGATATTCCACGACTACCATATCTCAAGGTATTCCACGACTACGAAGAGCAGATTGTATGCAAGCACGCTCGTTACGCGTATTTTGGTTCGAATCGTGCGGTCTATCTGTTATCGCGTACGTGCACAGGGGATTGGACCGGGTTAATACGGGGACAGGGGCACTAACTTGCTTCGCACAACAAATCTCGGATGAAATGACTATTGTGTTGGGTGGATGGCCAAGTGATTGATTCATGCGGGGCGTTATATGGACGCCATAAGTCCTTGGTAGTGCAAGGATGTTCCAAAATCGGTGAAGACCTGTTTGTTCGGTTGCAGATGGTGTGCCTGGCGATCACAGGTAGTACGGGGGCAACCACGCGAGTCGCATGTCGACAGCCAATTTCGTCTGGTCTGAACCGCGAAGCTTGTTATAAACACATCCACAGTCCAGTCAGAATGTAAGTGCGATGCACAGCTACTGACGCCGTGGTGTTGGCTATGATCGAAAGCCCCGGAGTGCGTCGTGCGAAACAAAAGTGGATGGAATGTCTCTGGACGATAGCGTGCAAACCATGCTGCATTCTGCATTGAATCGCCGTCTTCTGTTACCGAGATAGGTTCAGGCGATATCTGTTCTACCGAGCCGCTTTTGCTTAGCGAACAAGGACCAGGGATTTGTAGATCCTCGGCTTCATGAACGTGAAACCCCTTTCCCCGCGCTTCTGCTCGTGACTGGACATCGGACCCGACAATGTCTCCTCTTCCAGATTCGCATCCATGGGATATGCCGAAAGCTGTAGAATAGGATATTCCCTATTCGCGGGGTAGCACCTGGCTCGTACACAGGCCTGCTATCGAAGTACGTATCTGTTATGAACAGGCAAGGAGCATTGAACACCCTGGGGATATAAAAATAGCATCGAAGCCTGTACACAAAGCGTGTAACGAGTCTTCATTGGGACCTTTTGAATCTATCAGCCTTTCCGAAGACTCGAAGTTATACATACATGCAATACACGTTCGTGCGTCAACATCAGCACGGCCTATATTTTACTGCCCTCCAGCATCTTGACGACCTCCGGCAGCACCACATCCGCGCTCTCACTGCACCTGACCGCGTGCCGCCCGGTGTTTCCTTCTTGCACATCCGCGAAGAAAGTATCTTCACCTCGCACTCCACCTATGTTCAGTATCCCAATCGGCATGTTCAGTTCCTTTGCGTGTTTTACCAAGCGCCATGCAGAGTACGTAGCCAAGCTGCTTCCTACGACTAGTATCCTCTCCGCATCATTGACGGCCTGCTCGGCCGCATTTTTTCTCTCGGGTGGAATACTCTCGCCGAACATGACCACACTGGGCTTCAGCACGCCTCCCGTGCTTCCTTCCTTCCACCCACCATCGTGGTCCACACCCACGGCGTGCTCTCCTTTCTCGAGACACGTAGGACACGCGGGGTATCTGAATGTCGTGTACGGGGCGCCGGGGATGTCGACGTCGCCGTCGGGATTGGACTTCAACCCGCGCTTTCGCCGCTCGTCTGGGTTCTCGGTGTCGAGGGCGCCGGTGGCGAGCACCTCTTGTAGGAAGGCGGCCCAGGCGGGGTTCAGACGCGCAAGATCGGTTTGGAAGTCGTTCCGAGAGTAGGAGCTCTTGCAGGTGAGGCAAGTCAGGGTGCGGAGGTAGCCGTGGAGCTCAATGGTGGGTAGCGAGGGGTGCGCGTTTGGGTGGAAGCTGTCGACGTCTAGTGGGGGTCAGCATTCCACTTCCAAGCATCCTACTACAGGTTTCTTCGGGCCCGGAAACGGTATCGTGACAGCACGAAAGTGGGGTTGGACGTACTCTGCGTGATGACACTCGCCACGATGCCCAGCTCTCCGAGCTTTGCGACGGCCTCGTGTCCCGCGTTCGGCCGCGCCCTCAGCATGTTTGTCCACCCCAGGAAGCTCCTCGCCCAGTATCGCTTGCGCATCTCGTGGTTCTCGCAGAACTCATTGTAGTAGATGGGGCGGTACGTCTTGTTCAGCGTGTAGGTCCCCTTGGTGCCTCTGTAGTCGGCCAGGCCCGAGGCGACGGATATGCCCGCGCCCGTGAGCAGCAGCGTCCTCCCATCCTTCGGCTCGGAACGGCCAAGGAATTCTGCGAGGGCAGCAATAGCGCCCGAGGCTGTGCCTGCGCTGGCGGGGATTATGGTGGGTGCGGGCAGCGGGGAGGTATACGGGATGCGCAAGAGAGGGGCACGAACGGGGGGCATTGCTCGTGTGCTCCTTCCATGGTCACAAAGGGCGCTGGAGGCGGTGCACACTGGCCAAAGTCGACTGGTTAGGTCATCGATACGCAAAACGGCCAAACTAAGCCCCTCTGGACGTAGCCCGAGATCGACCCGCGATCGTGGGGTGCGTTTTCCTCGGGTGAGACACTATTTTTAACGCGGGGTGCACACTGCGGCTTTTGCGGCACGGCCAACGTGCGAGTGCTGCTGGACTCGTGCATGCACGACTTTATTGAATTGTGATGCTTCAGGACCGGAGGAGGGGTAGCTGGATGGCGTCTGACCAGTCCGAGGAGGCTCTGCTGATGGGGGAGGGCAGCGAAGCCTCCTGCTGTGCGACTTGAGGGGAACTTGCAGTAGACTGACCGGTGGACAAGTTGGCCACGGGTCGCCATTTGTGGGCTTATGCAGTATGCAGGTACACATGGGAGTCGAATGGGCGGCCTCCGAGATACAATGCGCGCACAGATCATGGGCCTAATGTAAGCTGCATATGACAAAAAGCATAGGGACGATGACATGTCTGTCCATTGCTTCTATGCCAGAGCCCCTGTAGTGTGAGGAGTGCACTATTGTAGTTAGACAAGACTGCACGCAACTTGAAAAGGCTGTATGTAGTGTTGAGTGGACCCACCCATCACTCTGATTCGTTGTGCGAACTTGAAAGAGCCAAAAATAATCAAATGAGCATTTTGCTACGCCACCAGTACAACAGTCTGAGCACAATGTGTAACCCCAGTGTAGGCGGTACGTAGGCTGATTGTACTCAGACTTCTGTCTCAGTACTGTACTCGAAACGTGCTGAACGCCTTTCCATTAGCTCTCCTCCATCTCCTCCACCTGGGTATCACTGAGCCAACCAGGCCTTGCCAACGAGGCCCATCTGTAATGTCGATATCAATCATGATGCAGAAAACACGCTTACTCCTCTCCGATGCAGGTGATGCCAGTGATAAGGAAATAAAGAAATATAGAAATTCGAGACCAAAGAGATAGTCGAAAATAACGAAAGCTAGGAAATGTAGATACAAAAAATCTAGAACGCGCTCCTGCGCCCTACCCTGCGCCACCTCTCGTGATATCTCTTTTAATGAAAGTGATGCGAAGTGAAACGCCGAATACCATGCCCCTGTCCAGTGCTATGCGTGCGTCCCTTTGTAATGCTGAAAACAACGAATGTCTGTGGAAGTTCATGCCTGATTACAAGTAAGGAGACACGAGAAACAAAATGTGAATAGAGAGATGATTAAAAAAAAAGAGAGAGAGAAAAAAGAAAAAAGCCTAGCACAATCTCTAGGCGTGCGTGTACTTGGTAAGGATGGATCCGAGTTTGCCATCATGCTGGTTCGTCCCTTCAAGGAGCGTGGTAGTGGTAGTACAAGGTATTTCAAGAAAGCGATGGAGGGATCGTGAGGTCGTGAAGGTCGACGGAAAAAACAAAAGAGGAAATATTCGAAAACAGCCGAAGCCACTGGAAACGAGAAAGAGAAAAAAAGGGCCCGAGGACGTAGCAATGGCACCTAATGCTGTGGTTGGTAGGCGGAGGTATACCCCATGGTTGGCTGACCCATGGTTTGGTGCTGCAACATAGACTGCGGATGCTGAGGGTGTTGCGGGTGCTGCAGAATCGAGTGGATAGAAGGCACGCGCGTATGCTGGTGGTGGAAGGTCGTGGGCTGCTGGTGGTGGTAGACCATAGGCAAATGGTTGGAAGTGTCCGTCAGCACTGGCGAAGGGTTCTCGTTCGGCTCTTCTTCCAGGTCAGAAACGCCAACTCCACTGTCATCATGGCTGATCTCGTATGTACCCTGCTTCCTCTGCGCCTGGCGGGACGCTTGCGTGAGGTTCTTCAATCCCTTCTCCATGCACTATGCAACAAGTTAGCTCATCGAGCGTGATTGCGAAAACAGAGAATTGAGCGTTTCAATTGATCGAAAGCTTGAGGCATGTTTTTGGACATACCTTTTGTTCGACGAGTTGCCATTTTTCGTTTACTTTGGCACCCAAGATCCGCCACATTTCACTTCGAACCTCCATGTAGGCCTCGGCCAGGACATCTAGCCTGACTCCATCCCACTGCTCAGCATTCTGCTTCTCCATCAAGCGCTCGTGCCTCTTGCGGCAAGCATTCGCAGATTTTGAAGGGAAGTGCTTGGGGGAGATTTGGTTCCAGTTCATTCCTTGAGCGCGTGCCTTGATCAAGGTCTCATCGTCGCTCTGAGACCACGCGGCACTCCGCGCTCCGCCTCCCGCAGCCGATGCAGTGGAGACGGAAATGCGGTTAACCGACGAGACTCTTTCAGCCTTTGGCATGTTTGCAATCATGGAGAAAGACAAAAACGAGAGAGGAATAGATATAGATGGAGGAGGAGACAGCGAATGGGGGAGGCGTGACCGAGAGGGTGAAGCGAGAGGAGATGGGTATTAGGATTAGGATAGGGGAACGAAAGTGATGCTGGAACGAAAGGTAGGAGACAGTCGAGACAGCAAGGAAACGAAGGAATAGGAGCTTTTGTGTGTTTGGGTTGGGTATCTGAAGAGCCTCCAAGCTAAGGCACGGGGCGACTTTATATCAGAGCGGCAGCCGTTGTGTGCACCTAAACAAAGGCCACACAGGCCGCCCGGAGAATTATCTGACACAGGGATTCGTTCGAGTACTCGCCAGATGATGGTGAAACTGCGGTCATGGCATTGGCGCCTCTCCCAAAAGACGTGGAGTGGTCCACAAAGCGGCCTGGCAGGTGTCTGAGCCGTTCCGTATGCGGAACAAGGGAGAGAGCCGGGGGAGAGAGAAGCGCCTGTTTGAGGATGTTTTGCTGTGCGGCTGGGCGCACCTATTCTAATTTTGCGCAGTGAGTGCAGGCGTGAGAGGGGTGGGCGCTTAGTCGCACCCCGGGGTGATAGGGTCGCTACAGACAGGGCTGGCGGCCACGAACAGGGCATGGTCCCATATGCGGTAGGGCTGAGCACTGCAGAGCGGACCTGCAGCGAGTCTCTGGCGTCCGTGGTAAGCAAGCATTCTGGAAGCATGGCACGGGAGCCAGAGCGTAGGGACGCTGGAGGGGAGCAGAATAGCGACGACCCATGACAGCGTCAACGGCTCACGGAGCAGAGCCTCGTCGCCTCGTTGCCTTGTCGCCTTGCTAAGCGCAGCGTAACGGTGGAGCGGCTGTTTCGAAACAGATCGACGGCCGTGGAGACGGCGCGGTCGACGTTGGGGTCGCGCCGCACGTGCTTCGTTCGAATCACGACGCAACATGTAGCGCTTGGTGGGGAGACGGCGAGGACGAGGGCGACGGCGAGGGCGACGGCGAGGGCGACGACGCTGGAGAGGCACACGCACAAGGCCCTCTTGCCCCGCAGCAGACGGTGCGGTGCGCCGTTGAAGCTCGACGGTTGACCCTCGACGGTGGTGTGAGCGTGAGCGTGAGCGTGAGCGTGAGCCAAGCCGCCCGGCTGGCACGAATAACCAGAAGCCCTCCCCTCCCTCCCAGACATGAATGACTGCTTCGCACACGCGGCAGCGCTATTCTAAGCTCCCGGGTGTGTCTCCACGCGGGCCGCCAGCATTTCCAGGCTTCCAGGCACGACGCGATGCCAGTGACCGTCATCTCGAGCCCAGCCGTTCACGCAACCCCGACCCCGCCAAAGCGGACGGCGACTTACATAGCCTCGCTCAAGCCTCGCTATCGGCATCCGAGCCCTCACAATCGATAAAAGATGCATGCTGAGACATAATTAAAGTTATTACTACGGACCTGCAGGCGTTCGCTCGCCTGCCGAATCCCCTTGCACCGGCACTCAGGGTTTCCAACCTCCCGTGCGGCTTGCAAAGAACCCAGACGGATCAACCCCATCGCGGACCCTTCGCGCAAATTCCGCAGTCCTCAGCCTTCCAAAATAATCTTGCCGGTAATACGCGTCGTTTGCGAACAGCGGCAAGTAGGCTTCCGCCAGCTTCCCGCTTGCCTGATACTGCTCCACCAAGTCCTTGGACCCCGTGTACAGCTTCTGCGTCGCAACGTCCATCCTGTTGCTGTCAACCTTCGACAACCACGACAAGTCAAACTCAAGAACGATGCGGTCAATGTCATCATCCAGATCGAGCAGGTCTCCACCGGCCTCCTTTGCCTTGCGAGCAACCCTCTTGGGGAGTGGTTGAAATGCGATCGACCCAACGAGCCCTGCAGCATCAATCACCGACTCGGTAGCGTTCCTCCAGTTATCATACATGGCCCCTAGAAATCCAGCACCCACGTCGACACTCGGTAGCGGAATCGTTTCAGTCGCGATTGTGTACATCTCTGTTTTGATGACGCCAAAGTTGTTATGCGTCAACAGGTCTGAGTAGCTTCGGGACTTGGTGTCATCACTCAAGTGTGCGATGGCGGTGAAGTTGTCGAACACGCCGGCTGGGGGAGTTGGTCCGTCATAGAACAGGAACATCAACCAGATATCGAGCACCCCATACTGCGTCACCTCGGCCGTCATGATGATTCCAGCTTTGTCGTCGGGGTAATACTCTGTAAAGCCTCGTACCGCAGCTAGGATCTCGGCGGATTTGTCTGCGGTGTAGGCGATGTTACCGCCCCAGACCTGTGAAAGAGTCAGTACAAGAGTCAGGGTAATCGAAATGACGAACGCCTACTTGTCCCTGTGGATGCGCCTTTAAAGTATAGGCCGTCACGATCCCGTAGTTGTTGATGCCGCCCTTCAAAGCCTTCCATAGGTCCGCGTTGTGGCTCTCCGACGCCGTCACGATCGATGCATTTGCCAGTACAATCTCATACTCCACAACGTTGTTGGCGACCCAGCCGTATTGAGTCGACAAAAAGCTCAGTCCGCCACCAAGTACGAGCCTACTCGATGTCAGCAAGTTGATCCAGGCTTTCACATCGCAAGCTTACCCGCCAACCCCGACGTCGCCGATCCGCCCTCCGACGACCGTCACACCGGTGCCGTCCAATGCTCCGATAACGTCCTCCCAATCATTGCCAGGTCCGACACGTACAACGCCGTTTCCAGCATCGTAGATCACCTCGTTCAGTTCTCGGGTTGAGATCAATGGGCCACCATCGATACTCGAGAAGCCTTGGTTGGGGTTGTGTCCTCCGCTTTTCACGGCGAAGTTTTCGTTGTTGGCATTGAGAATGCGCACGATAGCAGCGACTTCTTGTGCCGTCGTAGGGTATAGTTGGCAAGTCGGCTTCATGGCCCCGCATGCTGTGCCTTTTCAATGATCACGTCAGTTGGATGCAAACCATTAGGGTCTGACGCTTCATGCGTGACTATTCCAAGCGAAAACCCCGTTTTTCTTCCGCCATGAACACATCTCCAGGTTGTATTCGGTGGTTTACTCACTCCAATAGTTTGCTTGTTCGGCTGCAAAAGAGAGTCAGTGCTGCCTAGGCCAAATTCGAACATTGCCATTTCATTCCTTATCGAAACGAGCAGAGAGGCGACAACGGGGGCCACATACTAGCATACCCAATATCAAACCGTTTCTTGATATGGATCGACGACGACGACGCAACGCTCGCGCACGTATCCGCACTCACACCAGCCACTCCCAACGCCACCATCGCAGCGCAAACAGCAGCTCGACGCATAGTATGCATTATACACAGAGACCGACCTCGAGGACCGAAACCCTGACAACGAAGGAGACAGAAGCACACACCGACCCTGCGCGCAACCCACCTCTCTATATATCCCCCCTGTCCTCCCCTTCCCTCGCTCTCACCCACATATGCACCATCGCCTGCCAGTGCCAATGCCAACACCCACAATCCTGCTCCCACCCACAGGTCCTCACAGGATCCCATCCCGCTCCTCGCTCCTCGCACCTCGCATGAGCCTCGGAGAGAGCCCACCGCACCCACTAACATCTGACAATCGCGTGAAGTCGCTCTGATAAAACCGGGCACCCCAGGAACCTACTCACCAGTGATACCGGCGGCCAGCACGTTTCGGTCTGGAACGATGCTGCACCGGGCACGGTCCGCGCTAGCCTCCTTTTCCGCGCCCAAGGGTGAGGTGTACCTACCCCTGATCCCAGGTGCACGCTAGCATCGGGCCTCCTCTCCTACTGTAGGTACTTGCGCAACGGGTTTCCATGGTCGAGAGCGAGAGAAAAAAGGACACCGCTCCCAGAGACGGTGCTTGAGCACACGACGACGCAGGCGTTGCCTATTGCCAGCGTCATTGCTATTGCCAGCGTCAACATGCCCGAAGGACATGCTTGCGCGTCGCCGAGCATCGTATCGCAATCTCGAGGCACCATGCATGCAATCGACGTCATGCTATCTACGGGAGCGTATCGTGCTGCAGTGAATACGGCGAAAGCGAGCAGGATCATAATCACGGGATGAGGATGTACATGGTGCCAGCTCCGCAGTGCAGGGGCGATTGATGAGGTGGAGGCTTAACCGAACAAGAGAGCCAAACCCAACACATGCGTTCCAGCAGCCTGATGCTTCTACTGGCCTTCTTTTCGATATACACCCTGGTAAGATTTGACTCTACCACGGTACATGCACCGAGGTTACGCATGGCGACTTCCACACATCACCGATAGTCAAGTCCGTACATCTGGGGTAGCGTAAAGAATGGGAGACAAGGAAGAGCGCTGAGCTGGATTGGTTGGAAATACATTCATTACATAGTGTCGGTCATAACAACGCAGCTCCATCGCTGCCCTCAATCACCGCCTTCATCCCATCAGTCGACTCCTCACCTCTGGCCATCCCCTCTCGCAACCCCCGAATTGTATTAGAAACAAAGGAGTCGTCACCCCTCATGGCATTTTCCATACCGTAACAGAACTGAAATAGCTCCGAAATAGATATCAATGTTGCCATGCTTTTTTCGTCTTTTGCTCACCTGCAATGACACAAAACAGGTCCCACGGCGCATGCAGACTACCGCCAACCGAGGATGCAACAACGCACCTGGTAGCGTGACTAAACTTGCACCATTCCCACCTGACTACCAACATAATGAAAGCGGAGCGACTGCACGCGATGGAATCCTTGAACCATGCTTCAAGAAGAAAATGCGAGGTATATCGAATGAGAGGCGAGCATTGAAGCAGAAGAGAAGATTTCGCCGAGAAAAACCACCCGAAGGCCGCAGTCGACGATACTGACCAGTAAAAAGTACATTGTTGGGAGCGTTTCGTTGCTTCCGTAACATCGTGTGTAAGACCAAAGCAAAGAGATTTTGATATAGGAAAAGTCTTGCGCAGAACAAACGCATTATCGGAAAAAGGAAAAGTTTGCTTTTGCTGGCAGTGCATCCGATACAAGAACAGGGATATCGCTAAAGTGAAGTGTCGATCGAGCGTCGATAGTGAGGGCTGTAGAATCAACAATCAGCCCATGGTGTCATTCATCGCTGTTCACGGATCTTCCAGGGTCACTGGTCGGCAGTTGAGAAGAGCTTCCATGACTCGAAAGCTGTTTCTCTGAGTCGGCCGCTCTGGCCGACTTTCTCCTGAAGAAGCTCTTGAACTTCCCAGTCCGACTGGTTTTTCCTGGACTGGTTGATGTATGAAAATTCGGATCCAGCGTCGTGTTAATGACGGCGGGGTCCAGCATTGCGGATTGCTGCTGTTTCGGCGTATCCGAGCCGCCATTGCGGTGGTCGCGCTGTTTTCGCGCCGGTCGCCACCATTCGCTTCGCCGATGGATGTCGCGTGAAGCGTCAGACCTAGACACGTTGCTGTCGTTGCTGAGCTTATTTGACTCCCACGTCTGCATCTTTGACCCATCATAGTTGCCGTTCGTAGTAGCGGAGAGATCTACCTCGGAGTGACTTTGCGAGGACGGATGAGGGACGGGAAACATGTTGGTTGCTGCATCAAAGTTAGGACTACCGCATAATGGCCGGGGGGCAAGATAGAATAGAGAATCTTGTGAGCTTGTGATCTTACCCTGACTGCGTCGTGCCGACGAGGGCGCCGTGACCGGTCGCATATACTTGTCTTTCTTTGGCGACATTGTATCTTTCCGGTGGCCCGACGGTGAGGGTGACGTGCCCGACGGATCTTGGCCAGTCTCGTTTTCAGGCGTGTCTCCCGCACCTGGTGTTTGGGTTACTATGATGGCCGTCAAGCTTGCATCACCACTCCCTCGTCGCGATTGACTTTGGTTCTCCCGGGAACGAACACCTGCAAGGCCAGCACCGGAAGACCGCTGCGAGCCTCTGTCGACACCTGATGATCGTCGTGAACTTGGCAAAACACCATGAAAGGAGCCCCCTGAACCACGACGGCCGCCTTCGTCCGATTCGACTACCCACGTCGAGCTCTGTACCGTACGACCAACCTGGGACGTCGGCAGCGGAGCCGAAGGGGGTGCTTTAGAGTCAAGCATACCACCGGAGAGAGGGCTTGGTGTTGAATCGGCAGCGAAAGAAGGAGGGAGGAGCCCTAGTGAGAAAGTCGGGCGCTTCTTTATCTTGATCTTCTCATCATTGATCTTCTTCTCCCAAATACCCTTGTTCGTCAAAATTTCGTCCACAGCGTAGCGCATCGCAGGTAGAATATCTGCAACAGCTTCAAAGAGAGGTCTTGCAAAGATGTTTATGAATCCAATTTGCGACTCTCCAAGCTTGATGATATCGTCATGTACCGGTGGTCCGCCGAACAGGCAAGATGGCATCTCCAGCTCTTGTTCCATGACCCCCTGGTTACTGAACTCGTCGGTGAGGATGTTTGCCCAACGAGCGGCTGTTTGGAATTTGCGTCCCTACACGTTGTTAGCGGAATAGCAGCAATAGAAACAAGGGACTTACCACGTTGCTGATATCGGCGCATTTGATCAATAGACCGCAAGCAAGATCCTTATGCTCCTCGCGAACTTTGACGTTCCAACCGTCCATCATGCCTTTGTCATGTCCGAGTCTCTCTTGTAGATTGCCGAGATCGCTCATATACTTAAAGTGCAATCCCATGTCTGTCGCGAGGATGCTATTAATCATCAACTTCCTCATAGCTGCATCCGAGAACGCTTTGGGCCAGTAGCGGCGGAGGATCTGCGAATATGCAGCACAATGGAACGATTCAAGAACGGAACGGTCGTTGTAGAGTTGCGCTAGGGGAGCGTTGAGTGCGACCAGGAAAGCGTTATTGACACCGGGATGCCCAACATCATGACCGATAGCAGACACCAGGAGTGTAAGTGCGTCGAATGGCTTGAGTAGCTGCGCAATCGCCGACTCTGGCGCGGCCTGGACTCGAGGCGTATCAGTCGGATACCACGGTAATGTGCCTATCTGTACCAAGAAGTGAAATAGAGCCTGAAGGACGTCGACGACATGGCGGAAGTTGTGGTAGAGCACGAATTCGTTGTAAGCTGTGCGACTGGCGAGCAAGAATATTGTCAGTTCATCTGACAGAAAACGTGGTTAGCGAGTGATCAGACAGTGATTCGGTATACACACCATCAGTCATGCCCCATTCTTCCACTTCGGGCATTTTCAGAGCGTGCTTCAACATGAGCAAAGCGCCGTACAGAAGCTCGTCATCGGTAAAATCGTGCGCCGAAAACGCCCAGGTGCCGACCGCCGTTGCGATAATTTCTTTGCGCTCCTCTTCCACAAAGATGTCACTAGAACTGTCAGTGTACTCTCGAGACCCCATGCGCAGGAAGTCATACTTTGATTCGAGAGACTCGCCCACTGTCTCTGGGTTGCAGATGCCGCCCATCAAGTTCGAAACCATGGCCTCGCGCAAGTATGCATACGGTTTCTGGTCACTGACACTAACACCGACCCAACTAAGCTTCCTATTTCGTTTCGTCGTCATGAAACTGGCCTCTTCTCGCGCGACCTCTTTGTGCACCCGGTAAGCGTGTATTACGAGCCCGTGGACACTGTCTTTTGACAACGGAGTCGACAATACGTCCACGGCACCGGCGTCAAGATATCTGACCAGACGAACGGTGTCAGTGAGCACCTGCGATCCGTGAACTGAAGGGGAAGGCAGGGCATTCGACGCCCATTCGCGATCCAGTCCGCTCAGTATTACCACAGGAATGACGATTCTGGACAGATTCTTGGAGGCTATCTCAGAGGATATGTGGGTAAGCAGATGCATTCCGTAGATGTCGTCGGGCTCGCCGGTATCTATTCGAATGAGGCGCGTGGCTGTCGGCGAAGGTGTCCTAGGCTCGCGCGACAGCCGCTTAAGCCGTTGCTCTTCGTCGTAGGGAACGTCTATGAGCACTATGGTAGGGACAGAGTCTTTGGTGGAATCGAGAAGCTGGGATATCTTGGCAAGACATGACCCGCCGGAACCGCAGACATGGACTGTCGGCTTGTGTCAATGCTTTGGCGGGGGAGCAGCGGAGGTGCACAGCGCCTACCTTCGTTGAATGTAGAGAGGATGCTCTCGACGTTTGTGCGGACTTCGGGCGGGGGTGCCTTTGCGGAGCCGGGGAAATAGCCCTGAGGCACATTGCCCGTCGAAGTCCGCGCAACGAGCGAGCTGGACAGCGTCTCTCTCCGCACGTGTTCATCGTTGGCGCGACGGTCAATGTATATTACATTGCAGGCGCCATGCTCCATCTTCTCCACTCGTTGCGCAGCGACGGCGAGCACTGGTCTTTGCGATGGGTGGAGCCTCCCGCTCGATCGGGAGGATGTCTATATTGGGCGCAAAACGGGGAGAGGTGGTCGCGACGGGTGGGTGAGGACGCAGAGCGCAGCGGCGGGGAGGGGGGTGGCGGGAGCAATTGAGGCGGGCGTCGAGCGAGAGACAGCTGGAGATGCGATGGCTTTGAGCACCAGGCGCAGACGGCGTGGGGAAAGACAGATCTAACCTGAAACGACGAGGTTCCCAGGAGATCCCGGCGGGTTTGGAGGTTGCGCTGGGGCCACGCACCGAAATGCGCGGCGAGACGACGTTGCTGTGGTGCGCAGAGTCGACGGCGGCAGGCAAGCGTGGTGGAGGAAAGTGCAGGGCGACCACTGGGGCAGGCGCGGGCGGTGCTCAAAGGGAGCTCAGTGGGACGCAGGGGCTCGCGCGCTCGCTGTGTGCTACGGCAGCGCGAGGACCATGAGGACCATTGCTCGGGCGCGCGGGCGAGGGCGAGGGCGAGGGCGAGGACGAGGACGAGGTGCGGGCGCGGGCGCGGTGGACGGGCGGGCAGAGACAGCGACGTCGGTTCTCGAGGGTGGAGTGGAGTGGAGTGCGACAGGAGGCTTCTGCCATCATTTTCTAGAACAACCGTAGAAGATGCCCTCATTGGCCGCGCTGGGGGCGATGCCGTGGGCCGCCTTCACGCAGCGCATCGCATCGCGCCGTTGCCTCGCCGTGCCCTCGCCGCGCTTGGCTTCTATCTTCTTCTTGCTCTTCTGCCAGTGGCTGCGCACAGCACAATGCATCGCACAGAGAACCAGCTGCTGCTGCTGCTGCCGCTGCCGCCGGCCTTCCCCGACTTCTAGAAGACTGGCTAGAAGACCTCTCGCCCAGACGTCGTCACCGGTGCCGTCGCCGATCAACGACGCAGATCGAGTGGCCAACGACGCGACCCGCAGCTGCGAGAACCACACCACAGCGGTTCTCACGATTCACGATGCACAACTCACGCACCCTACACAGTATGTACACAACAGAATCCACGTGGCGTGATGTGCCATGTCCTCCACCTCCAGCTGGCCCATGTCTTGAAGATTCCGACCTGTTCAAAGCCCGAAACCACGCACGAAACAGGCAGGTGGAAAGCACCGCGAGCAGCACATGGCTGACGTGGATACCAACCTTTGCAAACCCCACACGACACCTCCCCGTCGCTTCAGGAAAAGGCGACAAGCAATGGACAAGCCCAGGTGCTCGCGGGGGCGCCGTGGCAACCCTCTCGGCCCTGTGCCTCCACCCAATCAGTCGACGCCCTGCGCTTTCCACCCTGCCCTCACAGTCACGCACAGAATCTCCCTTTCTGCAATTCATCGGCAGTGATGCGCCGATCGGCCTCTGGTCAGCTGCAGCCCCGGTCCCAATCTCGGACTGCCCTTGCTGCCTGATTGGCTGCCTCCTCGTCTGCGGAAGAAACACCCCGGTCGAGTCGATGATGTTTTCGGCCCTCTATCTCGCAAGAGCATGGTCGTGACAACACCCTGGGGCGCCCAAACACACGAGATTCAGCCGGACCAGGATCAATCTTCTCCTCCGCGCATGGTTCGCTGTGTGTTCACCACAGGACATTGCGGAAATAATGCCCGTTGATCCTGACCGCCTTGATGCACCATTCTCTCTCGGCTGTAAGCTTGCGACGTGAAGCGAGTAACTCGTGAGCCTCGGAAGATGTGAATTGCGAGCCGGCAAGGTACCGGGAGCATGAAATGTAGGTAAATCAAAATGCACTATTCCGCTAAAACTGCTATCGGAGTTTTGTAATGGTATATCCCCGCATGCAACGCTGGTCAATCCCACCATGCCCGCCCACAATGCAAAAGTACCGCCGCCCCATGAACGCTAGTGCGCCAGATCAGGTATTTCCTCCTCCACCGCGATCCCCATGTATCGACGCTCGCCTCTAGCCTTGTGCAGAGCCCACAAACCGTGCAAAGAAGATTCGCCACTCCTTGAACTTCTCGACGCCCTCAAACGCCCCAGCAAGGGTTCGTAGGTATCCGTCGACCACATCCTCGCTCACACCCATGCCGGAGAGGTCTGTCCTTAGCCGTTCAACGTAGGGCTCGCCAACCTTCTTCACAATTTCTGCCTGCAGGTTGGCAGCTTCGTAGAGCACTTGCTTCGCTTGTGCGTCTTTCGAATTGAATCCGGCTGACGCGGGAATGGACCACACGAGCGGCGAGAAGCGTTCGATGACAAAGTTCTCGAACCCGGGAATGGATGCTGTGGCGGGAGTGGTCGGGCTCGTGTTTGCGCCAGGTCCTACTTTATCGGGCCCACTCCATACCGAAGTCATACGAATAAGCACAGAGAGGGCCAGACGGGCTGTTGGATAATCGGATGTGTCTCTGGCAAACGTGTCGATCGATGTGATAATACTGTCGAATGTTGCCTGGTTGACATCGCTCACAAACACAGAGCCGAGTCCGTTTCCAAGCACCACAGATAGGAAGTTGAGGTATTCCCGACGAAGTTCCGCCAGTTGAATTTCGTCGTCTGTGCCGGAGGGGGTAATTGCCAAGGCGGTGAAGATACGTTGCAGGAGCGGCGTGAGAACTGTGTCCAGTATACCGGCAATTTCCGTTTTGAAGGTGAATATTATCTGACCGAGGACTTTCATGAAAGTGGAGATCTCGTCCATAGAGGAGCTAAGAGATAGCAGGCCCTCGATCCATGACGGAATTTCCTGGAGGATTCGCGAGCCAAGTACAGCGATCATGCGGGAGAACGCAAATCGGGCGGCGTAGCGGATCGTACTTGACGAATTGAGAGATTTCAAAGCAATGAGAATAGCTTCTGATGCCTTCGCAAATTCATCCGACACTTCACTCTGTGGAAGTGCGCTGTTGCTGGAGGGAACCCAGTCCGAGAACCCGCGTGCGAGCGTCCCGATAGCCATGATGATATGATGGATTTGTAAGATAGAGCGCTCATCGCCGTTCTGTGCCTGTGGCAATGTTTGCTCCAAATCGGCGAAGAGCGGACTCATGATAGTCTGCGCATAGAGCTTCTTATTCTCTGCCGAGACTGTGCTGGAGGAGGCAATGCATCCAACCGCTTCAAACAGGTACAATTGGGAATTGAAGAGAGCGTCCGCAGACTGATCTTCCTCATCAGATGACATGTCGTCCCCGGAATCCTCCGGTAGCTCGGCTTTGATGGTAAGAAGATCGCCGATGGCCTGGATGATGTTGTATGAGACGTTGCCAAGCTGTGCCCGTAGATGCCGAACTAGACGCTGGAACAAATACCAAGACCTCGAGCGAACCTTGACGTGATTGTTGTGCGTAAGACGAACAAAGTTTTCGAGCACCTTGGGAATTTGTTGTGAATTCTGTTCGAAGAACTGATAGTACCGAACGCAAATTTCCATGTACTGCAGTTGTATGGCAGGGTGAGAGTAGCTGGCAATGTCTGTTTCATGTCAGGACTCGCTCTTTGTTGGAATCAAGGAGTACTTACCAGCATCCAACATGCTATTCATCATCCCCACCAGCCGCTGCGCAGCCTCGGAAGATGGCTCACGCTTAGCGTAAAGACCCGAGTTGCGCGTCGCCAATTCTCCGAAAAGATACATCTCGTATAGCGCCAGATCCAGGTCGCGCCAATCCAATGAGGAACGACCTCCTGTGGACAGCCGACCGAACGTATCGCTCACTACGCGGCTCAGAGTATCAATGTAGAAGTTCTCATCAATAGCTGCCACTGTTAACTGCAAGACATGAAGTCTTTTCCGTAGATCTTGGAACTCGGCCTCATCAGTCTGTTCACCCTCCTCGCCCCAGGAAACCGCCTCGTCGTACTTCATCTTAGCGATTATGGCTTCGAGCACGGGAGGGAGTATGGCCGCGTACTGCGATGGCAAGACACCAGTCTTCTTCTGCAGTTTACGGAAGAAGGTGAGAAGATCGGTTAGAGAAGGAATGACAGTTGAGCAGACCTCATCGTATTGATCCGCAAAAAATCTCAACAAGTACGGGGTGAATGCTTGAATGAGCGCATCCGCACGCTGGCGGGTCTGGTCGTCGTTGTTGTCCTTTTCCAGGATTTTGACGATGTCGAAGACGATGTTGTTGACCAGCTTTGCCACAGTCTCGGCGAGATCATTGTCGTAGTCGGGTGTGTTCTGGTCGGCAAGGGCAGGGCTGCTGATGAGCTGGCCTACCACTGAGCCAAGATTGAGGACTTCAATCAATTGTATCTTGTCCGCAGGACCCATCTTCTTGCTAACAATTTCGGAAAACGTATCGATTGCAGCGTCTCGGGCTCGTCCTTCCGGGCTTTCCGGGGACGAGATACCTTGTTGGCCTGCCATTTGCAAAAAATTCATGATCATGTTCTCGTTGACCACAAGCGAGATGTCGATCCAGCTGACCCAACGACCGATAGTCCTCAGACACATCTCTATCAGGCCCAAGTCTGTCTCCCTCCACTTTGCCAGTATTTCTTGCCACGATAATGAAATCTTTTGAGCATCGCGTTGGCGGATCAGATCTTTGAGCTCTGTGTTGCGCTTCTTCTCGTCTTCTGGTCTTGCCACTAGAACATCTGCTATCTCGTCGTGTACTTGAGCCAGCATGCGGAGGTAGAGCAACGTTGACGTGTAGTTGATACTGCCAATGATAGCCTGGTCGCCAGCGAGCGCACGAAAGTCGTCGAAGAAGGACTGCCATGAGGATGGGTAAAGAGCTACGAAAAGGTAGGTGATGGTTTGCATCAGCTTGTTCTGTATGTGGCTCGCATCCGCCGAAGAGCTCCCGGCTGCATACGTCTGCCGAATATAGTTCATAAGAGTGTCCTTGATGTAGCATAGGCTCTGGTCATCTAGGCGATGCTCCTGCATGGCGTTGTTTACGAGGTCGAGCGAGGTATGGCGAGTGATCTCGGACGCGCGAGGATCGCGCGTGAACAGTGCAAGGCCCGCTTGCCATGCTGAACCTTCGGTGCGCAGCTGGTTGAGGTATTCTATGGCCTGCCCGCGCAGTTGCTGGCTCGAGGTGGGGTCGGAGGCGATTTGGATCGCATTTTCGACCTAGCAGAGCAAACAGTCAGAGCAGTCCAAAACCGCGGGGCACACACCGCCTACCTGGGCTTCCATGTCCCCCACCGTCCTAGAAGCAAATCGATCTCAGTATTTTGGTCGGGTGCCACAAGTTTTGCAGAGGTCAAGCAGCCGAGACAGTGGTGTGAGGTGTTGTTTTCTTTGAGCTACCGGGCCATTGGCGAGAGCGCTGTCTGCATTGTAAAGGTGTGACGGGCGGTGAAAGCGGAGCGCGGGGCAGTAGGACTGCCGTGGTGGGGTGAAATTATTGCGTCGCAGGTGGTCGAGGGTCTCTGGTGGGCAGGGGCAGTTGCAACAACCACCGGAAGAAGAAACCAAGTCGTCGTCTTTGTTCGCGTGACGTGGTCTGGGTTGGGTGACTGCGCAATGAAACAATTGTGTGCGGTTAGGACCAGGTTAGTCCCGGTGGAACCCAACCGTCGATGCGCGCACGTGCCAGTTGAATTTACGGAACGTGCCGACTTCGCAGGTTTGCTCATGGATCGTTTTTGATTCTGGATTGCAAAACTCGGGCTTTTGCTCGCTGCTTTTGGTTGTGAGACTTCAGTGGATTGTCAACATCCAAGCGCTAATACAGCACGCCGAAAAGTGTGGTTCACATTGATCGACGGTTTTGACAGAGTGCATTAGCATTGCCGAAGAGAAGTCTATGATTCGAAGCGGGCCCAGTCGTATCAGCCCTGGTTGAGTAAAACTAGGCTCATTCACAATATGTAGGCTGTGATCGATAACTTGGATATACTGAAGGAACCGTATTCTATTCACCAATAGTGTACGCTGCATAGAGAACTGGAAGATTTGAGATATTGTACATGAACATTGGCCGTCAATGGCGATCAGTCGCCTGCTCAAAGCTTCCCCTTCATTACTGAGTCGCTTCTGTAGCGGTTACTAGGTGGTATTCTCATGCGTGCAGTCAACCTACTAGACTCCCAAGTGCTTCGCCGCCCATGCAACGTGGTCGTCTGCAAATGTGGCCATGAAATAGTAGCTATGGTCGTAATCGGGTTGCAACCGCAAGTTGATGCCCTTGTCGTTGCCAGCCTGCTTAGCCGCATCGATGAAGTTTTCGGGAAGAAGCTGCTTTTGCTTGTAGAAATTGTCGCCGGTACCCTAGCTTGATTAGCACGTATCCTTGCAGAGAACAGTGCAACGGCAGGCTAACGAACCACGTCGATGAGCACCTCTAGAGGACCTTTCCACTGCTTCACCAGCTCGGTTGCGTCGTGCTCCTTCCACCTCTGCTGCTGGTCCTCGCCAAAGTAGCCCTTGAACGCTTTCTGTCCCCAAGGGGCGTTGATAGGGTTCGCTATGGGTGCGAATGCGGAGACCGACTTGTACATCCCGGGGTTCTTGAGGAACTGCTTGTGGTTAGCTCGATCATACATTGTAGCAGTCCCATACAAGTGTAAGGGCACCGTGGCCGCCCATGCTGTGACCAGTAATGCTAACTCGGCTGCCGTCGAGCTCCTTAAAGTGCGCGAACAAAGCTTCTGGGAGCTCCTTCGTGATATACGAGTACATGTTGTAGCCCTTGTTCCACGGCTCCTTAGTTGCGTCGACGTAGAACCCAGCACCTGAACCGAAATCGTACGCGTCATCCTCGCCCTCGATTTTCAAACCCCCTGTTTAGACATTTAGATTGGTGCGAAGCCAGGACAAGCGCATGCTCAACATACTGGGGCTAGTATCGGGGTACACAACAGCAAGGCCCTTCTGGCTGGCACCGTGCTGGAAGAAACCCTTCTCGGAACAATTGTCGCCGGTACATGTCAATCCAGACAAATAAAACAGCACAGGGACCTTGCCACCCGATTTAAGAGCTTGTGGCGGAAGGTAAAGATTTAGTGCCATGTCTGTTCCGGTGCTGGACGACTGATGCTTCAGCTTCAACAGCTTGCCTCCAAAGGAGGCAATGGTAGCTGTGGTTTCGAAAGACATGGTGACAGCCGAACGGAGTGCGCGATAGAGATACGTGATGGTGGTGGAGGAGTGGTTTGTATGGATGCAGGCGTAATTTGGGACGCTGTCTGGTTTTGTTTCGGGGGCAGCTGTGACGTTGGGAGCTCCAATGTTTAGACGCGGGGCATCTTTCCCCTCTGCTCGAACCCCACCATGCCTAAATTGGGGTAAGTGATCCATCACTCAAAAGAATCGGATCCGCTTCCAGGCCCGCTATGCACCAAAGAAGTGTGTAAATTCGGTCTTCACTCGGAGGGTATGTGTTAATGATCAATGTTGCGCCATTCGCCGAGCATGCTCCGTTTTACCTCCATGGAAACTCCACGCCAAATGCAATCCGCACCCCAGGTCCAACCCTTAGTTCTACGGCATGAGCATGATAACTGTATTACCACAGCATATACGCAGTTCAGATACCAACATTGCTCAGAACCTTATCGTGGCACCGTATACGTCTCGCCTCCACCTCTACGTCAGGAGCTCCTCGCACGTCCAGTCCTCATAGCTATGTTGTATCAGTGCAGTTCTCGCGCAGATGCCGCTGAAACTTACAAGCCATCCGGAAGATACCGCCGTACGACCAAGGGGATCTTCTTCTCCCGCAATTCCTTCTGAGCAATCTCAAGGGGATCGGTCATGCCCTCTACATCGATGAGGACGGGCGCGTTACCACTAAGTTATATCAGCCTCAGTCCACGCTATTATTGATAGCAGCGGACGCACCTGATCTGCAGCGCGCGTGTTCCCAATATGCGCGCCTTCTCGTACTTGGTCATGTATGGAGTCGTCGAGCGTTGGTCGTTGGGCACCTTCTTGGACTTCTCCGCAGCTACAGTATTCTTTTGCGAGGATTTCGCTGCCGCTGCCGCGCTGGGGTCGCCGCTCTCGACAATGTTGTCCGGGTCGTGCTCTGTCTCTGGATCTTCTTGCTGGCCCTCGCCGTCCGCGCCATCGTCGTCGTAAACATCGGGCTCTGCCTCCTCGTCATAGACATCTACGCCGCCATCACTAATGAAGCAAGGCAGTCAGTCTACTGTCTCTTTGCACATGCGCGCATTGCCATGGATGAGGTTGGGAGAAACCGTACTCGTTGAAGCCTCCCGCATCGTATCCGTCGTCGCCTCCGTAGTCAGACATGGCCGGAAAGGTGTGAGTTTATGCGCTCGAGTGCAGCTAGATGCCGTGGCGGATTCGGGCGTCGTTGATCTGCGCGGAGAGGGATGAGTGCGAATTCAGCGGATTCTATATGCCTCGAACAAAGATTCGCGAAGCACGGGCCTAAAACTCTGGGAAGCTGCGACCGAACCACGCTAGCAGAAATGCCAAGATTTGTCTCCACTGAATTTTGTAGCCAGCCGCTCGACTCGTTCGCCGTTCCGAGTGCCATCTGACAATCATTCCCGCCCAGCAATGGCGGCCAAACGCAAAGTTGCAGACTCGAGGGATGCACCTCTGAGCAAGAAGACCCGCACTGGTACTCGCTTCGTTCGTTCCATGCGTGACACCCACTGACAGTTGTGTAGAAACGGGAAGTAGCGAGTCCACTGATGCTTCCGATGTTGAAGACGACCCTAGCGTGGGCTTCAATGCCTCCACAGACCGAAAGGTCAACTACACAGACAGTGGCAAAAAGCGAGCGGACAGCGAGGCGAAGAGATCATGGAACTACGTCTGCGATTTCGAAGGCTGTGGCCAACGCTTCAACCGGCCCTGCCGTCTCGATTCCCACATGCGTACCCACACCAAGGAGCGCCCATTCGCCTGCCCCCACGAAGGCTGTGATCGTGACTTTCCTCGCAAGGACCATCTCCAGAGACACTTGACGCACTTCCACGCTGTGCCCGAACGTAGATTTGTATGCGATTGGGAAGGATGCGGCAAGACCTTCACGTCGAATGGCCGGCTGCAGCGACACAAGGAGGTACACGACTCCAAGTTTTATTGTACAGGCTACCCACCCTGCAAGGAGATTTTCCGGAAGCAGAAGACTCTCGACGCGCACATCAAAACTGTTCACCTGGAGACCAAGGCATACCCATGCACTTTTGTCGATGATTCAGGAACACTTTGCACGCATGGCTATCAGACCGAGAACGGACTCCGGCGACACATGGCTAGCGCTCACAGTGAAAAGGAGGAGCCCCGCCATTTTTGCATGCTTTGTCCCTCGCCTGGCACTGACTGCGAAACAATCGTGTCTGTTAATGGTGAGACGGCATCTGTCCCGAAAGAGCCTCTATCATTCTCCACTGCCGCTGAGTTGCAAGCCCATCACACGGACATTCATCCGCCGACCTGCCCCACTTGCGGTCAGGTATTCAGTAACCAGTCAAACTTAAACAGCCACTTGAAAGCAGTGCACACAAGCCAAGAGGAACAGCAGCTATTCCAGTGCCCCCATCAGGAGTGTGGCAAAATGTTCAACCGGAGAGGCAACTTGAACGCCCATGTGTCGCAAGTTCACGAGAATCAATATCGCTTTGCCTGCACCGCGGAGGCTATGCAGCAGTCTAAGCACCCCGATTTGAGTGGCTGGAACGGCGAGAATGCATGCGGTAAGCTGTCGAAGACCAAAGCGGCACTCGAGCAGCATATCCGGACGCACCACCTGGGCCTTCCCAACCGCAAAGTTACCCGAAAGGCCGCAAAGGCTCGGCAACGCCTTATTCCCGAGCCTTCTGCGCTCACCTTGCTCACCGGCGTGGGGTACGATGACGGTCGACCCATCACCTGCTTAGTCAACGATTGCCCTAGTCGGTTCGCACGGGATCGCGACCTCAAACGACACGTAAAGGCTGAACACAACTACACGGACGCCGAGTGCGAAGCTGCTATCTTGGAACGTGGAGCCGCGCGCGGTGAGCAGTTCTGGATTGGCGGTCTCGACGACTTCGACCCTACATCCATGAGCGGTTCTACCGAGCCGAGTATGCCGCAGACGCCGATGCCTTACTTTGGTGACCAGGCTATGGATACGGATGTGCAAGGTGGCTTTGGCAATATCGACGAGGCCCCGTTGGATCCGCTGCTTATGGATCTGAACATGATCGGCTTCGAAAGCATGGACGTGGACATGAATGGGGTCGCGACCGAGGGTGATGGCCACAAAGACTTTCAAGATTTCTTAACTTCGGTTCAACAGTACAACGATCAAATGCAGGGCTGAATGAACTCGTCGCCTCAAACAGCGACACGATACAGACGCTCACGGCGAGCCGTTTCACGCGTACATGACTTAACGGAGTAGAGGACCTGAATGGCTTTAATTGATGCAAAAGGCGCATCGATGTATTTTCCGGTATTTTCCGGCACTCTAGATACCCACGGTAGCGAATATCGCAAAAGGATTCTCAGTCTCGTTCAATACTCTCACTAAATGCGCTCCCCAGTGCTATGCCAGACCCGCTAAACCAACAGTTATGATACAAACATAGAAGACTTCACATGTGACCACTCCACTGCCTTCCCCTCAAGCTCCAATCCCCAACCCCACCCCGACACTCTGAACCTCATGCTCGCCCTCATCTTCATCGTCGCCCACATAATCTTCCAGCCCTGCATCGTCGCCTGCCTCATCGCTACTATCATCATACCTCTTCTCTGCATCACCAAAATCAGCCAAAGCCCCGCCATCATCAGAATCGTCATCTACAAAGACGCGGCTCTGTCTCCTGATTTCCTTGAAGAGGCTACCGCTCCGACTGGGCGACGCGGAACCTGAGGATTGAAGTACGTGCTGCGATGGGCGGAGCTCGACCATCGAGCTGGGGCGTAAGTTGGCGTGTGGCGAGGGTGCGGGTGGGGAGATGGATCGCTTGTTGCGGGGGCCGGACCGTAGTTTGGTAGAAGAGGAAGCCGGTGCATCGGCTTCCCGAGGCGAGAGTGAGGACCACCAGCCCGAGAGGCGTTTGCCAAGGGATGGGCTTCCGGGTATCGCGGGGTTCCCTGATCCGGGATCGGTCTTGGTTGTCAGGTGTGGCGGGGCTTGCTTCTGCTTGGTCGAGAACGAAAAGCCCAGGGGAAGGTCGACGGGCGTCCCAGGACGCGAGGGTCCAGCGCTGGAAGAGGATTCGGACCCGGAGAGGGGGTATGCTGCAGCGTTTCCTAACGAGTCATTTTGCGAGCGTTTGAGGAGGCTTTGGAGGTCGTCTTCGGAGAGGACTGATACGAAGCCACCATCATGACCGCTTCTAGGGCGGAATTGCCGACGACCTTGTTGGATAACATGCTCCAGTTTTGCGCGGTTAGCGACAAATTTGAGGGTTGGAAACGTGCATTGTTGGCCCACATGTATCATGCGCGCCATACGCTCAGGCGTGGGGTCAGTTAAGATGTACATGAAGTCTGACGGAATGGTTTTTGGCCAGATGGTAATGGTACCACTGAAGCGTTGCAGCCAGATTTCGCTCCAATCCTGTCCAAGTGGACGGGGGAGCAGCTCCAGGTGACGCAGTACTTTTAACCATTTGTGAAGGTCAAGCTTGATGTATTGCTCGAGAGCAGATCCGATAAAACCACCGCGCCATCCACGTCCTCTACGATGAGTGACTGGTCGACCAACGGTACCACGTGAAGAGAAGAAGAATATGTTGATATGAGGGTTCACTTGACTGACAATGGAGAAGCGGACGTTAAAGTGTAGATTGAGCGCCTTGAGAGGAATATCCGTCCGCAGGCTGCCGTCTTTCCATTTGTGACCGAAAGAATAGGGTGCCAGAGTGCCGTCCTTATTCTTCTTCATCAGGACGACAGGATTGAGAATACCGGGTACTGCTGCGCTGGCAAGCACCGCTGACCAGATCACACAGTCAGGTGCCGTCAGGTAATTTGCGAGAATCGTGGGCGAGTGAGGGTCACTTGGAACGCAGGAAACGTTGAGTATGCGACCAGTCCTCTGATATGCTTCCTTAAAGGTCATGCTTCCTCTGGTGAACCAAGCACAACGCTTCGCCCAATCGACACTATCAAAGCGGGCCCCCGTTTGACGCCATCTTTTGAACCAGACCCAAAAGTTGTCGTGACATGCTGTGATTCGATTTGCCAGAGCAGGCACAAGCAGCTTCTTCAGCTCATCATCCGTCCTAGTACCTAACAGACCCGCGACAAGTGCGCCTCCCGAGGTCCCTGTGATGACTTCGGGCATGAGTCCTGCATCTAAGAGAGCTTTTGCTACACCGAAATGGTAGTAGGCAAAGGTTGCACCGCCTGAAAGACACAGCGCGGTGCGTCCGAAGTTGGTGCTCAAATGCTTAAACATGGCCCTTTTACTTTCCTGGCTGAGCTGGGATGATTTGAGAAGGAAAGACAGCGACTTTTCCGACTCGTCGGTAAAGTCTTGAAGAAGGCTTTTGGTACCAAAGTATGACTCGGACCACAATCGAGGGTTCTCCATTCCGGCGAAATTATTCTTGATGCAGGCCTCTAGCAAACTTCGGAGCTCTTCTGCAGCCTTTTTCTCGTTCGTGCCTCCATTCTCGTCGGCCTCGGCTTTCTGCCGCAGCCTTACCATCTGCTGATGGACCCTGTGTATCGTCTTGCTGTCGTAGTATGCATAGTCGGCCTTTTCTTTCCAAGCATCATTGCCCAGGTATGCATCCAGTTCTTTGGCACCCTTTATCCAATCTTCATAGGACTTGGCATTCTGCAGTTCGTGTCGCAAGCGTTGGCGTCGCCCGCGCCATGTAACGGAGCGCTCGTAGGCATAGATGTAGAAACGCGTGAGGACGTAGGCGATGCTCAGGAAGGCAAGCCAGCCGAAGACGACAATGAGCAGCGGGTATTTGAGCACCTCGTAGAAGATTCCCTCGCGCGTCTCATCCTTGCCCCGGCGCGGCGGCTTCTTGTTGTGTTTCTTTCGCTTTCTCACACGCTGGTGAATGGGCCTCCAGTCGTTGAGTGCTGTGATGAATCTTTGCGGTTCGGGCTGCGGTGCCGTAAGATCTTCGGTCGACGGCGATGTTTCTGGGGCCTGCAGCGCTTTCGCAAATTCGGCGAAGTCGTCGTCGTCTATAAAATCGTTGTCGAAGTCGGGCAAAAGAGTCGTATCAAACCCGTCGGCGGAGTCGGGCTGCGGCCCGTCGGTTTCTTTCTTAAAGTCAGCCATACGAATAGCTGCGTGGAGGAGGCTGCTGCATCGTATTCGCGCTTCTTTTGCTGCGGTGCCGAGAGTTGGGTGTTGTTGAGAGGGAAGATACGTCACCAACCGGTTGTACCACGAACGGAGGGCTCGTGCCCAGGGGCCAGGGTCCACCCTTTTTTACTTCGAAGTTCGGCTTCGCGTCTAGCATCCATCCGAGATGGCATAGTTGCCTCATTCCCCATCACACCGACCGACCATTCGCACATGTGAGCTGATGCATATGCGCCTGTCTGCCAACCACGGCGCCTTCCGCCCAATACCCGCCATTCTAACACGGCATCTCGTAACCCTCGCCATTGAAACATCTTGTGATGACACGGCTGTAGCAGTGCTCGAAACAAAGACGTTGCAAAACCCTGCCACGACGGTAGCGAAGCTCCATTTCCACGAGAAGGTCACGTCCAACAATGCTGCCTTCAATGGTGTTCACCCGTTGGCCGCGCTCGAATCTCATCAGGAAAACCTCGCCAACCTAGTGACCCAGGCAATCGAAAGGTTGCCTGAGAAGAAGAGGCGTCCGGATTTCATTTCAGTCACACGGGGGCCTGGCATGCGCTCAAACCTGTTCACTGGACTCGACACAGCAAAGGGCCTCGCTGCGGCTTGGAAGGCGAGTAGAGTTGCTTGGACGACGTCGAGGCACTGACGCTCATGTGTTGTAGATACCTCTTGTCGGCGTTCATCATATGCAAGCTCATGCGCTGACATCACGCTTGGTGGCCGCCCTCGATGCGTCCGAAACCTTCCCGCATGCCTGGCAAGATGGGCCCCCTACTACTGAAGGAGAGATTGATGTCGCGCCCAAGTTCCCGTTCCTGTCTGTTCTTGCCTCCGGCGGCCACACCCTCCTGATACATTCGGCTACTCTTACCAACCACGAGGTATTGGGAAGCACGACCGACGTTGCGGTTGGAGAATGTTTAGATAAGATAGCACGCATTGTGCTTCCGCCCGAGCTGTTGCAAGAGGCCGGCAATACTATGTACGGTGCGCTCTTGGAGCGATTTGCCTTTCCGCCAGGCAAGGCTGTGCAGGTAGCTTCGTCCGAGCCCAGAAGCGCCAGCGAGTTCTGTCAGGACTTCGCGTCGCGTTATGAATATTGCGTTCCGAAAAATCACGAAGAAGAATTACATCGGAATGTGTCCAGATGGGGATGGGCCTTCAATCAACCGCTTGCTAAAGCAGGAGGCGGATCGAAGAACAAGAGCTTGGAAATGAGCTTCTCGGGGCTAATGACCGCTGTCGAACGTGCTGTTCGCTATGAGCACGATCAGTCGACCGGCAAGTTGACTAAAGTAGAACGTTCGGCTCATGATATCAGCCGGGAGGAACGGCGAGACATGGCCGAGTTCTCCATGCGCGCAGCATTCGAGCACATTGCTGCACGTGTTGTACTTGCACTACAGTCCACTCCTGCGAACTCTATTGTTGTGGCTGGCGGCGTGGGCGCCAATTACTACCTTCGCTATGTGCTCGCCTGTAAACTCGTTGCGCACGGGTATGGCGATGTGTTGGTTGTCATTCCTCCGCCACACCTTTGTTCGGACAATGCGGCGATGATTGCTTGGACTGGTACAGAAATGTTCCACGCAGGACATCAGGATAAACTCAGCATTCGCGCAATACGCAAGTGGCCGCTTGATTTGCTGCTCTCCCCACCTGTTGAACGAACAACTTGAACCACGATGTCGTTTCTAAGGCCGCCTTAGGGACGCGATCACCTCCAGATAGGATTCGCAGCTGCACCCTGGACAGCACAGGGTCTGCTAGTAGGTAAGGGATATCGAGCGACCCTGTTTCACGACGAGCGACTACCCTTCAATCGCCTTTTTTTCGCGATTCTTCATGCTGTCTGCATACCTACTGCCTGATATCGAGTCAGTACATGCGCGGCCGGGTCATATGATAGTCCACTCGAGAGCTGATAACCAACCGGGTCTGTCAAGTCGAGCCTGTGAATACTTTTAGAACCTGATTGCAGTCGCAGTTACTGGTCGTCGGCTGGTGCCAACCTGATTTCAACTGGGCTCCATTGAACAATGCTATTGCAGGGGTTGTAAGTAACGATACGAACGATATGCTGGATGGGGTATCTGTATGCCGTGGCAAAACTTTCTTCGACTAGGATACTGCCAAAGACGATCTTTAAGGGGTTCTAGAGCATTCTTTGAAAGACAGAAAGTTGTAGATGCGCGGATGCAGCGTGGGCTTCGATCTGGCCCTGCATTTCGCCAACGCTCCATCCATGTCACGACGTCTCTCGGCTGCAGCCGGGTTGCTCGCGCGGTCTCATCAAATATCCAGCAATTTACATATACAGCCTGTACTCTATTTTCCGAGTATTCGTGTCCACTTGTCGAATCAATTTCTCATTTTGTGTCAGTACTCGGAACGCACAACTAAATATAGGTCGTCTAATCAAGCGAAGAGCAAGCATAATTATGGTTTCCACGCAGCAAGCTTTCTTGAAGTGCAGCTCGAGATACACCGTTGGACCTAGAACCAGGAACAGAAACCGCTTGCCTCTGCATGGATTGAAATGCAAATTTCCATATGTGGCACGTGAAGGAAAGCCTAGAGGCACACAATTGAGTCAGGTATTTCGTATCTTTCATTTGGTGTATAGTACTGTGGGTTGCATGACCTGAGGGATTCTGATGGATGGCGGCGGTCGAACGTCATATAACATCAACAGCCCTCGCTGATTTGAGTGCATGTAGATCAGCGCCCGCTTTCGATCCGAGAAGCAAAACGATCCACGATGGCGCCTTCGCGGAACACCGTGCTTGCTTTGCTCGGTCTCCTTACGAGGTGAGCCACTCAGGATGTGTGAGATCGTCACTGACTATGAAAGCATACAAGCAATCCCTGCTGCCCTGCCTGAAGCTCAGTTTAGCATCGGACCGCCACACTATTCGATCAGTTGGGACGCTCCACTGCCTGTGACGACCGATGACCCAGAAGACCCAGAAGCCCCCGAGTACCCTGTACCAACGCCCAGCGACCAGATCTCTCTTGGTCAACCATCGGCTACCATTAGCTGGGATGGGCCTTCAGTGCCTACTGAAGATCCTGAGCCTGAAGACCCGGAAGATCCGGAAGAGCCAGAAGAGCCTCTGCCGTCCCCAACGGATGTAATCACTCTGAACCCCCCGAGCTACTCGATCTCATGGGATGGGCCTAAACCACCGAAGACCACGAAGAAGCCATGGCCACCCAGGCCTACGGCTAAGACTTCTACCAACGGCCATGTAAGTGCTTCTGTTAGTTGGGGCAAGAGGGAGGACTCTCCGTCCTACTTTGTCTCCTGGGATCCTCAACCCCCGGCGACAACCAGGAAGCCGTGGCCGTGGTGGCCGCCGGCATGGACCTCGACGAATGGCTATGTTAGCGCATCTGTTAGCTGGGATAAGCGACAAGAAGACGAGGACCCGGAACCCACGGATTTCCCAGGCTTTCCAGATGATCCAGAAGAACCAGAAAACCCAGAAAACCCCATCAGCTTCCCCGCTGGGCCTTTGCCCACCCCCCCAAACTCCATCGGCATTCAACCCCCTCAAGTCTCGTTTAGCTGGGGCAAGAGGCAAGAGGAGGAGCCTGAACCTACCGAGTTTCCCGACCCGGAGGATCCAGAAGACCCAGAAGACCCCGATAGTCCTATCAGCTTCCCGGGTGCTCCCGCACCTACACCCCCGAACTCTATCGGTATTCAGCCTCCTCGAGTTTCCTTCAGCTGGGGAAAGCGCGAACACGATGCCACCGCGCCGTCATATGGTCTTGGCAAGCCAACTGCCTCGATCAAGCCGCCAAAACCGTCGAAATCATCAAGGCACCCAAAGACCACCACCAAAGCATGGGTCTCGTGGGGAAAGCGACAAGAGGATGACGGTCCCACGGAAGTTTTCCCCCCTGCGCCGACTCCTAGCGACCAAATCACCTTCGTTCCGCCAACTGCATCCCTCTCATGGGGAAAGCGCGATGCTGAGGCGCAGTTGCCCACGTACGGCCTCGGCTTCCCAAGCTTCTCCTTTGGTCTTCCACCAGTCGCGCCGTCCTCGGCGCATATCAGCTGGGGCAAGCGCGACGATGACAAGAAACATCCCACGACTCTTCTGACACACACGACTCTTCCGACGCTCACAGTCACGGATTACATCCCGACGTCAACACCTAGCGCATGTCCCACCGTCACCAAGACCGTCGTGCCACCATGCGTCCCGCCTACGTGCCCACATAACCTGGTGAGCTGCAAGGTAGGCGAGGCGCAGGAGATGGGGGTCAGGGAGATCGAGAAGACGATTGTTACCATCACGACGGTCGGGAAGCCAAGCTTGAAGCCGACGGCTACGAAAAGCGTGTGCACGACGAGCACGGTGGTTGTAGATGTCGGTTGTCCGACGTATACCTGTGTTCCAAGGGGCGATTGCAACTAGAAGGGTGGGTCAGGGATTTTTCAGTTTCAGGGTACCAGGGCAAAAGTTTGAGTACAATCGGCCTACGTATTGCCTATCCTGGGGTAACGCACTGTAATCAGACTTTCGTGCAAGTACTGTAGCTAGTCAATAGTCACGCTCGCTGAAAAGTCAAAATCATTGTTCAATACTGCTTTAGTGTGTACATTGCAGTCGCGTGTGATTATTCGGCAGAAACATTAAGCTACAAAGTAATAATAGTACAACATTCGATAGCGCACTGCGCAACCCCCACAGCTCCCGATCGTCATTACCCGGAAACAACAGCCGTATATCGTGGAAAACATTGCATGAGACAGGGTATTACTTTAGCCTGGAAGGCCGTGAGCCGAGAACGACCAGGGAAACCAACTTCTAGAACACCGGCGGCATTGCCTGTTTTGCTACGAGGCAGAGTGAAAGCGTGAAGCAAGAATCGATTACGACGCCTCGCTCTTCGGGGTGACGGTGCGTCGTTCGAGCTTCTTCGGCTTCTTCTTGGGCTTGGGTGTCTCCTCTGGCTTCGCTTCGTCCGCTTTGGGCGTTTCCTTTGGCCCGGCATCTTGCCCTTTTGGCTCTGGCTTCGGCGTTGCCTCTTCTGGCTTCTTCTTCTGCTGCTGCTGCTTTGGGAGAGCTTTGCGCTTCACTTCTTCCTTCTTTGGGGCCTCTTCGGGCAAGCTCGACTCTGGCGGATCATCGTCGTCGTCAGGAGCCCTCTCAGCAGACTTCTTCACCGCAGCAGGCTTCTGAGGTCCGCCTCTGAGTCCTGGCATACCTATTGGCTTCTTCTCCTCTTCCTTCTTGTCCTCCTTCTTGTCTTCCTTCTTCTTCGCAGCCAGCTTTTTCGGGGCACCCTTCTTGCTCTTGGCGGATGACGTAGACGCGGAGGGATCTTCCTCGGGCTCTTCAACCATGAAGTTGGCTGCCATGCACCTCCCGCCGTTCTGGTGTCCAAGCTCGTTCGGACACGCGCTCAGCACGACGACGATATCTCGCTCGGCGCGGAAACGGACGTAGCTCCGCTTCTTGCTCTTCGGCGCTTCAATAGAAACCTTTGCGCCCTTTGCACCTGAGCCTTCAGATTGTGCGCTTGAGTCGAGCTGCAAGGGCGCATTCATGAAGAGATGCAAAGGCGTGGGCGCGATGTTCACCGTGATGTCTGCACCAATGGCCTTCGTGCCTTTGAGGCCGGCCTTTTCATTGAGCTCGCGGAGTGCGAGCACCAGGTTCTCGGCGCAGCTGCCATGCTCTTCAGGCTTGTCGACGCCGAGCGCAGCGTACATGTTGGCGTCGCAAGCGGCGGTCAAGGTGTCATGCGCGCCTGGCGATGTGTCCTCTACGAGCGTCATGAGGGGGTTACGGAGGTTGGTCAGGAGCGTGTCATTGATTTCAGGGACGAGACGGTATGTTGCAGCGCGCGTGTGTGGGAGCGACAGGTACTCCATAGGAGGCTGGCCGTTCTTGTAAGGGTTGATCTGGGTGTAGGCGTTGTAGGCAGCGTAAAGGGATGACGCTGTACCGGAACCGCTGGCGACTAGATGATGCAAAGTCAGTCATGTAACTCTAGAAGTGACGGCAAGGGAGAGAATGCAAGCATACCAGCCAAAGTACCTGCACCAACGGGTGTCTTTGAGAAGTCATACAGTTGCTCAGCGTAGCTCTTGTTCGGGTCCCAGCTGTTGCTCGCTTTGAACGCGCTCACTACGCCTTGGGTATCCGGCATCTTCACATTGGGTACATAGCTGGAGAACCCCTTACCAGTAGGGAGATATGACGACCACTTCTTCGACGTTTCCTCGTTTTGCGCTTTCTCGGCTTTCTCGTCTTGCTGCGCTTGAGCATCGGTCTTGTTCTGGCCCTGAGCTTGACCCTTGGAGCGGTAGGGAATGGAAGGCAAGTAGGAAGACCATGTTCGCTTCTCTGGCTTCTTCCCATCGGACTTTTTGTTTTCAGGTGCATCGGGCGCTTGCTCGGGAGGGTCGTCTGCGCCCTCGCCATGCTTGGTAGCAGGATTGTCCGACTGCTCTTCCTCGGGTGAACCTTCTTCCTTGTTTGCTTCTGGACCTTTATCGCTGACCTTGGTAGCATCTTCCTCTGTCACCTTGTCTTTTGTCTCCTCCACCTCTATTGCTTTGTCGTTCGCTCCCTCTTCCTGCTCTTCTCCTTTACTCAACTCCTTCTCCAAATCTTCCACCTTAGCCTCAATCTCTTCCTCTACCTCCTCATTATCGCCCTCCTCTGGCGGCGCAGCTAATCCAAATGCCCACGTGCTGACCACCTGCTGCCCATACGTGTTTATGATCTTGATCGTCCTGCCTCTCGGCACAAACGTAGCCACACCATGTCGCGCCGGTATCGTCTGAAGTTCGCCCGACATATCTTGCGCCGCGAAGTCGCTCTCTTGTTCCCGGTTTGCTTTCGCCTTGCGCTGCTTCTCGATGGCAGACAGCACAGTGACGAGGGCGAGAGAAGCGACGGCGCGGCGGTTGGGTAGCTGGAACTTTGGGGGCGCCGTTTTAGCGGTTGCAGTAGAAAGATGTTGTGTGCAAATCGCTGTGATTCGTGAGGTGCTGCAAGTGGATCAGATATGATTAGCACAAGGATGTAATCGTGGTGTAGATGGTTGCAGTAATGCGAAGAGACATGATATGCAAGAGAGCTACAGTGGCAGGCTTTGTTAACGGCGTATGACGTAGGAGGTATGGCAGCATGGGGAACACGACATGGCTAGACCAACCGTACTGCAGCGGGAATACATGGAAACGTTGCTTAGTGCGAATGATGACGCCAGTGGTTAGCGTCATGGTGCAGCATCGCTTCCCATCCCGGTTTTGGACAGGGTCACGTGTACGAACGTACTGGGCAGGACAGAAGTCTGAGTACAGTGTGTTAGCCCAGGATAGGCGATACGTAGGCGGATTGTATTCCAAGGTTCCAGGGTTCTCCGGTTTCAGTGCGGGTTATCCGATTCTTGAGAAGTCTCTAAATGGTGGGCCTTTCGAATCGAAAAATATGCATGCGTTCGGGAAGCATACTGGCCTTCCTCGCCCCAATAACCGCCAAATCCACCAAGTGTACCGTCTGCTGCCAAGATACGATGGCAGGGTACTTCAGGAGCGAAAGGATTGTTCCTCATTGCATTTCCGACTGCTCGCGCGCAGGTCCTCGCGTTCCCCCTTCTGCAGGTAGAGATATAACTGTACTACAGGCATTTTTGCGCCGATAGATCCGGTGCGTGTGCTAAACCTAGAAAGACAAGTTGCCTTCCAAAGCCAGTATGCTTCATTAAAACGGCACGATGGAACAACACTGTGTGAGTGGACAGATATTGCTGGGTTCGATGAGATTGTCGATCTAAACGTTTTTGGAAGTAGAAAGTACTAGGCAGGCAGTGTATGAGAAGAGCTATTTCCTACAAGGTAGAAAAGCAAGGCCGCTTTGGAGCGAAGCGACAGTTGGAAAATGCTAAAAGTTTTCGTCGTAGCGACAAAGCACTGGCTTGGTGTTGAGGCTCGTTGATGGAGGGCGGGGAACGGCGTACCGAATCATATGCCACTTAATGCTCACATGGGCTACCACCTGGACGACAATTCTCAAGGGGAACTGTGGTACGTCGAGGAGCACCTGCTTGAGGCGTGCAGCGTTGCCTGCCTTTTGTGGTCCTCCGCCATCGCCCCGTGCAAAACACGACCATGTCATTGGTCGATCTGTCATGTCACTATACTGTCACCACACCCACATGGAGATACGACCCTTATTGCGGTACATCTCTGATGTTTTTCGTTCCTATTACTTCGTATTGTTCCTATCGGTTGTGCGATTGCTTCACGAGGCACGTCGCCAACTTGACTTCGATCTACTTGTCCCGGCCCACGCTACGACTTGAGTCTTTCCTGGTCACATTTCTCCCCGATGGAGAAGTTCCGCAAGAGATAGCTTAGTGCCAACGTCGATCGTTATATATCGTGTGCCACAAGAGTGAGACAGTCGCTCCACGTGCCCAAACCCTCACACATCTCCCCACACAGCTTCAGCTCTTCTTGGTGTAGGCTGCACCCATGATTGTCTTTCCCGCTTGTTTGACAGCAGGCTAACGCCTAATGATCCCAGTACAGCAAGGTCATGTTACTGTAGTCGGATCTACGGCAAGCCGATCAGGTCCTTCAGCATTCCTAGTCGTGTATCACGTCAATCGATCCAGTCGTATAACTTGCAACTCTTTCCATTCCTCTGTCAGTGGTTTCTGGATATCTGAACACAAATCTCATAACGGCAGTTCCTCCGTCCAACAAACCACTGTTGTGCGCCACCCACGCGAAATCAAGCCATCAGACAAACAGCAGTAAACACTTTAATACGGTTGAAGTGAGCCGCATGTCGGAATTAAAACAGCTTTGGATTACTACTCGACGTTATACTTCACAACCGGCCCATAGACTTCCTGTTACTCGAGCGACACCGTTTTACACCAAGCTCTTCGAACGAGAAACTCATAGAGGCATTCGAATTCCACGTTAAACGAGTATTTGGAAAATTCAAGATTTCCATAAATCCGAAGCTCTCTCACTACCATATCCGTACCAGGCTATTGTGGGTCCAGTGCCAAGACAATTTATCCTTGCTCCTCGAATCATGTTTTCCCGCGGCTCTTCTACGTCGTTGCACCTTGCGTGCTTCACGACAACGATGCAGACCGTATTGGCGGCTGCTGGAGTCGACTTCAGTCAATATGTTAATGTTTTGTACGTCTGAAGAATGGTAAAATGGTATAAGTGCTAATAGTACCGTAGCATGGGTTCCACGGGAGGAGGGAATCGATTTCCAGGAGTCGCGGCCTGTGAGTTATCCCGGGATCTTGCGTGTTTGTTGTGATCGATTACTGATGTGTCTGTATAGCGCCTTTTGCGATGGCGAAGCTTGGACCTGATGTTCAGTCAGGGTCCACAGACGCTTACTCTGGCTATTTGGCCAGTGGGAACGTGTGGGGTTTTTCGATGACCCACGAATCAGGCACAGGTGGTGCACCCAAATACGGCGTTGTTTCGCAGATGCCAGCTGTCGGTAATGTATCGAATCCGTTAGCAGATCTCTCGCAGGGACGAGCGTCCGCAGACGAAGGACAGATCGGTTATTACAAGACGGTCTTGAACAACAGTGTTACAGTTGAGCTTTCGGCGACTGACCATGCTGGTTTGTATCAGTATAGCTTCCCAAGTGGGAGTCCGTCCACAATTGTCGTGGACGTGTCCCACGTGCTTCCAAGCTTTAGAGGCCTTGGCTGGGAACAACATTACACGGGAGGAAACTTCAGCCTTTCCTCTGACGGTCATTATGAAGGGTCTGGATCCTACAACAATGGCTGGAATCTTTGTGAGTCTCCTACAACCCTGCCTGGGTAATGCATTGTATCTGGACCCACTGAAAACAGGACTGACAACTGGCAGCTCCGGATTGGACTTTGTACTTCTGTGGAAAGTTTGACCAGATGCCAGTAAGCTCAAAGACCTTTACAGGAACGGGCACTACATTGTCATCATACGATAACACGGCTACGGTTTCCGGCAGTGAACGCCTAGGGGGTGTCTTCACTTTTAACAACGCCAAACTGACTTCCAGGGTTGGAATCTCGTTCATCTCTTCAGCAAAGGCATGCCAGAATCTTAACAATGAGATAAAAGCAAAGACCACGTTGAAATCTCTCATAACCAAGGCAAAGACCGCTTGGAATAGCCAAATTCTGTCCAAAATTCAAGTGGAAGGCGGCAGTGACGAAGATAGACAACTTTTGTACAGCTCGTTGCTTGGCATGTGTGAGTAATTGTAGACGTCCTGGTTACAAGTTTGTGTTAATTGTTGCTTTCAGTCATGATCCCTTCGAATAAGACGGGAGAAAACCCTGGATGGACAAGCGGCGAGCCGTACTACGATGACATCTTTACGTTTTGGGATACCCACAGATGCCACACTGCGCTCTTTCATATTCTCGAACCTGTTGCCCACGAGGAGTTCATCCGGTCGTTGATCGATATCTGGCGACACGATGGTTTCATGCCAGATGCCCGCTCGTCCAACTTCAACGGGCGTGTCCAAGGCGGATCCAATGCGGATAATGTGCTTGCAGATGCGTACGTCAAAGGCGTCAGAGGTGCGATCAACTGGGATGATGGATTTTCCGCCATGCAGGTGAGTTCGTGGAAGGGCCTTGCGCGCAGGAGAAATGCCGGAAGCACGCTCCTGCTGAAGAAGCTTCAGAATCACTGACTCGCCCGACAGACCGATGCAGAGAAGACACCACTAAACAACCACGACCCAAAGTCTCCCGAATCATCGACCAAGGAAGGTAGAGGAGCACTGCCTGACTGGCTGAGATATGGTTACATAACTCCTTCATTCAATAGAGCCGTTTCTCGTGCAGTCGAATATTCGACGAACGATTTCGGACTCTACCAAGTAGCCAAAGGCTTGGGAAGAGTCGACGATGAGGCGACGTACCTCAACAGGTCTCGTAACTGGCGGAATCACTGGAATCCTGCTGTTTCTTCGACCAATCATTCCGGGTTTATGGTGCCCCGCCGAGCAGATGGTACCTTTGTTTCACAAAATCCTCTCTCCTGCGGTGGCTGCTACTGGGGCGACGCCTACTACGAGGATAATGCTTGGGTGTATAGCCTGAACGCCATCCACGATGTGTACACGATGAAGAAGTACATTGGCGGCGACGAAAAGTTCATTGACCGTATCGACAAGCTCTGGGAGCTCAACATCTTCAACGCAGGCAACGAGCCGAGCTTCACGACGCCGTATCTGTACAACTTTGTCCAAGGCGCTCAGTGGAGGACTGTGGAGAGAAGCCGTGGGATTGGAAAGCTTTACAACTCGGGTTCAACTGGCCTGCCTGGCAACTCGGACGCAGGCGCCATGGAGGCTAACATCCTCGTAAGTCGGGCCCTCTATCGTATTTCCGAGTGGCGTTGTGCAGCTGCAGCTCCGATGACCTGTACCACCTGTACCACCTGTACCACCTGTACAACGTGGTGTCACGGCTAGATCTCTCTGGGGCAGACACCACGTTTTCGCGTTCTCCAGACGCGGCTTTGGAACAGGGCTAACATGAGATAGTGGCAGATGATCGGTCTGTATCCCATGACGGGTCAAACCACGTTCCTCGTTCTTTCTCCGTGGTTTCCTTCGCTTTCGATCAGCCTTGGAAACGGCAAGTCGCTCACAATCACAACAACGGGCGGAAACAAGGACACGGCGTTCTACGTGCAGAGCCTCAAGGTGAATGGAGAGCCATGGGACAAAGCGTGGGTAAGCTGGGACGATGTTTTTGCGAATGGAGGCACAATGGACTTCGTGCTGGGGTCCAGCCGAGTGGACTGGGCGACGGGTGAGCTGCCGCCTAGCCCTGCATCGGGTGACATGGATGGGTAAGAAATGGGTGGTCGCATGTCGTGGGAGCTCAGCGCTGATGGCGGTAGGTATACCAGGAGCAGGGCACCGGCGCGCGGCATTGTGATGTTGGTATTGCTGGGCGCTTGTCTAGTCCCGCCGATGGCCTTGTATTTACGCGCGTTTATCCACGCAAGATCGAGCATCAAGCTGGTATGATGATGGAATGTTTTCTGGGACGAGTGTTTGCCGTGACCAGCACCTTTTCGATTTTGAATAACCGCAGCATCCGCCACCTGTTTCCATGCAGCGTGGAGCGCCATAAGCAGTCGGGTTAGGCGCCTGCATCGGGCGGTGTGGGAGGAGCTAAAGATTGGTCAGTGCACGTTTGAATAGGCTGGGGAGGATCACGGACTCTCTGGGCGGACTCCGCCCACACAAAGGCCAGTCGTCAAAGACCATGCGCGACGCGCCACAAATGCAAGTGAAGGGGGCATATGTGCCTCATCGCCCAGTCCGTCTAGTCGCAAAGCAGTTCAAACAGCGCACGCGGCCCCTCCATCAGCGCAGTCACCTGAAGGTTGCTTCCCGCTCGCCAAGTCGCCAAAGCTCCCAGCTGCAGCAGGCCTGGACGCAGGGAAGCCCGTACTTAGACCTCCAGGGTCCGTTAAATACCTGGAGTAGTCCCCTCGCGTGTTCACTCCACCCCCACGTTTTCGAGGGCCTCTGCCGACCACCTCCAAGGCTCCGCCTTTCGACCCGGAGCTGATTCTTGGGACGAGCCATGTCGTCGACAATATCTTCCGCTATTGCGGCGGCGACCAAGTCAGCGACCAAGGCGACGCCGCAGGGTGGCGTGCTCGAAAACGTCTCTCCCGTGAAAGTCGACCCGAAGAACCCCATCATCCTCTTCATCATCCAGGTAAGCTTCCCTTCTTGACCCTGCATGTCGATGCCAACACCCTCTAGGTCATCATCATCATATTCTTTTGCCGCGCCCTGCAATGGCCTCTGAACAAGCTCCGCCAGCCTCGTGTCATATCAGAGGTCATTGGAGGCATATTGCTCGGCCCCACCGCCTTTGGCCGCATCCCCGGATTCAAAGACGCCATCTTCCCGGAAGCAGCCATGCCCCAGTTGAATCTGGTTGCCAACCTTGGTCTGGTGCTCTTTCTGTTCATCATAGGCCTCGAGGTCGACCTGCGCTTCTTGGTCAGCAATTGGAAGGTGGCACTGAACGTCGGCATCGTCAGCATGGCAATCCCGTTTGGGCTCGGATGCGCCATAGCCGTGGGGCTGTACAACGAGTTCCGGCATGAAGAGGGACTCGTACCTATAGATTTCCCCGTCTACATGCTCTTCATTGGAGTCGCCATGGCCATCACCGTGAGTACCACGGTGGAATCCTGCCAGTGCTGTGTGCTAACTTGTAAAGGCTTTCCCCGTGTTGTGCCGAATCCTGACCGAGTTGAAATTGCTTGATACCCCCGTAGGCGTAATTGTCTTGTCTGCGGGTGTTGGAAACGATGTTGTTGGTAAGTTGGCCCCGCGCTGCTTGTGCTCCCAGAGCTAACGCAGCTAACTAGGATGGATCTTGCTTGCGCTCTGTGTCGCTCTTGTCAATTCCGGTGCTGGCCTGACGGCGCTATACATCTTACTATGCTGTGTTGGGTTCATCCTTTTCCTGGTCTATCTCGTACGACCCGCCTTTATCTGGATCCTCCGCAAGAACCGCGCATTGCAAGATGGGCCCAGTCAGGGCATGATCGCTCTCACGCTATTGCTCTGCCTCGCATGTTCCTTCTTTACCGGAATCATCGGTGTGCACCCTATTTTTGGCGCGTTTTTGGCTGGCCTGATCTGCCCTCACGAAGGTGGTTTTGCCATCAAGGTTGCCGAAAAAATTGAGGATCTGATTGGAGCCCTGTTCCTACCATTGTATTTCACGCTCTCCGGACTGAACACCAACATTGGCCTATTGGATAGTGGCATCGTATGGGCCTACGTTGTCGGGGTCGTGTGCGTGGCCTTCTTCTCTAAGTTTATTGGCGCGACGATAGCGGCTCGGTGGACTGGCATGCTCTGGCGGGAATGCTTTGCAATCGGGTCGCTGATGAGTTGCAAGGGCTTGGTAGAGTTGATTGTCTTGGTAAGACTCGACTCCTCACAAGATTCGTATCGTCAGGAGCTGACACGCGCAGAATATTGGTCTTCAGGCGAAAATCCTGAGCACGCGGACCTTCACCATCTTCGTTGTAATGGCGCTTATCACGACTTTTCTCTCGTCGCCGTTGACGCAATTCTTTTATCCCGCATGGTATCAAAAGAAGGTTGAGGCATTCAGACGAGGCGAAATTGACTGGGATACGGGCAAGCCCCTTGACGGGACGGATAGCGTGGTCGATGCTGCCTACTACGACAAGGTTTCCTCCAACAAGATTAAGCATCTTACCGTGTACCTTCGCCTGGACAGCATGCCCAACCTTCTGGCATTTGCATCCCTATTCGGCGGAGCATACTCGCAGTCCAAAGCAATCTCGCATCCAAAGGCTGCGGAACGATCGACTAGCACAAGCAAGAAGGTCGGCGATGCCCTGGACGAGGAACCCAAGAGGCCTGTGCAGGCATATGGATTGCGTCTGTTGAACCTGACAGATCGTGGTTCTTCCGTCATGGCCGTTACCGAGGCTCAAGAATACACGGCTTACGATCCTGTGGTCAACATCTTCCGAACATTTGGCCGGATGCATAACCTGGCAGTCAGCGGCGAAGTTGTTGTCGTGCCCGAGTCTTCGTTCGCCGACACGCTCAGCACACGCGCATCCGACTCCGACTTCCTTCTGCTCCCTTGGAGCGAGACGGGAGGTATGTCTGAGCAGGCCATCATCGAAGACAAGGGGACGAAGAACAAGCTCGCGGCATCCTCGTATACTACGTTCGTCAACCAAACTTTCGAGCAGTCAGCAGCCCCAGTTGCGGTGCTCATCAACAAGAACTTTGGCGGTAGCAAGAACAAGGACAAGAAAGAGCGCGGGAAGCTGCACCGTACATACAGCGCCGTCAGCCTGCACAGCAATCGCGAGAAGGATGTCACGGCGCCCATCGCAGACCCTAGCCACCACATCTTCTTCCCCTTCTTTGGCGGAGAAGACGACCGCACGGCACTCCGCCTCGTTCTGCAGCTCGCCGAGAAGCCAGAGGTTACGGCGACCATTGTGCGCTTTGACGTCGCACCCGAGGTTTTCGGTGACGCGAACTCGTCGGCTTCGTCTGCAGCAAAAGGCGCCGAAGTCGTCACCACGACTGCGGCCCCGGCGCGTGATCAAGACGCCACATTCTTCGCCTCTCTCAGTGCATCCGTCCCCGCCGAACTCTCCGCTCGCGTGGTCTTCGAGACAGTGTCTTCCTCAGACCCGCTCAACGATGTCACTGCCCGCGCCCTAAACGAGGTCGGCCAAAACCCCAAGAATTCCGGAGACCTGGTCATTCTCGGTAGAAACATTGGACGCAACACTGTTCTCTCCGACAGCAGCGCGGACGAAGTCAAGCCCGTGAACGCATCGAGCGCGGCGGCGACGCTGGGTGTGCTTGCAGAGAAGGTTTGGGACAGCAAGTCGGGTGCCAGCATCTTGGTCGTCAAGGCAGGTCTCGCATCAGCAGTCTCAGGAGTGCTGGCCTACAAGTGATATCCAATGGAGTGATGTAGCGGGCGTTTTGGCGATGCATGAGTTCGGTTTGCTGTACAGACAGCATTGGCTTTGGCTTGGTTAGAACTAGAGCATACCTGATGTAATTTTTCGAGAAGGAGCGGTATACCATGTAAATGCATACACGAGCATGACGATGAAACAACATGATATCACTGTTTGTGAACAGCCTGCCTATGACTCCTCCATTGACCGACGTGATGTTTGAGGCTGGATGCCTGTTCTCCCCGCCCGAACGCACCCCACATGACGGCGCCGGCCAGCCCTGCAGCCGCGACTCACTCGCCCAGTCGCGACCCTGGTCGCCCAAAATTTCCCACGACGCGTTCCACGGCAAACCTCCTTTTGCGCGTCGACGAGTCACCCCACACTTCTCTCTTCCTCCACGCTTGCCATATACCTAAGCGCATATCCTTATTACCTTTTTCGGCGCCAATTGGTCATCATGGACGCCGCAGTCGCTACCGAACCCATCCCGAAGAAGCGCGGACGGCCGAGGAAGGTGGCCAGTGAGGAAACGCCAGCGGTCGAGCCGAAGGGCGTGCGGAAAGCGAGCACGAAGACGGCAGCGGCAGTAAAGAAGGAAGAGGCACCGAAGAAAGTTGCGAAAGCACCCAAGACCGCGACGAAGACTGCGACGCCTAAGACGAAAGCGACCAAAGCCGCCGCCCCAGCACCAAAGACGCCCTCCGTACCCAAAGCTCCCGCACCAGCGAAACCTGCGAAGACCGAGGAGCACGCCGTCAAGACGCCGCATGTGGACACCAAGCCCACGCCCATCACACCCTCGACCAGCAGGATACTAGAGGAGGTCTACAAGACGGGCACCGTGAAGCCTCCGTCCAAGGAGCCTGCGCCCGCGCCCACACCCGCCGTGCAGGAGATGGTCTTCCCGACAGGCGGCGCCGCCAACGTCGTATTCGAGCAGCCCATCCCAGCCGCCGCCACGAAGCCCTCGATACCCACCTCCCCACCATCGCCGACGCCTACACCCACATACAAACCGCCCACACCCTCATCTACAACCACACCACCGCCCCTACACCCCAGACCCACACCCTCACCCGCCAAACCCATCCCCCTCCCCAGAAAACAAACCACGATTCCCCTCCCTACGCACCCGCTCAACCCCTCGAAACCCGCCACCCCACGCCCGAAGCCCATCTCGCCCGCAGACCTCGAGAAAGCCGCTACCGAGCGCCACATCAACGAGGGCCGCATGCCGCCCAAGTACAAGGGCGCCGCGCGCCGCGTGACAACCATCATGGTCGGCGTGCCTTTCATACTGGTTGTCGGGTGGGATTTGTACAAGCGGTATGATGCGGAGATTCGGACAAAGTTTGATGTGGAGGGGCGGAGGGTGGATGTGTGAGGGAGGGAGGGAGGGGGGAGAGGATGAGTCGTGCCGGAAGGGAATGGGTGTTTGCTTGCTTGCTTTTCGTATCACGCAGCGTCCATGTCTTACGACGTCCGGGCTGTTGGGGCTGGAACGTCATGTTTAATGTGTTTTCTTTTGTGATGGCTGCATCTTGCATAGTAGACCATATCATATCATACCATATGAGAGCATGTCTCTCGTTGTATTTAAAAGGCCATACCATCCATTATGTACATGATTCTTGCACTTTATCTGCATAGGTATAGCAATAGGTTTAGGTGTGTATCGCATGTACCGCGCTGCTAAACACCCCCGCTACTCACCCCATGTTGTCTAACCAACCAACTCCAACTCCGCGTTATACGTATATGCTGCAAAGGTATCACCCTTTGTGCCCCATCCATCCATCCATCCATCCATCCATCCATCCATCCATCATATGAACCGCGCGATGGAGACCAAAAACACCGCTCATGCAATGTGACAAAGGAAAATGGCAAACGATGGTAAGTGGCGGGAAGAAGCTCAAGCAGGACGCTCACCGCTCATGATGTCGCCTCTACTTCTTTTCTTTTTCAACACAGTCCCTCTCGTCGGGCTGCCCCACCGCGGCGTTCCATTCCCTCGGTGCAGATCCCGCATCTTCCGCTCAAAGTACGACTCCTCCTTCTCTTGGGCGCCGTCCCGCGTGTTCAGCGGACTCGCCGCTGCGCTTGCCCACGAGTTGACGGGGCTGAAGCCTGGCGCGTCGAACGCGTCTACTTGTCGATCATCCAATGAAGGCGCTTTCGTCGGTGTAGTGTCTGCAGCCCTCTGATGCTCCGGATTACTCTCCGTGTGTTTTAGGATTGGAATGCTGCTCAGCGGCTGCAGTATGCGCTTGATCTCTTGCTTGTATGCGGGCTCTGGCTCCCTTGCCTGCGCTGGTGGATGGAAAAGCCGTTTGTAGCGCAGCTCAGGGGAACTTGGCGCGGCGGGCGCCAGATTTCTGAAGCCGTTTTGGCTGTTGAACAACTCCGCGGGTGCAACTGGGGTATGCGGGTTCGATACCGAAGGGAAGAACAGGCCGAAATGGCTTGCCGAGGGCCGGAGCCCAGCAAGGTTTGGAGGAGGCGAGTGTGATAGCGATGGCGAGGATAGGATCTCGGTGGTGTCCGATTCTATGTTGTCGGAAACGTCTGCATCAGTGGGTGAATCGTCGGCATCTGTTGATGAAACTGCTTCTACAGTGGAGAAGGCTACTCTGTTGAAACCCGGAGACTTGGCATTTCTCATTGAAGGTTGCGAAGGAAGGTACGGCCTGGAAGCAGTCGGTGTAAGTCCTTTGCCACGCGATCCCGGCCTTCGGTCGAAGCCAGGCGACGGTGTTTCTGTGAACGGTGTGAACGGCGCAAGAGGGAGGCCTTGGCCCTCGGAATGAGAATCCCTCTTGTGTCCTCGGAGCGGATGCGTGGGAGGTAGCTCTGCGCCTTGTGATGCCGGCCGGGTGAAGTTTAGGAGGCGGAGGTCTGCTTGGCTTTTGCTGAAATGTACGCAAGGAAGGATCTGGTTGACAGCTTCGTCCAAGGCGAGCTCTACAGCAACGTGGTTTTGAATCCTGGAGACCTTAAGCCAAGTCGCCTGTTGCCCTGCGAGCAAACAGCGCAACATGTAATCGGTCGTTGGGTTGCTAAGGACCTTTGGAAAGTTTGCGTAGGAGATGGCGGGGAAGATAGTAATGTCGCCGGAGTATCGCTGGCTTAGGACAGATCTGACTTTCGTCATGGTATTGGGAAACACTCCCATCTCCGCAAGCACTTCGAGGCGATGTAGAGCTTCCCCTTTCGCGAAGCTTGCCATGTTGTGCATCCAGCTTGGGCCGGCAGAGAATGCAGAATTCTGTTGCTGCGCCTCCGGACCTATATCATGTTCTTCTTTGGCAAGAAAAGGCACAACGTGTGGATTGACTTGAGATACGATGAAGTGATTGACGTTGAACATTTCGGCCAGGCGTGTCATGGGCAGATCGTTGTCGACCGAACCGTCAATCCAACCCTCGTTGGGGCTAGGATTCCACGGCACTTCTCTGCCTGTTTTCCGGTCTTTGGCCATGAGAGATGCTGCAGAGAAGACGAGGGGAACGGAGCACGATGCGCATCTGCATGTAGTCAGCGATGATTTCAGTGGTGCAAATCAATTTCAAGAACTATCTCAATCCTCGAATGAGCACTTACACTGCGGACCAAATCATAACGTCCGGCGCCGTGACATAATTAAGAAGCCTCGGGAGCTCATACACGCTCGCGCTCGACACGGTTATGTTCAGGATTCTTCGCGTCCGATTATACGACTCTTGGAACGTGATGTCGCCCAGCATCTGCCTCATGACTCTTTGCAGATGCGAGATGTCAAACAACGATCCGTATTTGAGAAAGCGCGTGACCTTCTGAATGACTCCCTCCTCTTCGCCAGCCTTCTCAAACACGTTCAAATCGCCGTAGCAAAATTCGGACAAGACGCCGGGAATCTCATTGTCGCTTTTGGAGCACAAGACAGCGCAGACGATGCTTCCTGCAGACGCGCCTGAGATGATGCGCGGGAGAAGACGCAACTCCCATAGGCATTTGACTACGCCAATGTGGTTCATCCCAAAGGTGCCTCCACCAGACATCAAGAGCGCTGTGCGGCCGAAGGATTGGCGGGTGCGAAGGAGCTCCTCGGCGACCCTGTGGGGTTTGACGGGACATGTATCCCCCTGCTTGGCCGCCACTTCTGGGATTGCTGCCAGCGTCTGCACGGCCGAATCGATATATCGCTCTATCAGCTTCTTCGTGCCGACATGTGAATGCTTGTACAGGCGCAGATCGCCCATGCCGCCAAGGCCGCGCGTGAGGGTGGTCCGGACGAGGAACAGCATACGCTTTACGTCGCAATTCAGGCGGGCCTCGTCGAGCTCCCCCAATCGAACTTTGATGAGCTCGGCATCGTATTCGGAGGATTCGTCTTCGAGTTTCCAGGCATCGTTGCCTTCGAGGGTATCTAGTTCGGCGGCGGCGGCTTTCCAGTCGTCGTAGCATTCGGCCTGTGTGCACGATGAGCATGTGAAAGCTAAGAAACTGTTCCAACACTCACGTCTCGCAGGCGCAGATACAACAACTGCTTACGGGCCTCCTCATCTGTGACTTCCTGCGCGCTCTCGTCTGCGTCTCTTCCTCGGCCGAACCCACCGAATGGCTCTTTCACAAGCCGAATCAAAGGATGCAGGCGCCCGCCCTGGCTTTTTCCGGCATGTTGGCCTTGGTGTCCTCCTGTTGCTACATGCAGTCGTGCACCGCCAGAGAGTAGCGTGTCGGATACAAAGGACATTGGCAGCGAGAGGGATCCATGCGCAAGTGCAGTGGGAGGGATGAGGCCGCAGGTGGCCGGGAGCGTGTCGATGTCGAGCACAGGATTGCGATCAGGGCATTTGACACGTAAGTATGAAGTCAAGCAGATCAAGGGCGGCAATATTGGCAGGTAGCGAGTCGCAGCAGGGGCGCGGTTACGAGTGACGGACCGTCGGAAGAGTTGCACTGCGCAGTGGGCATCAGCAGACAGCGTGTGCGGGTGACGCCAATGACGCCGGATGCTCCACACAAAGACGGTAAGGCGCGCGCACATGGCAGGAAGCATGTGCCTCCGTCGCTTCCAAGGTTACTGATCTACCTTTACGGCTCTATCCAACACACACTGAAGCCGCAATTCTGTATGCATCGAAAGCCTTTGGTGAGTGTCTTCACACCTACCCATCACACTTTGGTCTCTCCAAGCGACACCGCTTCTCTCAACTCACCGCTCCGCTCGCTCCCAAAACAGTGGGACAACGACCCCGTGGGGAGACGAGACCCCGGACTCTCTAGGACACAGGATCCGAAACCAAAGCAAGCATTACGAAGCGCGTGAGCACCCCATGCCCGCGGACCGTTCCCTGTGCGCCGTCACCCAGCAAGATTGATTCGCCGTCGTATTTTCACATGCTTTGCCGATTTTTAATTTTTTTTTTAAACAACAGCAGCCAGGCTAACATGTGTTCACGAGGACGACGTGTCTGATCTACACGCACGGACAGGCAGAAGAAATGCACTGCTGCTGCTGCTGCTGCAAAAACCGCATTGAACAACATCCACCAGCCTTTGTTTTATTTAGAACACGGCCGCAATAATGGGGTATCGATTTGCCTGATGAGGAAAACGCCAGCAGATGCATGCCCAGTGCTCTTCAAGAGCTCCATCGAATCCTTCATAGACCATCCTTCCACTCCAGCACATCGTATCCTCTCCTCTTCGTTTCTGCGACTGGCCTGACGTGTAGATTCTCTGGCCACTTTTTTTGCGCATCAGAGTCGACCTGCTCGTGCACATCAGCCCCCATTCCTTTTCTTACCGCCCGAGCTTGGCGTCGAGGGCGAACGTACACTATCGCTTCCCGTGAAAGACTTCGCCCGACCCATCGCGAAAACAAAGTCGCGATACGGATCGCCAGTAGGCTCCGTGGAGACGCGCGACCCACTGCTTGTTCGCTGCACCGATGGACGCCGTGTAGACGTGCTGTGGGATGTCGGCAATCCATTGGATTGTTTCGCAGGCGTAGAATGATGAAGGGAGTTGGAAGAAGGCAAGGAAGAGAGTCCCCTACTTGAGGATGCTTGAAGGGACTGTCTTGGGCGCTCTTTGCTTGGTCTCTGCACTGTGCTTGTGTCCACTCCAGACTTGTTGTTAAAGGCTGGCGGGAGCGACTGCCGTGGTTTCCTTTGAATATCTGCAACAGGAATGGATCCTTCCACTGCAGCCTGGCTCCTTCCAGGTGCCCTTGTAATAGGCACCCTCGCAGTGGGCGGCTTGATCGTAGAGCTTTTGGCAACAAAACTCTCCGTGCGAGAACTTCTGGTAGAAGAAGGTGATTTGAATATCTTCGCAACGGTGTCTTTTACGTTCGTAGCAGTGGCCTTCGCAGCAGTTCCGCCTTCCAACTCTCCAATCGCAGCAGCCAACGTCTTCCTGCTCCTAATGATGGCCTCTGTATACAGCGTATCACGGATATTGTCTTTGTAGAAGCGATAGTAGGGTTCAGCATCTTCCCCATTATCCAGGCATTGGTTCGCGTACTCCCTGTAGTCGGTTCGATTGCGGATAATAAAATCGTCCCATTGCCACTTTGGCACCATCTTGTCCTGCTCGTCAAGCTTCTCCATCTGCTTGCATTGGCCCAAAAAATGCCGGACGTCTCCTGTGTAAGCGGGATACGTGGCCTTGAACATCTCGAATATTGGTTCCGACTTGCTGGACGGCATGTCCGGTCTGACATCCTTCGGCGTTGCCGCACGAGGTGCTGGCTTTGAAGGTGTATCGGATGTACGTGATCGACCTTGTACGTGGTGAGAGCCATCGTGGCCGCGCATAGCATGGCCGCTGATGATTTCGTCAGCATCCGCGCTTTCAATTCGAGTGGTCTCGATATCGCTGTCATCAGCCTCGGCGTCGTCAATGTCCATATCAACGTCTTCGGGCAGTTCTGTTGCTGGCGTGGGGCTCGGCATTCGACTCTGGTTGATATTTACTGTACCACTGACGGGTACCATGGGCTCCGCCTCACCAGCAGTAGAGCGTGGTGAACTTCCATGAGACTGTTGGTGTGTTTGGTCTATACCAACGTCCTGGTGGCCAGTTGCAGCAAGCCCATCGCGCTCCACAGCGTCTATATCGATAATTGAACGTGTTCGCAAGTCTTCGAACCCGTTTTTACTTCCACGGTTGGTTTCCTGGGGACTTTGAGACGAAGCAGGCTGAGCGCCCGGTTCTGCACTGTTGTCAGGAATGTTACTAGCTAAAGAAGCAGTCCTTTCTCTCTGTGCGAACTCCTCAAAGTCCGCTTTTCTTGTTTCCTCCAACTCCGCTAAAACCCCACGTTCCTTGTCAGGAAAACCGGAGTATCTGATAAATTTGCCTCGTTTAGATGGACCACGAGTCGGTTTCGAGGGGGAGTGCTCAAACTTTCGTTTAGCATGAGCTATGCCATTCGACTCAGGTTCTGAATGCGACCTCTGGCCAGACATAGGACTCGAACCGGGTGACACGAGCGGTGGTATTCCATCTTCCACACGTGGTTGCTCGGGTTCAAGACTTGAAACCAAGTCGCCAAGAGGATTTGATGGCGATACTGCAGGATTGGCATGCTGTCGCTCGCCTTCGAAACCTGGGCTTGGCTGCGGTGGCGCATCGTTGGCATCTTCCATACGGGCATCGACAGGCTCAACGTTTTCCTCGTGGCCGTTGTAAGATGATACAAGCGCAATTGATTGAAGTGGCACCGCGTCTGTATCACCAGAAACGCTCTTTGTCGACGAGCTTGGTTCGTGATAGGTGCCGAATACGATGGATGTAGAAGAAGTGTCTTTAGAAGTCCCGCTCGAGCTTTGCTGTTGCGCTTGAGCTGCGAAAATGACATTGGGGGGGGAAGCTGGATTCTTTTCTTTGGGGTACGGTGTCTCCTTCACCAGAACAATCGCTGCTCTGTCGGTTGCTGTGGCGGCAGGAAGGATGATGCGGCCCAGATTACCATCCTCTAATCCGCGTGGTAGGTACATCTCCATGTCCCCATCAGAATCATCCCCATCAGGGACTAGGGGCAGCGAAGAGCGAGGCCCAGATGTGGTTTCTTCGCCGGATGACTGGAAGACTGCAACGCGCTGAGCCTCTTGGACAGGACTTGTCTCTTGAGGCTCCCCTTGACTTGCTGTACTCTGGTCTGGGAGACTGGAATCAGGAGGCAGGGTGGGGCCAGGTCTGAACGGTGCTTTTGGGGATTCCGCGGCAGGTGAGTTTGACCAAGATGTCAGGTCGTCCTCTTCATCAGCAAGATCATCAGTCTCTTTAGCCAGCAGATGGGTTATAGAATCTGTACGGTCCTCTGTACCGCCGTCCGCGACATTCTCTTCTGCAGAAGAATGGTTTGTGGAAGCTGGGTTGCCCTCTTCGTCGGAGGATTCAGAGTCAGATGATGCAGCATTCAGTTTGAATTGTTTGAATGCGTTGAACAAGTGGATGGGTACATTCGCGTGAGGAAAGCGATTATTGGTACCGGCCCTTTGCTTTTGCCAACTCGACAACAACTTCTGTTGCGGCCCAGGCACTCTGCCACAGCCATCGGCCCGACATGTATCTTTCACCCAGTCGGGTTCCAGATCTTCCAGAGCACTGTTCGTTGTCACGGATACTGTAGGCTTGTCCGATGCATTATCCCGCGGGTAAGAAGGTGGCAGACGCGTTGATTGCATTCGATCCGCGGGTGGTGCTAGGCCTGCATTCGATGTACGACTGGTCGAGGTCCGCGCGAAGCCACCCGTAGAGGGTGCCTTTAGTGCATCAGTATGGGCAGCAGGACTGGGGAATATGTTAGATACACTGGAATGCCCAGAACTCGGCAGATTTTCACGCATCGCTCGCGGGCCGCTCGGGACGCCTCCCACATCAATTCCGGGCTGTTCATTTGTGAGGACACTTTTCGAAGGGGCCGCGCTTTGCTTGAGAAGACCCAGTAAACGGTCGGCCATTTCGGTATTGTCGCCCGTAACCCCGTGGGTCGGCTCGGTCCCGTGCCTTGTGGTTTTGCTTGGTGTTTGTGACTGGTGCACCACCTGGGTGCCGTACGCCATTTGCGTGTCTGGGTGACGCTCCTCATTGCGCGCCTCCTCGCCTGGCGATCCCGTCGGTGACATTCTGTCCTGTTCTTCCCCTTTGCACTCCACAGTTCCAAAGCATCGAATCTGTCGTAGCTTGTGCGCAGATTCAATAATGTCTTCACACAGGTGTAGTGTAACGTAGAGCGTATTCGCGCACACGCACGGCGACTAATGTATCGCGGAGGGATCTATGACACTCGGGTGAGAGAGACGCCTCAATTGACGCGGCGCCGTCAGTAAGAGTAAGCGGGTCGAGCTGTGGGACACCTGCCTGGTCAGTAAAGGATGCAGCAGGCGGAGTTGCAATACGTGCCTTCACTATGCGCAAACAATTATCACCATGCTCCTCGGAGACTCGCACGACAATGCGTAAGGAGCTGCCAGAATCCTCATAGATGAGTCGCGATTGCCGAGACGCGACGCGGGCGTGCCGAGTTTTGAGGTGCAAGTCGCTCGGGAGCGCTTTGCTCAGAAAGAACATGCAAACTTGTCATCACCCCTCCAGATGTGCGTATCAGGTGCGGAGTTCGTTCGGAGGTGCGCGCTTTGCGTCATGTGCCTTCGTGCCTTCGTGCCTTACTGCTGAAAGCTTTCTGTGCCGCCACGCTGCGTACCTCATCCTCCCCACGCTATCGACGACCTTTGCCATGCAACCTTACGCTCCTCGCCGCGACTCGATGCCATCCACTTGCTGCTGCCACCACCTCCAACCCCTCGCGATCCTAGGCGATTCACAGGCGGACCTGCTCGCCACGAACCACCATGGCGCATGATCCACGGCGCCTGTCCGGGGCGCTCCACCAGCTGCATGCCACGGCGTCGCGCTCCGAGCGTCTGACCATCTTTGACGACCTCACGTCCCCCCCACCCGCGTCCGTAACGAACGATGCCAAAAGCTTCGATATGGTTCAGAGCGGTCTGAGTGGCCTGTATAGCCGCTTGAAGGCTTCGGTGGGTGGCGGCAAAGAACAGGGCCACGAGCATCTGGACGAGGGCGCCGTCGTGGGCATCAGTGGGAAGAACAAGGCAGGCAAAATGCCAGCTCTCCCAAAGAGCCCCGCCGGGACTGCTGTTTCCTCGCCGGTGGTGGTCTCAGTACCTTCCTCGAGATTACAGTCACCACTTGCACCGACGTTCCCAGATCACCCCCTTCCACCTTCTCGCGACTCGAATATCTCTATCTCCGCAGTATCGGCCAAGCCTTCATTGAATGGATCTAGGTCCTCGCTCGGAACCACGCGTTCGAGACCGTCAATAACCTCCACTATAGACTCCGGCAAGACGGCCCGCGAAGACGAAACCTTTACCCATAGCCCTCTCAGCACTGTGAGCAAAGCGCACGGTACTTTCCCTCTTGAAGCGGCGTCCAAGAACAGTTCTTCGAGCGGTCTAGCCTCCGGGCCCAAAAGCAGGGATGCATCGCGTTATCGCTCGGAGCGAGCCAGCTACCGACATAAACATGATGTGGACCTCGTGGAGCATGGGAGCGATACTACTGAAGATGATATAGTGCTTGTGGAAGGGGACAGTAATGTGAGAGACAAAGCTGGGCCTGCGTTCCCGCTCGACGTAGTTGGTGATGATCTCGCTCGGGTCACTTCTCGATCAGAAAGGCAATACAAACCGGTGAAAGAGCTCTCCAGTAATGGCTCTCAAGCAACAGAGGTACCGCACGTTACTGCCAATGCTCAAACGCCTGTTCTCGCGCCAGCACCTCAACGTCCACCATTGGTACAAGTAGGACCGTCTCATCTGCCCGGCTTCCACCCATCGCGGATGTCTTCTTCGGATGGCTTAAGCTCTGTCATGACAAGCACAACAGTCCGCAGTCCTGCTGTACCGCATATTGAAGAGGTCCAACGCCCAACTATCAGGCCGTCTAGTACTTTGTCGCATGTTGCTCCTTCCCAGGTACCACGAAAACTGCTTAGTCGCGAATACTGGATGAGAGACGAAAATGCGAAAGACTGCTTCAACTGCGGCGACGCGTTCTCCACCTTCAGACGTAAGCACCACTGTCGCACTTGTGGACAAATATTCGATTCCAAGTGCACCGTCATCGTATCTGGCAAGATGTTCGGCCAAACAATGAATGTCAGAGTTTGCAAACCTTGTGAGGATATAATCCAAGGGAATGGTGACGATTCTTCCGAGTACACTGATGACGGAGACCAAGCTTCTCTCTATGAACATGACGATGATGGAATGGACGTAGACCAGTTTGATCCGTCAGAAAGCGACCACACCAAAATTGGAACTCCAACAATCAGCATTCCCATGTCAAGAAAAGTGGGCAGTGAGAAGAAACGTCGGTCTGCCGTAATCGAAGTCGCTCCACAGCTCCCCAGACCGAGCTCTTCCCGATCTTTGCGTTCATTGAGTGGAAGACCACGTTCGTCCAGTCACAAACGCCACCACCATCAACACATGCGCAATGTTAGACATGATGAAAGGGCACCCTTCCACCAATATCATACGGATCTTACACGAAATCGATCAACACTCCCCGCGTTTCACCGCGATAATATTATCGATCCAGATCTCGCCCCTTTCATGTCGGACGAGGGTTCCAGTGATGATGAGCCGGCCGGTATATTTGCGACTCTGCGGGCCGACGCATCATCACATGCCACTATGGACAACGAGAGAAGAGGGCTGGGTGGACTACTGGCCGCTATGCGAAAAGACAAAGGCAGGGCCGACAGGAGCACTTTCGGTGGTGCCCACGCGCGAGACCCAGACACTGCGAGTATCACAAGCCGTCAAATGAACCGGCACTCCAAGCGTAGGAATCTTAGCGTCAGCAGTATTACACATAGACCTTCGCCTCGACGGTCGAAGAGTAACAGCCTGCTGAAACCTTTCGGTGCTGGCTTTGGTGGAACGTCACCCAGCCCGCAGCCGGCCATACTACAACCTCCTCCTGCGCCACCGTCTGCCTCCAAAATCACACGTAGCGCCTCTATGCAAGGGGGAAATGCTCCCCAGATCGAACTCAATCAAGTAAGCCTGGAACATGTCCGCAGACTGTTGAAGCAAATGTTGCAAGACGCCGGCATATCGCATGCTTCGAGCTGGGAGAGGGCCCTCGTTCCAATACTCTTACAGTGTACCGATGACGTCAATCCAGATCTTCATAGAGGTGATGATATTGACATTCGACACTATATCAAACTTAAGAAGATTCCTGGCGGAAGACCTCGTGACACATCGTACGTCTCTGGCGTCATTTTTTCGAAAAACGTTGCTCTCAAAAGCATGCCTCGCAATGTCGCCCACCCAAAGATTCTCATCATCACATTTTCCGTCGAATATGCGAGACATCAGACACATTTCATGAGCCTGGATCCGGTCATTGCCCAAGAAAGAGAGTATCTCAAGAACCTTGTGGATCGGATCGTGGCTCTCAGGCCCAATGTACTGCTTGTTCAACGCAACGTTTCTGGCCTCGCTTTAGAATTTCTGGAAAAAGCAGGCATTTCCGTCGCCTACAATGTGAAAGAGACGGTCCTGAACGCGGTCGCCCGGTGCACTCAATCCAGGCCTGTGTCCTCTGTCGATCAACTGGCTGATCCATTACGCCTCGGACGTTGCGGAAGTTTTGACGTCAAGACCTATGTTCACAAAGGTGCCAAACGCAACTACATCTTTCTGTCTGGTTGCCAACCGGATCTTGGATGCACAATAGCCCTCCGAGGAGATGAAGCGAAAAGTCTGGCGAAGCTGAAGCGCATCACGGAATTCATGTGCTACGTAGTGTACAATCTCAAGCTTGAGACCTGCCTGATGCGGGATGAATTCGTTTTGATTCCTGTCACCTCGGACAGTGGAACAATAGCTTCGAACAACGATTCGTCAGCCTCACACCACATCGACAGCGCCCACACTTCCATCCAAAACCCACTCATCGCTGACGATAACACTCAAACGACCACATTGGTCTTACAGGTCCCACAAGATGCACCAGCGCCATCGTTTTACAGCGAAATGGTGGAGAATCACCGTACCAAGCTGTTATCTGCATCACCCTTTGTTAAGTTCATGCAGCCTTACCTGCTCAACCAAGCTCGCGAGTATGAGATGAAACTCGACTATTTGAAGCAGTTGCGGGATCAGTATGCCAACACCGAGACGGAGACTGAAGGCACGCCCCAGAAGTTCAAGTTGGTCCAGCCTGAAATGGTGCACGGAGTAGTTGATCAAGCGTCGAAGCAAGTGCGTGAATTCTTGCACGCCGTACACGCATCTGAATACGAAAAGGCCCTGCATAATTACAAGACCCAGAAACGGCAGTGGGAGGCTTATCTGGCTACCAACGTCGAACTTTTCGACCCATTCAATCATCAGAAGATTGCGGTACTCTACAGTGTTGTCAACACTGCCTATTCGACGCCATGCATTGGGCCAGACATCATCGCCCTGAACTTCTATCAAGAGCACGACTTCGACGATGGTTTCACTCCAGATTGTACGTTAGGTCAATATGTCGAAGACATTTGTCACGGAGTGAACTCCCTCTGCGAGGTGGACGGATGTAACCGTAGAATGGTGGATCATTCACGACAATACGTGCATGGAGAGGGGCAAATGAGTGTTATTGTCCAGAAGTATGCTTCCAAGATCAAGGGTTTGCAAAACACAATCCTGATGTGGAGCTGCTGCAGAATATGTGGTCAAGAGACTCAAGTGATCCCTATGTCGGATAGCACGTGGAAGTATTCGTTCGCGAAGTATCTCGAACTGACGTTCTGGAGCAGCCAGTTGCACCCGCGCGCTGGCTTTTGCCTTCATGATATCCACAAAGATCACGTCCGGTACTTTGGATTTAACAACGCAGCGCTGCGTGTTCAGTATGACCCGGTCTCCCTGTACGAAGTCACCGTACCCCGCCCTATCGTCACTTGGACAGTGGACAGCGATCTCCGATTGAAGAATGATCAATTCTTAAAAATCGAGGATAGACTCGACAAATTTATGGTGTCTGTGCGCGCCCGCATCAAGGGAATTCACGTCGAAAGTGTCATGCCCGAGAAAGTTGAGCTTTGTAGAACAGAGGTTGACAGACTGATGAAGCGTGCCAGCGACGAGCACGAGTGGCTGAAAGCAAAGCTCCAAGACAAGTACCTGAACTCGAAATACTACGAGATCATTCCTATGAATCGAGCCATACGTGCAATCCAAGAGAAAGCGATTGCATGGGACGAAACGTTTACTGAGTTCGAGCAACAGTATTTCCCGTCAGAAAAAGATATCAGGCGACTGGCCACACTTCAGCTGAAGAAGCTTTTCCTGGAGCGCGACGAGTCTACAAGCTCGCTAACTTCTGTAGAGGAGGGGTCAGAAACCGCAGAGGAGCCTGCAATCAACGAGAAGGGAGAGTCCCTCGCACTACCACCCATGCCTTCGAGCATGTCACCTGAGCGTGCGCGAGATATGCTCAATTCGGTAGTGGAGGAAGATCATTCGCAGAGCACTGCGCCAACTGATGGAGAATCAAGAAAGATATTGGAATCCACATCCGCACCGGAAGAATCGAAACCAGTTCAGCTTCTACCAGTTCAAACACCGTATGACGCACTAGAGCGAGACGACGTGCGACATCTTGATCTGGCCGTGTCTTCAAGATTTTCGGAGCAGCCTGTACCCACGGATGAGGAGCTCCTCAAAACTCCGACGCTATCGCCCGAGCAGGATCCCAACGGGCCTGGTTCGCCCACACCTACCGCGCTGCGCATGGATCCAATCGACAAGATGGTGGCTGATGCTATCGATAATATGCCCACATCTCCCACACCTTCCTATCCTGCGGGTGGTCCGCTGGAAAGCAAGATACCCCGTCTGGTAGACACTATTCGTCGTGAGACGAGCTCTCACACGAGACCCGCTACTTTAGTTCGAACCCAATCGCAACCAGGCGGCATTCCGAAAAACCCTAGCCCACCGCACATTGCAGCAGCTAGCAAACCTCTGGAGTCCACCAAAAGGATTGGCGGTGATGCTTCAAGAGCGATGGACCGAATAACTGATAGACTGTCTCTTAGCACATTCAAGCAGTCCAAATCCTCTTCGAAGATACCTCGCTCCATACCCATCTTCAGAAGCCAGAGGGAAGCATCTAAGGTGTCCAAGCTTGCGGAGCATTTTGAACAGCTCTCACGAGAATTTCAGAGGGAGCGAATGCGGGAGCGGCGTAATGAACGCAGTCGACAAGCGCGTGCTTACCCACTAGCATCTTCGAAGCCGATTGTGGAGGTATACAAGGATGTCCACGAGGCTGTGCAAGAACACAACCCATCAGACGAAGAGCCTCCCTCGCCAGCACGCATCAGCATCGACAGTAGTACACTCGAAGACAGTACCTTGACGGAGGCAACTGGCGCGACACCTGCTTCTGGGTCCCCAATGGAAGAACGGTACCCTAAAGAGTCCCATGCGCATCCCAGTACTGAAAGCCAACCTGTGACACCCAGCCATCCTCCTTCGGACTTCGAAAACGAACTGAGTGACGTCGAAATAGCGCCCGAGGATATACCTTTACCGGACTCGGATCTTCTTTCTATGACGGAATCGCAGTTGGAAAACTCTCTAGAGCTACCGAAGCACGAAAAGACCACCCTGATGAGGATGCTGACCAGCTTTTGGTCCGAGCGGTCGGCAAGTGGTTGGACACCTCTGGACTATCCATTCGCGCAGATAGAGCACGTTTGGGAAGACTCTGATATCATTGTTCGAGAGGATGAGCCAAGTTCGATCATCGCGCTCGCGCTCTCCGCACCTCACTACCTTACTCAGCTTCAATCTTTCCGCGGTGACCATGTTACGTCTGAGAAAGGGAGTAACGGTCTCGAAAATTTAGAGGCCTCGATCGAACGCAACTTGCTCCACGAGGCGAATAGCAACATTAGATATGGCTTCAATAATCGCGGGGTCAAAGCGCAGTGTAAGATTTTCTATGCGCAATCTTTCGACGCTCTCCGCCGCAAATGCGGTGTCGCGGATCGCTTCGTAGAATCGCTTTCTCGATGCTCCAAATGGGATTCGAAAGGTGGAAAGTCGAAGTCAATCTTCCTCAAGACGCTCGATGATCGATTCGTGCTCAAGAGTCTGTCGCCTATCGAGGTCCAGGCCTTCTTCCGCTTTGCACCAAACTATTTCGCGTTCACGCACCAGAACCTCTTCAAAGGTCTGCCATCAGTGATCGCAAAGATGTTTGGTCTGTTCCAGGTTCAGATCAAGACGCCTACTGGTCGCGATTTCGATTGGTACATGCTCGTCATGGAGAACTTATTCTATGATCGGGAGCCGAATCGGCGATATGATCTTAAAGGTAGTATGCGGAATCGCAAGATCGAATCGACCGGTGAACGAGACGAAGTCCTGCTCGATGAAAACCTCGTCGACATCATTTACAGCGAAACGCCGATCTTTGTGCGTGAACATACGAAGAAGTTGCTCAAGGCAAGCGTTTGGAACGATACGCTCTTCCTGTCCCAGAACAACGTCATGGACTATAGTCTCATGGCCGGCTTCGACGATGCAAACCATGAGATCATCGTCGGTATCATTGGTTCGCCTTCCCACTTTGCACCTGCTGTAACAACTTGACACTAACAGATATAGACTGCATTCGCACCTACACATGGGACAAGAAGCTCGAATCGTGGATCAAAGACCGTGGCAAGAACAAGCCTACAATTACTTCGCCTAGGGACTATCGCAATCGCTTCCGTAGCGCCATGGACAAGTACATTTTGCAAGCGCCAAATTGCTGGCATCAATTCTCAGGGAGAGTGGTAGGAGGGGCCCTCCTAGGTACTCGTAAGACGATTATGTTGGAGCCAGGCCCGGCCAGTGCTTCTGCACAGATGATGGAGGTAGAGGGCGGCGAGATGGAGGAAGCGGAGGTTGCAACGCGTATTTGAGGTGGTAGGGATGGCACAGCAAAGCGATGGTGTTTGGTTTTTGCCGTCTTCGGACCTGTTTTTGGGATATGCATTGGATCAGCATCTGGGAGGTCTTTTCGTGTTTGATAAATGTAAATATGCAATACATGCAGCATCTTCTTGCAGCAATCTGACTCCACCGTCCATGTGCGATCACCCGTGTCTTTCAGGACTAGTCTCGGCAACGGAACAGCTGGGCCAAAAGCCGGCCGACCTGGTACATTTGCCGGTCCAGCTACCCCTCCATCCCACTTTGTCATAGTGCGGGGCATCTGCATCCTGCTGCCATGTTTTGCCAGCACTTTTGCCGGTGCGAGAGCATGAACTAAGAGGCATTTCTTCGTTTGAGCGGTTGAACGGGTCGAGACGGCGTCGGAGGCGCTCGTTGCGGGTGGGGGTTTGAGGCTCCTAACCCCAAGCAGGGCAGAGATGCTATACATAGACGGGTATTGTTCAGAAGCTGCTCGGACTGCTCGGAGACTTGGCCGAATTGTCTGAGATTCTGTTGTCGCCACGAGCTCTGTTTTGTTCTCGTCTTCACTCATGCTCAGTTATCCTCATTACTAGGAGCATCGAACGGTTTCGTGCATATCACCGCTGCAGTAACGACTTGCGAAGACGAACAGCACACCGCTGTATATCAGACGACACATCTACCCTTGTTAGATGCGATCCGCAACCGTAACAAACACAGACACAGACACAGAGAGACTTCGGAGCGTAACACCACCCACTATGTCCTCCAAACCCGCCATCGGCTTCTGCGGCCTCGGAGCCATGGGCTTCGGCATGGCCACGCACCTCGTCAAGCAAGGCTACCCCGTAACCGGCTTTGACGTGTACGCGCCCACGCTCGAGCGCTTCGCCAAAGCAGGCGGCACGCCGTCGACCTCGCTCTCCGAGTCGGCAAAGGACAAGGAATACTACATCTGCATGGTGGCGACGGCGCAGCAGGCCGAGCAAGCGCTCTTCGGCTCCGACGGCATCGTGAAGAGCCTGCCGAAGGGCTCGGTGCTGTACCTCACGAGCACGGTGCCGAGCTCGTACGCGCAGAGCGTGGAGAAGAAGCTGGGGGACGTCGGCAGAGGCGACATCTACTTCATCGATGCGCCCGTGTCTGGGGGCGCGATCCGTGCGGCCGACGGCACGCTGAGCATCATGGCGGGCGCGTCCGAGGCCGCGTTCGAGAAGGGCAAGTTCCTCCTGGATGAGCTGACTGCGCCGTCGAAGCTGTTCATTGTAGCGGGCGGCGTGGGCGCGGGCTCCAACATGAAGATGGTGCATCAGGTGCTGGCGGCCATTCATATCATATCTGTGAGCGAGGCGTTTGGGTTTGCAGCTCGGCTTGGACTCAATGGCAACGATGTGAGGGAACATGTCATCGGCGGGAAGGCGTGGAGCTGGATGTTCGAGAACCGCAGTGTGAGGACGCTCAAGGAGGATTACTTCCCGGGTGCGAGCGCCGTGACGATTATCCTGAAGGACACAGTATGTATACCATGTGCCTGACGTCGAAAGTGGTGTGGATAACGCGTGGTATACTGACGGAAGGCAGGGCATCATCACCTCGATGGCGAATCTCGTCGACTTCCCAGTGCCACTGTGCTCCATTGCAGAGCAACTTTACATCACCGGCCTAAACAAGGACTTCGGTGCACAGGATGATGCCGGTCTTGTGCGCCTGTGGACGTCTGAGCCCGTTGCGAGCTTAGCCCCGCTCTCAGACGAAGACAAGAATGCAAAGCTGGAACTTGTCAGCAATCTCCTCAATGGCATTCATCTGTGTGCCGCCGCAGAGGGGATATCGTTTGCAAAACATCTCGATGTTCCCCTAGCACAGTATTATGAGCTTTGTGTCGAGGCCGCCGGAGGTAGCACCCAATACAAAGAGCAAGGTACAAAGATGATTGACATCCTGGAGGGAAAACAGGAACAGCAAGGAGCCAGTCTTAGTAGCTATCGCGATGGATTGAAGGCGGCTGTAACAGAAGCGCGGGATAAGAAGATTCCGTTGCATCTAGGGAATGGGGCTTTGAGTTTGCTAGAACAGGCTGGCAAGGAGCAGAGCCTGGGTTCTTTGTTGAAGTTGTACAGCGTGTAATGAGAGGAAAGGAGGGCGTAGCATGTAATACATCGAACGTTTTGACTTTGAGAGAGACAGTGTGTTTTGAAGGCCACGATGCTGGTCTTGCTAATGGATGTGATAAGCCTCCGTATAGCAATACATGGCGAAAGACCCGTGGGCCTCATGATGCTCTCGAGCGTAAAGCGGCATTGCCCCCATTGATACTCCCCACTGGTAACTTGGTCAATGATGCCGAACTGTTGTTTGCAATAAGTACGGTTGATGGCAACATTCGCTGTGTCTCTCATTCGTACGAGCAACGCAGATAGACGGTCGAGACGTTCCTATCACCCGGAGGCGTGGCGTCCTGACTCGATAAGGACCTCTGATCGGTGAAACCGCTGACAGCCCGTTTTCGATCCTGTCGGTAGGGCCCTAAGACTGACACCGATGACATGAAATTGCCACGATGGGTACATCCCACGAAGAGATAGCGCATCGCGCCTGGCGCTGACCGACATGACTCTCCGCAATGTACGCAGTGAGCTTACACGACAAAAGAAGCCGGAGAATTTCTATTCCGAGCCCACGCTGGGTGGACAAGCGGCCGCTTTCGAGGAGTTGGATCCTTGTCAGCTACACAGACTCAGGCACGTCCGGCAAAGTCGTCCAATGCCAGATCGATGGAGTCAATTGGAACGGCTCTGGCGCACTGTTGCATCATCGTCTCTGCCTGCGCGTGAGCACGTCGATCCGACGCCCGCGGTCTGATCGACATTGCCAGGGAACGACCGGCATTTCAAGTGAGATGAATGCATCCTCCCCGCTAAGCGCGCCTTGCGCGGGCTGCCGTCGGTGCCTGTGCCGCAATCGACTGGAGAACCCCACAAACAGGGTTCGTTGGGAATACGAGGGGACTAGGCGCGTATAGGAAAGGCTGCTGACTGAGTTAGATAAGCAGTGGATCGCGCGTGGAGCTTGGAGCATGTTCACGGATGCGGCGGGTGCATCAGGGACCGACCGACCGACGCCTTGGCTTGATCGAAATTCGTATCATGCATATTACTTTGAGCGGAGGAATTCACCGAATTGATTGGACCGGCAGGTACTTGGATTTCGGTCTGCCCATCAGCTGCGTGCGGGACAAGCGAAATTCGTGTTCGGCAAAAACGTTGAAACCAAGTGCTTCCCGAAAGGGCTAGAGGAGCGCTAAACTGACGATACTACTGCCAAGTGTGCATGCCAGTGGAAGATCAACAGGAGACTGACTGCAGGCATGTGCAACCCGTGAGCGCCCCAGTAACACAAGGTGTTGCCACTATCGATTGCGATGATATGCCAAGGTGGCGAGCCTTTCGGTCCGAATCGGACGGGTCGGCTTCCACATCGCATGTATACCTACACAGTAGATTCTGTGGTTCAAGATGTATGTAATGTGTGGAAAATGCTCCGTCTCGCATTCGGACATTAGGCAAGCTGTCTACCGCGCATACTATCGGAATGTGCGAGTTTGCTAGTGTAATCAACAGTGCTGCTGGTTAATTGCAAAAATGTCTCGGTAATGTGTGTGCATCATCATACCTCGCGTACTTTTCAAACTCCATGTGCCCGAGGCTGCCAAAAAGATTGGACACTCGCAAGTGAATCTCGAACAAACCTTAGTAATTAGCTTTCCCGAGCTAAGCGTGCCGCAGCGCAGGTAGCATTTGCTATGACGTCCCCAGTCTCTTGAACCCTGGTGATCTGGTGTGTTTTCCATGGTGACGAGCCCGCTTTTGGAAATTCCAGCGGTCTTCAGTGGATTGCTAACTAAGCGGTGAGCAACCTGCAGCCTTGCTGCCCGATGAACAGTCATTGTCTGAGCCCTGCCTGCAAGCCTTGTGGGTCAAGATGAAGCCGCCATGAGGATCTGCGGACAAGGATGAAGCCACGCAGGATGCGCTGGACGTGCAAGCATTACGATGTGCATGTGATCCAAAGTGCTTGGTTGAGAGAAAGTGTTGCATCTTTCCAGACGCTTACTGTGCAGGAGCCTTGCAGCAGCCCACGTTCTCTCGTATCGTGTCGTCAAACGCTGATGCGTCAAGCGGGCCAATCTCGGTCGCCGGTATTCCTTCGCGCTTCTCTTGACCAGCACAGAATATGTCATCCTGAGAATGATTTGGTATCCATGGTGAGTGTATGATAGGTCTGCGGACGCATGTGCTCTAGCCCTCGCAAGTCGCGTTCGTGTGAGGGCTATCGGTTTGGTTTACACGGTAAGCATTGGATCCGTGTTGCGCGTCGCTTGGGTCATGGGATCAGAATTGGCAGGGCAGGGCGCGGAAATCCTGCACTGCAGAATATTTGAATACTGCAGGGGTGTAAGAGAGTTGGGGCCACATGCTTGCTTGCGCAAGAAGCGCAGGATGCCGAGTGAAGAAAACAAGTATACGGCAACCCCAGGATCGAACGTAAACCCAATAATCGCAATGCTAGCGTGCTGTACTATTCAAGGGTTGAAAGATGAAAGTCGCGGTTAGCCGAGTTGTTGAGTGTGGCTCGGTCAAAGGCACCGAAGGCCGCGCAATGCTCAGGCCAGGCACCACGGGAAGGGAAGCGATACGGCATCATCTCCAATCATGACTCTGGGAGGCGGCAGCTACGTGAACTTGGTTTTGAGTTTCGGTAACTGGCTGACTGCAGGGCGTAAGCTTACAGTTCGGGTCGCCAGGAACGGCGACACCAACGCAACGTTAGACCTTGCGCTGCGTGCAGCAGATCGGTGACAGTGGGTCGGGTTCCTGGTGTCCATGTTGGTTGTACAGGTTGGTGAGAAAGTGGGCGCAGCCTGGAGGCGGAGCTGCGTGGGAGCCCACCATATTTTAGGAAACAATTGGTTTGTTGCGGCCTGTTGGGCAGGTGTGCCTGGGTGGAGAGCATGTCCAAATGCGTTGGCCACGCTCAGCCTGGCGAGGTGAAGGACAAGACACCCCCGCGGCCGAGCGGAAGGCGAGCGGCGTCTCCTGGTAGGTGAGGTGTCAGCTGGGCGGACGGCAGTGGCTGCTATGCGTTTCTTTCATGCGGGACGAATGTGGGGTTCAATGGGGGCCTTCTCAGACGCACAACGCTGTGGGTATCGCAGTCACGCGCGCGGCTTCATGCACGCTCGTAGGAGCGGTCTGCTAGCGGTATGGGGATGGGGATGGATTTCCACCTCGTCATAACAGCATGCCCCGTCAAGCGCCAAACGAAGCCGTCCTCAGAAGGCGCGGTCATGAGGATATGGAGCGGGACTGGGTGGTCGTATATGTGCAAGGGTAACGTTACGATTAGGGGGTAATGGACAAGATGGAGGGGTAACCGCGACGATGGCCCGCGGCGCATTCATTGTCAGGTCCTGTGGCTGGTCAGTTGTTCCCGTCAATAGGAGCGCCTACAGTGTTACTTCAGCCGCAGTTTTGGATAAAGTGTATGAGGTAGTTGCGATCATCGAAGATCAAGTGATTAGAGCTAGCTGATGCATGGGGTATTCCGTTATTCCTAGGCATGAAAAGCCTCCAAGCAGCAACTCCCGAGTGATGGTTCCAAAGTCTATGTTAAATGTACACCCCCATGCCTGATATCGCGCCAGCTAATGCATATAAAAAAAACCCAAAGGAAATCCGCTCGTGATTACAATGACGTACTGAGCAACAGCAACTAGTAGGGAGTGCTGACTCTGTCCACCCGAACCAGCGTGTGTTTGAGACGAACAAGAAAAGACCCGGCGATGAGTCAGAGAGGCGTTGCCAGGGGCATGCCGCCAGTGATGATTTGCGCTGCAGCCGAGGTTGAACCAAAGCTGGTGTATCGAAGGAGCGCAGTTACCCAGGCAGCAGCAGCAGCAGCGGGCATGGTTTGGCGACGTGGTGGGTGTTCGGCATCCGAGCGCTGGCGGTTGTGCGCGCTATCCAGGGGTCTAGCGGCATGTGGCTGGGAACCGCCGCGAGAGGTGCATCCGATCTGATGGCGCTGCAAGCATGTGCTCCATGCGGACGACCGACAGGCGAGACTGGTTGTGCCATGGTGGGAGTAGATATTGAAGTGTGAGATTAGAGCGAGGTGGTGATGAGATGTTCTTGGTAGGTCGTAATGTCGAATAAATGCGTCAAGAGTCGAATGCGAATGTTCGACAATCGTGGAGGTTGAGTAGCACGCTTCTATTTCGAGGGCACCGGAGGCAGAGGACGAGTGGGTGGCGGACCCGGGCACGGAGGCAGGTTTTGCGTCGACATCTCAAGATCGTTGCAGAGGATGGCCATTGAAGCGGTTGGAGGGTGGGTTGTTGTTGGTTGTTGGAAGGCTGAGAGTAGAGTACGAGTACTTGGATGCGTTGGAAGTCGTAGTAGTGTTCACTTCGTAAAAGACTTGTATAGTCAAGCGTGTCTGGATGTCTGATGAAACGAAAGTTTGGGACCAGACGGGGGGCAGCTGTATTTATGTTTGTGCACCGAGATTGCCAATCCCCAAAATGTCGGTCAACTTACATGACGACTGCAACAACGCCTACCCAGCCATGGTCCGAGCGTTGAGCTGATGAGGCGCTGGTCTGTTCGAAAAAAAAGGAGAGTTGAGCTTGGACGCTGCTGTCAAAGTGGGTCACCGCCCTTGTCTGCCCTTGACGCATAAGCCAGGCCGAACAGCGTGCATCCTGGTCATATTGCAGCGCGCATTGCCAGAAACACGGAGGCTTGCCTTTTGCTTGCCGTTTCATCACGCCCTCGTGACCGCGTGAAGATCCCGTTGATCCAATCCTACTGATGCCTTCACTAGGTAGCCGTCGTTCGTTGCGAATGGTACAATACAACATTACAGTACAAGGGCAGGTTGGCACCATGGATCAGGCAGGGTGTACCTACTTGGTTCTGACATCACTATTCCCGGAACCGCACTGCCTTGCCGATACATGGTTGTTTTACTGCACCGGACTTGTCATGTTAGCTGGCATTTGTGGGCAGCACTGCTGAGATTAGCGCGAACGGTCGCTGAAGTGATTCGGATTTAGCGCCCTCCTTTTCAGGCGAAAAGTCACCGACAAGATGGTGAAGCAAGGCTGGCCCAAACGCCCCCTCAGCGCCTTGTAGTGCGAGTCGCTTGCGTCGAAATCGGAAACGGCAAGGGTCTCTTCGCCAGTCTCGTGTCAGGTGTCGGCCGCTACGACCACTGTCTACCCTCGGACAGGAGATGAATTTCACCGTCCTTTGCCACGGTTTGATCTGGCTTGTCGTGGGCGACTCCACTGAGTCCACTCCTGAGCGGTTGTGGGATATCCTGGCACACAGAGCGTCCTTCTCCCGCCTTCTACCGGCCTTCCAAAGTTCCACCGCAGCCCAACGCGCACATTCTCTCCCCTGGAATTTGGCACCGACCACCACGGTTCTACGGGCAGCCGTTGGCGGTGAGTTGGGTGATGCTGGCAGCATCATACCCTGCACTCGCCGAAGTCCCTACCTACATACTTGTCATGATTATTTTTGTAACCAGGCCCTGTTGTGCCACTCGTATCCTGTGCCCTGCTTGCACGCGCTGACCCTGTTTGTTTGCTTCCGCCAGCACCCACTAGGTAGCTGAGAGTTTTGCTTATTGCATATCTGATGGACTCTCCCTTTTGGTGTGCAGCAGCGCCGTCTGTTCCGACTGCAGAGCTATTAACAGTAATGGTGTGCGGGATGACAGCGGCGACCTAAACCATGTCGCCAACGAGCAATTCCGGCCAGCTGAAGCAGCTCGGATGCGTCGTAACCCACGTGGATGCACGTTCCACGTAGCGATCCGGGGACAGCCCAAACCTTGGTCTTGTTGCGCAATTGTCTTTTTCCAAGCCCTGCAGACCGCACATTGTCTCGAGCCTTGTCCCCTTTCTGAGAGTCTGCCGATGCTGAGCGTGCGAGTTGAAACCAACCGATCGACGGCCGCTGTCAGAGCTTGAGCCCTTTCGCGGTGAAAATCAAAGTGCGTCGGATCTTCAGGGGAAAAATGACCAGCCAAAGCTTGTCGCAAACAGCATCACAATTTGCCACTCGGTACTTTCTCCATTCTGCAACGTGGGCGACCAATTGACGTGTCTCAAACTCTCAGACCAATGAAGCATTTGTTTTGTCGGCGCCGCTAGATGTGCGACTGCTCCTAAGCCGATCTCGGCCGTCTCATCATGGCCGAAGTTTGCATACGTTGTCCCAGCTGCCCGGAAATGCGGAGGACACCACTCTTGGTCTCTTTTTTGCTTTCTCGATCTTGGGGTGCGGCCTACTGAGTGATCGCGGCCTACTGTGTAATCGCGGCCCAGCCCCGCTGTATTCGCCCCCCGTAATCAGAGACCGCAATGGCATTAGGTTGCGCAACACGAATCCATATGTATGCAACTTTGTCCGTTGCTCGAGCTCTACGAAACCGCATTCCGCTCCGGTGAACTTCGGTCTCCAGCAGTGCAGGCTCTGCTGTTCGTACCGAGCTGTCATCCCGCTCCCTTGGTATCCCAGGCGCCTCGGAGATGATCGACAATTAGTCTGTGCAAGCACGCCGGCGTTTCGCAGACCCAAGGATACAGCCAACGCGACGCATTCGATATCGGCTCACTCTTTTGATGACCTCAGACTGACAAGGTCAGGTACCCGCCACGTATGCAGGTACGACTGGGATTTTCAGCCTTCTGTGTGGCTTCGAAGATCCCGGTCTGCAAGGGTGAGACGAACCACGAGACGGACGCCACAAAGCCCGCGAACACGGCATGGCCGGAGCCAGCAACTTCCATTCCGCCTCGCAACGAACTTGGGCAATCAGGGTCCGCATCTGTCGGCGTCCTCTCACAGGAAGGTGAACACCGGCGATACAGTATTAGGTCAAGATTATAAACTTGTATAGTAAGCTGAGTTACATCCGGTCTTTATGTTTCCATGAGAGGGCGTCCTCTCACCGAGTGCAGCTGAAACAAATACCATTCAACTGAGTGGGTGTGGTCACACAAGAAACACTGAAAGTCGGCTGCGATTTGGTTGATGAAATGTCCTTTGTTCGTAGCAGTTCGAGGAAAAACATGTGTCAAATCGCCGTATCGAATCATTGGATGCGGAGTAGATATTGGCTTAAACTCTGTTCGTCTTCCACCACGATGTAGCTGCTCCACACCTCCCAATCCTCGCATCGCATCCATCGTCATTCCCTTGGCGCAGGTTTTGTTGTGACTGGTGCTGATAACGAGGATGCTGCACGCAATACTCGTATGCACAGATACCAAGCCCGCGCCGATCCTGCGTTCGGCGTCCACGTGGTACTTCCTGGGGCCGCGTTCAGATGTTGTTATTTTTGCAGATGTAGCTCGTATCAAGGTTCGCTTCGATATTGACTTTCCTAGTTGGACCACGTACACTTATTGGCGGGGTTTCCAATGAAACTTTCGCACGCTGTTGTGGCTTAGCCAATATCTTCATCGTCGTCGACTTGCTCAGCCTGCGCTTGCGTTGACACCCAATTCTCCAACATTTGTTGGCTTGGTACAGGCGCACTGTTGTTGCCTGCCTGATGGCGCACCCCCCTTCGCTTGACGACCAGACACAAGATGCGTCCATATATGGAGAATCCATCGTACGAGGTATTCAGGCCAAGCTTCTTTTTCCGGTCTTGTTCATCGACTGCTGCATCCGTGGTCTGATCCTCACTTCCGTCCGCTTCCGGCACGTCCGCCAAATTAATGGGTTCGTCATCTTCCTCCTCTCTGATGACAATGGGCTCTGTTGGACCATCGTTGATTACCAGTGGCTGCTCGCTGTTCCCTGCCTTAAGCCAATTGGTCAATTTGCCCGAGTTGCTTTGTATGCGGGGCTTGTCTTTGAAAACCTTCTGTTTCGTCAGGACCGAATGTCGTGACGAATGCTCTGTCAGAAAAATGGACACCTCGAAGTCATCTATTGCAGAGTTCAGTGTCATGTGAGCATGAAGCGTGTTTCCAATGCACATACCCCCAACAACGACATCTTTAACGCCCCTCTTCTTCGCTTTCCCTTTGCCACGGCCATGTTTCCGTTCATTCTCCTCGCGAAGCTTCGGCAGTACGAGCGGGCGCACAGCTTGTATCACACGCGGTAGAGCGGGATTGTCGCGTCTCAAAAGCCATGTCTCGGCGTCAGAAGGACGGTCGCTGTCAAAGCAAACCGGAGTCAGTCACAATGTCCGAACAAATGCGAGATTCATCTCAAACATGACAAGCATCACGCTGGCGGATGTGGAGAGACGCATCGCTTACTGCCCAGCAATTAGCAACCTCGATTCGCGATCGTGCAACGATATCTTACCAGATATATGCGGACTTCCAAGACAGAATGTTTTGTGATTCGGAGGTATCTCCTGATCGGAGCCATGTTTCGCGATGCACGTATGAGACTTGCACTGTGAAGCGTGGAGTGAATGACGTGAGACGCTTTCTGGTGAAGCGCGGTGTCACATGGTCGCGTATTCGCAGGCGCCAAGCAATTGCACTGGCAGGAGCGATTAGCGAAGATGCATCATCTTCAATGTTTCACCACGCATCGAAAGTGAACATCAGCAATGGTCCTAGAACTCCATGTCTGGGGTCCAGCGTTTGGCCTTCCCTCCATTGATCCTGCATGCCTCGCTGCTGTGGCCTACCTCAATCACACCCTTCCTCGCGACAGATGGACGCTCATAGCCGACTATGACCCTTCACTTAGCCCGAAAGGTATGTTCACTCCAAGTCCAAGTTCTGGCGCAAGATACTAATTGAACAGGGGATTTCCCGCTTTTCGTGGACGGCGACAAGAAAATCACTGGGTTCACCAACATAGTTTCTCATCTTCGCAAGGACTACGCCTACGATCTCGACGCCGACCAAACTCCCCAGCAACAGAGAGATAGCACAGCGTATGATACTTCTAGCAAATTCGCCTTTCCGTTGTTTTGACAGGACATCATAGGCTCATCTCCTTACTCGAATCTACCGCCGGTCCGTTGCTCGACCTCTACCTCTACGTCTCATCCGAGAACTACGCTACGACCACTTCCGCTGCGTATACCGCGATCCTCCCATGGCATGTCAACTATATCATACCTCCAAAACGACGAGATATAGCTAGGTCAAGAACCGCGCATCTAGGCTTGAGCAGTCTGGACGTGGCGCAAGCAAGCGAAGACACAAATGGTCCAGGCAGAGGCACCGCGACATCCGAATACGAAGCTGCGAAGAGGGCGGCCGGGATACCGTCGGAAGAACACCCGCCCGCTCTCCACATGGGGAGAGGGAAAGGAGGTCTCCTCAGTTCTCCGATATACGCCGCGCGATTCAAGCTCGATGCCCTCTCGAACGAAGTCTTGCAGCCGTTGGCCGACCAGTTGGGGAAGAAAGCCTACCTTTTTGGGGGTGATCATCCCTCTAGTCTCGACTGCCTCGCCTTTGGTTACTTGTCTTTGCTGCGGTATGCGCCAGTGCCACAAGCGTGGGTCAGAGAAGCCATACAAACAAAGTATCCGAGAATCGAAGGGTACATCGAGCGTCTACGGGAAAAACTACTGCACAACGAAGAGATCAAGCCTGCTGATGTGTGGTCTGTGGCTACAGGCAAAGCTGTGGCTAGCGACTTTGGCTTGCAATTGCCTTGGGCGAGCAGACGACCAAAGGCGTTCATCCCACAATTTCGGGCGGTCGTGCATGATGGAGTCCTACCCAATGCACTTCAACAAGCTCCCAAAGTGCGACATGGTCACAACAACCCATCACAAACTGCGAGTTCATCACTCCCTAGCCCGCTCGCGATCAGCACGCTTGCCACCGTTACGACCGCAGCTGCTATAGGACTCGCTGCGTTGGCAATACAGCACCGCAGATCACCACGGGACGGGCCGGTCATTTTCTGGGCCCTTCGCCCTTTGCAGCCTGTGTTCGAAGGCTTTGGTGTTGAAAGCTTCTTGAGTGCGTTGCCTAGATGAATACCCATCGAACGGCTTTCTGTAATATAGAGTTTGTCACCACTGGCGCTATATACCCCATGCTTGTCCAATGTAACAAAAAATGTGTTGTTGTCTACTCCGACACGAGTCTACTCCGACACAATTTTCCCGTCCACCTTGCCACCTTCTACTGCAACACCGCCCTTGAACTGGAACCTCTTCATTCCTCTAACGCCCACATTGATCTTAAACACACTTCCCGCGTTCTCGTCGACAGGCTTTCCTCCTTCACCAGCGTTGCCGCCCGCACTTGTGATGACTAGCTCCTCGCCGACGAAACACGGGCATGTCGGCTGGCTCGTCGGTACCTTGATCTCTGCAACGATATCGCCCTTCGGCGAGATCCTCAACACACGGCTTCCTCCGTGTAGCGCTGTCCACAGGTATCCCTCCTCATCAATGCAATGACCATCCGGCACCGCATCCTCGCCATACCTGTTGTCTTCGGGCATGACAAAGAACGGGCGTTTGTTCGATACGTTTCCGGTCTTCGCATCGTAGTCAAATTGGTAGATCGTCTTGAAGGGACTGTCGGCAAAGAACATAGTATCGTCCGTCTGGTTCCATGACGTCCCGTTCGGGATCGTAATTTCATTCAACGGACGATCCAGCGTCCCGTCAGGATGCAATCTGAACACCGCGCCCTCATTGTTCATCTCAGCGACCAGCGGATCGAACATGAATCCGACCCAGAATCTGCCTCCACTGTCGACAGCGCCATCGTTGCCGCGGAACTTATCCGGCTTGCCTGCCTTTACTTCCTCGTCAGACCATACTTTCTTGATCCAGCGGTACTCGCCCGTCTGCCGGTTGCAGATGCCGTAGCCGTACTTGCCGCCGAAGATGAACTCGGTGTCGTTGCCTTCGATGTCGGCGGTGCAGCCTATGCTGATGTCGTGCTGATTGACGACTTTGTGGGACGAGGGACCTTCGGCGAGGGACACGTGGTGCAGCTCTTGCTTTTCCACGTCGACGAAGCGAAGGGTGTTGGTGGATTCTTCCCAGAACGGCGCTTCACCAAGGGCGCAGTGGAGCTTGAGCCATGGCTGAACGTAGCAAGGTCAGTCTCTGTTCATAACCATAGCAAGTGGGCAGTGGTCGCGTCGCAACGGCATGTCGTGCAATGCGGTGAGCGTTTATGGGTGGTGAGGATAGCGGGGCAGGAAGCTACCCCTCCATCTCAACATGTTCACGTACCTCGGTGATCTCGTACTTCTTCACACCACTCATAGTTGCGGTCAATCTTGTGTTTTGGAGTCGAAGTAAAATTGCTGCCAACGAAGCTGGTTTATTGATTACTCGGGATGTGGTCGCTCTTGCCGATCCAGACGAAAGGAAGGTGCCCCACAGTATGGATAGCGGAGCTTCTGTACCGGTGACGTTCGGATGGACGTTCGCGACTCCGAAACTTTCTGCTGGTTTGCCTCACGCCAAATGCGTGTAGTCATGTCACTAAGCAGCTTCCAGATACCAAGCGCATCGCCTAGATGTCGCGCGTACTTCCGGATTGCGGTCGACCGAAATTACCAGGACATGCTCATGCAGCGGCTAGAATTTAGGAACGAAGACACGATAATGATGATAGTACATGTACCGGTTAGACGGTCCGACGCCGCGAACTAAGTACCGCTTCATGCGTGCAATGCAACAGCAATATGTGAATTGCATGGATTGCATCCGTTACTCTTAGATGGTGCAGATCAGTGCGCGCCAAATATCTACACCTGGAAGGTTTTGGAGGGCAAAACAAGTTTCTCGGTTATTCCAAAACGAAAGAAGCTTTTGCAACATCCAGTCTTTGCGTTTCCACGACATCTGCGTGTGATATCTTACAGAAGTTTCCTATAGAAGGAGATGCGTTCAGTCACACAAGGAGACAAACGTGGTTCGTAGTAGCCCTTCTATGGCAAGACATGGAAATTTTTAAGTAATACAGCAACAGCAGAGTCAGCGGAAGAGTTACGACAAGTTGAAGAAATTACTATTTAGCGTCCCCATTATTATCCAGCCCAAAGCCGCTTCCAGGTACATAATCCTATCGTTCCAGCATCCAATCGTGAGACATCAAACAATCGCTATACATGTGTACGCAGCCGAACGACCCGAGCTAGGAAGCAGCCTGAGAACTAGGCCTATCCGCCCATGGCGCATTACATAGTCCACGTGAACATAGTATTATCTCGCTCCTCCGTCGCTCCGTCAGGGGTATACATCGTAGGTTGAGGAGCTGGATCATCAGAAAAGTGAAGCGCTACTGTCCCTGTTACTCAAGGACCTAAGCATCAACTACCCTCTCCTCCTCGCGACCTCGAGTCTCCGCGATCGTGGATGGGGCGTCGAGGTCATCCTCCTCGTCCTCATAACCATTACCTGCGTGCTCTGAAGCCGGGATCCAGAGACCGGATTCCCTGTCGCCGAGCGGCTGATCCTGATGGGAAAGGTCAACGCCTTCGCCGCGGTGAGTGTTCTTGCGACGTTGCGAGAGCGTGCGAGCGCGGATGGAGAGCTTGGAGCTGACAGCAGCGTTCTGCGTGACCCAGTTGGTCAGAGCATCCTCGCAGTCCTGAATGATGCTGCGCAGATCATTAGCATCGAGCGTTGTGGAAATGAGCAGGATATACTTACGCCTTGCTGGCCTCGTAGCCGTCATAAGCGTTCCTGGTCTCTCCAGGGGTCACAGGGGTGTCGTCAACGAGCTCAAGGAGGTGTTTTCCGAAGCCGGCAATGATGGCGATCTTTTCACTGTGCTCACGGAGCGCATCGAACTGGTACGTGAAGGCAGCCTTCAACTTCTCACGGGTGATGTTGGAAAGCTGTGCCTCAGCGACCAAAGACTCAGCCTCGGCGCGGACGAGCTCCTGCTCAAGAACAACGATCTTGGGCGAGTTTGGCTCCTTGTACTTCAGTTGGGCAATTTGGTCGGTGATCTTTTGTTTGCCTAGTACGTAGTCAGGACGGGGCATAGCGCAAGGAGAACTTCTGACTCACGATCGCGACTGGGCTGGACAGACGCCTCAATGTTTCGGATGCTCTTGATGGTCACACGGTACTGGTCGTAGCGGTCGACGAACTGGTCCTCGAGCTCGCCAATCTCATAGATCAGAACACCCAACTTGTCGGTGACATCGGAGACATCGTCGTCGCAAGCCTCACCCCAGATCGAAAGTTGTTGCTGCCCATATGTGAGCAACTGCCTCGTCATGACATCACAGGTCGCAAGCTTACAGCAACCTCCATGCGTTCCCTGCTGACAAGCTCCATGGAGCGCATAACGTTCTTCTCCATCTTCACTAGCGCCGAGAGCTTCTTCGCGAGATCGGGCCCGAAGGAACCCGCAGCCTTGTGGCGGAAGGTGTGTCCTGAGAAACGATTAGCCCCGTTCGTTCCTGGTCTATTGCGAAGCGACACATGGCGCGCCCTCTCCCCTAAACCAGGCATCTTTCACGTATCGTCTCTTGGAAATGGCCAAGATATGCGACTGTAGAAGGACGCTTCGCGCGGGTGCGCGTGTGCGATAAGGTCGTGCGGAAGGGTCCGGATGACCTAAGGAGGGTGCTAGAGGTGCCAACGTACCGATATTTGCCCTGCCAAAGAAACGCCCAGATTTTGTCGACGAAGACGGAGGCGGCGGGTTCTGGATCTGCGACGCCGTCGGGGCGCGCGACTGGCGCATCGAGTATGTTCTGAAAGGGATTGTGGTCAGCGTACGTGCAAGCGGTCCCCAAGGCAGCGCCTACTCACCTGTGCATGTTGGCGGTGGAATGAGGCAGTCACTGTCCGTTATAGAGCGGGCTGAAGGTGCGACGGTGTGGGTATGGTGTTGAGGAAGGCTGCAGCGAGGGCGACGACCATGTTTGTATGGCGGAGGACGCAGCGCTACGTCATCCGAGTCGGCGATCCAGCTCCCACTAGTGCAGATCGTCTCCACCAGCACTGTGCGAACACCCGCAGCTCGCGCATCATTCCGCAAGCTGCTGGCAATCCTGGTCCAGCTCCTCCAAAAGCGGTACGACGCCTCCTCTGTCATCCCAATTGGTCACTCCTGGGTGCCTTGCAACGGCATGTGCCCCTTGGTGCTCGGTGACAGCCCTGCTCACCCATGGCAAGGCTGCAGAAGCGGCGCACAACTTGATTTCCCTAACCGTTTCCAGCACGTTAGGGGTTAGTGTGTAGGTGGCGTCTCACTAGATGTCATTTGCTGTGGATATCGTCATTGAAAGGGGCTCCACAGCGTAACCCAGGGAAACTTGTTGTTGGGCGGAGAGGTAGACCGGACAGTGGTTTTCGCGCCGCAACGGACGGCACAGACAGACGTGTATATTATTTCGAATGCTGCAGATTGCCTATGCTCCCCCTGGCTCGTCGGAGGCCTAGCCTCGCACTGACGTGTAGGGTGTGAAAGGACCAATTTACATACACATTCTGTCATTGCAAACCCTGACAGCCGTGCGAAGCTAGGCTTCCGAGCCAGGGGAGACTGTAATTCTGACCCTCCACTCTCACAGGAAGGTGAACACCGGCGATACAGTATTAGGTCAAGATTATAAGCTTGTCTAGTAAGCTGAGTTACTCTAGGATCAACTATTCTACATCTGACTGGCAAAGGCCTTGGCTTTATGTTCCCACGAGAGCCCCCACACCAGTGTCCGTCCGAGGCTGCGGGTCCACGTGCTTAACGTCTGTATGTTTCTTTTGACAGGCGTAGTTGCGCTTCGGTCGCGACTGACCCGTGACTAACATGCATATGATGTGCAACACCCTATCCAGTATATGCTGGTAAAACCAAAGCCTCAAAGCGTCCCCGAGGCTACACCTAGTCTATACATGCTCAATAGTTCATACAATATAATACAGAGTGTACACATATCCACCATAGGTAAGGGTTCTATGCCTCTTCCTCAGCAGCCTCCTCTGCCACTCTCAAATGATACGTCTCCCACTGCTCCCTCGTGGCTCTATTCGGGCTCTTCACTAATGCGTCCTCTCCACTACCACTCTTCGAGAACGCAATGACATCCCTCACGCTCTCACATCCCGTCAACAGGGTCATCAGACGGTCCCACCCCAGCGCAATCCCCGCATGCGGCGGACATCCGCTTCTCAGCACGTCGAGCAAATGCCTGAAGTCCTCGATCCGTTCCGGCTTCATCTTTAGCGCCTCGCGAAAGATGAACTCCTGCACCTCAGCATTGTGAATACGCCGGCTACCGCCTCCAAGCTCCACACCATTCACCACAATGTCGTAGTGTGCCGCGATTACTTTGGTAGGGTCTGTCAGGAGCATGTCGAGGTCAGCAGCAGTCTTGGGTGCCGTAAAGGGGTGGTGTGTGGATGCAAGGCCGGCGGTACCGCCTTGGCCGGGCTCTGCATCGTTCGTCGGAGAGAAGAGTGGAAAATCTATGATCCAGACGAATCGGAAATCCTTCCAGTGCGGTGGTTCAATCAGACCTTGCGCAGCTGCGGCTTTGTACAACGCCAGACGCAGGTTTCCGAGTACAGTTGATCCGCCGGTGAAGGGACCGTGGGGTCGTGCTTGCATCACCAAGAGCTCGCCGTGATCGACCGATAGTTCGGCAGGTGCTTCCATTGCAAAGCGGTGCCCGAGAGGCCCCAGACCGCCCATGGGCTGACGGGCGTCGCCGCAGAAGGTAGCGGGTTGGCCATCGGGATTTTGCAGGAAAGGAGCGCCTTCTGGGCTGTCAAAGAACTCGGCGATGAATTTACGATTAGTGGCTGGATCGCCTGAAAGTGACATCTTGAACGCGTCGACTGCGGGATGCTGGAGTGATGTTATTTTACCGACAAAATCGCTCTCCAAACGTTCGGTGACTTCGTGGATCTGAAAGCATTAGCAGAGAATGCTTTAGGACATCGCGATACTTACCGTTGCGCTATAACGAAGATCTGGTTTATCTGAGCCGTAGGATGACATTGCCTCATGGTAAGTCATTCGCGCAAATGGCGTCACAAGCTTTGGTGCTGCGCTTATCTTTTGCCAAACCTTGCTAATCAGAGCCTCAATCTCTGCCATTACCGTCTCTTCGTCTGCGAATGACATCTCCATATCAAGCTACATTATTGTCAGTCATATATCAAAGGTATCGCGAGGAGGCCAGTCTCACCTGCGTAAACTCTGGTTGGCGATCCGCTCTCAAGTCCTCATCGCGAAAGCATTTTGCAAACTGATAATACTTGGGAAAGCCAGAAGCCATCAGTATCTGTTTATATTGCTGCGGGCTCTGAGGCAATGCATATGCGAGACCCTTGTTTCGTGTCGGCACCAGAAATTCGCGTGCACCCTCGGGTGTTGATTTGAAGAGAAGAGGCGTTTCAATCTCTACAAACTCTCGTGCATGTAAGAATTTCCTTGCTTCATGGATGGCATTGCTCCGCGTGATAAGGCGACCTCGCGCCGACCAATCAGTGCGAAGCTGCAGATGACGCTGTTCAGGTCCGTACACTGCCTCGCTCTTGATAATGATATCCTTGGGCACCTCGTTGAGCGGAGTGATGGATGTCAAGGCAATCTCCCGCGTATTCATCATCGGGGTCTCGCCCCGGGGTGTAGTAGCATTGGGGCCTTGTTTGAGAGGGGCTGCGCGCTCCTTGAGAGTGCCTTTGACAACTACAGGCGTCCATTCCCGTAGCATCTTCAACTGATTGTGCGCTTCTGCTTCCACGCTGCCCTCATCGTTGGCATTCGAGACGACCTGAATCGCAAGGTTTTGTTCTATGTTGCGCAAAACGGCGAAGGAAAGTTTTTTGTTCACATCACGGCGACTCTGTAGGTAGCCCGAGAATGCCACCTCTGAGCCAGGCTTTGCTGTTTCCCATGCGGGATTTAGCTTCGCAAGGGCACTCCAATCCTCAGGATGTACTGGTAAGATGGTCAACTGGGGGACGAAAAGCTTAATCCAGTCGATAGTTTGCTTACATGTCGTTCTATAGCTATCCAAAGCCTCTTTGGCTTTCGAATCTGGTCTGATTACAGTGCCGATATTGCGAATTGATGTCTGCGAACAGGCTGCTGGAGCTCGGAACGCGGTCCAGTGACTGCGCGTACGGACGAATCGCGAGATCTCAGCGTATGAGCTCCGGAGACATGAGCTGCGACTGTTCAAGTGCTGCGTAGCTTGCCTCAAGCTCATCATCGTCGAACAATTCGTCTTTCTGACGCAGCTGAATGATACTTACAGCATCGTGTCTCCTGATGCTCATGCTTCGTCTCAAAAAGTTCAGGCGCTAAAATCGTGACTAAGCGTCCAAGCTCCCCACCGACACAAAATCTGCCGGCCGCTCAACTCTTGCTCTCCATCCTTCCAGTTTAAAACAAGTAAGCACCTGCCCACCAGCACCGGTTCCCCAGAAACTAACACTCGCGCAGATGATGAAAGTCTAGCGTGTAGCAGATGAGCTGTCCTCCTCTTCCGCCTTCGAACTCTCCCTTTACCGGGCCTAAGTGGTTCGTCGTGTAGTCGAGGAGGCAGCATGATATCTGCGTTCGGCACACCCTCCTTGTTACACAACGGACGCTTGGACAAAATTTCTGACCTCGAACTGGCAAGGTGTTTTTGGTGGCGGCATACGAGCGCGACGAGTCGAGCGTGCGACGGAGCTCCCATGATGCAGGGCAGCGACGCCCGCGATTTTACATACTCGATATGCGATTTACAATCGAAAGCTTATTGCGCGCGTACCTCTTCAGCACTGTGATGTATACCTTCTGGTCGAGTACACGTTGACCCACGAGTCTTTAGTAATGCTAGACCGCATTCGCCGTTACACCTTACGGTTACGAGGAGGAGCAAGAACCCACTTCTCTTTCTCAACAATCGGCGATAGAAAAATGCTCTGACAATCAGTCCTCCTTTCTACCCATGGAGGCAGGGATGTAAAAGCATTGCTACATACACTATTACCCTGTGCATGCCGTGCTCATAACTTGCCTGCACAAACATCCTACTGAAGTACATTGTTTACAAAGTCTATAAGTACAGGTGTGACGCGTTGTCTCTACTGTGCCTGTTCGCCCGACTCTGCCCGTCTGGCCTTGAACTCTTCCCACCCAGGGCAGGTGAGGCCTTCCGTTTCGAACTGCTCTTCGGTGATAATCCGACATATTTGAATCTTCGATTTGCCAGATCGTAGGACGAGCGCCTCCCAATCAAGTAGGTACTGGTTTGGATCGGTCGTGCTAATGGCATCCGGGATTTGCTCCCACTTCAGACCAGACGGGTTTTCCGGCGACCCAGAATTGGGTAGGACAACGTATGCGCCCCTCTTAGCTATGAGGCGATGACCTTCGCTTTTCGAGCCAACGAGTCCGGCAGCGTGTAGTACACCCGGAAAAGAACCTTCCGAAAGCAAGGTCAGCGGCAAAGTTATTACATTAGAGGCACCTTTTTGGGAGTCCTCTGCAGTAGTGCCTGTGGCCGTCTGTGAAGTAGACGAAGAAGCATAAGTCTTCTTGTAGGCAAGGAGCTTCAATTCGCCTTCATCTACGTTATCAGGCTGATCCTTTTTCTTTATTTCTTCGAGGGTCTTTCTGAGTCCGGAAAGCGAGAATGTGTGCGTGCCTTGACTGAAAGCCTCCTTGTGCGCAGCTTCGGCCTTCTTTGCGTCTTCTGCTCCATGGGCAAGTTCAACGACCTCCTTGGCGAGGATGTGCTGGGCGGTGCGTTTCGATTCATCTTTTCGTTGACTCTCCATGACCAGGTCGATGTGTTGAATGGGCAAAAATGTGAATAGCTTCAGGTAGCGTTCGACATCATTGTCCGCGGTTCGGAGGAAGTACTGCAACAAGTCAGCATCGCCCTTCGAAAAAGGTTGAAACGTACCTGGTAGAGATCGAACGAGTTCATCATTTGTTTGTCTAGCCAAACAGCGTTGCCGGCGCTTTTTCCAAATTTCTCGCCTGAGGCTGTCGTGAGTAGTGGTGTTGCAAGGCCGAAAGTCCCATTGGTGATATCGTCTTCCGATCCCACTCGCTGGTCCCCACGGATCTTGCGCATGTGGCCCACGGCATCCATGCCAGCACAAAGATTACCGTACTGGTCAGAACCACCGAGCTGAAGCTGTACGCCGTGTTTGTTGTACATCCACCACCAATCGTATGCTTGAAAAAGCGGGTAGCTGAATTCAGAGAAGGCCATGCCTTCGCCATTCTCCATGCGCACCTTCACCCTGTAGCAAGGTTAGTGAGCATCCGTAGGGCAATATGACCTGGGTGCCTTACGAATCTCGAGCAAGCATGGAGCCAAGCCGCATGCCTGAGCCCAGATCCCGCATCAGCTCTGTCGCACTAAGATTCTGCAGCCATGTATGGTTATCCAAGAACTTCCTAGATCTGCTTATCTCCGCGGGGAATCGATGCTTGATTCCAAGACACTTCACGTGCGTCCAAAGCTGGACAATCTGCCTGCGCATATTGAGTATGTTCATCGTCCGGACATCGTCTGCCTGGCGCGCGCGCTCGGTCGTTCGTCCGGATGGATCTCCTATTAGAACAGTACCCGCTCCTAGCTGTGATGTTGTCAGCGAGGCTGGTCTGCATTGGGTGGGTCATGGCGCTCACCAGTGTGACGGAGGGGTAGCCGGATAGGTACAGCCAAAACAGCGCCATGAATGGGAGGAGATGTCCGACATGCATCGAGGGTGCGGTTGGGTCCACGCCCACGTATGCTCCAATTGGCTTCTGCGTAAGGAGCCAATCGAGCTGCTGTCGGCCTCTACGCAGCCTGTCAGCTGTTGTTTCGCCGTAAAGGTCACCTCGCGTACCCGGCAACATCCTTCACAAAGCCTCGCTCTTCCAGAATGGTCAGCATGCTCTTGTCAAGCCCGTTCTTTATCTTATTGGCCCGCTGTTCCCATTGTGATGCTTCTTGTGCCGGGTCCATGATCTTCTGGGCCCAGGTGCCCTTCCGCCGCTGACCTTCGATTGAGGGTCGTTGTTTGCGTATGCATCGTGGGCAGACATACAGACGAGTCCGTGGAAGCTGTCTGAGGAGCGACATGGTCGCCAATGCTCCGGGAGGGTTCGCGCTGGAGCAGGTCGCAATGTCGCGAAGCTCAAAAGTTCGCGCGTCGGGGCTTGTCGCACGCTGATTGGACGGCCTGACGGAGGAGCTGACCCCGACCAACCTACTCCGCACACGTCACCGAGGTGCTCCACTCTACCATCTGTTAGCCCTCCAGACCTGGAGTCTTCTCTCTTCTCCGCCGGACGGATTGACAGCTCTCTTGGGCCCAATTGCGATTTCCACGTCCTCTAATCCTAAGCTTCGTAGACTATGTACGCATCCCTTACGTGCTACCCTCCTCTAGGGCAAACAACTGTAGTTCCAGCCCAGAAACAACATGTAAGTCAACCTTCCATTCCCTTTCGTCCTGATCACTGATTGGGATAGGTCAAATTCACAGTATTGATTGAGAGCTCGACCGAGAAACCGTGGGATGTCGCTTTACACACGAACTTTGATGACCGAGAGAAGTGGGCAAGCTTGAAACTGGAGCAAGCTGAACAGCCCCCGTCTCTTGTATGATTTGCTGACTCTCTGCACTTTTTAGCTAACGATCTCAAGTTATGGGCCAACAAAGATGCGAAGACAGACCTTCATCGCAAATGGTTTACCCTCGATTTAGCGGGACTACCTAAGCACGGAAGCTCCGTGTCTTTCACTGTGGCATTCCGTGCAACCGAAGATGAGCCCTGGAAATGGGCCAATGAGCAGTTCTCCACGTCCGACGGCCATATTATGTACCAAACAGCAAGACCTTTGGAAAAAGATTTAACAAAGTTCATCGACGAGTTGCCTGGAAATTTGAACATCCAAGAGGAGAGAAGCGACACACCAGAAACCTTGTTATGGAGTGTTACCAGTACAGTCAGTGCCGCATCTGGAAAGGCATCCGGCTTCTCGAAGATCAAGCTTGGTAAACCGACCAATTTTTCTCGATGGTTTGCATTAGTGAGGCTGTGGAGTCCTTGGCTGGCACCACGTCAAGGCAGGGCCAAGTTCAATCCAGACAAAGAAGCCGTCGTGGCGGCCTTCCAACGTGAAGACTGTACACATCTCGTTGTTCTTGCGACTAGTGGGATTGACGATGTGTTGACCACCCTGAGTCATGACGGGAATGGGAATGTCATGATAGACTCACGCAATGATAGCGATCAAGATGGGCCAGCTACTCTTATCGTCGCCGTAGGTCAATCTTTGGAATTTGCTATGTCGGCTGCTATGTACCACGCTCGCAAACTCGTTATGAGGTACCAAGCCGCCTCTGGAGAGAGTGCTGCAGAGGAGGAGGCTCTTATGAAAGACTACAAGCCACAATGGTTACAGAACTGGTACGATGGACTGGCTTACTGCACATGGAACGGGATTGGACAGAAGCTTACAGAAGATAAATTATTTGAGGCACTCGATTCGCTCAAGAAAAACAACGTCAACATATCGAACCTAATAATAGACGACAATTGGCAATCGTTGGACCACGAAGGAGGCGATCAATTCCAAAACGCCATGACTGAGTTTGAAGCGACCAAGACGGGATTTCCGAGGGGCTTGAAGGCTGCCGTGTCTGATGTGCGCGAGAAACATCCAAATGTCAAGCATATCGCTGTTTGGCATGCACTTGTAAGTGTCTTAAACGATTCGAATTTTCTGTACTAAGCGTTCCACAGTTCGGCTACTGGGGAGGAATCTCTGCCAAAGGAAAGATCGCAGATGAATACAAAACTATCACCGTCCGTAAGAAGGATGGAGTCTCTGGAGGGACCATGACTGCAATCGCCGAAGAAGATGTCGGGCGTTTCTATCACGACTTCTACCAGTTTCTGAGCTCCACCGGAGTAGATTCAGTCAAAACAGATGCGCAGTTCTTCGTGGACGAGCTTGATGACGCCCCTGATCGCAGGCAGCTAATCAAAGCCTACCAGGATGCCTGGAGCATCAACCAGCTTCGTTTCTTCTCTGGGAAGGCCATCTCCTGTATGTCGCAAACCCCGCAGATCATTTTCCACTCCCAGCTTCCGTCCAATAAGCCCCGCATACTACTACGGAACTCGGATGATTTCTTCCCTGAGGTGCCGGCTTCACACCCGTGGCACATCTTCTGCAACGCACACAACGCTATCTTCAATCAGTATCTGAATATTTTGCCGGATTGGGATATGTTCCAAACCTCACACGAGTGGGCTTCTTTCCACGCTGCAGCGCGCTGTGTTTCTGGAGGTCCGATATACATTACTGACGTACCTGGAAAACACGACATCGCATTGATCAACCAAATGGTTGGCAACACTCCTCGAGGAGACACTGTCATACTGCGGCCTCACACCGTTGGCAAGAGCACCTCTGCGTACAACTCCTACGACGACACGGTTCTCTTGAAAGTTAGTACGTTCGTTGGCATGGCGCATTCAGGCGTCAGTATTCTAGGTGTCTTCAACTGCACACAGCATCCCATTACAGAGTTGATCGGCTTGGATCAGTTCCCGGGTGCGGAGAAGGGAAACTATATCATCCGAAGCCACGCCAGTGGTAACGTATCGAAGCCGACAACAGCAGAAAGTGGCGACGCATTCGTACATCTCGAGGTGTCAGTCATTGGCTGGGAGATCCTGTCAGCATTTCCCGTACAGAGCTTTAAGCTTGAGCGCGGGCAGCACGGTGCAGCCGGTCCTGCAGATATCTCTGTCGCGAACCTTGGGTTGCTGGGTAAAATGACAGGCGCTGCTGGTATCATTAACAGTGACGCCTATGTCGAGCGTGACTCCGGTAAGCTCAGGGTCTGGACTTCGCTGAAGGTCTTGGGCACATATGGTACGTCTCAACATATTCCATATTACAAGTCTTGTTGAAAGAGGCAACTGCTGACATGTTGTAGGTCTCTATATATCTGACCTCAAGAAACGCTCTATTCAAGACGACTTCATGGCCGTCATATTCGGTCGACCCATTTCCCCCGAATGTGTCAAGATCAATGAACAGTGTGAAAACATTCTCGAGATCGACACTGTTCGAGCTTGGAAGGAAACAAATCAGCATGCGGGGTGGAGCAATGAGGTTGCTGTCGAGGTTGTGATTCGGTAATGGTCTTAGCAGATGTCACAGAGCATCGCCAAAAGTTCCATGTCAAAGAACCCCCTATCCATTCCTTTGTCCAAAGTCAAATTTGCATTATTGCTGATCCTTTGTGTTCCAATCTTATTTCGACACCACTCCAAACACCGAACACGTCTTGAAGAAAGCATTTGAACTGAAAGATATGCCTAAGTGTAATCATTCTATTGCGTAAACTCTATAAAAACATATTTTGTTTGCACACAGTATGAGTGCGAAACTTACTAAATGTACCCCAAAATACAGCAAACACAATCGTACTTACCCTCTCCCAAGTCTCCTTGGACGACCCCGGTCCTTATTCTTCCTCCGGCTTTTCTGGATTTGGAACGTTCGCGCCCGTATTCTTTTTCTGAGGCGGATTCACGAGGATATTCTCTTTTGGCGGACCCGGATTCCTAGTATCTCCTGCTGTCGGTGGCACCCTGATCCTCGGCTGAGCTCCCGCTTGGTGTTGTTCTCCCTCCATGGGAGGAACTTCACCGATGCTAGCAGCGTTCACTTTTGCCGGTGGAGCAAGAGTCACGGTTCCCTGCGGCGTCCGTCGCACATCCTCTGATGCCGATGGAAGTCTGATCGGCAATATGAGCCCGAGTGCCTCGAAGTGTCTGGGATTGCCCCGATCCAAATGGAAATTGGGCGGGTTCCCTTGCTCGCCCTGCTCACCCTGAGCCTTCGCCAGCTGCTGATTCCTAGCATACTCCCGTCTCCTTTTCTCGGTTTGACTCAACCTAGTCGACTCACTCTCCTTCTTAGCCCTTTCCTCTTCGGTCATATGCTTCGGCTCGGGCCGAAACAAGAGGTTCATCCGCTCCACACTGCTTGACGCAGGGCCCGGGCCTAGGACGTACTCGTCGTAGTCGATTTGTGCGTCGTTTACACGAAAGCGTTCAAGATTCTGCCAGTTCCTTTTTTTGTTTCTGTACAAGTTCCCAACCCCTTTCTTCCCCTTGAGATTCGGATCGTTAGGGTCAGGTTTCTTTGGCGGGGACGTCGGTGGGTACGTGAAATCTTCCCGCGTTTGCCAGCCTTCGGGCGCCGGGGAAGTAGGGCCGTAGGGCCAAGCGATGTTGTCAAGGTCATTGACGGAGCGTTGTTGGTAAATTGACTGCACGCTTCCGTTCGGGAAGGGCTTATAAACGAGTTGTTCGGGGATCGTAGATGCACTCAAGTCAGTGGGTTCGACGGATTCCATTTGAGCATCGGAGTCTCCTTGCGCAACGGACTCTTCCTGTTTATTTTGAACAGAGCCAGTTTGGAATCTAGAGTCTGTGTGCTTAATCTTTGTGGAATCCGTTTGGCAACTAGAACCTCTCTGCTCAACCTCAGCAGAGTCTGTTTGTACACCACTGTCAATGTGCTCAACCTCTATGGGGTCAGTTTGGCAGCCAGAATTAGTGTGCTCAACCTCAACGGAATCTTTTTGGCAATTAGAGTCTTTGAGCTCAACAAAATCTGTCTGGGCACTGGAGCTTCTCTGTTCACTTGGCTCGGTTTGGGTTCCTGAGTCACTTCCTTTAACGGGATCTGTTTGGCACTCGGAGTCTGTTTGCTCGGGAGCAGTGTGACAACCGGAGCACCTGTGTTCGGAAGAAGCTGTTTTGCAACCGGAACACACATGTATGACAGGGAACATCTCAGTAGGAAGTGACGAAACTTCGCGAATCTCTGAGAAGCTCAGAAGAACAGGCTCTGTCTGGGCCTCCATATCGGTGTATGTTGCAACATTTGATTGCTCAAGTTTAACTGGGATTGGATGTACAGACACTTGCTCAATGCCCGAGAAGCTAAGAGTAGAGATGACTGGTTCTACCTGAGCCCCAACGTCAGTATGTGAAGGAAGTAGGGAAGAAGTCTGTGCCTCCGCGTCGGTGTATGAATGATGTATAGGATCAGTCTGAGTCTCTGAGTCAGAGTACGAAGGAGGCATAGGTACAGTATCAATGACCGTAGTGATAGCTGATTGCTGGAGAGCCACAGGCACCGGATCCACAGACACTTGCTCAATGCTCGAGAAGGTAAGGGAAGGTATGACTGGTTCTATCTGAACCCCTACGTCGGTATATGGAAGCGCTGTAGGAAGAGTTTGAACCTCCATGTCGGTATATGAAGGAACTACGGGTGCGGTGTTTATTATTGTGGTGATGGCTGATTGCTGGAGAGCAATAGGAATAGGATCCACGAACACTCCTGATACACTTGAGAAGCCTAGTGTAGGGATTACTGGTTCCGTCTGAGCCTGCGTGTCGGTATATGAAGGACCCAAGGGCAAAGTCTCGATGGCTGTGATAACCGATGGCTGAAGTTCGACAGACGGAGTATCTAAGGGTACAATATCAATCGATGTAGTGATTGTGGATTGCTGAAGTTCAGTAGGCGGAAGATAAATGGGCTCAGGATCCAAAGGTACAGTCTCGATAGTCGTGATAGCCGATGGTTGAAGATCAATAAGCGGTGGATCCAAGGGTATAACCTCAACGCTTGTGATAGCTGAATGCTCAAGATCGACTGACGGAGGATCCAGGGGTACAATTTCAATTCTCGTGGTAACGGTTGTTTGCTTGAGCTCAACAGACGAAGGATCGATAGGCTGTGGGTTTAAGGGCAAAGTCTCGATCGTCGTGATGATTGATGGCTGAAGATCAAGGGGCGCAGGACTGACTGGTTGAGGATCCACGAGCGCATTCTTGTATAGTCGCAAGAAATGGAAGAGGAACATGTTAAGTACAACGCTCATAGATAAAGAGATGACCAAGAGAGGCACGACTGGTATAGTCTGCTCCATACCGTAAGCGAAGGCCGGAGGCAGCTGTGGAGTTGGGGCAGTGTCGTTATTTATGGCGGGTGAGACATCCGATGGTAGACCGCTAGAGGTTTTGGATGTATGTGAGACCGAACTAGACGTGTTGCTGGCAGAGTCATTGGGTGACGGTACCCTGTCAGTACTTGAGTGGTTAATATCTGGAAACCACTTCTTATACCAAGACGAAAGGCCAGCTAACCAAGTAGATGTGTCATTCTCGGCGGTTGTGTTGCTGTTTGTAGGTATTTTGTTATTTGTCGGCATGCCATTGTTTATGATTTTGTCGATGCCAATAATGTCATTGTCTACAGCTGAGTCACTGTTGTGAGGGGATGGCGGGGTCCAAGAAGAAACATTGACCTTGGGAAGTGTACCATTATCCATGGTTGTATCGCTCTCAACAGCTGTGCTGTTTTGTGATGGTGGAAGGTGCGAAGATGAAGTAGGAGTCGAAGAGGTTGTTGTTTTGTTCTCGGCACTAACTGATACATAGATAGTATCCTGCTGGTATGGCGGGTTTGAACTTGTTTTCTCGTCGAACGTAACTCCATGCGACGATTCGTGCGAAGACTTAGACCCAGCCGGTGAATTAGTCGACCCTGGGTTGCTAAAATCAAAAGTGATACTCTGATTAAATGGTCCCAATGAGTTCCCCTCGGCATGAAACAGCGGAAGCAAGCCGCTCGTGAGATTCTGGGCTTTGCGGCCGATCCGGACAGGGTTGAACCATTTTCCGGGAAGCGCGCCAGCGACAAGAGTAAGGAGAGCTAGAGGCTGATTGTCCCAGTGAGGGAAGCCAATCACGCTAATGCATGCGGCGGCGAGGTTTAGGTGATCCGCCATGGGATGTGGAAATGTGTGAGGTGGGCGTGGATACAGTAAGGGCAAGCGTGGCTCACGCTTGTGGGGAGGTGCTGTGCAGATCGTGAGGCACAAATGATAATGGCAAGGAACGGTCGCGTGGAAGCTCAAAGTGTATTAATTTGGATGCGGTCCGATCGAGAATATAAGGGTATCTTGAATCGAAGGTCAGAAACCGTCTACGAGGATGCATGAGACTTAAAATCAGGACGATGTGACCTGCTCCATGGGCGCAACGCACAAGGGGTTGGTAGCAAACAATGATATTGTCCAATGTATAACGACAAAGGAACTATAAAAAGGTCCAATCCTTTGTTCCATATGTGTACATCTCAATGATAAACCGTTTCCCTTTGGCATGAGGCGTAAGCCATCGTAGGAACAGATAGAAACAAAGAGCCGGCAACAGCTCGGCGGATATGGAAACACCTAATCCACAATCTTCAGCTCCTATTTGACATCTCACGCTCCACCAAACATGATTCCATCAACGTAACACTCTCCCACATATGTCCATGAGTCGTGATCGGTTGATACCGTGGGAAATACGGAAGCGGTACCGCAGATATCCTTGGCGATAAACTCTCGATTTGCCATGGGACTTTATTGATTCTGTGTGACTATAACGGGGCCAGATCGATTTTCTTATGGAACATGTTCCGCGTCATGAGACTCGTCTAACCTGAGCTCATGGCTTTTGCACTCACCATAATGTTTCTTAGCTCGCGTCATTGGTTGTTGTGAATGAGGTGGCTGAATTGCGCCTTCCCGATGAACACGGCATGTAACCAATATATTTTGATCTTATGCAGCTTCCTGGCAGATAGCTGAGTAAGAAGAGGAAAGATACATGTATGCAGAATAAGATACTGCTATCGTTGAAGGGTGTCAAGGGCGGTTCCATGCGTCTGTGCGATGACAGGTGATGTACCTAGACCCAGTCATTCAGCTATCCCAGCACTAGAGAGGGAACAGCTTCGCTAGACAACGGAATAGCGATTCGTGTCAAGCAACAGCAAGGCCGGAGGGCGTAAAGTCGTGATATTGATACAAGTTGGTACATATTGTTACAACAGCAGACCTATGCATTCCGGTCCCATCCCCACAGCCTCTTGATGGTATCGCCTATCGTAGACTGTCCCGCCTCTCTTCTCTTCATGCGGTTTATTCGCTCCTCGATGTATGTATCCTGCACCTGCTTCGCCTGGCCAATGTCTGCTTGTATCTCGCCCACCAATGCGGCCTTCTCGATGTCCTGCTCCGCAGGCGTCATTTTAGCCAGCAGCGCCTCATATCTGGCACGCGAGTCAGGCTTTATGAGTTTCCAGAGGTCTTGCGTGCCGTCGTCTGGCTGAGGCTTGCCCGCGACTGGTGCCGCAGACACGGGAGCGCCCGACATGGCGCGTGCGATGTTCTGTTTTGAGAGTACGCTTTCATACTTGGGTGGCTCTCTGCCCTCCTCCTTCGCCTTGTCGATGGCGGCCTCTTGCTCCATCATCTGCTGATACAGCTTGTCGGCATGCATCTGGATCCGCTCGCTGTCCTCGGGGCTCCGGACGTCCAAGGTCAGGTAGCCCAGTGCCTTGAGGAACTTGGACTGCATGTCGTAGCAGCGGTTGAACTTTTTGGACTCGGCGGAGCATAGGGTGGCCGTCTGCCAGTACGTCTTGGGCGCCCGGAAGCAGTCGAATTGCTCCATGTACTCCAAGGCGCAGTTTTCCAGGGCTATCCGTCCGATCTCGGCCTTGCGGTCGTTGAAGGAATCCACGATGTCTTTGAGCTTGTCCTGCTCTGTCTTGGCGCGGTTTTCGAGATCGTTCTGGGGCACGTAGCCCTTCCAGAGGTGCGCATAACGGCCGTCTTGAAATTGCGATTGCGGCGGAACCAAGGGCCCCTCGGGCGCTGCGGGCTGTTGTTGCGCTGGCTGCGCGGCTTCTTTGGGCCTTTCGGCGGGTTTCGACGGCAGCGAAGGCGTGGGCCCGGTCGGGGCTTCTTTCTTCAGGAAGTCTTGCAGAGACGGGTCGAGGTTGCTCTTTGCGTCTGAGCTGTCGCTGCTGCCCCAAAGCCAGCCCATTGCGATGCGTACCGAATGCGCGGGATTGTTGACACTGGGGGGTTTTGGTGCACACTGCAAAGCTTCAATCAAATGTGGATGTTGGCGGGTGACGCTCGGGGCAGACAGTGGAGACGATCCCCAGCGTTCCTGTTCCTGGCTGGGGCGGGTCCAGTCCGTCGCGTCAACGATGCACAAACAGTCAACACGACCACCACACGCGACGACGTCCATTGTTCCCATATCTCAGCTTCGAAGCCGCCTGCGATGGCACCGATCGGTATGCACATCACGTGCGCGTCCCTGTTGTCCACCAGGCTAACGTGCGACAGACCGCGCAGAACGCGAGGCGCGACGGCAGCAACGCAAGCGCGGTGCTGGGTGAGCATCTAGCACAACCATTGCGTGGGCTCACCAAACTAATCTTCGCAGCACCTCTTCTGCCATCACCGACTTCAACTTTAGCTTCAACTTCGCGCCCTCGGCTGCAAAGCATTCGTCGGTTCCTCCCCAACGCACCCAACCGACGCCCACGCCAAAGCAGCAGACTCCGAGCACGGGACCCAAATCCGCAAAACGCCCCCGCAGCGCATCGGTACACGGAAGCAGCAGCGTCAGGCGGCATGCGACACCAAAAGCATTCGCGACCCCGCAGCTGGGAAAGAGGAAGCGGGGCTCCCAGGATGCACAAACCCTCGAGGACGACGGTGAACCCGACGAGCTCAGTCCAGATCAGAACAACGAGACGCATTCGGTTGAGCAGCCTAGAAGGGTGGTGGGCACAGTATCGCCAATACGCGAGGACATGGACGACGAGCCGGACGAGTTGACCACAGTGCTGGATGGGGTTGGCAGTTTGCGTAAACACGTAGCTGATACTGTTGTCCGCTCCGTGCTGGCTTCGAAGACACCCACACATCAGGAGAGAACGCCAAGCGCCAGAGGAAGCGCAACAAGTTCTGTCCGCTCGCGACCATCTGCGCGCAGGCCCAAGTCGACCGAAGCACCACCAGAAACCCCCACCGTCTTTCCAAATGGCCGTTCTCGTCAATCAACGTCTCGGGTCCCCAACCCTGCGACTCCCAATGTTGCTCTTGAAGAGGAGGAAGACGAACTGACGCCGGCACCAGCTAGCGTCACCCCGAGAGTAGTGGGCAAGCAGCCAGCTGTACCTTCCGTTGCCCAACACGAGGATGAAGTGGACGAGCTCTCATCGCCAGCCAGCTCCGAAACGGCCCCGACTCCGGTCGCGCCTGAAGAGCAGCTGCGACCGCCTCCTAAACAACAGTCTGATCAGACCACAGTTCTAGTACCTGCCAAGCGCGGCAGACCCAAGCGCACCATCGTAGATAAGGCGGACGAGGTCCAGTTAACCCCGGCAGCTACGAATTACGGACGGAAAAAGACGAGCCCCGAGGCGCACGAGTCCGCTAATACCGAAGACTTGGCCGACGAGCTTTCATCCGAAGTCGATCGCACACGGAAAACACGCGCGAAACGGAGACAAGATGAACAGCCTGTGCATCACCAGGAAGAACCAGTCGAGATTTCGTCGGCAGAAGAGGAGTCTGGAGAAGACCAACCCTCGGAGCAGGACGAACCTGATGTCCGTGTATTGCCAGCTCCTAGAGAGGAGCCTGTAAAACGGATCGACACCAAACCAACGCGCAAACGACCCAAGTTTTCTGGACCCAAGCAAGCGATTTCTGTTATGCGCATCAAGGGTTCCACTGTGAGAGGCATCACCGTGGCAGACACAACGCGCACGATGCTCGAGGAGAATATTGATCATCAGGTTCAGCGCATGGCTGCCAAGATGCAGACGGCGGAGGACTCGTCGCGGCGGAAGAAGCTTCGAGGGCACATCAATCTCGCACTCGCCTTCAAAGAGGGCCTGGTAGAGAAGCTGATGGATCTCCAAGATGCCAACGATACCCTTAGTGCAAGCTTCAAGAAGAGGAAATTACTGAGGAAAAACAACTTGGAACGGCGAAAGGAGATCTTGCAGATCCAGAACCACCGTCATGAGACTACGCTGGAGATGGACGATGAGCGAGCTGTATATGACGCTGAGAAGGCAAAGGCAGAAGCGAAAAGCAAGCTCAATGCCAACATGTTTGAAATACAAGCAGCCATCCAGAGCGGACGTGAGCGCGCAAGACAAGAAGGACGTGAGGATGAGGGCCCAGAAACACCTCTGAGCATGTTGATTGACAAGGTCGGACGTCAAGTGGGCTCCGTCGGTGGCGGACTCCTGGCTTCCCTATATCAATTCAACGAGGGCCTGGAAAGAGCTGCTGAATGGCTTGAAGGGAGGGCGTGATGCTGAGTGCATTGTTTCTAGGGGCTTGTAGTCGTTTGCAAGATAAGATACCCCGCAGCCGCAGCCGCAGCTTTTAAATCAAGGCACCGCGTTCAGCCCGAGGTGCGAGCTCCCAAGCTTGCTAACCGGAGAGGATCGCGTTCCCTGTTCCCACAGCCAATCAGTGAATGTCGCCCCACCTGTTTCATCATCAGACATGATGGTCGTCAAAAAAGATGCACCCCCCAGATCGCAAGATCTATTGCATGTACGGCCCGTCCCTTCTCAACTCCCCCCTTTCCCACATCCATTCTACCCCACACCCGCAGTGATTGTGCTCTTTCGGTGTTACCTCTTACCTTCGTTTCAATCGTCATACACAGCCCGAGTGGCTGGCACTTGAGCACGCAGCGACAGAGACCAGTCCAGTCTCGAGAGTTGAAAACAATCCTGTCCGGAATCTACAACTTGCGAAGTGTATTGACGCGAACATTACTATTCGTGTCGTCACACATTATTGGCGCAACCATTCTTAAGCCAGCCCGAGCCGATTCGTCGACGATCGCGGGAATATTTCGACCACGCCGATGTCTAGGCACGACAAAATGGTGTTGGGTCCAAGGAAGCCCGTCTCAATCCCAGCATATACTTCCCCGACAAAGCCGCTGGAGCCTCCGCCAACGGCTGCCCTGCCAACAGTTACGAAGTGGTTGATTCAAGAGCAATACCGTCGCGTTTTCGCTAAGCATCTCACACGGTGGGCTTCAAACCACGATTCAAGCTCGCAGTTCCACGGTAAGATTGCCGTCATTGCTAGCCCGAATATCGACGAAACATACGGGCTTGGAAAGTCTGTCAAATGTGATCTCGCCTACACTTGTTACACAGAAGTACGGAAGAAAATCGTGGTTCGCCTCTTCCCTCCGCGCACGGCAGGCGCGAGATATGCTTTGGTTGTCCGGTCCGGGTCGGGATGGATGAGTGCTCGTGATTTCTTTAACAAGGAACACTCTCTGATGATACAAGCAAAGACCAGGTCGAAGGCGTTTAGGGAGCTCTGGATCAAGGAGACACGGCCTAGGATATCCACGGCAGCTAAGCAAGACGTGGAGGTTACGTCGCGCCGCCAGAAATTGGCACGTGAGGCGGAGCCCAAAAATGCCATCACGATTGGCCCAGTGTTCCACCAGTTCCTCAAGCTGCCACAGGAGATCCAGGACATCATCTGGGTTAATGCCGCTGGACTCACTGGTATGTTCCGGCCATGCCGTCACCGGACATCGGACGTCCCAGTTCCTCACATCCACGAGAACTTCTATCCTAAATCCAACTCACCCATCACGATATCTACCATGTTACGAGTCTGCAAATTCGTGAACACGCACATGGCGCCCTGGATCTATCGCACAACGAGGTTCCAATTCGAGCTCACCGGCTTCACAAACTTCCTCTGGATCTCTGGTCCGGTGAATCGCGAGAACCTGCGCCGCGTAACCTTCAAGTTCTCCTCTCTAGCTCCCTTACACTGCCTGCGTTGGCTATCTCCCGACCCGGTCTTCCTGCTCTTCGATCCACCCGCGTATACCTCACCGCATGGCCTACAGTACTTCTGGCGCTGCCAGATCCGGGACCTAGCGCGCGAGCTGAACCTACACACCCTCACCCTCGACCTACAGGGTATAGATCCAACTTACGTGCAGATGGTCGTGCGCATTCTCCGCCGGTCGTTTGGTAGTGTGGAATACGTCAGATTCGTAGAAGACGGCCAGGGCATTGACGAGAGTCACTGGCGGTTGCAAGGGTTGCAGGAGAGAAAATCGTGGAGAACTATGTGCAGGGAGTGGTTTGAGGCGCACAAGGCGGATGGAGGACACATGTCTGATCAACGAAGGTGGAAAACGCCCGAGGATCTGGAGAAGGATATGGATGCTAACATGGACTTTTTTGATAGCGTTGATGATTGGCAGAGCGTGCAGATGCCTTGAGGAATGTTTGTACTGTGTTGGGCATTGATGATAGCGTTACGATTTGTTTCCATTGGTTTTGAGTTAGCATCATGCAATCGATCACGATTTTCCTACAAAATAAGAATGGCGTGTGCAGGTGAGATGACGTGGGGTTTCATGACTCGAAGTAGAAAAGAGCGACAGCCATCTGATAGCCTGGCTGGTTGCCTACGCCCCGCCTCGTGCTTGCACCCACATTGCCACTTAAGATCTTCACGTGCCCCAGTGCGTGTCCCCATCTTCCAGTGCGTCTTTCTCTCAGCATGGGACGGCGTCGTCCGATCTTTGTACGGACTTCGCGTATGCTGCCACGGCGCTTGTTGCACTGCCACCTCCATATCCAAACACTTTCCTAAAGCGTACAGCACGCACGCTACCACCTCAGCTGCATGGCCAGGTGGTCTTACTGGCACATTGCGAAACCAAAAATCGCTTGAAACGCCAAACCCGATTCGAATCATGGTCGGTTTTATTCCCCTTGTCGACATTCGCGACCTGTTCGTTCGTCGTGGGATATCATCACCAGCTGAGCCAGCAGCAAAGAAGAACCCGCTTACTACCTTCCCAAGCTCGGAGGAACTGGAATCATACCCGGCGCCTGCGTCATTTGCGGTGCAAGGCGATGTATGCGACCAGTTTCAATCGCCGTTGTTTGGTAAGATCCCGCCCGAAATCAGAAATGAGATCTTCGGACTGGCGTTGACCGAATATGTGCCTGAGGGCAACGAGTGGATGGGAAGGCTCAGTGAGACAAAATTCCGAGGGTATGGCAATGTACTGTCTCGAAGATATGTGGATCGGCCGGGGTATAGGGGACTGAAAACAGTGGACACGGATCTGCTGAGGACATGCAAGAGGGTGGGTCGACACAGTCGTTGTTGTCTGTAGGGTGCGTGCTTACATGTACTGATTTGACAGGTGTACGACGAGACCAAGCTGCTTCCGCTTCAGGGCCTGGAAGTCTGCTTCTACATATCGCAGAAACAGAGAGCACCGACACCGTATACCATGTCCAAGTACACATCTGTGCATTCCTATGTCCATCCACGAGCCAACTGGTTCAAGCCAGTAAGCTAGCCTTCAAAAACGGGACTGTGACATGTATTTTGACTCGTTGTAGGAACATTGGGCTCGTATTCATCACTACCATATCTTTGGCCAGATGTGTCACCTCCGACAGGGACTCGACAGCCTCTTCCGGAATCGACTTGATGTCTGTCTCCCAACTACTATGATACTTACCCTCCGCTACACAGATTGGTGGAACTCGGAGACGAACGCACCCATCTTTCCCATCGGGCAGGAAGCATTCCTTCCCCTTCGTGACATCAAGCTGCCTTCCAGCGTGCAAAGAATGACTGTAGAGTTTGAGACCATCGAGCTCAAGCTCAAGGAGCTAGATGCAGTGATCAATGAGATGTTCTCTCGGCGCGACTACTGGGTTTGGAAGAGGCGGGATGGTAGAAGGCTAGTAGTAAATGGACAGGGAGTAGAAGGCGACGGTGTGGAAACGTGGAGGTGGATCGGGCCAACCAAGTTCGGTTTTAGGAGCCAGGAGTTTCCTCATCATGGAGATGGCGATACTATGAGTTATGTGGTCAAGGTAGTCACTTGGGAGGTTGTAGATGATGAGTGACGGTACTGCAGACGACATTGATTGAAAATACTCTTCCTTTGCTACATCATTCGCGTGCGTAAAACTGTATTTCTATTTTCCTTGCTAATTATCCTACTGAGGAATCTTGCTACACCACGGTTAAGGTAGAATTCTCCATAGCAGTGTTGAGATGGTGTGTTTTGCCGCGGCTTGCCCGAGCGCGCGAAGTATTAAAATTTGAGTGTTGAGATGGTTGAGACGACGATAGTCCTAGAGCCCAGGTTCCCACGTGATTCACCCCACTGATCGCCCCTACATTCCCTCCACAGGCACCCACGGGCGACTCCCTATCGTGTTCCACGGCTCCGGGATTCCCACATGTCAAGGTAGGATGGCCTTTCAAATCGTATATGAATCATTCGTGTAAGCACCGAGCTCCGAGGCCGGGATGTCGTGCTGTGTGCTCAACTCTCATTGGTGAGTCACACCATCTTTTTAACATGCAACACCAAAACTTTCGCAACAGCATCTATCACAACCCCAAACCTTAAACGAACTTCGCAACTAAGCTGGCTCCAATGGCTTCATCGCTATCACCAGAGCAGCTTTCTGCATACGTCCACCACATTGGACTGCCTGCAAAATACCACCCCGCCAACAAACCCATCCACGATCTCGCCTTCCTTACGCAGTTGCACGTGCACACGATATCGACGATTCCCTATGATAATCTGACATTGCACTACTCCTCGAGCAAGAAGATCTCAATCTACCCCCAGGATGCATTCAAGAAAATCATCACCGACAACCGCGGCCGTGGAGGTGTGTTGGCGGACCAGGGCGCACTCATATAAGCTAACGTGCACCAGGATACTGTATGGAAAACAGGTACCCAACCTTCTCAACCTACTGCCACGCATAACCAATCAAGCCCAGCATCCTCTTCAACCACGTGCTCCGCGGCCTCGGCTTCACCGCCTACATGGCGGGCGTGCGGATCCGCCTGCGCGAGAACGGCATCCCCGCCGGCGCCTACATTGGCTGGGTGCACCTCGTCAACATCGTGACGCTGCCGAGCGGCGACAAATACATGCTTGACGTCGGCTTTGGCGGCGACGCGCCCACGACGCCCATCCCGCTCGTCCACGGCCACACGACTACTAACATCTCTCCGCAGGAGAACCGCCTTGTGTACGGCCACATCCCGCAGCAGGTGGTGCAGACAGAGGAGACGAAGCTCTGGATCTACCAGTATCGTAACGGTGAGGAGGTGGAGTGGAATTCGTTCTACGCGTTTCCCCTGCTGGAGTTTCTGGAGGCCGACTTTAAGATTATGAATTGGTACGCTGGCAGCCATCCGGAGAGTTTCCAGACTTTTACAATGCTGATCATCAAGTTCCTGCGGAGGCAGAAGGAGGGCGGGGAGGAGGGCGAGATGGAGGTGTATGGGAAGAGGATGCTGGTGAATGGGGTGGTCAAGGAGAACACGGGGGGCAAGACGAGGGTTGTGCAGGAGTGTAGCACGGAAGCGGAAAGATACGAGGCGCTGGAGAAGTGGTTTGGGATGAGGTTGAGTGAGGAGGAAAAAACGGGGATTGTGGGGCACGCTACGGAATTGAGAGGGTAGGGGCTGGATGGGGTTGTTCTTTTGCGCCGTGTATGTACTCAAGCGCTCGGGTCTTCGGGGCACTGGGTTTTTTCCTCACGTGATAGCTTAGCCAATTACAACATGTACGTGTTTGAGCTGTTTGAAATTGTGTTTTGGCACCCTACAGAGTTCATGTATTGCGTGTTGCCGCGGCTTCCAGAAGCTCGCGAAGTATTATATTTGATACAAGTTTATAATATTAACCTAATACTGTATCGCCGGTGTTTGCCTTCCTGTGAGAGGAGGGTGTGCGAATGGAACCTGGAAACGACATGGACCTGTTGCGCCGCCGAATAAATAACCTCGAAGAATAATCCGTATGTGCATCCATGACAATTCTAAAACTATAATATCTAACTTTAGTAGGACAGGAAGTTGTGTTTTATATTTCACTCAGGGAAGCCTTGGACAACGCTATTTAGAAGAACCACGTATTGCAGTAGCGTATTAGTGCTTTAAGGATACTATAAAGAAGCTCGAGGAAACAATAGGAAGGCTGAATGCGCGGATAGGCCCTGAGGAGGAGGGCGACACGGATATAGGTGGTGCTGCTGGTCCACTTCTGAGGTTACACGTGACTTACCCTACCGATCACCTCAACACTCCCTCCTCTCACGAGAAGGTGAACACCGGCGATACAGTATTAGGTTAAGACTTTAAACTTGTATAGTAGTCTGAGTTAATCTAGGATTAACTATCTTATATCTGTTAGCTAAGGCCTTAGCTTATATCCGGTCTTCATGTTCCCGTGAGAGTCCCTCCTCCTCGCGGGCGCCTCCCTACTGTCTTCCACGACCCCGGGATCACCACATGCTGGTTCTTATTGATTTTTAAATATGCCTTTCTATTGTACGGTGCTATAGTTGCTCACATACTCACGAGGTATTTATCAGAGGAAACCACGTGACTTCATCAAAGATGCGTTAACTAGCAAGTACCATTAAACCAAAGCTACTGAAGCCTACTCTACGGTTTGACACAATCTGGTGAATTATTAAGTGTGTTCTGTATTTGTGCACAATCATCTGTGGAAACCGCGTGAACAGTATCAATACAGGTTGGGTAAGGATTGATCGGTAGTGGCGACGGAGAATCGAAACCAGGTTGCAATTTGTGACATTGCCAGGCGCGAGGAGTGACTTCACTCAAGATCAATTCGGCGACATACGATGGTCTAAGAGGAATGGGCTTTTCCTCGGGATCAGCAATAGTTATTGTCTAAAAAGCAGAGACGTTTCGATCTTATACTTCGACAGCACTGACGGCAGATATCATGGCGACAACGTCCGCCAAAGTATGGTTTCCCTTCACAAAACCTTCCGCATACGGGATGCGCTCCTCCTCTATTGAACAGGTCAGTAAGCCCAGCACACAAACCATCCAACATCCACGACCAGAATGTACTTACCGAAAAGAACATGTGCATAATCCTTCGGGACGCCACCTGCACCGTCGTCCCAGAAGGCCGTCAAGAAGACACTGGTTCCCCCTATGCTCCCCGACTGGTCCATCAGGTTGAAGGCTGGATTGAAGACCTTCGCATCCTTAACTCGGGCAGCACGGGCCTTTGCAGCCGTCTTCACGGTGATGACTGGCGAGCTAGAAGGGACCCTGATGCCGTATCGCCGCGCGGTCGCCGCCCAGATTGTAGGGTTGAAGTGTAGGTCATCGCCAAAGAACTGGTCATTCCGTGATAGCGAGCCGTCGTGTTCGATTGCATTGTGGTGAGCCAGGTCGCGCAGGTGAAACGTCGAACTGTTGCCCGTTGTCGAAACAGCGAGGGCCTGCTGCGTGATGCCGACGAAGGACTCCGTCGAGAAGCCCATAGCGGCCTGAAAGGCGGTTTGAATGGTAACAAGATCAATGTTCTTGCCATCATGAGGAAGCCATCCGTGATTGGCCATGGAGTTCAACATTGGGCATGGCGAACGGCCTAAGTACCAAGTGCCCAAGTACGGGTAGCTTACGCCACCAAAGCTTCTACTATATACATACCCATTCAAACGCCGATCAGGCCAGATAGATACAGAGTTCAATATATGATCTCTAGGCCTTAATATTAGAGTTACAGTATTCGGGAAGGGATATTCACCCGTCCAGGAATACACTCAACCAGTGTACCCCGGAATACGGTGACGCACTATGCGAGGTAAGTGAGCTACAATATACCCCTCAAACCCACAGTGCATGTATTGCCTAATAATACATAATGACAATGTAACACAAGCGCATACTTTTACCTCCATCCGTAATGCGGAGAGAGTATTCTTGAGTGCGATTGCCAGGCCACGTGATCCCGGCGGGTCAACACACGGGTTGGGGGCGTTTGCTACTTGACTGTAAGGATACATGATCCGATCGCCCCTGGGAGTCGGTAGCGATGGATCCACACGTTGAGTCCGTCGATTTTGGAGCGTCTTTCGAGGTTCCTTTAGGTAGTGTTGAGGAGCAGGGGTGGTCGCGCTCGGAACCAGCAGTGTCGTCACTGCACCACCGCCGAACTAAGCGTCAAAACGATACCTGGATACCCACAATACTCACCATGCGAATGCGGAGCGAAGAAGTCATCGTGGCGATGACCATAAGAGCGAAAGAGATGGCAGCGCACTTGAAGGACGGACTTGGAAACCGCTGCCGAAGGCCTCCGTGAGCTGCATGGGCCACAAAGTTTGACTGCTATAATTCTCTCCCGAGGTCGTAGTTGAATCAGCTGACAAATCTCAACGCTGCAAACTCACTTCAACTCACTTCGAAGGCCAAAATTACTGCTGCTTACATGAGCAAGCCTGTGGTTGTGCGAACATGGTTGAGATATTGCCAGGATTCGATTATCAGGATTCGATTGTCAGGATTCGATTGTTAGGATTCAGGTGTCTGAAGAAAGAAGACTCTATAGTCTCAAGAAATATTCGTGCGTGCGCTGCTGCCTGCCTAACAATTCGATCGCGAGCAGTCACTATTCGAAGACGCGCCGTCGTAATCGTCGCCCAAACTTCAAGCAACGCGCCGCTCCTCTACAGAGCCGGCCCCCCGGGCTACTAGCCCAACAGCCTCCTGATCCTGCTGCTTACATGACAGGAAGACATTTCCTGGGGCTGGAGAACCTTTAGACTTGAACTCTTACTGTAAGCAGGATGTTTCCCGAACATCGAGTTACCCATTATATCCTGGGCAAGGAGTAATTGCTGCCGATGCTTCGAATATTTCGCACAATGTATCTGAATACGCTTAAAACCTCTCTATGAAAGCGACACTGGCGCAGCGGACCTAGCATCCTTCGATGTCTCTGCAGTTCACAGCTCACAATTCAAAAACTTGCATCGTATTGGCTCTCAATCAATCGTGCTGAGCATCTGGAAGACTTGCCCGTAGTGTAGACTTGGGAGGCGTCAACTTACATCCCATACAACAACGCTTCCAGATTCGCGTCCAAAGCTCCATACGCACTGTTGCTTGCTGGCGCAGTAGCAGCGGGACTCTTAGTCACTGGGCAAGTGACCACAGATTCGTTGACATGTACGGGCGAGACGTTAATAGAGCGGGTGTGTCATCGCAGTTTCTTCTAGGGTAGAGGCAGCTATTGAAATTTCGCAAAGCACTTTATCCACATGGACATAGTGCGTTCCTTTTCGCTGTTCAGTCAAGGAAATCTTTTTTGCCAAACGCTGTGTTGGCTTTATTCAGTTCTCAGGCTCGTCATAGTACTCATCGTAATCATCTTCGTCGTTCTCAAATCCCATCCGATAACGAACTCCACCCCATGCTCCTTCCGCGTCCCATCCACCATGCGCTTGACTCATGTGTCCATATATATTACGCTGGGTAAATATCTTAGTGCAGCTCCAACACCAATGCACCCCACACGTCTTAATAGGGCATTGGACATGGTCGCAGCCATAGCTCTTCTGCGATCTGACTCCGCACCCAGGGCATTTCTTCACGGGGTACTCGAGCTCTGCCCTTGCTCGCTCTGCGACCGAGAGTTCCCACTGAGCCTGTATGATCCTCTCCCGCCGCTCTGCAACATTGAGCTGGTGAGCGAGTTGCGCAGCTTCTGCTGCAGCACGGCGCGCTTCCTCTTCGGCTCGGCGTGCGTTCTCAAGTGCTTCAAGCTTGCATTCCTCGCATGAGGACTGGTCCACAGGCTCTGGCGCGCCCCGCGCGCACTCTCGTTCCATATACCGGCGAGCTTTCCCACACGTGCGGCACCAGATGTGGATCCACTTGCCCTTTTCCTTGAGAGCTATCATCAGGTCCCCGACCGCATGTATACCTCTTCCGTACGCAGCCAAGGTACGCGCAGCAGGGGGACGCCTGCAGAAAGGACAGAACAGCGCTGCTGGGTTTATGATCTGGCCGACACTGTTTTGGCCGTACCAATCACTCAGACATCTTTCGCAGATGCTTTGGTGGCAACCACGGCGTCTGCATGCGGGGAAAAGGCGAGCATTCGGAAGTTCGGAGAAGCAAAGACTGCATGGCGTCTTTTCAATATCACGGCGATGGATCCACGTTGACAGAGCAGACGTCAGCGCTGCTTGATTCTGGATTGGCTTGCCACGAAGCGTCAAAACTCCATCGTACGCAGGGAGTATGCCCACATTGGCTAGAAAAGCCTCCGAGTCGACCGTCGTGATTGTACGGAAAACAGAGCCTTGAAAAGGCTTCTTCAGCGTGTTGTTGTCGTTTCGAAGGAGCCATGCTTGCCCATTTTGCTTGCAAAGCTCTTCAGTAGTCGTGTCAACAGAAACCACAGTCTTGTGTCCGTCGATACAGGCGACGCAGTTGAAAGGAGTAGAAGCTTCTACTTGCCACTCCCTTGGCCAGAGCACCTTGCTACGGCACTTGGAGCACTCCAAAGTGGGAGCTGCGCCCTGATTACATCGACAGTAATAGCACTTTGGGCGGACGTTTAGGTCTTCAGGGTTGTAGCATACGTACTGCGCTCGGCAAGTGCGTACGCTACACTCGACCCAAGCTAGATTACCGCAGTCCGTGATGTTGGACTTCATCATTCTTTCTTTATGTGCATCGTCCTTGTAGTCCGAAGCAACACAGAGACCGCATTGGCCACCGGATTTTGGAGCCATGATAGTTACAGATCTTGGATGCTTACACCGCCTGCAGGTTACTACATGCCCGACGGGTAGCTGAGTCTTCTCTGGAGTCCAGCTTATGTTAGCCACAAGCGTGGTTTGGAAGTTCACCTCAGCTAGCTTGTGAGCGACAAGTTGAGTGAACAGTGCTCGATCGGTAGAAAGTAAAAGACCTGGGGAATCGTTTGGCGAAGGTTCGCTATCACTCGTCATCTTTCGGTATTCATCATCTGCGTCAAGCAGGAGACCGAGACAGCCGACAGTCCAGGTTTCGGGAGCTTCTAGGTTGCTCCATTTGTCCCGCCAGAACTTCAGCGCCGAAGAGGCAGGAGGGAATAGTGGCTCGATTCCGATGCGAATTGCCAACGCTGCAAGTACCATAGATGGGCGAGTAGATAACATCGTACCTGGCAGTACAGCGTGCAGCAAAATTTTCCAGAACTTCCACTCCTGCGACTGAGAGGCGAGTGCAACGGGAATCTTCGGAACTTCAGCCATTGGAGTCGCAGCGATGTGTAACGGTAGATCTTCTGCCTGGATAGGGGAGAAATCGTTAGCAAGGTGTTCGTATTTATATACGGTCTAATGTTACAGTATTGAGTTCACACAGGCCCCGACGTGTCTCTGCACTTTCGACCTGACTGTTTCACGTAGGCTAACTCACCGACTTCACGTATGTTAAACGCGTAAGAACGTTTCCCAGGCGCCTCAAGATACGCCCTTCGCAAGACCGGCCTATGTCAAGCAGCTCGTCGCGCCGGAACGCGGTAATTTGGCGGTTATCCTCGTCCTCCTCATCGTTAAGTTTCTCGCCTTTCTCCTTCGCAGGTCGGAATCTGATGGTGGGGTCTAGGAAGACACAAGGAAAGCGTTGGTCTTCTGGGACCGCCTCTAGCGTATCCAAGATATCGGCCGCAAAGTCGTAGGACTCTTCGAGCCAGTTCTTCATGCGAATTCTCTGCTCGGAGTCTTGAAGCTTGTCGATACTTGAGGCAAATACTGTAGTGAGTTCTTGCCGCCCAAGAAACGTGCGATCGTTACACACAGCTCGCCAGAGACTTCCAAAAACTGGATTCAGTGCAATCGAAGTGACATCTGACCCAATGATGTTTCTGAGTTCTTCGATAACTATTGCCCTGTATTGAGCATCTTCAGAATATCGCCGAGCGAAATCCAAGACCTTTGTCTTCCTCTTTGGCAAGAACCTTGCAAGAACTGCAGAGTCGACCAATTTTCCGACCTGGTTTGGCTCCAATCGCTTCTTAGCCTGCATTCGAATATGATAGTTGCTGCCTTGATTATGCCCACGTTCCATGATCGTGGAGTCATGCGACCAAAAAAATGGGCTCGCGATGGGATCCTTCTCGTCTTTGATCTTCTTGATATCGGCCCCGAGCTTGTATCGGATCAATGTAGCTGGCAACACCGTCTTACCTGCGCCAGGCTTCGCAACCCCCATCCAGGAAAGGAGAACGTCCACTGTAACATGTGCTATGCTGTGCGGATCTGACTCGGTCAAGTACATACACGCACCTCGTGTGATGGTGCTCAAGTACAGGTAGAATCCGGAGTCGAGGACATTCTTGCCCATTTCTTCATCGAGGAAACAGAACACATGGGCCTTTCGCGGACCAGCATGCATGAAGTTGCAACCCTCAACCCAGTCGGCAAAATGTGGACCAAAACCATCATAGGAGTTTTGGTGCTTGAGGGCCTTCTGTTCTGCAACATAATTACTCCTAGGATCTTTTTCGGCGACCGTCCAACACTGAGGTGTTGCATCGGTGTACAGTAGGATGATCGTTGTTGCATCCTCGCGCATTAGGGAATAGGCACGAGCAAGTCCTGTTTTTGTTGCTTCAGGGAAATCTCCCCCTCCACTAGCTACGAGGCTGCCGGCTTTTTGCATAAGCCCCTCAGCGGTGGTACTGTCCACATCTCCCACATTGTCGTGGCTGTACCATCCACTCCATTCCAACAGAGGGTAATAGCGGTTGTCGGCCTCGGAGTAGTCGCGATATGCAAGAAGACCGATACGCGCAAAGCTATTGGTAAGCTTGGAGATGGAGATGATTTTTGGGAAGGTAATCCGGAGAGACTCGAGGTAATTGGACATGGAAGACGTTGCGTCCACCAGCAGCAGGAGGTCATAGACCTCTTCGGGGTGATCAGTTGCCATGGTGAGTTGGTAGCTAGAAGAGAAAGTTCGCAAAGGGTTTACGCGTTTTATGATGGTCCATACGGGATCAGCCCTTCAGCCCTTGAGGAGTGGAGTCATTGGTGACTCGTGACTCACTTTCAAAGAGACGTGCCGGTGCACTAGCATGCTACTATAGAGTAAAGCAGCGAATGATCTTTAAATAAGCAAGCAGAATGAGAGAGGTTTCCAGTAATAATACACGACCAATACTGCTTCCTTCGCACGAGTGGTGCGAAAGAGACGAGGCGCAGTTCCGGGTTGCGTCGTGAGCCTGTGCACCGCCGCACGACTAATCCACTGCGAAGGAGATTGCGAGTCGCGGGCCCCCTAAACCGATTCGAAGTTTCTGGGTCGGCCATCTTGATGATGCGGGCGGTATAGCGGTTTGTAGTGGTGGTTTTCGTGGTCAGGCACGGGTGGTTGGGGAAGCCGCGGGTGGGGGCGAGGTAAGCGCGCGGCCTCTCATCTGCTTCCTTCCTTAACCGAAATGCATCAGTATATTCTCCTAACGTTTTGTTCAGAGGACCCGCACTGTCTCAGAATGGGGGCTTAGATGACGCATGGGTAGTATCATTGGGTATCATTTATGCACTTTAGTCCTCCTACTACGCTCCACCAGAACAAAGCCTCACCTGAGGCCTACGGCCACAGTGACCGAGCTGACCATCCTAACCCTCGTCTCCGGGATTTCGTCGTCTCCCAGCTTCTCTTTCCTTTCACTAGTTCCTTCCCCTTCCTTTCCCTCTTCGTCGTGGCGTACTTCGATATCATCCACCGCCATCACACTCCCCATCTCCACCCTGACCCTACAATCGCTCTCTCCCTGAAAGTGCACTCCAATCCTCAACGCGCGCTCAATCGCCCTCCCCGTAGCCTTGACATACACCTCTTCACCGCCTCCCACCCCACCCTTACCTCTCCCCTCCTCGGCAATCTCCCGCTCCACGTCCTCAGGCGCAAGACGCCCGTTGGACACCAGCGGTTTTCGACTCCGAGCCTGCTGTCGGTGCCGGGGCATCTGCGCAGCTTGGGATTGCGTGTGTCGCTTGGAGATCTCGAGGAGGAGACGGCGGATGCGCTTCAGCGTCGGGATGAAGGGCGTCGAGTGTGAGATGTAGAGAGTTTTGGGGTGGTCGGAGGAGGCGAAGGGCGTGGGGATTGCGGGGTGGTGGAGGGGGCGTTTGGTTACGGAGGCATCTGCGAAGATTTAGCATGGGCTACGCGTGCAATTGCAGCATGACTTGACGCACTGGGAGGTAATCTGGGAAGCTTCTTGCGGGATTGCTTCCGAGTAGTCTGAAAAGCTTGCTTTGGGCCGGCGGGTGCATGCTGAGGCTTCTCGAGCTTCTGCTTCTTGGGGTTTCGTGTTGCGGTCGTGGACTGTGTGGCTACTGAGGGCGCGGTTGAGGAGCGGGGAGCTTGTGCGCCGGGAGGTGTATCGTTCGAGGGCGCGGCGCCGGTGGGAGCCGTCTTGGGGTGCTTCTCCTCCCCATTGCTTGTCCTTTTCTTGCCCATGTTGCTGCGCGTGTGTGTCAAATGTCGAGTTCTAAAGCACAGGAGAAGTGAGTTGGTTGTAGCTGTCTGCTCAACGCGTCCAGACTTTCTTATCGATAGTGCTACTGAGTACGCGACAACCAGCTCCGTCAGTGCCCATCCTCATCCCAGCACCCAATCCTCCGCCATGACCAAACCGCGCTGAAGTTCGCACCGCCGGCCCAATGCGGCCCCTCGTCCACATCCACTTCCCGCGCCCCATCTCCTACCGCACCGCGCAATCCCTCCAAGAAACCCTCGTCTCGCGCTTCCTCGCCTCCAAGCCGCCGTCCTCGCTCCCCGCTCCACCGCCGCACATCATAACCGCCGAGTTTAACCCCGTCTACACGTGCGGCCGCCGCGAAATCGGAACCGTGTCCGCGGAACAGCAGAGGTACCTGCAGCACGGCGGGCAAGCCGAGTTCGTCGAGGCGCTGCGCGGAGGACAGACGACGTTCCATGGGCCGGGCCAGCTCGTCGCGTACCCCATCATTGATTTGCGCACGCAAAAGATAACGCCTAGAGACTATGTGTGTTTGTTGGAGAAGAGCTTGATCGCGACGTGTGCGCGGTACAATATCAAGGCTATGACGACGGAGCATACCGGCGTGTGGACGACGCCTGATGACAAGATCGCTGCTCTCGGCGTGCATATGCGCAGGAACATCACCAGTCATGGCGTGGGGTTGAATGTAAATACGGATTTGTGGTGGTTTGGTCGCATTGTCGCATGTGGGCTTGAAGGAAAGAGAACGACCAGCTTTGAGCGGGAAGGCGTCGAAGGTCTCGAGGTCAGCGATGTAGGAAGAACTTTTGTGGGTGAGCTTGGAGAGAGGTTAGGGCTTGATGCGATTGAAGAGAGGGATGCGGAGGAGTACATTCGGGAGCTAGGAGAAACAAGATAGCATCAAGACAAATGGATTGCGACCCGCCGGATTGGCACACTGCCTCCGATTTCAGACTTTTTGGCATGTTGCGGTCTGAGGAGCTTTTAGCCATTCACGAACAGAAAGATCAACCTTTCATCCTTCCTGATTTAGGCATTCAGCGGGTATGATTGACAAGAACTGGTAGACGAGTTCCCGAAAAACCATCCCTACTTCGCCCTGGAGCCAGCTGAGAAAGTACTAAGAAGAAGGTTCAAGCGAAGTGGGGCTATGTTTTGCCTACCCTAGGACAACACAGTGAACTCAAACTTTCAAGCCGCCGCTGCATCTCCGCGCCGGCTCCCCGGAGACAGCAACGTTTGCCAATCACGGAGGCAACTGGCGCTAGGCTATGGGGCCATGGCGTACAATTGCATCGGAGTGATCTCGAATCCTTGATACAACAAAGCTTCCAAAGGTCGTACAATCTCCACATACACTTGTCTACGGAAGGTTTCGTTATCGAGATTGGGCACAACGGTTCTTTGATTGTAGAAGTTACAATTCAGGCATGCGTCGATGACCATCAGGTGTTTGATAGGACGGTTTCCCGTCAGACTTGGAAGCAAGCGCTTTGCGATGAACAGGTCTGTATTTGCCGTCACATTTCCCTTGGGGTTCAGATCCTCGGCCATCCGCCTTTTTTCAATGGTGCAGTGCATCTCGATTTTGAGCAATAGAATCCCGAGCGCAAGAATGCTAGGACAAGCATGTGTGGATATTTCTGCGTCCGTTTGAGCATTCGGCGTGGGCTCGAACTGGGTGGGGAAGTACGCGTCTACGTATGGTGCGGTCGAGGAAGCGGTTGGATGAAAAGTACTAGTCCATTATCCCATGCCTTCAGCCAAAGCGTATCGCAGAAATGGAGTACAGTATGGGCGAGCACGACCGATAAGATCAATTTCTCCTTCATCGTGAATTTACGTTGTCCTTCGAGGAGAGCAGTCAACGGTGTTGCTATGCTGTCTTTCGTTACCTGATGACGCTTTAGTGTATCGGAGGGTTCGTTCGTAACATCCCAAAGCTCATTGGCTTCTAGAAGAACCCGTGGAATCAAGGATTTGTTCTGCGCTTGAAAGACAGTGTCACAAAACTCTCGCACTTTCTTCCGGGTTGCTGGTAGTACACCGGTGCCAGAGCTTGAGGTTCCAGTGTTACTGAGTGCCCAGCGTACACTGGTCTGCTTTTTCGAGCCAACAGTCTTTGATCGCATTGGACGCATCTTGCCATCATACTCGGAACAGCTGAGTTACGTTTGAAGAGAAACACTCAAATGATTATGGTGCCAGTCACATGGCGCAGCAGTATTACTCTGTGTTCCAGAAGACATGAGCAGCTTCAAGTGGACATGTTCGCCATCAGGGTGTATCATCTATGAGTGCTCGCGACAGTAAACCGAAGCTAGCCGGGTTTGGTGATTACCATGGCATCCGCATCCCCATAGCGGCTTCATTGCACTGTGTAAATTGCAGAGCAAAGGATGGAGCTCGATTGGTGCTGCGCTTGTTAAGGTCTTCCCCTCTAAAAAGTCTATATCTATCGCAGACAGAGTTGCGTATGATCGTTCGATAATCTCCTCCAGCCGTTTGTTATACTCTGTAATGGACTCCACGATGTTTCGAAATTTTCGGCCTTGATTGAATTTGAAGCGGAATTTGAGTAGCATATTATTGCTCGATCTTGTCGTACTCTTGTTTCGGATAGCAGCAAGTTTTGCATAACTCTCCCGTGAGCTCAAAAGATGGGAGTATCTGAGGCCCAAAGACTTCAATCCAATCACATCTTCCAGGTTTCTTAGGATCTGTCCCAACGTTACATTGAACGAGTCTGTAATTCCACATAATCGTCCGTTAAGTGCCTCTGCGACCTCAGATGATCTCCAGCTATCTTGTACCTCCCTGATGTCGGTTGATATCAGCTTCGCGCGTGTTTCCGCAGGTACATTGGGCAATTCCCGGCTGAAGTTCACAAGTTTCATTCCCAATTTCTCAATCTCGTAACTTAGGTCACTCATGAGCAGATCTTGTTTCAGCAGCTTTTGACCAGCCAGTGCTGCGATGATAGGTACAACAGCAAGGGCAAGGCCAACTGCTTCGATATCAGACATAGTACCCAAGATAAGCTCCAGCCGACAAGATTTGGTCTCGTGAGGGTTTCCGTGGAGGGCAAAGTCCTGTATCAGCGGCTGAAGGGACAAGGCTGTGGTTTATGAATGAAAGAGTGGTCGAATGCAGAAGGTGGGGTTATCATGCAGCTTCTCGTAATCACTGCTTCTCTCGCGACCGCTAGCCACAGTCCAGCAAACAAGAGAAGTGAATCAATCTTGTGGCATCTATCACTATGGAGACACCTACCACAGATGCGAACAATCGATCGCCAGAGGGTTCTGGTCTCCCACCAATAATGGATGCCGCCTATTGTTTCGAGTCCGCCTTCTCAGCCTTGTTGTGCTCGACTTCAAGTTCGCATTACGAAAGAATAGAAGAAGCACAAGCTCTGTTTCGGGTATGGGCTGGTAGCTTAGGCGTATCTGCCGAGTTCCATGCGTCATTGGATTACCGCGTACGGGATAGTGAGACGGCGCGATTGCTCTGTTTATCTCAACTCGAAGCGTTGCAAGATGCACTCTCACGACTGTCCGAAATCCAATCAGCTGGAGGGTTCCATTCGCATGCAACTATTGCCAGTAAATTGCCGAGAAGCTCTGGCTTGCGAATTCAGATTCCGAAAGACGTTCGGTCGGTCCAGATCCGTATTAGCAATCCGGGGCCCTGGAATGGGAGAGACCGAAGACCAAGATGAAAATCATCTGACCAAAAAAATAGAAAACTTGATCGATCGGTTATACAGGCTGGCTAAGGAGATTCGCAGACCCAGTTCCCTCTCACACGCCTCTAGGGCCGAACACTACGCCCCATTGGATGAGTTTGGCAATAATGTCATAAAAGAGTTTGAGCGCTTCATCACTAAGCTCATCAACATAAGATTGAGCAGTACCCCGGCTTTCCTTGGGCATCAACTTACCGAAGCCACCGCAGCTCGATACAGATTATTCTTATACCGACTCAAACATCCAGATGCTCTTCAACATAGTTATTACCCTGGGCTTACGCGAGTCCATACACACGAGCACACCCCGACCAGAGATCTCAGTTATAGCGATTACATTTGTCGAACCGCAATTAAAGCCGCCTGCTTCTTCTAAAGCCCCAACAGCCGTCAGTGGTACATCAATTCAGTATATTCTAGGTAAGGGACGATTACCACCTCCGCCCAAAGTACCTCCGTCGCGCCGCCAATTCGAATGTGAATACTATTACCAAATTATTCCAGTCAAGTGTTGGAAAAGACACAATAGAGGTAACTATTCATATAACCAGAATCTTAGTTTTAAGGGTAATATTTTGAGGGAACCTCTCTTTTAGTAATTGTTTCGCTTAGCGTTATCTCTCATCGAAGTAATGCTGACATACTCTACAGGAAACATCTACTAAGAGATTTAGAGCCTTACGTCTATATATTCGAGGAATTTCCCCAGTCAGAGACCAGATTCAGAGAAAAGAAAACGTGGTTAAAATATCTAAGTTCTCATACCTCGCTTTGGATCTGTCGACTCCCTGGACATGGAGATAGGGACAATATTCTAGAATTCGATTCCAGAGAAAGATACGGCGCTCACTTGCTAACTCACACCGATACTGCTTCATTGACTACCCGGCAACTTAAGTTCCTAAAAGGAGAACACGAGATCTTAGACCTTCATCCAATAAAAGGTTGCCCATTCTACATCGATTACTCCGCTACTATACAAGATTCACACAGCGCCGAAGCTACAAAGGCGCCTCCGAGAGTAGATATTTCCATCAGGCTAGAGGATCATGTCGCATCACACCTCGCAAGGATCGCATCGTATTCTTTACCATAGCTAGGCAATAGTAATGAGGATAGTTCCGAGGATAGCCAGACTACTACCATTACAAATGCTGAGTCATTAGCCTATCGAGGAAAAGATGATGACGAGCCTCTAGATTTTACAGACACATACGATGACTCGCAAGACGCGGATCCGGACGAATGGGCATTCATTGGAGAGTCCTGATTTCCATTCGCAGGAAACCTGGAAGATGAGACTCTTGCACCCTTCATTCGAAAGGCCATAAGACAATATCGAACCTGAAGAATAAATCCTCTTCGAGACGTTCTAAAGTGCGCAATGATCTTGCAGGGCGATTCTAGATTTCTTCCAACGGGCGTCCTGGACAAGCTTTTCAATAAAGTAACGGTTACTAGGGCACTGGAGCGGCATGACCACGATCTCACCGTGGACATAGCATCCCTCGAATCATTCGTTTGCAGCAAAGCTAGGAAGGTATTTGCAATACTCGTGTGGGTGGACTGTGAACCACTTATCGAACAATTTTACCGGCACAATTTCGGGGACGAACAGCTGCCTGTTTTTTTGGAGATCAATGAAGATGATATTTATGAAGCAATCTCATGGCGCCTTGGAAAGATAAACATTGACAAACACCCGTTCAACTGTGACCACTGGTCAGAGAGGGACATTCAATCTTTCTGCGATTATGATCAATGGCCATTTCTTAGCCCTGTCTTCAACGAAATCCAGTTTCGTTACGAATTTCACGAACGAATTCGTATGCCGTTCATGGATGAACAGCCCAGGAGTTTGGAAGAAAGCTTCTTTACAGTGGTTGAAGAATGGCGGATACATCGGGATCATATTCGCACACCTGGATTGATTGTAAGAACCTCTTCTTCTGGATAAAATCTGTTGTTACGCTTCTGCAAAGGACGTTTTTTTATAAGTACCACTAAGTAGATACGGCAGACATTCTTCGAAACATGTCACGCAGCAGCAAGGGAGAGACTAATCTTTTATAGGGACTGCCCAAGAATCCCTACGAACATCCCCCAGTTGCTGTGAAAAAGCCCAAACAGATGTCCTTGACTGCTGCCGAGTTCGAAACCGTAGTCGGAACGGAAGTGCAGGCCCTGGAAACCATCCGTGATCTGGATCATAGGCATTTGGCCAAATCGGTGGCCTACTACAAAAAAGGCCAGTCACTGCATTATTTTCCCATGGGCTCGCTGGGGCAATCTCAGAGATATCTGGGTAAAGATCCTCCTAAACTCGACCGAAGGTTGTTAGAGTGGGTTTTTACCAGCTTCGTGGTCTTGTAGACGCTATGATGACTCTGCACCATTCTCACCAAGGGATACGTCTTGGCGACTTGAAACCAGAGAATATCCTTTGCTTCGACGACGCGGACAAAGAACAAAGCGACGATATTTACTCGTGCATACTTGTCATTGCAGACATAGGATTGAGTCGAACCCACGACACGTTCCCGGAATTTGGAAATGATACAATCCCCAGGAAGAGTAAAACGGACATGTACGAGCCGCCCGAGACGGAGCTGCCAAACTATGATCCAAGCCTGTACCACTATAATGTCTGGTCGCTAGGCTGCATTTATCTGGAGATCATGATCTGGCTACTATATGGCCATGAAGAACACGAGAACTTCAGAGATGATCTCAACTCTTCAGGCGAGAGCATGCGATTGTATATCGTTGAAGAAGACCTCTCCAGTCGAAAGTGGATCCCCGTCTCAACAGTGTCGTACAAACGTGGGTCGATTGGATCAGGACAGACGAAAGGTGTCCACAGCCAACAGCTATGCGACGCCTGTCAGATATCATCGTGGGAAGGTTATTGATCGTCGATGTCAGTCCGGCTCGACGCTTCTTACCTCGTCGCACTACTACGATCATGAAGAATGCCAACACATCAACTACACCTTCCGTTGTCATCAGACCACCGAGCTTCGACGATGATCTATCCAAAGATTCCAGCCCATCATCTCGTGCAACAGCAGAAGAGCTGGAGGGCGAATTGAGACTGATTGTGGAGGATGTAGCATCAACGACGGCAGAGCATGTAGAATGGCTTGACTGGAACGCGAGCGCACAGCAAGGACCAAGACGATACGGAGACCGACTCGCTGCTTAGGACAACACTTGAGTGCACTGGGCTTAGAGGAACGATGGGGACTTTATCGACACGGCTCGTAACAGTGTGCTAGTTGAGCTTTGATGAAGAATGAATACGTAAGTCGGAATCTCTGTCATTGTAACCCAAGGATTGATTCTTTCAGGCGCGACAAGGCATGTCTAGGCAGCCACGGAATAATGAAGATGTTTGAAACGAAATTCCGAGTGGACGGAATCGGAGTGGAACCAGTACCTCTTTCCTGATTGGTTTGGTATAAAGAGTGCGGCACCCCAACTTTACGACTTCAAAACAGACAAAACCCAAGAAATGGACTCACAATATGTCGTCCTTCAGGGCCTCCCGTCGCCTCAAGTCTACCACGACCTCCGGAAACTCGCAAACCTCACGCCACCGCCACCGGAAGCGATGGCAGAAGCGGTGCCAAAATCACTGCAGGGTTCATTCGCGTGCTTCGTAGCCTACGAACGAAAGCACATGACGGACGAGAAGACACCTGGACCAGACCAGAGCGCAGTAGCAATGGGACGTCTCCTGGGCGACGGGCTCTTTCTCCAGCTAGTCGACGTCGCCGTGCATCCGGATCACCAGAGCAGAGGGCTGGGGAAACGCATAATGGAGTCGCTGGTGGGTTTTGCGGACCAACATGCGCCACATGCGTATGTGAGCCTCGTAGCGGATCCCCTAGGCCAGCGGCTCTACCCAAAATACGGCTTCGAGGACGTGAAGCCGGGGGTAGGCATGTTTCGCTGCCTACGGATTCAGGGAGATGGCGAGTTCAAGAAGGCCAGAGAAGCAAAGCAGGCGGCAGCGATGCGCGGCCCTGGCGGTTCAGCATGAGGCTCGAAGGCTTTTCAATTGCGCAGATGGATTTTAGCAGGGCTGTCGGGATGGGTGGAGATCAAACGGGCGGAGAGATGCGGGGGCGGCGTCCGTGCACGCGCATTGGAGTGGAGGAGAGGGGGTCATATCGAATGGCCAAGCAGCCTGTACACAGTAAACACGACGCGCAAGCTTACAATCTACGTTCCGCGACTCCTCCGCAACCCCAGATGATCGTGCATGCCACCCTGCCAGCATGAATACCAGCTGGGTAGTCGCGATGCCGCACGCTCGCGACGACGAGCCCGCGTCCGCAGTACGTCTACCGCGGCGCGTCGTGTGCGCGTGCTGCGTGTGCATGTGCATGTTTGCTTGGGCCTGACTGACGAGCACACCAGATCGAGAGCCTCCCGAACGAACTGCTGCAACTGGTCTTCGGGTTCCTGCCCTCTGCCGACCTGAGAGAAGCCGCGCTTGTGTCCAAATGCTTTCACCGCCACGCGACCGACTTCCTCTGGCAGAGTGTCAGCCTCATGGACAAACCCCACTTCCATGCGGACGGCAGCACATCAGACCTCTTTGGCGAACAGAGCAGGGGAGAGACAGACGAGGTGAGGCACTACGGGCTCTGCATGGTTTTTGGGAGGCAATACGCAGTGCTCAAGCTTTGTCCCAGTATGCCACCTTCTGTGTACGACATGTACTGACATGCCTTGCTCTAGCACGATGATACCCCAATCATCCAAAAGCTGTTCGTCCTGGCCACCAATCCAACCATCGCCTCGAAAGTCCAAGTCTTGACGCACCGTTGTCACCTCCCGCCCCCAAACATCTTCTCCGAACTACCACACATGTACTTTGACTCCGAGAACATGTCGCAGGACAACCGCATTCACACACTCCTCTGGCTCGCCGTGCGGAACCTGGTCAACGTACATACCCTGCGAATCGTCTACGGGCATTACAGCCTGACACGGATACTGCTCGCAGCATTCCTGGACAAGAGGCGACCACAGCGCGTTCCGCTACGCAAGCTGTGGGTGGAGAGCGCATGCTTGTCGGGTTTTGAAACGAACTACAACGATCTGCTCTCGCCCGAGTATGCGACTGGTCTGGAGTCTGTGCGTATTCGTCGTCTGCGCGTGGAGCTCGAGGATACCTCCAAGCGGAGCAAGGCACCATTTGAGTACAAGCTCGCGCGCGGCGGGAGGCATCTTGCAATGTAGGTACATGCAGAACACAGCATGCGTCCCACTGCCTCGTCAAAAGTTTGAGTATACCATGCCAGAACACCGCAGTACCCAAACTTTTGACCCAGTATTGTGTCCTCATTTGTTCTGAACCACCGCTTACCGAACCTCAGGCACAACGCCGCTGGTGGCTTCCTCTATACCACCGTCGATATTCACACACCCCCACCACGCATGGCGTCAGCCATTGTGTTACCGACCCCCGCAGAGTTGCGAGTGAAAGCGGACGCGTACGACACGCTGATCTGGGATAGACTAAACTTTGATGGTAAGTTGAGCCATCACTGCACAGTGCTGGGTCGGAAGCGTGGTTACTGCATTGCTCCTCTTGGAGCAACGCAATGTATACAAACCATTGACGAGGCGCTGTAAATGAAGCACCAACTTACTGCGTCTTTAGGTCCGGAGATCCAACCTTTTATCGATTCCAATCAGTTTCCCTATCCTAATCTGAAGTCTGGACCTTCAAATCCCATGATGAACATTATTGGGAAGTCATGGTCGACCCTGACGAACTTAAATCTGGATTGGATACTCTGGCGGCATCAAGGCTCGACTGATGATACTCAGGCAGTTAGTGACCTACAACAACTCTCACAACTGAGATTCCCAAATCTACGGTCGTTCCAACTCCGCAATGCTGTAGTTGATGACACAGCGTTGCCAAATGGTGTTTTCCTCTTGGAGGACACGTTTCTCACTTTCATGGAGGTTCACACGAAAATACAGTGCCTTGCGTGGCCGCTGGACCGCGTCTACTCTCACCTAAAGCCGAGCCCTGATGTGTTGACCCGCGCACGGGCTGTTGTAGCTCATCTCTGCAATGTGCTTGTCGAGCTACGGCTGGACAGCTTCTATTCTGGAAACGGTGAGATGAACACCGATCAAGGACGAGAGCCTCATGAACGGGAAGAGCGCATCCGTCGCCGCCGCTTCATCAGCGAGTTCGCCGCTCACATGCGCAAGATTGAACAGTTCAAGCTTGAAGGCGGCGTACCCCGAGATGAGAAAAGAGAGCTAGTACGAGCTTTGCATCATTGTCAGCTAAAGAAGCTCGTGCTCATTGGAGTCACGTTCCCGATCGGTAATACCTGGGGTGTTCGAGGTGTCGATTTGAAGCAGCACGATCCGAGCCACGTATCCGATGCCACACATCAGCTTGAAGAGGAGGATTTCGATGGCATTCTCGCATCTTATAAGAACGGGACTGTCGTTCCCGACAATTTCAGCTTTGAGCCATACTACGGTTGGCGCGCAGAAGCTCCGTTCATGCAGTTCATCGCTCTTCACCACGCATCAACCATTGAGGAACTCAAACTGTGTGGCTACAACGGCAGTCCCATCCTTTCTTACCTGACTCCGATTACTACCCCTCTACTCTACCCTCTACGGCATTTCGACAATCTGAAGCAACTGGTCATATCGTTCTGGCTCTTGACGACCTTCGAGCACCAATATCGCGACACCGAGATCATTCAGTCGTGGATGGATACCCGCTCACCGGCTTCCACGGCGCTTGTTGTTGTAACACCGCCCGCAACTCCTCCAAGTGCGCCAGCCGTGGACCCTGCAATGATGCCCCGGGCTCGCAGTCAAACGTCGAGGCAGCAGAACTTCAATCGCTGGGCTGTCACACTCAAGACGCGCTTCACGCCCAGTGCTCTTGCATATCGCGTTGCAGAAGACATCGCGCCTCATTTGAGTGAGGTGGCCAAGGCGAGACCTGGGGGTGTGCGCGTTCGAGCAAGCTTCTGTCTGGGTACGCGAGAGGATCTGCGGTCTGCCAACGATATCTTCGACCTGGACATCCGCATTGGACGGCAGGGCAAGGTATTGGAATTCATTGGACCGAGAGAGGAGGTGGAGAAGGGGAGGTTCTGGCAGAAGCTGGAGGAGAGGCGGTGGTTCTAGCTGAGCCACCAGGCATGAGGGAGTACGGATTGTTACGATTATAACGATGGCAATGATTAAACGCTGAATTGGCGAACTGGCTTTTGGGTATACCCTCGTATTTTTATTTTTTTGTATGCGGGGGAAGGATTGGCTTTAGGAGTCTGGCTTTGTAGATTTAATACTACCAGATCAATCGCAAGAGCACAGAACTCCCTCATAGCGAGCACACTCCACCCCGTATGTTCTCAATTTTGTCCAATTTGTCTTCAGGTTGCCAAGTCCGTCGTAATCATGCTTACTGACGATACTCCTGTAGGACGCAGCAGCCTTAAACCTGGCCTTCCTAACGCTAGCGCCGGCTAGATGGCTGAACACCGCTATAAAGGTATTATCTGGGTTTTTAACAACGTTCTAGATAGTCAAGGCGACGTCTCCGACCGCCCCTATCAACCGTATCACACTATATACTGCTGTCATTCCAACTATTGCCTCGCCCGCACAGGGGATCAGGAAGAGCAGACCAGTGATGAAGTTAAGGATCATCTTAAGGATGGATCATCTCCGAGTTGGATAGATAGAGAGACCGCATTTAGGATGGTGAGCGAGTTCACTAAGACCACTATACTGGCAAAATGGTCAGCTCGCATCTGACAGTCATCCGGTCCAACAAGTATGCGACGGGTCAGATCTACAGTTGTCGGAGAAGTTAATATGCGCCGTTGTCAGTGGAGGAGAGTGCGTGAAGGAAGTGTGGTTATGTCTGTCGTCTCAGAGGACACTCGCAATCGTGTATCAATCTTCAATATCCATGGCTTATCATTCCATCGCAATTTCTGCAAGAGGTAGTCCTGTATCATAGTCATATCCCATTCGTAAGATACGCTCCCTTGCCTCCCTCTCAAATATAGCATCGACCTTGGTCCTTCATCTTCCTTCCGTCAACCGCGTCAATCAACCAGACGTTGTTTACGTCGCACGGCCATTGGTGATCTTCGAGAGCCCCCGACCAAGATTTCAACCCATCTTTACAAATCATGTAAACCTCTTTAAGATAGCGAAACTGTTGCGCGAAGGTGGGGGCGGGGGTTGTGAACCAATCATGACGCTGGGCCCCCAACTTTCATGCTAAACCCGGTTTGCTTCTTAATAGATTGTTCTGCTAGTAGTGCGCACATGTCTTGACTCAGATATACTCTGTATGTTAGAAAGCGTGCGTTCTTGGACCATGGCGTGCTGAACCGAAACTCTAGCAGGCATATTCTTTTATTATATTCTTCCACATGGGAAGGTGTAGAGAGTTGAATTTTTGTTAAACCTATTGCCGAGGAGCGAGTAGGATTCCGTCGTCTTCCGCGCGTGTAGCGACTCTTTGCTCTGGCCCGGGTAGTGTGCGGACGCTGTTCACAAGTGGTAGGTTCCACCGAGCTCGGGAGTCGGCCATGTTTCCGCATTCTCCGTGTCTATCCTAGTAGCATCGCTAACCTACCATAGTAACAGGCGCTGCGTCGCCGTTGGAGGTTCCTAGAGTCGTTTCCCGCATACCAGCACGTGGGTCACACTGCCTCTGGTGCAGGGGGGAAACAGAAACGATTACAGTAGCTATAGTGTAGTCGCTAACACAAAAGATTGAATTGGTCTTTGTCGGTGCCTGGGTTAAATTGAGAGGTAGAGCGTAAGAAGAGTCTGTTATGTTGGCGTGTGAGGTGGCGGTGTTTGAGCAACTAGAGAACCGCTGCCTTGCTCTGCGCTCTGGCTGGAGAGAGGAGAGCGACTTTGCAGCGAAGCGATCCTCGCGACCTGGATATCCTCAGTCTGTTCTGGTGTTTGAAGAATTAGAACACTGCTATCCTGCTGAGCAATTTGGCCGAAGAGAAGCGATTGACTTTGTAACAAGGGTGTCCTCGCAATTCGGATGTTATCGAGCTGGGTATGTACATCGTCGTACTGTATCTCGAGGTATTCTGTGCGATCGCACTTGTTACCGAACGGCAGTGCTGGGCTGGCAATCTGTGGCGTTGGTGAGGTCGAAGGAGAGCGAGATTCTGATTCGTGTTGACGTATCTTCGCCACCTTCGCTGTCTGACGAGTCCCTCAAAACTTTTTGCGCGACCAAAGGAAATACTTCAAGCACCCGCTGGACAGTTGCGTACATAGTTGTCAGTGTTCTGGTCAAATGCGCAAGGAACTTGGCGAAGTGTCGTAGTGGCGGCCACGGCCCCCACGGCCCCCACGACCATCCCCACCCCCATCCGCCAAAGAGAAGCCACAAAAAGAGCACAAAGCTCGCACTTCTAACTGCTCCAATAATAATAAGCCTTTTACTGAGCATCTGATAGCCAGGGCCGCCAGTCAATACTACCGCCACCATATCTAACCACCCCCAGGCCCCAATTCACCCAAAAACAAAGCCCTAGATGACCCAAGAAATGATGGAGATGCTGGGAATCGAACCCAGGACCTTTCCCACGTACTTGGCATGAATTGAGGATCACCCAGCCATGCTACAGTAGTGCTAAGGGAAAATTATACTACTAAACCACAAGCCTGTTGCCTTAATGAAAAATATGTACAATAATAAATTATATACAAAGTTAATAGGTTTTATAGGCTGGGACACTGCTCAACTGAAATACGTTGATTGACCTAGTTTCCAATAAACGAGATCCTGCGCACGCGCAGGAGTCAGCTTCGGTTTCCAAGCATCCAATAGTCTGAAACACGAAATAGCATTGCAAGCCTCCACTCTATAGAGGCTGAAACCGCCAATAACCTTTTTCAGCGCGTACACGTTCAAGTGAGGCTTGACCAAGGCGCATTTGAGCTGGCGAATTCGTCTTGCCTTTGACTACCTTCCAAAGTGTGTGCCGCAAGGTGATTAACCTCGGCCTTGACAGTCCCCAGGCTCTAAAGATTACTCTTATTCATAGCACTAGACTATACAACTACTAAACAAAGGTAATGGATTCAAGAAGACGCTTCTGCCTTGGATAGTACAATAAGAATCCATTCCACATAAGAAGAGAAGCGCTAACTTGGGAGACTCCCTTGCCCCTAGCTACTAAATTTTGTTTCATTGGAGATACTGCTCACCAGTACTGCAGGTTTCTTAGGGGGAGTCTTGCAACCAGTCGAGAATGGACCTCTGGCTTGATCGCGCGACCGCATCTGGTCGCCATTCTTCGCCCCGTTCCGCAACAGGCTTGCATAGTCGCGTTTGTTGGCAATCAGCCAATGCCTGGTGATTCATACCTACTAAACTGTGGCGGGGAAACATGAGGGGGAACAGCACCTCGAGATTTAGAGGAAACCTCCTGCCGCTTGACATTCGATCAGACAGATGTGGACGAAGAACATTCACAATCGGAATGCAATTCTCTTCAGTTGGCAAATAGCCGAAATAGCCAGCTGATTCCAAGAACCGTGTGAGGAGTGTACGATCGAAATTCGTTACGTGATAGACTATGATCACTATGCTTGGAGAAATCCCAACCTGTCGGAGTCGAAAGGCGACTTCGTCAACATTCATATGTTCAAGACTTGTGTTCCGGGCTGATGAATAGACCCCTTTGGCTTTAACCCGACTTATCTGGCTCCAGAATGGAAGGGAGCTCGCGCTGGAGCTTGTCGATGCGTTGCGATCAAGTGCGCGATGATGATCAATTTTAGTGTTTACCAGGACCTTGCCTGAAACTAGCTCTATCATAGCAAACTCCCAGAGTTGTTGTGATGCAGGCGAGAATTCGTCATCCAAGATGATTAGATCAGTACCGGGCCGCTTATTCTGTAAAATTTCCCCTGTTCGTTTACGGACGACATCGTACTGAGGTTGAATCCTCCACTCCTTCCGGATCGCGTTCTGGAACATTTCTTGCAGCTGTGTAATACTGTGACTGAGAATGCTTTTGTGACTGTTCTGCAACAAAGTGGAGAGATGAAGCGGGCAATACGCGCATCTATGGACTGGAAGCCGGTTGCAGTTCTGGCTCGCGCAAACAGAGCTCTGAGGCCCGGCCTCAATCCCTCTATGCTCCAAGAAACGCCTAAGTTGAAAGTGGATATAGCATCCGACGCATCGATTAGCGAGTCGGAGTATACTAAAACCTCTGCTTTCTCGTCGCTGGAGATGAGCGGTGTCTAAATCAAGTATGGCTTCCTTTGGGCATCGATCGAGGATCATGTGGCTGCTACCACTAGAAGTCCCTCTGCATGTAAGACCCAAATTTCCCAGCCTTACTTCCAAATTCCTGTCTGAGTCTGTCCACAGTTTGTTAGCAGCGACGTTTTATGAAGGAACACGGAATATATGTAGCATACCGTAGACAGCCGTATTACGTTGAAGAACGCGCTGGTGATGTTCCTGACCGAGGAGTTCACAAGGGTAATCAAGCTCCTGCTGTAGTCCTCCATCCTCTGGGAAAGCTTCTTGCATTTCGTCATCATCTTGCATGTCCCGATGGTCGTTGTCGTCACTATCGATGGCATTGTAGATGTCTTTGAGATCATCTCATGAACATCCAAATCGCCATCATCTTCATAAATACCCAAAGCTAGCTCTTTGCGAGAAACTCGGCTGTCAGATCAAGCCTTTCGTGTTGCTGGATGAGTGAGTATAAGGGGATGTCACTGTGTAGTTGTTGCTCTTTCGCCGCTTGCGGTATGAAGTCCGTGGGGTCAATATGTCCGAGTTGAACGTGTAAGTTTCGATGCCACTTAATGTCGTGTCTATTTAATGGCTTGCCAATAGTAGCGCTTCGGCACATTTGGACGGGACACAAAAAGAGTTTGGGAACTTGGTGATCTGGATCATCGGCATGTTGTAAGGTATCCCTGAAGGATTGATATCGTTTCTTATGATTTCGAGCATATTCCTGGGTCTTGAACACCGAGTCACACCCATAATCCTTCGCGAGAGGACATGGCATCTTGACGCCTGAGTGTATATGTGAATGGGCTTTTGCTGTCGTTGAACTTGAGAAGGCTTTAGGACAGTTGTGCTGGTCAGCAAGAGGACATGGATATCGTAAGCCCGCCCTGGTGTACAGAACCGACATGCTGTTTTACGCTGCCCTGTAATGTAAATGTCGCGAGGCAGTCACCATGTGGACAGCGAAATTGAAGATTTTTGTGTACTGTGTTTGCATGACCGTTCGCCCCAGCTCGGGTTTGAAAGACAGATCCGCAACTCTTTTCTTCGGCAAGTGGACATGGATAGCGCACGTTCAGATGTTTTGATCTCGCATGTTCTCGGGCGCCAGTTAGGGTTGCAAACGACTCATTGCAGTCATGTTCCCTCGCAAGAGGACACGGAAGTCTCTTCTTCTCATGCACTTTTCCGACGTGCTCCTTTACTTCCCATGGCAATGAAAAAGTAGCGGTGCACTTCGCGCTTTCAGCGCATGGGCAGGTGAATGCATTAGGGCGATGTTTTTTGCGAACATGATCTGTTAAAGCCGGGAAACCCATGTATGCTCGCTTGCAGCCGATTTCAGTCTGGACTGGACAAGAAACTTTTTCCCCTGAGTGTTTCGAAGATACATGCTGCTTGAGATCCTGATAGGTCGCGAAAGTAGCCGAAGAAGACATATCGATTGACCATCTTCGTCCCTTTGGCAACAACCATGGCCTATGTGGCTGATGATGACATGGTTGGAGGCTTCCATATGAGTCTTGAAAGTCTCATTGCAGCCGTGTTTTTCCGCAAAAATGTATGGAAATGCCTATTAGTAATCAAATCAGCTTGCTATCCCTTGACAGACGAGTGCAGATGATGTTCTACACACCATTATTGCTCTTATCGAACCGTGTGATGCCAACCAGGCTTGTACTTTTTCAGAGACGCTCGGATTGATGTTCAAGGAATAGTAAAGAAGAAATAGCGTGGAAATAAATGTGAATTCAGCCGCCTTTGACTACTTGCAAGATAGAAGTGAGGGGACAAGCCCACCCACCTGCGCGTAAAAAGCAGCAGGAAGAGGAGTAGGGGCAAGAGCAGCAGGCGAAGGTGGTGGAAAAGAGGGGGAAGAGAGGTGGAAGGGGTGGAAGAACGAGAGGGATTGCCTTTGTGACGACCATTCTGACACTAGTTACCCTCTTGCGACGCGAAAGTGCGAATAAAGCTAGCAAGCTTCTTGGCACCTTCGAGAGGAACCGAGTTGTAATTGCTGGCTCGAATTCCTCGCACATCACGGTGACCTCTCAACCCAGTTAGCCCCAAGGTGACCCCTTGCTGTAGAAAAGTTTCCTCAACAGCATCGCCACCTTCAATCCTGAAGCAAATATTCATGCGTGACCGCACTGTCTTGTCAGGGACAACCTTGTAGACATCAGGGCGGGCTTCGAGGGCCGTGTAGATAAGCTGAGCCTTCAATTCGGATACAGCTTGCTGTCCTTGGACCTTGTCTGGGTACTGTTGCAGCAGCTTCTTCAAAACCCGGCCCGCTATATATACACTGGAAATGTCTTGGTTAGTTGAGGCTAGTTCTTCAACGAATGCACGTACTCAAAGATGCTTAGTGTGTTATAAAGACTATTGCTCTTAGCAATAGTCTCAAACTCGAGAATACGAGGAGGGAGAGGAAGGGCCAGTTGTTTCATCAAGGCCGCAGAAGGCTGTGGTAGCAAGTTCTTCTTGATAACGACCACGGTGATACCGGTACATCCTAGATTCTTCTGGGCGCCGAAGAAGATTGCAGAAAAATTCTGTATCGGTATCTTCCTTGAAAGAATGTTGGAGCTCATGTCAGCAACGACAATTGGTTGATGATGACTCGGTTCAAGAGACTTCGGAAATCGAGGGAACTCGACGCCATCAACAGTTTCGTTGTCGCAGTAATATACCATAGCAGCGTCCTCGGACAAGTTCCAAGTCCTCTCTTCCGGTATGGCTCCAAACTTGCCGTCATTCAGCTCACGGCTATCCGCCACAATATTGACATGCTCGGAGCCGAAAAGTCGCTCAGCTTCAGCTGCTGCCTTTTGAGACCAGCCACCAGTGATGATGTAGTCGATCTTGAGGTTCTTCACGGCCAACTTGAGCTCCTGCATTGAGCTGTCATCTGGCCCGAGCTCTTTGTGTTTACGGGCAACCCATGCGCCAACCAAGTTGTAAGCCATGGCCGAGAACTCGCCTGAGCCGCCACCCTGCATGAAGAGGATCTCGTAGTCGTCTGGAATATCCAGGTAGGAAGACAGGTCAGCTTTGGCCTCGTTGATGATAGTAGTGGCTATCTCCGACCGGTGTGAATGCTCGGCGATGCCTAGACCAGTATCCCTGTAGTTGAGAAGAGCCTGGGAGGCATCCTCGAGGACGTCGGTTGGCAGCAGTGCCGGGCCTGCACCGAAGTAGGTGATGTCTGATCTGGTGGGCATCCTGTCAACGGGTGGAATCGTATCAACGTAGGACTGCTAGGGCTTGAGCATCTGGCTTGAAGAACTTTCCGTATAGAGTTCGTAGAAATTTGGTGGGTGGCGGGGGGCGGTGTTTCTGGAAAGTGCCCCGCAGTGCGGTGGATGGATAATGTTCGGGGTCGGAACTATAAAAGGCCGCGAACCGTTGTTTTGGGGACAGGACTTGCTGACATGTGCCTGGGCTCTAGATAACATTATGAGCACTGCTAGGGCGAAACGCCTGGACGCGCCTCCTTCTTTAAGTAAAGGATCTTATCGTTGCTACATATATCTCTGTTCTTCGCTTCTAGGTTCTGACCGTCAAAAAGCAGATCGTTGCCGTCGCGCTAGCCGAATTAGGGCGCGTTAGAGCTGCAAGGCTTTCCCTTTTCCAAAAGTTACAAAACAGTAATAGGACCTTTAGACACGGCGCGCAAGACCACTTATATAGCACTATAGGATGGTAGTCCCACTAAACCACATCCCCTGTTAGTGATTTGATGAGACCTGGAACGGCAGCAAGTCCTACAAAGCAGTCATTGAACTGCCCACTGCGTGATAGCGATAGATGCTGGATTGTGGGACGTGAATGTGGAGCGGAGGAAAGAAAGAAAAAAAAAGTCTAGATGCGTACCGAGCGTCGAGCCCGTTGACGTCCCCACACAAACGAAAACGCGGAGAAGATTTTTTTTTTCCCGCAGCTCGAAATTCGCCTGGTGGTTGATAACGGATGCGAATGTGGTTCAATGGAATTTGAACTAGAAAGGTATTAGTGTTCTTTTCGAAAGGTAAAGTTCCGAGTTTGACTTTGGCAAGATTCTTCGCGGACGGCGATTGCATCTTCGTTGCACGCAACACGCTCTTCCTCTGTGCTCGTGGCTTCTACACTCCTCATATACGTTTACACCAACATAGCCCTAACAGTTTTGGACTAGTAAAGAGCTTGTGCTTCGAGAATAGGCAGCCCGGTCTATACTCTTTCCATGGGATGAGTGGACAACAAGTCGACACACGAGGCTTTTGATGCAATGCAAGCACATGCAATGAGAACAATAACTTCACTGGAGATGACTTCACGCCCGACAAAACGCCGACAAGCAATGCTCCAGTCCACATACATCAACGCACGACAATCATTGAAGCAAAGCGCAAAAAAGTCATCCAAACACCCGTTCGCGTAAGACTAATTCAAATTGCTTTCCCAGACGCTCGAGCTATGCATGTGTAACAACGACGTCAACTACCTCCCATGCAAATGCAAAAAAACCGCTAAGTTCGTAACAAAAATCCACGTGATCAAGGGAAGAAACGGTGCCTCAGCGGAGCCGTGACCATCTGGCTGAACTGTAATGTGAACGAGAGAAATATGTATAAGTTGAACGATATGATTGTAATAAAAAAGTGGGCTATGTACATGAGAAGCCGCTAAAACGAGAAGGTGGTATAGAGAATGGAAGTGAAAAGAGGCTTGGGCCCAATGCTTGACCCAGCCTCAAAGTGAAGCGAAGAGCGTGGGTCCAATGCTATGTGACCCAGCTTTGAAAGTTGAGAGTAGCGACCAACAAGTCTCTCCGCATGTAGGGAGAGAAGACTTGTGAAGGTGCCGACCGTGGCCAGCGGCGCTGCTTCTCATGGCATCTGTCTCTTGGTCGTCTCCTAGACGGACAAGACATGCATATCCTTCTGATCGGGCGTGTGTGGCGCATTGAAGGTAAAGCCTGCGGCTGCAACCTTGCCCTTGTGGGCGGCCAGACCTAGCCCGACTTCGCGCATCCGTTCAGCACCCTTTCCGGGGACGGGGCGCTTGTCTTTGTGGCACTTTTGCTTTTGCATCTTTTTGTAGAGTTGTTCTTTGCGTCGCTGGCGCTTCCTCTCTAGACCGACCTTGATGTCAATGGCCCGGCGGACGGGGAACTCGTTAGGGGTATCCTCATCATCGTAGTCGATTTCTGGTGGTTTGTGTGTGACCGGAGTTCGGGGCATCGACGACGTCATTGTTGGGACGGGGCGCTCTGCTAATCCTGCGAATTGGATCGACATAGTCGTGCGCTTGGCGGACTCGACGAGATATGATGACCCTCTGCGAGTAGGAGGCGGCGACTTTAGACGAGCCGGAGCAGGTGAGCGCATCCGCTTGGGAGACTGTCCGAACAGTTTGCGGGGAGGCGGAGATCGATGGACCGTACGTTTGATGGGTGCAGGTGATCGGAGACGTTTAGGCGACTGGGCTGGTGAACGTCTCGCTGGAAGGGGTTTGCGGCGGCCCCGGAAATCAGCGTTCACCGCTTCCATCTGACCGTGGAGCATGAAGTGGTCGCTTTCAGATGCCAGGTGATCAGGCTCGGAATCTTCGTCTTCCTCGTCCAGCTCCGGATCCGAGGTCGGGAAGGTGGGGTCCACATCTTGAGGAGTCTTCTTGTGTCGTGCTTGACGCCTACGCTCCAGCGCCGACAAGTAGGCCTGCTCCAGAGGGCGGTCCTCATCGAGTGTTCCGCAAACGAAATCCGTGCTATCCGGGAGCTCTGGGCTGGGAACGCGAATGTTGACCGGTCGAGTCTTTCGTCGTTTGATCTTAATCTCTGGTATGAAACGATGCTCGCTCTCCGTGGATCCAACGGAGGATTCAGAAATGCTGCGACGGCCAGAGGAAGGGCGGATGTGATCTAGATGCTCAATCGAGGTTGCTGCTGTCGAGCGTCCAGGGGTCCACCAATTGTAATCGGAACCTGCATCGCTGTCGTCGTCCGAAACAGCAAAGCCTTCCTCATTGTCGGTTTGAAAGCCCTCGTCAGACGAAACATCGGCTGCATCGCTGTCCTCTGCTTCTTCCTTCTCTTCCGCATCATCGTCCTCAACGCCCTCGTCCTCGTCCTCGTCCTCGTCCATCTCATCGTCATCCACGAGAACATCGTCCTCTTCCTCGTCGTCCAAAGCTTCCTCTTCAGCTTCTTCGCCGAGTTGACGAAGATTGTTCTCGATAACGAGGGTGTCCTTGATCGTCAGAGGCCGTCGATGGCAGGTAGATTCTTGAGTCCACTCCTCCACCTCTTCCTCTGAGCTGGCAAACTCATGGAAACGGAACGCTTCAGTTCGTGCCAAGTCGGAGTTGCTGCTGAGGCGGCGAGAGCGATCAGAAATGCGAGGTTTCCGAACGGATACAGGTGAGGGGTTACGGATCGTCGAATCAGACCCACGATGGGCTTTGAGGGACGCCTTGGAGCTGTTGCGCGGCCGTGGTGGAGGTGCCGGGCTAGCAGCGCGGATGGCACGTGGCTTGGCCGGTGCATCTGTCGATATCTTGGTGGGGCACGCGAACTTGATAGTGCAAGGTCGCTTGGGTGGCCCTTCACTCTGCTTTGGCTCGGGCACGGTCTTGGCAGCCTGGGGCTCGGTTTTCGTCTCTTGCTTTCCACCACAAGCAAAAGTGATACACCGTTTCCGGCCAAGGCCAGCCTCCACCTTGTTCTCCGAAACGACAGGAACGGGAGGATCTTTTAAAACGGGGACGGTATTCTCTCCGTCATATCGCACGATAGTCACTGGTTGTCCAAGCGGCTTGGTGGAGACGGGGAGCATGTTGTGGGACGAGACGGGAGGTAGCGGCGGGCTCGGCGTGCTTGTACGCGTGCCAGGGCTTGTGATGCCGCCGTCACTTGTCAGCTCGGCAGTGGAGATGCTGTGGTTGCTCCAGGTTGAAGTACATGACATGCCGCGGGGGACATGATCAGCGTGTTCTTCGACGGGTGATGTCTCGTTAGAGTGGAGCGCAGTCGACAGCAGCGACGTTTGGCGCTGGTAACGCGGGGCGTGCTTTTCGAAGGCGCCTTTGAATGATCCGTGTAGCTCGAGGGCAGACGGTCGTGGAGTGCGCTGTAAGTCGGGAGGTTCGTCCACGTCGGCCAGCATCTCGTCTTCAGAGGACATGGAGGGCGCGGCGTTTGTCGGGGTGTTGAAGGTTGTGTGGTTGAGCTGTGGGCCATGGCTGCCGAGCTCGTTTTGTGCCATGGTGTGCAGCTGCGGCGGTTTTCAAACGGGATCGGGGGGCAACACTGCTCTTGGCGGGTGAGTCGCGGGGAGCTTGGATGTAAATAGCAATTGGAGCACCCGGGGAGGTTAAGCCGTGATTGGTGATGGTGATGAATGTGGCAGTGGTGGCGGAGAAGAAGCGAGATAGTACCGAAGTGGGTGTAGTGTGGAGTGCAGGGCAAGGCCCCGAAGGACGTATTGTTATGATATAGAAAGCAGCATGGTGAAGATGTAGAAGGGTAGTCCTAAAACAAGTTTGAACAAGGACTGGGGCCCTGTCAGAGGTGTCAAGCAGTGAAACGGGTCCGGAGTGGTGGCAGTGCGGAGCAAGCACCTCGCGCACACCAAAGTGGCCGGGAAGTGCGGCGAGGCAGGTGGAGGAAGCGTGGAGCGGGAAGGGTGAGGGCGCACACGTTCGGAAAGGGGAGTGTGCGGGTTCAAGAGCGCGGACAGCAGACAGCGTTGGGAGGGCGGAAGAAGGCGAGCGACGGGCAGGCAGGCTCTGCAGGCGGCATCCAGCGCAGCAAACGCCCGGTAATTATTCATCAGCGTGCCAGCGCCTTTAGATGTAACGCGTGCAGACGGGCCACCCGCCAGCATACGGCTGTGTCAGCAGCGTTTCGCCACGCCACGCCGCATCGGGAGCGTTTCGTACCGACTCAAAACGCGGCGGACAGGCGGGCAGGGCAGGCGGGCAGGCGGGAAAAACCTGCTTCTGGACCCTGGATTGCCGTCGTTGCCAGCGCGCCATTGCCGCACGCCGGGAAGCGGCTTGTCCCTTTAGGCCTGTCGCCGAGCACCCGCGCTCGCTTCCACCCCTCGCCATGCCATGCCATGCGTGCATACCATCACCCACCACACAGAGAAGTCCCTCACGCAGTCCCAGCCTCTGCCCGCACCGCACCGCCCCGAGCGCCGAGCACCGCACACCGCACACCGCACACCGCGCACCTCCAGCGAGCCTCAGCCTTTGTCTGCCGCCAGCATTCTCCGCGTTGCGCTGTCCGCTGCCCTGCCCCTCTTACACGCATCCTCACCGCTGTTCACCGCTTTTCCTAGATACCGGTACCACCTGCCGCCCTCCAGCAAGCCCTCACTGCCTAGCAGCGCCGCTTGTCCCCGGCCAGAGACTGTCGTCTGACCCCTCAGCGAGTGCTTCCCGCCAGCATCCCACATCGAGGGCATTGGCGTTGCTACATGCACCTCACCCCACCACCTCCCCGGCCATCTCTCGTGTACTCCGTGTAGCCACGCGCACGCCTTCTGGGATCATGCCCAATTCGCGCCTCTGGTTCGCTGGAGCTCACTTCCCAATTCTCGAGAAGCGCTGCTGCCGGCTTGACCCCTACCTCGCAGCTTGATGAGACCCTGGTGGCTCTGACGTCAAACGAGCTTCGACTTGCATCGTGCGAGCGGACCGCGGATGAGCTTCGCCCGTGTTGTTCCGCTCCCATACCAAGACTGGGTAATAGCAAACGACATCATCGGTGCGAATCGGTCAGTGCAACGCTCCGGTCGCGCGGGCCGCGGCCATTTACTGTGCCACTGGGCAAAACATGTGTAAAGACATGTGTACGCCGTATGCGGGTAGTTGCGCCATCTCACAGCTGCTAAACTGATGGTCACTGCACGTACCCCCGACAAGTCATCCGCCTCATTGTGAGCATCCATGCCGCTCAGAGCAACTGGCTTTCCTCGGCCACCGATCCAACTGACAGGCCGTAGGGCTGAACAGCGAGCCAAGTCCGAGTCGAGTCCCACTTCTCCAGTATTCAACCCACTATCAACCTTAACGCGACCCACCAGCCTTTCCTGGTTCATCGCCATGTCAACCGCGCTGCACCGCCAACGATTCCGAAGCAGCACCTCCATCCCTCTCGCCCTTGACGTTGCGTTCCCCCACTACCACAGCCAAGCATAGCACGCCCGTTAATTCTGCAACACCGTTTCTCCGCCGTCGCACAACCAAGACATCCTCACATACCGAGTAGTAGCCAAGCACACACCCAAGCTTCTCGGCGGCCGCCAGCTTCGCGTCGATCACCCGCCGCCGCATCGGCGAACTGCCGAAGAATGCTGTGTCTGCGGCCAAGAGTGGGACTTATTGCGGTTGTAACGGTGTTGTGCGTGAGCAATTGCAGGGACTCGTAATCGCTGGAATGGCCAAGGTGTGAAGCCAAAACTCCTTCCTTCCGGTGGAGTCTAGAACTGGCGCCTTCGAAGCCGGATTAGGCATCTGAAGGGGGTGCAGGTCTCACTCTCCACTTAATAGAGGCTCCCAAGTCAACCCTCGACCAACATTGTAGACGTAGAACCTCGTAACTACATGATAATCGCCTTACTGTCTGTTTCATTCATCTACCCGGCCCCATAGTGATCATATACGACATACATGACATAGTTTCTAGAAGTGTTACGTCTTCGGAACTCACTGGATAAGACCCAATCCACATGCAACCATCTGCCGCACGCAGAGATAGTCAAGGACTTGCTCCTCACTTCCCTCAGACGCTCTCGCAAAGCACCCCGGACAGCATGCACGCGCACCGTCACGCCAACCAACACAGAAAGTAAAAGCTGCAGAGAGAAGACTGGATCGTCCATTCGGTGTACCTTACAAAGCTATCCAATACAACATACACCCAATATGATATGATACATCCCCACCCCATGCGCCCATCTATATGCATCCCTATCCCATCCCATCCCATCCCAAACAGGCATTATTACCACAAGAAGCCCCACGTTTTCCTGTTCATTTGATTTCCTTCTTACATGGCCCCCCATCCCATGCCCGCATTCTCGTATCAAGCAAGCATTCCATTCCACGCTACGTATTCCTATCTTTCTGCTCCTTCTCGTACTTTGCAATCAGCTCCTTCTGCAGCTGCATCGGCGCGGGGCTGTAGTGGCTGAACTCCATGGAGAACTCGCCCTTGCCCTGCGTGCTGGCTCGCAGCTGCGACGAGAAGCCAAACATGCTGTTCAAGCTGCAGTCGGCGTAGACGGTGAAGTCCTCGGGGCCGATTTCCGTGTCGTTGATGACGGCGTTGCGCTTGTTGAGGAGGCCGACGACGCTGCCTTGGAACTCGTTGGGCGCCGTGATGGTCGTCTTCATGAGGGGTTCGAGCACCTGCGGCGCGCCCTGCGTGAAGGCCTTGCGGAAGGCTTGCTGCGTGGCCATCTTGAAGGACAGTTCCGAGGAATCGACGGCGTGCGTGGCTCCGTCGTTGATGATCATCTGGGTGCCTAGCACTCGGTGGCCGAGCAGGGGTCCTTTCGCCGTCGACGCGTTGAAGCCCTTCTCGCAAGCGTACAGGAACTTCTCCGAAATCGTGCCACCGGTAATCTGCTGTTCGAACTTGTTCTCACCCAGCGAGTCTGCAGGCTCCATCCACCCAACAACACGAGCGAAATCTCCAGATCCACCCGTCTGCTTCTTGAGCGTGTGGTCGAAGTTGACGCGCTTGGTCATGGTCTCGCGGTAAGCGACCTGCGGCTGGCCAGTCTCGCACTCGACCCGGTATTCTCTGCGCATGCGCTCGACGTAGATGTCCAAGTGGAGCTCACCCATACCCGAGATCACCGTCTCTTGCGATTCGGGATCAACGTGTACCCGGAAGGTGGGGTCTTCACGGGTGAAACGGTTCATAGCTTTGCTGAAATTGGGGGTATCCTTGGTGTGCTTGGGTTTGATCGATAGCGAGATGACTGGTTCAGGAACAAACATAGAGGTCTAAAGAATTAGCACGTGGCGTTCAGCCCCTTGGAGCATCACTCACCATTGTGTAACCGAGGGAACCATCGGTGAAGGTGTCTCCGGAGGCGCAGTCAACACCGAACACAGCGCAGATCTCACCAGCACCAATTTCTTGCACTTCTTCCATGTCGTTCGAGTGCATACGCACAATCTTCGGGACCTTGACCTTCTTGTCTGACCGCGCATTGAACACGTTCATGCCCTTTCGCAGCGTACCCTGGTAAACTCGAATATATGTGAGCTGTCCGAAGTTGCCCTCTTCCAGCTTGAAGGCCAGTCCGACAAAGGGCAGGGAGTTGTACGACACCAGCTTGACAGGAGCTTCCGCACGTTTCTTGTCCAAAGCCATGTTCTCGACCTCAGCGGGGTTCGGCAGGTAGTCGCAGACTGCATCAAGCATCGGTTGGACGGACTTGTCAGCCAAGGCAGAACCCATGACCACGGGCGTGAACTTGAGAGAGATGGTCGCTCTCCGGATAGCGGCCTTGATCTGCTCCTTAGTCGGCTCTTGCTCGTCGAGGAAGAGTTCGGCGATCTCATCGTCGACATCTGCCAGTGTCTCAATCAACTTCTGCCTCTTCTCCTTGCAGAGCTCTATCATATCCGCAGGAATCTCATCCGTCTCCCTGATGGTCTCTCCCTTGGGCCCCTCGTTATAAATAGCCTTCATCCTGATCAGATCCACCACCCCCAAGAATCCGTCCTCACGACCAATGGGTGCCTGGATCGCCGCAGCAGGTATGCGCAGCTTTTGGTTGATCTGCTCAACAGCCTTCCAGGGGTTCGCGCCCATACGGTCCATCTTGTTCACAAAGGATATCCTAGGAATGTTGTATCTCCTCATCTGCCGATCGACAGTGATGGTTTGACTCTGAACACCGCTGACGGCACAAAGAATCATGACCGCACCGTCCAGCACTCGCAGCGCACGCTCGACCTCAATCGTAAAGTCGATATGTCCAGGAGTATCGATCAAGTTGATGTGGTATTTCTCGTCCTTTCCATCTTCCTTCTTGATCCAATCACAAAAGGTAGCCGCGGACTGGATGGTGATACCCTTTTCACGCTCGAGGTCCATGGAGTCCATTTTTGCGCCGACGGCATCTTTGCCTCGCACTTCGTGTATGCTGTTGATACGGCCGGTGTAGAAAAGAACGCGTTCCGTTGCGGTGGTTTTTCCAGAGTCAATATGTGCCTGTTGTCCTGTCAGCACTACATCCCTAAAGCGCACCTCTTCTCAAACGCGCGGAGCGGTCGTAAACATACAGCAATACCAATGTTGCGGACTTTCGATAGCCTCACAGCTTCGAGGGGATTTAGGTTTTCGACAATTGTCTCTTGCGACAAGGTGCTAGGGTCCAAGGCCGCCTTCTCCAATCTGTGGCAATTAGCCTCTGGCTGCTCCGCTCGCCACGAGATTCCTCGAACTCACACTGCCGCCGCGGACTGCCATCTCCTCTGGCCTAAGAGTCTCTGGCTGTTTTTCCATGCTTCCGTCTTGGTCCCGCAGGTGAACTGAGTTCGTGATGCCGCCACGGTCGAGAGCGCGCATCGCGAGGGAGTTCGAGCGGCCGAACGCGCGGAGGTGCGGAGGCAACTTTGGGCAAGCGACTGCGCCCGAGCAAGAGATTGCACACGCATCGTGGCCAATTGATGATCGACCAGGAGAAGACCAAATGAATAAAAGAAAGGACGACGCTGAGGTCTGCTGTTGTGCTGCTCTCCCGAAGCACGCCTCTCCTCGAGAAAAGTTGAGCAGGGATCATTAGACCCTGTTCGCCCTGGCAAGACGTCATCACGTGACACACGATCGATCGATCACTTCACATGCGATTGGGCACGCTTTCCATGCGAAAGACGCTGTGCACTGGGTCATTTCGAGAGACAGTGTTACGCGGTAAGCCGTTTTTTTCCGCACAACATGAACTGAGTGGATTCGTTGTGATCCGGGGTATTGATCCTGCCCATAACCGCGGACAGTCCTTAAAACAAGCCTTCTAGTACTCCAACGCAATGCACACAAAACAGACCTCGTCCAATAACAATGTAAGCTTCATCGGTCCCGATCAAGCTCTTCCCTACTAGATCGCCGCTGGAGGCCAGTGACTCTTCCAACAGCCTCGAAACCCCTCCAGATCGCGGTGACGGCCGATGAGCCGGCCTCCCTAAACGAGCTACTGAGCTCTACAGAACGCTGTCGAGGTATCTCTTGAACTCGCTCATCTCCGTCTTCATCCCAATTGGCCTCAACATCAGCATTGGTAGGGTTGGGTGAAATGGGCAACGGTCGTGAGGCTGATGGCGAATCGTTACGGCTCAAAACAGCTTGTGCCTGCACGTCATCCGCAAGTTCGTCACTGAATAAATCACCGGACTCTAGTCGCGAATCGGCATGGTCATGGTAGGACTGCGACAACGAGCGTACAACATCTCCTTTGCAAATAGGGCAGGTCCGTCGTCGAGTGACTAGCCAGGGCGTGCTGCAGTATGTTAAACATAATTCGACGACCTTTAGAGCTTGACTTACATGCAGTCCGCATGGAATTCGTGGCCACACGGCAGGCTCATCACTTGACTGATGCCGTCAACGTACTCTTCCAAACAGACAACACACTCTCTCTGCCGGCCCCCGTACTTGCGCCTCCAAGCGGCCAATCCGGACTCGCGCTTCTCCTCTTCCGGTGTTCGGTGGATCGGACGAACCGAAGAGGATGTCGCTGGTACTTCAGGCTCGGACAGAGACAGAGGCCGCGACTGTGACGATGTGGGCGGTGGCGACTCGTGCTGAAGAAGTGGGGTGGTAGGCGAAGAAGCGCTTGGTGTCGCCGAAGGGCTACTGTCGCTGATTGTATGGTAGGTGCGGACGGGAAGGCGGTCGACGAGTGACTTGGGAGCTCGCCAGCGCCGACGCCGGATACGGGATCGAAGGAGAAGTAATGCGTATACAACGGTCAAGGTGACTAGAGGACTGACGACTAGGACGAGTAACGTGTCGAAAAATGGAGAGGTGGACATATTGGTAGGGGAAAGTGTCACCCAGAGGCCTTCATGCGGAGCGGAGGGTTTATTGTCTTCAGCTTGTTTGTTCGCGGAAGACGTGGTGCTGCTTTCCTTGACATCTCCATGTGTCAAAAGCCCCTTCTCTCCATCTTTGACTTCATTCAATCCCGTAGGCCGAGTCACTTCTGGGGTAGTCTTAGATGGTGAGGAACTAGCAAGAAGGGCGGGATCACGCCAGTCTTGTTCACCGATGATGAAGTCTTGTGGGGTATGCGTAGCCGCGACCTGCGCAGTCCTGGTCATTGGCTTCGCCTGGCCTGCATCTTCGGTGTTCGCCCAATTCAACTTGCCGCTGTTGGGAGGCCTGCGAGTAGCATCTTTCGAAGGAACGCCGTTGGGAATTTTGATGCCAAAGCCAGTCAAGATGGTGCTGAACCAGCCCGCTTCCGATGAGCTACCCAGGTGATTTTTCTCTGAACTGGCCCGCTGAGTCTGCTTGGACTCTATAGGGGAAACGTCTTCTTTTTGCTCCAGTTCCAGCTTCGTGGTGTCTTCTGGCCGTGAACCAGGCAGAAATTCCCCCTTGGGCAGTAGCGACGAAAGTAAATGGGCGGTCGTGTGCGATGTGAAGAGAGCTGGGATGGTGATGTTGGAGGTATCGCCACGGGCGTACATCCGAACGAGAGCTCCTCCACGCTGATCATCTCCGACTATCAGCGCCACGCCACCACGTTTTTGGGCCCATTTGACCTTTTCTAAGAAACCACATCCACCGCGTTTCAGCAGAACAACCTTGGCTGTGATCTCTGCAGCTTGTTGGAGCGACTCAATGTCGGCATGTTCTGGTGTCTTTCCAATCCGGTACTTGGGTAACAGTGGAAGCCTTGGCTGAAGGTGGTCATCTGTACCGTCATTGTCGGCGAGAGATCTTTCCGAGACGTGGACGGCGCCATGAGGCTGCTTCGTTAATGGGTTTTTGCTTTTCTCCGCCATGTCCATGTCTCTGTGCCCAGCACCGTGGGTAGTTGAAGGGGTATCCTCGGACCCGTCCCAATCCGGGATATCACTGCAGCCCAGCTCACCACCCTTCCCCATGGAATCTTCTCCGAAGCCACTTCCGATCCATAGCGGGCCGCTGATGCTCCCCGAAGGTAGCGAGGGACCAAAGGCAGCTGGACGAGCGAGGAAGAAGGTAGAGTTGTCGTCGGTCAGGCTGATGATGGCGGATGGAGGAAAGAGCGAGCCGGGCGACGTGAAGGAGAACAAGGTCTCGAGTGTGCCCTTCTCTTTCGCAGGCACGGCGCTGGTGTGTGATTCCTCCACCTGCGAGCCATAGACCAGGTACAGCAGCAGTGTGATGGTGATCAAGCTGGTGGCTAGCGAGAGCAGCAGCCGAAGCGGGCGCATGTTGGGCGGCGGCGGCGGCGGCGATCAACGGGACTGTGCGGGGTGGGTGAGAACAGCAAGATATGCTGAAGCTCTACGGTCGTCGGCGCATCCGGCAGAGGCCTTCTGGGACGCTGGCGAGCGCAAAGGCACGATGCAGGGCGGTCGCGAGACAGGTCACAGCACGCGGGCAGGTCGATGACGCGGTAATGTGATGGGCGGGGGTGGATGGTCTGGCCAACAGCGGCGAGGCGGATACGAAGAGGCGGATACGAAGAGGCGCACACGCAGCAGGGAGGACGAGGAGCAAAGGGAAGAGGAGGCTGACAACCGAGGGAGAAGCAACGAAGACAGCAACACGGCGCGCGGCAAGAAGGCTCGTCGATTTGTTGCTCTCTCGCCGCCTGCCCGCAACCCGCAACGCAACCCGTGCGCGCTAGGTCGGTAAATAAAGCGCGGCCTCGCGACGACTGCACGTTTCGGTCACACCTCACCACCCACGGCCGCATCTGGACGCCCGCCCCGTGCTTCCGCTGGCCCTTCCGCCATGCCTCCATCCACATCCAACCTTGAGTCGCGGGTGTGACCCTCCGCCTGCATCGACCACTCCCACTCCACGCCCGGATGAGAAGCCCGCACTGCAGATTCCCATCGTTGACACGTGCCTGCCTGTTGTGCGCCGCCAAGTGGTGTGATTGTCCCTATTGCGGAGAATCTTACGCCTCCCCGCAAGCAGCTGGATGCAGCGAGACGCTCTCGGTGGCCCACGTAGGCCCACATGTAACCTCGCCTTCGACCACCTTCGAGCAACATCGTGCACGAGCTTCCCCTCAGCATCTCTTTCTTGATGTCGGACATGTCGCAATACGCGAGACTGGATTTACATGTTCGAGAACCTTTCTAGGAGACTGTCTTACTGCATCGCACGAGGGACCCGAGCACTGTAAAATTCCCAACCATGACAGAGGCCGACAGTACTCAGACATCCATCTCCCAGCTGCCTTTGATAAACCGACCCAACTGGGACCATCTTCGAAACTTCTACTCTGCAGGCGCGCCACAATCCACCATGTTATTTCCCCACCCTCTTACCTCAGGAAAGTGCCTCCCAGCCGTGAATGCTCCTCGTGCCTCAATCGTGACTACCACTTCTCCTTGTCGTCTTGCCTTGTGTTGCCCTTCGTCTTCGCGCTCCATCCCTGACCTTCCTCTCGACCTGTTCCCTAAACTTTTGTTTGCCACAGTACACATCTAGCCCCTGTCCTATTCCTGCATTCATCAGCCCTACAACCTATCACTTCCCTACCAATCCATCTTTGTCATTCTATTTGACCTGTTTCTCTCTTTCCAAAGCGCAGCGTCTCGGACGTTTCCGTCACCGACTTCGCACCACGACTATTAGTACTCAGCCCTTCATCACCCGCCTACCATGAACAATGTCAACAGGCCTGCCGAGAGCTTTATGGTCTTCCCAGGAATGAAGCCGACCTACACTGAAGATCCGAACCGCCCTGGTGAGAGGCGACTACCCGGCTTTTCGTGGCTTCCAAACAGGGTCCGCCATCTATTCATCTCGATGCTGGGCGAGTTTGTCGGCACTGCGCTTTTTCTCACTTTCGCATTTGCCGCCACTCAGGTTGCGAACACGCCCCCCAACAAGACCGTCGACAACCCCGCAAGCACATCCACGCTCCTATATATCTCTTTGGCTTTCGGCTTTTCGCTGCTTGTCAACGTCTGGATATTTTTCCGCATCAGTGGGGGGCTCTTCAATCCCGCCGTACGTGCCTATATGTTCTGTCACATCAGCCTCACTGACTTCCTGACAGGTTTCGGTAGCATTGGCTCTAGTCGGTGCTATCGGCTGGGTAAAGGCGTTTCTGCTCATCCTCGCTCAAATAATGGGAGCTATTGCCGCAGCGGCTGTGGTATCTGGCCTACTTCCGGGTCCCTTGGCTGTTCGGACCACGTTGAGCGATGGAGTCTCGGTTACACGAGGTATCTTCATCGAAGCGCTCTGCACTGCTGAGCTCATCTTTGCCATTTTCATGCTGGCTGCAGAGAAACACCGAGCAACGTTCCTTGCCCCTATCGGGATCGGTCTTGCCCTTTTCATCGCTGAGTTGGCTGGTAACAAAACTCCATGTACCCTTGCTTTGCTTAGTGCTGACGCTGGACAGCTGTCTTCTTCACCGGAGGCTCATTGAACCCAGCTCGTTCCTTCGGTCCCGACGTCGTTCTCGGGAAATTTGACGGATATCACTGGATCTACTGGATTGGGCCCCTCCTCGGAGCTATCATTGCTGTGCTCTTCTACCGGTTGATCAAGTTCCTAGAGTATGAGACAGCCAATCCTGGTGCCGATGGCGATGGGCGCGAAATTCATTATGATGACCGATATGCCGAGGAAGAGGCCGGACCTTCCCGACGAGCAGGTAAGTCACTTATTCACGTACACCTAAGGGAGATATGCTCATACTAACAGGGCCTTAGTGTATGAGAATACCGATGGCACAAACGACTCTGACTTCCTCCCTCCATTTCATCCTCTGAACAAGCCAGTCTCTGAGCAGCAAAAACCCACTCTTCCACATCATCATGTCAACGGTGGTACATGGACTGAAATGGGTGCGATTCCACTGTCAGATCTTCCCAAAGAGCCTCCTGCGACTTTCCAACACGGCGGTGATGGCCACTATTCTATCGATCATCCTAACGAACGACCCCGCGCCCAGCACCTTCCCAGATCGTACTTGACGCGCTCACGCTCACAGCCTTACTCTGAGTCCCAATATGAGGAAGCGTCCGAGCAGAGCTATCGCAGCGGTCCAAGCGTTGAATCAGGAGGCTCGGATGGCAGCTCGACGTCTGGCTCTTGACATGAGGACACATCGATCGACCCAGACTGTATCGAGGGCTACCTGTACTATCCTCTCTGTTGGCTACCGCATTTCGTTCTCCGCGCCTGCTTTTGCCCTTCTTGACAGTAGGTGCAAAAGAGTAATGAGGCGGTCCTGTCATTTCAAGATGGGTACCTTCCGGAATCTCGTGGGTTGTTTGATGTGATTGCAAAGAATCGTCATTACACTTGTCTCTTTGGTGTCTTCGTATGTGCGCCTTTCATTGTCTATGTACATCCACTTCTCAGTTCTGTCTTATCGTTGCTTCTCGGTACAGTAGTGCTACTGCATGCCTATGCATTACCTATCCTGGACATAGTGTACTCAGATTTTGTACCTGGCGCTATATTCTCCGGTCATGCAAATACCTCCAACGGAAATGCATTTGCCATAGCCTGGTATCCAGCCACATTTGGATGTAGCCCATCGCCTCCATTATATTTACTGTCCATCTTTGTCGGATCCCCCTTGTTCTCAATCGCGCCAGCAAAGTCAACAACAAAGTCAAAGTTTCCTTTCGCCTTGATGAAGTCATTCACCTGCTTACGCGCCTGCTCATGCCCGGCACTGTAATAACTATTCCCGCCAAACGGCGTGATCGTGCCACCAATCGTCACCAGCCCAGCCTTCTTTGCGTCGGCCGTGATCTGCTTGTACGCATTAGTCAAGGAGCCCGCAGACGCGCCGCTACCGAGGTCGTTGACGCCTTCGAAGATCATCACGTATTTGACGCCGGGTTGCTCGAGGGCGTCGCGCTTGTAGCGGGAGAGTGCCGTGGGACCGAGACCCCCGGAGAGCACGGCATTCCCGCCTGCAGCTTGGTTTCCGATGGCGATGTTGGTGCGGTTGGCTGTTTGGAGGCGGGCGAGTAGCAAGTCTGGCCAGCGGTTGTTCTTGTTGTCTTCGGAGCCGCGGCCGTCGGTGATGGAGTCGCCGATTATGATGAGGCCCGAGGTTGTGGTTGGGACGGAGGCGTGGACGGCCGAAACGAAGTACCTGGCGCCCGGTCAACATGCACACGGTACTAGGCCGGAAGTGGAGTTTCTGCATTGCTTCTCCCTCGGCTTACACGGTGTAGCCCCGATGTTTCATGGGGCCCTGCGGCTTGAGGCGCGACAACTAAGGTGATGAAAAAGATGGGGTGCTCACCAGTGCACACTGCTCGTTCCACTGATCGTTGTTGTGTTCACGGCATTTCCCTTGACGAACCAGCTCGTCGTCCGGCTGCCCGGGTGCCCGGTGATACTGCTACCGCTTTGGCCCGTCTGGCTGTACAGACTAACAGCAATGTCTAAAAGCGAGAGGAAAATGTTAGTACTTGTATGGCAAGCTGGGAAAGGGTAGAGGGGGGTGTTTCTGCGAGCGGCCAATTGACGAAAGTTCCAGAACTTTGCGACAGCAACAATCAGCCTCATACCCGCTCATCACGTACTTTGCTGTGCCTTGACTCCGAAGTTGATCTCGTCACTGACCACGACCTGGCCTCTTGGCACCGTGAAAGACGCCTTCCCACCAACGGTGATGGCTGCAAGAGGCGAAGCTTCGATCCCGGACACGCCTGCCGCGCCGCCAGCTGGTAGACCGACTGACGCGGCGGTGATGGGGAGATCGGAGCCGCCGAACGTGTTTGAGATTGCGATTTTGATCTTTGGCGAGGCGACCGTCGTGTGGAGGGTTTGGCGGAGAGTGGCGTCTTTGAGAACTCCCCCAGAGGTCTTGGGGTTACGTTTTAGCTTCCATGTACACTATTCCTGGGACCTTCGGTTCTACTTACGAATTGAGACGGGGGCATGTTGCCTGATTCGACGAGCTGGGGCATGCTTGTCCATGCTGTAACCCAATGGTTACCATCTTGACGTTTGCCGAGCGTACGAGCGTGTAGTGGTGAGAAGAAGCAGGCAAATGTCGCGAAAGCAACTGGGAGCAGTGAAGAAATTATCATATTGAATCGCCGGTAACGGAGCTCCTCCTACTGCCACTTCGACGACAGCAGCAGCGAGCTATATATGGGTACCTGCCATGTGGGCTCATTTGGCACTGCGATGTGGGGAAGTGCATGGAGCCGCGACCCGATATTGGAGCTGCTCCACAATTTGCGTGGAGCGAGCAGCATGCGTATACAAGATGTAGTGATCCGCATCACCTTTAAGGCTAATTAATCACGCGGTTCATGTATAGTCATGCTAACTGGATGCAGTAAGCCCACTTCGTTTCCATTGGAATCAGGACTCCATTTGCCCAGGAAAAATAGCCGGGATTGAGTACTTTGAATTCCGGTTCCGTGGACGGTTGAAAGCTTGTATGGGGTACTGCGTCATGGTTCCATGGGTATCGTGCTGTCGTGATGTAGAGAATAGCATACGCGTGACTTAATATCAACGGAGCAATACGGAGAAATATAATAGCGAAATGCAGACCTACGATTAGTATAGGTAAGGTATATAAAGGTATCGCGGCGTGACCAGAGCATATAGAGTGCCGGGCAGCACTGCGGATTTCACATTGATCATCCAGCGGTAACACACCACACTCATAATTAATGAGGCACCGAATTCCATCATTTTTGGAGATTCTTGTAACGGTGAAATAACCATGAATAGAATTATAAACTCTACAACGTATAGCGGGGTTGTCCTGGGTTGAACTTCCGTTGGTGACCCCAAGGAGTTGGCAACAGTTCTTCCTCCACATCGGCATTGCTTTCCTCTCCTACACATGCCTTGTTCTCGAGCCCCTTTTCATTCTGGTCATCTAACGTTGATCCGTTAAAAGCAGTCAATTCGGTCGAATGTCATGTACTCTCGCTATGATCCGTTGAGATATGCAACCAGCTTCGGAAAGCTCTTCTTGACCGAACAGGGTTGGGACTCGTGTTGTTCGCTCCCATACTCGGCACGGTCGTCATTCGCGAGCGTAATCGCGAGCTGATAGTAGAAAAGAAGCCTTCGGGCAACATGCGCACGAACAGGATTCGGATTGCGGGCAATGAGATGCAGACGAAACAGCAGGCAAGCTCGATTTCGTCCAGACGGTTATGGGGACGTAGTCCCAGGTGGGATCTATCGAAGTCTTGAAGGTGGGGAGGGAGTGCAGACGGACTATAATGGCAACGCAGCCACTTTGCCTTCCTTAGTCTTCGCCTTTTGTGGAGTAGATTGAGGTAAGATACGTACAGTGTTCTAATGGCAAACATGAAGCCCACAGCCAGCTTGCGCCGCCTCCTCATGTTCAACCTCCAGATGCATACCAAGGGAAAGATCAACAAAGCAACATCTTGCGCGATTGAACATGCGCTGTTCGCTTATGCGATCGCATTGATGTTCAAGCATTTCGCGTTCTTGATATCCCGGTCCCAGAATACTCGAACAGGGTTGCAATTGAAGATTGTGAGAAACACCAGGACCATGGTGTTAATGACAATCCAGCCGAGGAGTGTGAGAGAATCCATACAGGCACCCCCAGATGGGAAGACTTCATAGTAGAACAGGGTTAGTGAAATCTTAGTGAGTCCAAGTACGAATGTGTAGGTAGTCCACGCAACGTAGAAGAATCGAAGGTTTTCGAGCAGCTGCCCTGGTTGAATATTCCAAAGATGCTGACCGAAGCCGATGCCCGCCATCTTGAGCACGAGTCCCAAAGGGACCGCCGTGAGGAAAAGTACTACGACCACAATGTAGTCGTCGAAAGCAAATCGTAGAGCTACTGGCCTACCAATCATTCGCAGGAGAACGAAGATTGTGGGGATCGTATAGCAAGTGATGGTATAGACGTAGTTGTCGTGTTGCCTTGACTCGTCGGAGAAATTGCAGATGTCCTGTTGCACTTTTGCCGTACTCAGGCTGTCGTGCATTGTGCAATTTGACAGCATGCAGGCCGAAAGTGTTTGCGCGAGCTCGGCATTCTGGCATTGACAATCATAGTCGGTCAGAGCGCAACCAGTAGGAGGCACAGTCTTAAAAAGGCAGGCCAGCTGGGATACTCGTCAGTCTGCAGACTCCTGGAAGGATAGATATCTTGAATACTTACACCACATGGTGGTATGTCAGCAATAGACAGAGCCCGCAATTCCAGATTGTGCGTTTCATTCAGTGAAGCAGCACCAACGCTGCCTAGCCATAGAAACAGCACAGCTGCTAACAATTTTCGAGACTCCATCTCTTCAACAACGAAAAAAAAGTGTACCACCAGGGCACTGAAGTGATAAAGAACGACTGAATCCGCAATTGTGATCAGTCTCCATAGACACGTTCCCCCACTACCATTGCCGCACATAAAACTGGAACCTAGCGAAGCATAGCGCAAACCTTACCCAGCGATGCGTCCGTCGTTCCTGGAGCATGAGTGTTTCTAGCAAATTATAGGAGCCGGACGCAAGCCAAAGACGCGGCTCTGATTAGTGTACCTCTTCCGACTTGTACTATACGCTGCCGTTTATGTAGCCGCTTCTACTTTCTACGGGCCCACGTACGTACCTGTAATAGCTTAGTACCTAGGTATGATTTACCGTCCAAATATGACAATCCTCAATGCATACTTTCGCATTGACTTTTAGGTATGTGACTGGTTGTGATTGGCCAGCTGCAATGCCATCCGGGTGGCTGGTGCGGCGTCCTCCAAACGAGCAGTGTTCCCGTCTTTTGTGGATCCAATGGACGATTGCTCGCCAGTTGCATAAAACACCGTGGAAGAGATTACGCACCATCGTGCAGCTTTTGTCCGACGACATCGATTTCGTCCGTAACGTGTGATTGAAGAGGCTCAGTCAGGTACGACGCGCTGGGCGTACTGGCCTATGATTGGTTGACGAAGCGATGTACGACAGCTTCAACCGCTCGAACCCGGCTCCGACTCTCAACACCTTATGGCCGTCTTCATGCTCACCTATGGCACTTATTATAAAGATCTCAGGGTGTGTCTTCGCTTCAATATGAGAACCGATCTCTATTCCCGTGCGCTGTCGCACACGAAGTCGCTAGTTCCCTCGAAAACGCATTTTCGGTCGATTTATTCCAAGACGCATGCTCCAGTTTCATCATTGCCACCAATTCAGCCCAAAGTCGAACGTCTGTTACAGTTATGGCGTCCGAGCATGATTTGATTAGGAAGAACATCATCGTTCTCGGAGGCTCTTATGGCGGCGTCTCTATCGCCCACTATCTCTTGAAGCACGTCCTGCCAGTACTCCTCCAGAGGCAGGAGTACAAGGTCGTAATGGTCAGTGCAGCCTCGGAAGCAATGTGTAGGCAAGCTTGTCCACGCGCTCTTATTTCGGACGACCTTTTCCCACAAGACAAGCTCTTCGTCAGCATACCGAAACAGTTTGAGCAGTATCCCCCAGGCCATTTCGAGTTCATCCGTGGTTCCGCAACGGCTGTTGATCATGCAGGACGCACAGTTACCATCGCACCGTATGCGAATGGCCAGACGCAAATACTTGCCTTTCATGCTCTCGTTATAGCTACAGGCGCTTCTACGCCTTCGCCACTATTTGGATTCAATGCTGGCGACGAGAAAGACCTTCGCGAGGCATGGGTTGAGTTCCGCAATGGATTGGAAACAGCAAAGAGCATTGCCATTGCAGGTGGGGGGCCGGTTGGAGTGGAGACCGCAGGCGAGTTAGGAGAGCATCTCAACGGTCGTGCTGGATTCTTCAGCTCGATGCTGGAAACGCCCAAAGTTTCAATCACAATCGTAACTTCGGCTGCGAACATTCTCCCATACTTACGACCCTCGGTCGGAAAGTCTGCCGAGGACTACCTTGCCAAAGTGGGTGTCACTGTCATCAAGAACAGCAGAGTTGTCAGCATTGTTCCAAAGCATACGGACAAGATTGCGTTTGGAACCACTCTCAATCTTAGCGACGGTACCTCTCTCGAAGCCGATCTCTTCATTCCCGCTACAGGCTTCAGCCCAAATACTAAGTTCCTTGCTAACGACATCCTGGACTCGTCCACCAATCAGGTGGACACCAATCCATCCACTCTACGCGTCGAAAAAGCCGGACCTAGAATCTACGCTATCGGCGATGCTTGCAATTATGCGCGACCTGCCGTGCACAGCATCATGGCCGCAGTACCTGTTCTCGGCGCGAACATGAAACGTGACCTTCTACTCGACGCTGGTGTACCAGAGAGTCAAGTACCTGCGGAGAAGGTGTTCAAGGAAGAGAAGAGAGAAACGCAGTTGGTGCCCATTGGAAAGTCGAAGGGTGTTGGAGCGGCAATGGGATGGCGTCTTCCCAGTTGGATGGTGTGGATTTTTAAGGGACGAGACTACTGGCTTTGGACAGTCGAGCCGGTGTGGAGTGGAAAGCAATGGGCAAAAGAAGCTTAGGTTCAACGTCGAAGTCAACTTGGAGCATACCTTGATCGGGTGCCAGCTTCGCAGGCTCGTTGTGGCTTGAGTCATCTTAGGATTCATTGTATGCTATGGTATGTCTAATTCATGGAAGCATAAGTGAGTGAAAGCCTCTGTTAATCGTCCTTTCCTGCGAGTACTTAATATAACCTGGATACTGGTGTGGGAGGTTTGGAGGGCGCCATTACTAAGCAACATGCTTACTACTTTACCTCTGGCACCCACGATGACTCCTTTCTATCAGTGACTCATTGCCTTTGTACAAAAGCCAGGAGATTTTTGTCGACTGTTACACACTCGACCGAAATCAGAATGCAGCTCCAGTTCACAACCGTTGATGTTTTCACTAAAACACGCTACGTGGGCAACCCTCTGGGAGTAGTCCGCGTACCGGCGTCCCTCCGCTCCCAACTTTCCGAGCATCAGAAGCAGAGAATCGCCAACGAGTTCAATCTTTCAGAAATCACGTTTCTGCATGAGCCTACGCCGGAAGAAGCTGAAATCGCCGACTATGACATCTTCACGGCGGCATCGCGGATGACATTTGCTGGCCACCCGACCATAGGGACGAGCATATACGTTGCCAAAAACGCGGCTGCATACCCAACGGTTTCGAAGCTTCGCACGATTGCGGGCGTCATTCCGTTCGAGTTCAACAAGGATCTGGGCACATCAACTGTTGGGATTCCGCATGATGTGTACTTCCACAAGGACCACCTTCTTCCGCACCCCTTTCCACAGTTGAATGGTTCGGACTCGACCAATGTACCTCTCGTGTCAATTGTGAAGGGAATGGCGTTCAACATTATCCGCATGAAAGGCCTGGACGCGCTGGCGGTTCCCACGGAAGGCCTGCTGCCCTTGGCGAGGCTCTACAAGGGCGAACACCTCGACCAGGGCAGCGGTTGGGACATTGGGTATACGGGTAGTTTCTACTATGCCGACCAAGGATACAACGGAGAGGAACCCGGAGTGCGACAGCTGCGCACTCGCAGTCTGGGGAGTAGAGAGGATCCAGGAACGGGGAGTGCGAGTTGTGCTCTCGCTGCTTACCTCAGTTTGACCGAGGATGGAGAAAGGAAGAGGAAGTTCCATCTCACACAGGGTGTGGAGATGGGACGCAGATGCGACATCTACGTGGAAGTTGTGTTGAAAGAGGGCGGCAAGGAGGTTGAGGGGTTGAAGATGAGTGGGGCAGCGGTTGAGGTTATGGAAGGGGTTTTGACTGTGGGTGAATAGAACATGTGCAGGGAAATGCAATCTCGGCGCGATTCCACTCGTCCCAAGGAAACAAACATATCCAACGCCCATAGCAGTAGAATGAAGAGCGGCCGCAATGACTGTCCAAGGCGGGCCAGGATCAAGGATCAGCGCCCTCGGCTCGTTCCGAGGACGTCACTAGCGGCGTGTGCCTCTCCGAAAAAAAATATCTCGAAGCTGTGAGCTCTGCCCACCCCCACGCGACGCCGTGCCCGCCAAAATGCTCACCGAGCAATTCGTCGCGTCCATCTCGGCGCACACGAAAGCAAACACGGGCGTGACCAAGGACTCGGGCATTTTTCTGCACGAGTTCCAGCCGCTGCCCGCCCAACGCCACGTCTTCAAGAAGAGCGCATCGGCGCAGAACGGGCTTGCGGTGAGCAGCTCGCATGTCTTTGCGGCGCAAGCGGACAAGGCCGTCGTCCACGTGTACAGCCGCGAGAAGGGCAACCAGGAGGCCCTCATACCCTTCCCAGAGCGCATACACAGCATTGCGCTCGCGGCCAGAGACACGGTGCTGCTGCTGGGCACCGAGAGTGGCCGAGTGTTGGCTTGGGAGGTTCGTAGACACACTTTACCCTACACACCGAGAGAGTGCTAACCGCCTTGAAGATGTGCTCTGGCCGGCTGGTGTCGACGTCCACCTCGCATCTCCAGCCCGTCACGTCGCTCGCCGTCGACCCCACCTCCAGCTTCTTCCTCTCCGGCTCGCCAGATGCCATGATCCACGTCTGGGCCCTCCCTGCCATTCTCTCCTTCTCGCCGGACACGTCGCGCTCGCCAGTGCACACCCTCTCCACCCATCGCGGTCCCATCTCGTCCATTGTTTGCGGTCACAGCGCCAGCAACGCCAACATCGCCATCTCCACCTCCGAAGACAAGTCGGCTATAGTATGGGACTACCACAATGGGCAGTTGCTGCGAACCTACTTGCTTCCCGAGCTTCCTCAGGCTCTGACCCTCGATCCCGCCGACCGTGCCTTCTACCTGGCATACGGAGATGGCAGCCTGCAGACGGTCGACTTCTACGACGATATGCAAAAGACCACTTCCACAGACACCCTCCGAGATCCAGCGTCGTCGCACCGTCCCATACAGCCATCGCCCAAGACAAGGTTCGGTGCGGAATCACAGAAGCTGGGTGCAGCTCTCGCTTTGACGTTAAGCTGGGACGGACAGACACTAATCTCAGGTCATGCAACTGGCAAGATTGCTATCTGGGACACTGCAAAGGGCAACTATGTATCAACCGTGACGAACCTGCCTGGGCCTGTGACCAACTTGAAGTTTCTTGAGCCCATTGGCTTCCCCGCTGCTTCAGAGCCGACTTTTAAGATGCAGACCGTGGTGAAGCCCAAGCAGGACAGCGGGGCAGCGGGTGGTAACGCGCTTGTCCCGCCAAACTACACCTTGACCATGCAGCTCAACGGCCACCTACGAAAGCCTGCCATATCCGCAACGGAGACAGTGACCAAGAGGAGCGCTTTCGAGGAAGCGCTGGTACATCCTAGCTTTCCGCAAGCTATGCTCGATGCCAGTCTCGCTGAGCTTGCAACGTGGAATGCTCCATCGACATCAGGTGCAGGAATAGCTCCTGCTGCCGACTTCCTTTATCTGGAGGATACCGCCGGGTCAGGAGGAAAACAGGGCGTTCCCAGCACCAATGAGGTCCAAGAACTAAAGAAGCAACTCGCCAGTCTACAGCGTGTCCAGAAAGTCACTTTCAAACAGCTGTCGGAGCTGCGAGAGGAAAAAGAATATTTGCTGAGCGAGGAACGGAAGCGCTCGCAAAGTGACCAGGGCAAAGCCAAGGCGAAGCATCATCTCGCGAACGGAAGCGCCGGCGACGTGGAAATGAGCAGCAACACCTCAGGCGAGTCAGAATCCGACGATGACGACTCCTCTTCCGACGGCGAATCTGAAGCCGCTCCATCGGAATGAGGTGGTCCCGGTAAAGGGTCAGGCGTACTGTTCCTGCGGCTCGGTACGAGTCTGCCCACCCCAGACAAGTCCCCGGTAGACCCTCCGTGCTCCAAGGTATCGAGGACGTTTCGAGAGCCAAAGCGCAGATGTTCGAAGGTACTCGAGCTAGACACTCCCTGTGTTACCTGTGACCTTCGGTCCATACATGTGCACAGACGGTGTACCGAAGAACTTGTCTACCTGCAGGCCACCAGGTTTGACGGCCTTTCCCCACGGCTGGATCTTCAGGAGCGCACAGCTCGAAGCCTTTGACTTCTGTATCACAGAACCGGTGCGAGACACGCAAGGTGAGGCCCACGAAGCTCTAGAAGCCTCTCGCTAGTAATGCCTCTTCGCTTTGAAACCCGGGCTTTCCTCGTCTCTATCACAAACCGCCCAGCCAGGACCCCGTCCCCAGCTCCTACACATGATACGCCGCCAGCGCCCAAGCTTCCTCGCCTCACTCTTCATTTCCCACCATCCCATGTGTATCCCTTGGCGAGAGCCTTGTCTCGGAAGCTGCAGCCGCAGCATCTGCTTTTCTTCGCTATTCCGATGACTCGTACCAGCAGCGCCACGAGGGGACACGGAACACAGGGAAAGCGGGGTATGCATGTCGTGTTGGCGCAGACAAGGTGCGACCCTGGACGAACCAGATGCCCGTCATGCGTTCAGCTCGATGTGGACGGGCGTGATCTGCTGAGCAGGTGCGTTGCTGCGTGGCGCAGATTGCGCCGATGCCGTGCTACGTGCGAGCAGCGGGTCTTGTGGGCCACGGCGGCTGGTCGTGCAGAGGGGAGCATCCTGCCCGTTTGATGCTAGATGGAACTCGAGGAAGGGACGCAAGGGAGGCGGCCATGTCACGGTGACGGGGGAGCATGACCTGACCGGATCGTCTCGAGGGCCGCATCCGCACGGTACAGAGTTCGAACGGGTTGTAGATAGAGCATACTCGTAGAAGCCGAAACCGAAGCCGAAGCCAAGCCTCCATCTCGCCCTCCACACTTCCATCGTGCACAGGAAAGACGGTGAACCGCTCCTCGATCGATTCGTCGTGGAAGCTTCCATGCAGACGGTGGGGCCAGGCTGCGTGCATGTGGCCGGGCCTGCCCGGTGCATGCTGCGCATGATGGCACACACGTACATGGACTTCCGCTTCAACATGTTTTGTTTTTCTTCTCGTGTCCGTGTTCCCCCGTCTTACCGTAGCCGCCCGCCAGTGTAGTGTACCTGCGCTGCGCTCCATTGCTGTATGTGTCTGTGCGTGCTCCGTCTGCAGCGTCTCCCGAGTCAGTCAGATCTCGGGATGCATGCTTCACGAATTTTAACCTTCCGTCAAACCATGCAGGAGCTGCTGCAGCGTGCAGAATACCGTCAACGACTTCCTGCAGTGATTGCGTTGACAAGAGGCATTACTGTCCTGAACGAAGCCGCTCTCTGCCCCGAGAACGAATGCCCCGAGCCGATGACGGGCCTGAATCTGAGTACTTGCAGAGCCGCTCAGGGGTTGGGATGCGCTGCGTCACCCCAAGACTGGCAGCACGAAGATACGCTGTACCAGAAGCTACTGACTTAGTGCCGTAGTGGCGCCGGCCTCATCATTGAAACGTTCCAGCAGTCAGCCAGAGTACAAGAGATCCAGCTCTAAGACATGTAATCAGCGGCGCGAGATGAGCAGTGGCAACGTAATGGAGTACACTGCACGGTCAAAGACAAGTTGATCAGATGAGTTACCGTAGCAGCTCGATAGTATCGAGCTACTAATAGTGTCATTTTGTATTTTCTGGCAGTTCTCTAGTTCCTATCTAAACTCTCCGCATCCGTTTCATTAGACCCGTGACACGCACGTCCACGATCGTGTCGACTAGATCCGAGTGACGAGAGCAGCGCTCACCTAATCCCTCGCCCATGATGCTTCGTCGTTCTCTTTAGCCCATGCTTGTGATTCGATTTGGACAGCGGTGTCCGAGGCGCCTGTATGTTGCCTTTTCCAAAGCCTTGAACTTCCTGAGAATGTCCGTGACGTCTGTGTTGAGTCTCGGATCCAGGGCGCGTTGGAAGAGTGACCGGGAAGGCTCAATCCGAACCAGACATTGTTGGAGCAAGGACGTGAACAACGTGACGCGATCCCTTTTTATCGCTGACTGCCAGTTACACCTGTAAAGGCCGAACGGCATCTGGGTAGGAAGGCTCGAAAAGACCAAGAGAGACCGCGCATACCAGATATTCGTTGAAGTGTGGAGACGGCTGTGATTAAACAAAATAATGTTGATGAATGTATACCCTAAAGAGATTCCGCTAATACGTGTATGTTCAAGTTGGCACCCGTGGAGGTCGATAGTCTTGGTCGTAACTTCATCATCCTCGCGGGAGGCTGCTTGCAATCTGGTGTGAAGTGAAGCAGACATCCGCCCAGTTCATTTTTGCTATAGAAACAGATCCGAGATTTGGGATAACAATGGTATCGTCGTTAGTCATGGTAAGATCCAGGCCGCAGAGGCAGGAAACAATGCAGGTACTGAAAACGAATAGTGCTCGATGAACGCCGGCGCTGGTCGCTGAAATGTCGGAATGTGCCTCCGATTGGTCAAGATAGAAAGACGCACCCAAAGAAAGTCGTGCTACTGGGAGACAGATTTGTGTTTTCCCTTGTTGCCTGTTCGATACTCATGAGGGGACCATTCCTCGGGCTGGAAAGACGGGTTCATGAAGTGGCAAGTATTAAAATGCGAACTACGTGGATCAGTATACACAGGACGAAGCGAAGTATAACAAACTCACTTGCGGAAGATATTAGTCTGGAATGGCAACACCTCGCCCGTGCCAAAGCCTGGCTCCAATTCGTACATTGAAGGCCTGAAAGGTCCTCCTCGCTCAACTGTGATAGGTGTTCGATCTATGCTGACCGGCGGGGGCGGAGCTGAATGGAATGGAAGCGAAACGGGCTGCTGTTCCATCTGAAGGCTGTGATGGCTTCCCGGACTGTGGTGACTTATCGGGCTTGCGTGTAAAGGCGACATGAAGTCCTGATGAGGAACCGATATAGGTGCTACTGGGGCTGGTGGGGCAGGCGCATATGGCTGGACAGGGGTAATCTGAGGCTGCGGGGCCGGGGTCGGATCGAAGTCGTACGTAGCCGGCGCCCAACGCTGTCCGAAGCTCTGATCCATGGTCTGGAAGCGGTTGTGCGAATACATGCCGGGGATCATGGACAGGAGATTGGCGTCGGGTGAAGCGGCTTCGAAACTGTGGTTGTTGCTATACGCCAGAGCCACGTGTATTGGCGCTTGCTGAGGAGGGGCTGGCAAGTCCTCGGCCTTGTAGAGGATATCATAATGGCCAGGTCGGTAAAGCAAGCGGATCATGGGCAAGAGGCCGTTGAAGTTCATCGGCTGCGAAATTGCGTGGGCGTTGACCTCATCGCCGATGGAACGGTCCAGGTAAAGGATTTCGAGGCCAATGCCGGCTGGCTTGACAAGCGCTTCTGAGAGCGCAGCGACGGCCACGTCGTCAATTTCACAGACGGCAGCCTCGATGTTTTGCGAGCAGTAGCTTTTGACGTCTGTTTGAAGGTAATTCTGGTACTCTTCAGCACGCGACTGGATCCAGGCACTGGCAAGGAGCTGCTCGGGTTAGTGCAGTCATCTCGGAGGTGGTCAGGGTCATCACGCACCTTGACATATGTGATGATGGCCATGGAGACGCCCATGTCGTTGAAGGCCTCGAGAAGCAGGCTTGGGCCGTTGCCCAGCTGCAGCGAGCCACCCAGCTTGCGGAGCAGATCGTAGGCCTCTTCGGCAAAGTCGATGTAGACATCTTCGGAGAAGCCAGCCAGGTTCAGAAGGTTGTTCATGGAAATCAGACGGGCCTCCTCGACGTCGAACTTGGCGACATCGCCGACATGCAGCAGAGCCTCGAAATAGCCAAAGGCGATTGCTGCGAACGCAGGTCAATCGGGAACGTCACGGGGCAGCGGCGCAAACTCACCTCGCCATCCGCAGTGGCCGTCGCCGCGACAGGTGCGGAAGAAGGCATACTTTGCGGGCAGGGCCTGGGTCTTGACCCTGTAGACGGGGTCTGCATTCGCGTATTCGGTCGCGATGGCACTGCTGCTCTGGCGGTCGCCAACAAGCGGGCCCTGCAAGCAATCGTCAGCGCGGCCCCACGGGCGGTGTTGGAACGCTACTGACCGTGACCTCGGGCTCGTACTCGTTGCTGAGCTTCTGGAGCTGGGCAAACTCCTCTTCCGGGGTCAGGAAAGGCGCGTCGGACATGCTGGCGGTCTGGCTGTAGTGGAAGTGGCCCGCGTGTGGGTGTTGATAGCGGGCGGAGGCTAGCTCCGGCGGGCGGAAAGGCAGGTGCGGCGCGCCGAACGCGAGCGCTGATTCGTGGTAGTGGCCTGGGGCGTGACCAAAGGCCTGGAAACCTCCCGACATGGCCATCGAAGAGTACTCGGCGTGCTGTCGATGCGCTCGTCGCAGGCGGGGCGGGACGAGAGGGCAACGGCTCTGCTCTCTGCTCTGCTGGCGGCGGGCGGCGGACGGCGGGCGGGTGACAGTGACGGTGACGGGCTCCAGCGGCGGGCAATTGGCAATTGGATGCTGGAATTCCACAGCGTCCTCGGCAACACAGCAATGGCTAGCTTGTCCACGAGCACCCTCGGGGGACTCAGTCTCTTTAGTAGGTGCAGATGCAGATGCAGATGCCGCGGCCGACGGCTGGAGCTGTGTCGTTGTGGTACTACCTTTCAGGGGCGCCCCCCAATATATCAGGAAACACTGCGATCTCCGGCGCTGGGACGACGTTTGAATGTCTGCTGCCAGGCACAAAAAGCCCCCGGCGTACCCAAGGGCCTCCTCGGCGGCGGACGGCTTGTGCGCGTTGCACCGGCACCTTGGAGAACCCTCAATCAGGGCTAACGACGCCTCATGCACATCGCAGGATGGGGCTGCTGATGTGAAACCGGAAGGGGAGCGCGGAGTACAAGAGGGAGGCAAATCCAGTCCCAAGGGCGGACGGCGCCTGCGTCCACTCGAGCAAAAGAAAAGCACACACGGCCACCGTCATGACCCTCTCCTGCGTCTCCTCTTGACATGACATGACCCGACCTGAGCACCAAGCCGTGTTTGATCACCAGGAGCTGCACACCGAAACGAGCAGGATTCCGCTGCGTCACTGACTATGTCCCCTCGCCATAGCCGTCGCTGCTGGGACACAAGGGCAGCAAGCTCAAGCTCACCCTCACCCTCACCCTCACCCTCTGGTCTGAGGAACGGGCTACCACGCCGCTACCCGCGGCAACAGCACGTCTTTGTGACGCGCACTTTCTGGCGGCGCAAGAGGAACATGGAATTTCATGGAGTCTGTGGGCAAGACTGCCTCCACTCACAAACATCTCACACAGGCTGAGCGCCTCGCGTCTGCTGGCCGTCTCTCCTCGAGCCCTGATGCACTGCGTGATTCGTTGACTGGCCAGTGGTGCCGATGGCGCTGACGCGGCAAGCAAAAGGAACGAACGCTTGACGCGCGCTCACCTTCATCGCGACACTCCCCCCACCCCCCCACGGTTGCAACCGAGGTCGACTAGGGTTGAAGAGAGGCATTGCGTGAGCAGTTGGCCGGCTCGGTTGTCTTTCCGCTTCCCCGACAGAACGTCAATGCATACGATCCGCAAACCAGGACATCAGATCACCATCACAGAACCTCATCACAAAGCATCACAAACACTGAGCGGGGCTGAGTTGCCTGGCCGTCCGCGCAATCGGTTTCTGCTCCTTCAAATTCCGCTACCTGTCGTGCTACTACGCATTCCCGAACTTCTCCGCCTCGGACCGCCATCGCTTGTGTGAAGGGAAACTCTTGTGCTACCTGCGTGACCAACCGTGCTCTCTTCTGCTGGGGATCCTGGCCCGCATGCCTCGATTCATTGGGTCAGGAAAACCTGCGTGACGCTATCGTGCACTCAAAGTCCCGTGGCATGCTCCCGAAACCCAGTCATCGTTGGTTCTTTGTGAAATGGCTCGCAGACGCTATCTGCAAGTCATCCTTTGCTGCCAACTCCAAGCAGTCGACCCGGACCCTTGCCTTTTGGAGCTCGTCCGTGTTTGGCTCCCAAGCCATTCAGACTCTGTTGTATCATTGGTCCGCCGCCGCTCTGTGCATACTGCGAACCGCCGTCGTCCGACTTGAACCCCTCTCCCTCGTTCAGGACCGTGGCCCACAAAGATCCAATGGCGGCGCTCCACTCTTCCATGGCCTGTACCCGATCCATGTCTGTACTACTCTCGATCTCTACCGTGCCAGTCTGCTGGTTGATCTTTCCGCGGAGGCTCTTGTCAACGATCAAAAAGCCAACGATGTCTTGCACCTCTGGAAGAGAGATCTTGAGCTGTTTCGATATAAATGCGAGCGTGAACCGGGTGTAGGGAGCAACTAGCTTCACCACGGCTTTGGTCCTGACGTTCCGTGTGACTTCGTCAATGTTCTCGGCAATGAAGGGGTCCTGGAGCAGGTCCTGGTTGTTCTTCAGGATCTTCTCGTAGTCATGGATATCTTCGCGCTGATACGCATTGACCAGGTCCGTCATAGTGGAAATACGAGGATCATTCTGATACGGCTTGGTCTCTTGGGAGTCAAAGGGGTTAATATTTGAACCCGACAGCATGGTTGCGAGGACCAGGTACTTGAGCACTTGAATCCGTTGGAGAGACCCAGCCTCGTCGTAGTTTCGGAAGCTCTCGAAGAAATCACTCTGTGCCCCCTTCCAGTTCTCTGCCATGCATTAGTCATTGCAGTCAGTCTAGACCACTCTCATGATTACCTTCGCTCATATGCATCTTACCACCGCATTCGCGGATAATCCCCATGATTTTGGGATGTGGCACGGCTGACTTGACCTTGAGGGCTCGTTGATAGAGAGCCTGGAGACAGGTTAGCGGATGAAGCGCGGGGGTCAGATATTCGCGCAACGGACCTTCAGGCGCTTGTTGTTCCGAGTGTCTGCATACATGAGGATCTCTAGTGAATAGACCTCCAGCGAGTAAGTTCCTTTGCTCGGATCGTCGGTTCCGTCTTCTCTCTGGCAAGTCTTATGCAATTCGCGCACCTTCTCTGTCAACTGCCGATATTCTTTTCGCTCCAGCCAGAGTCGGGCTAATTTGATGTTCGTCTTCAGCCAGAGCCGCTCGTTGTTGGTGCTCTGGAATGTGTCGAGCGTGAGAGCATAGAACCTCTCCATGCAGCGGTACGCGTCTGGGTTCTCGGCGGCCTTCTCGATGAAGTCCAGCATGTTATTGATGGACTTCTCGGAGTAGTTTCGCGTGACGGCGGATTTGACGTAAGTCAGAAGTTCTTTATAATGTTCCACGGCCTGTTTGCTTGTCAGAAGTATAATCGACCAAGGCAACGTAGGGGTTCACCTTGTCGTAGCGAGCAAGCTTGAACTCAAGCTTGATGGCCTGCTTCAAACCCTTGAAGCCCCTACAGCCAGTCAGACTTATTCCATTGGAGAGCCTCCGACGACATACCAATCGCCCTTCGCTTCCTCTAGCGCCGGTATTCCCAGGAACTCATCGACGGCCGCTTCAGGCTCGTCGCCCTTTAGTTGCTTCGCGTTGTAGTATTTGTTCTCGATATCGACATCGCCACTCTGCTCTTCATCATCGTCTTCGTACTCGAAATCGTACCTGTTCCTGGTCAGACCAAAGATATGGATAACGTGGTGTGTACCTACTCCTCTTCAGAATCCTGCATGAAATCGTCGTCGTCGGACATTTTGGCAAGTGAACGGTGGGGTGAATTGGTAAGTCGGCGAAGGGTTGCGGACCGCGGTCAGAATGGGTCGGCGTGGATAGGCGGGTGGTGGAGTTCTCAAGTTGTGAGGTGAGATACAGCTTCGCGGTCGCGCAGTTGCCTTGTACGGGCAGGCGAGTGCCTCCGCCCCGCCTTAGTCATCCCCGTTATGGAGGGGCTACACTGGCGCACTGCCACTTACGGGCACGCACCGAGTTTGAAAGTACCTTCTGAGCAGGGTTTCCTTTTTAATCCAAACAGAGTTGAGTTGAGTTGTTGGAAGTATGGAATGAGGTAGGGTGTGTCTGCGCTGTGGCGGGCCCACAACCCAACAAGAGGCCGCCCATGAACAACATCACATCATCCAAACAAGGAGCACACACAAGGAGAGAACTACAACAACAAAGCTGCATTGAGCCTGTGTCTGCATCACAACATCATAGGGCATCACGCTATCCGATGAGAGCAAAACGCCGGAGACGTCGATGAGTTCGTTCGGGGTGCGCGAGGAAGCCACGGATCCTAGTCTTCTGGAACGGCGCACAGCGGGACACACATCAAATGTGGAGCAGGCCAGGCTCGGAGAAACGTGGGGGGTGCAGAAGCCCAAGAAGACTGGCACATTTGCCGGGCTCAAGGCTGTGCTCGATTCATGACGTTGAGATCGAGAGCGTGTGGTTCTGCGGAAAGACTCTGGGGAGGATTTTATTAGCAGCGAATGGCGCCGGCGCGACTGGGCGGCGAGATGCTGATGGCTTGGTTGGGAGTGCCAAAGTAGGTACGCGGTGTGTTGGCAGAGGCGATGCATCCGTTGTTGAGCGACTTTGTGTGCATTGCCCACTTTGCTGTCTTGCACTCCTCTCTCACCTCGTACACTCCTACACCAAAACGCATCCTGCACCAACACACATCCCTATCGCTATCGCCCTTGTCATTGCCATCGCCATCGCCGTCGCAACGCCCAGGTACTCTGTAAGTGCGCCCTCGCCAGCCCGGTCGCGCGCCGGCCTCGCAGGCGGAAGTCTGGATGGTTGGCCGCGCTGGCCCATGGGTGGAGAGGCGAGCGCCTAGCCCGATCTAACGCATCCCAGTCGGCCTCGCTATCCATCTCGTCCGCGACTCCAGCCCGGCCTCTGGGACGCCTCTCCTTCGCTCTCGACATCCTTAACCGCCCTCCTACGCTCCCTCGCCTCGGTGCGACGCTCTTTGTCCTCCCCCGCGCCCCGCCACACCCACGAAACCGCCGTACCACGTCCGCGCAGGCGCTCGAGTCCCTAGCCACCCGCTGCGAATCGATCGCTGCCCACGCCCCCAGGCCTTCGCGATGCCGCTCTGTGGTGGAACAAAGTCTGTGCAGCGCAAGCTAGTGCTCCTGTACGTCGCCCGCAAGGCCAGACGCCTGCGAATGGAGCAGACCCATGTGACAGGCGCGACTAACAGCTTCCTATAGCGGCGACGGAGCTTGCGGCAAGACATCGCTGCTCAACGTCTTCACGAGAGGGTACGTGTGTCGCTATGCGCCCCTGTAGCATGCAAAGGAACCGCCCCAGCTGACCTCTACGCGCTCCAGGTACTTCCCCACGGTATAGTAAGTTGCGCTGCATCCCCTTCGCTAGCGCCCTGCCCTGACCCCACGCCTGTAGCGAGCCTACCGTCTTCGAGAACTATGTACATGACATCTACATCGACAACACACACGTAGAGCTCAGCCTATGGGACACTGCCGGCCAGGAAGAATTCGACCGGTTACGATCGCTCAGCTACGATGACACGCACGCCATCATGCTCTGCTTCAGCGTCGATTCACCTGATTCTCTTGAGAACGTAGAGACCAAATGGGTTTCGGAAATCGCAGAGAACTGCCCTGGTGTTAAGCTTGTTCTGGTGGCCCTCAAGTGCGATTTGCGAAAGAAGGACGACGATGATGACGAGGGCGCACAACCTGAAAAGGCCTTGATTCAATACGACGAGGGTCTCAAGGTCGCCGAAAGAATCAAAGCCCTCCGATATCTGGGTATGTCTCCCAGACGCTTGAGCCATTTTCGTACTGACCAAATCGACAGAGTGCTCCGCCATGAAGAACCGAGGTGTGAACGAGGCCTTCACAGAAGCTGCGCGCGTTGCCCTGTCGGTCAAGACAAACAAGGACGAGAGCAGCAGCTGCACCGTCATGTAATGCTTCGACGCTCGGCCTGTCACCGGATTCGAAACAGCAGACGACCCATCTTCACATTGACCTTCTTGTCCTCTTCAATACCCTTCTTTATCTCTTCATTTGTACTTGGCTGAACTCCCTCCTTGCAGGAAAAAGCTCTTCGATAGCATCGCGTCTTGGATTTGAATGTCTCATACGATCAGCCGGAAGCGATCATTGCGAGTGGACTGATTCTCCCCTTCGTGTCGCATCAGCTGCTTGGCTTTGGCCTGGTTTTCCTCCTTCTCATCGCGCTTCTACCCTTCAAATGTGCATTTTTGGTCATCCCTGGATATCCTCGTTGGATATTTACGGAAACGTACTCTTCTGTAGTCTGGTTTAGTACACGCAGAAACGATATGGCTGATTTACAGTCAGACCTAGCGGTCATAGAATACTGATTGTCTTGATGCTTCTTGTCTCTTCGTCTTGTAAGCTCACTTCTACACTGCTCTAATTCTTCGTGCCTTCTTTCGGTTTGAACAACTCAGAAATCATGCGCAGAACGCATTGCGGTTTCCCTCGGGCCTAGAGCACTTGCCTGTCCTGAAGGCATGCACCTGCCCAACAGCTACCAGGTCACTATGTCTTAGTCTGGCATCTGAACGTACCTCACCAACGACCTATCCAACGACCTATACACGCGTGCCTGTGGCGCTCGCCTACCATGAGTTCTTACTGCGGCTATGATTTGCTGCGGCTTGTATCAATCGTGCATGTGGATTCTTGGCGGCATGGGAGCTCATCAAACTTTCAGCCTGACACACCTCACCCATCAATGCAAACTTTTTAGCGTAGCTGACTATCGTTGCTGGTCTCCAGCGGCGACATACCGCCTCGATGAGCAATCTTAGCAACGACAATCGCGGAAGGAGTCCCCAGCGCTCTCCCACTCCAGATCGCCACAAACAAGTGATCCTACTACCCCGGGAAGTGGATGTCACACCACCTAAAGATGGGTGGTCGCCGGCACACTCACTCAGACCTCGCAGCGTGGCATCTGAAAAAATATACAGTCGCGAGAGACATCCAATTGTTGTTTTGCGTCGTGTCTCACCAGGACGGTCCAATGCGAGCTCCCATGGAGCCGAACTTCTTAGCCTACCGGTAGAAACATGGCAACAACGACCGCGGAGTGCAAGTTCGCGACTTCCCAATGAATCTCGCCCGGGTTTCGACAGTTTCGACCGTCAGAGGCCTAGACGTATCGAAAGATACCATACGTACCAAAGCTCCGACAATCCATCCTACAGGAACTCAAGGTCCCGAAGCCGCCATCCATCCAGAGGTGTATCTCATTGGTTTCGCCATAGATCCTTGAGCCGGCCCAGAGGACAATTCCGGTTGATCAAAGTTTCGCCATACGAACCAGGCAGTCCAATCAGGTGTGAAATACAACACCTCAACCGTGTTGACGGCTCTGTTTCGTGGACCGCTGTCTCGTACACATGGGGAGACGAGAGGGCTCAAGAACCCATACTTTTAAGCGATGCTTATAAGCAGAACAGGCTTAGACCAATACAGGTGACCGAGAATCTGCACGATATCCTGAGTCACATCGCGAAAATGCGAAGATCCCACCGGCACGAAGAGCGATGGAGCGGATGGTGGTGGATAGATGCCCTCTGCATCATACAGGACGACGACCATCCTGAGAAGGACATCCAGATCAAGTTCATGCCCAAGATATACGGCGGTGCTCGCGAGGTCATTGCGTGGATTGGCGCAGGAGACTCAATTACCGACAAAGCGATGCGCTACATCGGGAACCAGCCCTCCACTTTTATTCGTGCCGTGGCTGAAGGATACGCTGACGCTCGTTTGGAAGGCTTTGAAAAGACATTCAGAGACGTTGCTCTCTGCGTTCGAGATATCTTCAACAAAAGCTACTGGGGTCGTCTTTGGATCCTGCAAGAATTAACTATGGCGAAGAACACGACTATCATCTGTGGCGAAGAGGAGCTACCATGGAAGACTTTCATCGACTTCGCTACCCAAGTCGCTGCCGCAGATTTTGGACCTTCTAGGACCCTCAGACAAGTACAAGACGAAGTCGCCGCTAAACAACCAGTCTGGCTGCTCACGCTCATCCACAAGAAGAGATCAAGAGGGCTCAATCTTGCGGAGTTGGTGTTTCTATCCAAGCACTCTGTATGCGGCAGGGATAAAAAGGATTACATCCGAGCGCTACTGGGCATGGTGCAAGAGGGAAGCGGCCGGGACCTTGATCCGGAGAACCACCGATCTGCCTGCTCGATCCTCAGTCATGCAACAGAAGTTATCATAAGAGATATGAGACACAACTCAAAGATCTCGCCTGCAATCAAACAGCGATGCGAGAAGCTGACACGTCTGGCGCATCACACCCCGCTGGTTGACAGTGCCGCGATGAAACAGGCAAGAGCATCGTGCATTGAGTACAGGCAGGCCCTCTATGACTGCAGAGAAATTGCATCTATCTTGTATGAACACAGAGTTCTGTTGTCTCGAAGGATTAGTCGTGTTGGGGAGACTTGGGATTTTGAAGAGCATAGCATGCAGAGGAGAAGAAGCCGCAGTCGAAGCCGGAGCCGGAGTAAAAGTAGGAATAAAAGTCGGGAGAGGAATTTGCCTTGGGATAAGAGGAGCGGGAGTCGAGGGAGACGCAGAAGTTGGAGTCGGGACAGGGATAATGGGGCTAGTTGCTGTGTGTCCTAGGTGATGCTGTCTAGTAAGCTCAGAGATTGAAGTGTGTTCCAGGTGCTGTGGTTACGCTTCATGCACGATGCATGTATTTGACGTGCTGTGATCCTAACAAAGTATGATGCGGCTGCGAACGTTGTCAAAATGAACGGTCTCACAACGACGGTACGGTAACACCCTGAAGGAGATCAAGACTGGAAACTTGTTAATCGGTCATTTACATTTCCCAAATGCTTCTCTGCACGCTAAAAGTAATGGTATCTCACGATCCCAAGCTCCTCCCAATGCAACCCTTAAAACTCCCCCCATGCAAATCATCCTAGTTTAGTATCCGTCACCGTCGGCGAGAGAGTTATCCGTGTACAGCCGAGTAGCCATCCCAGGTCTCTTCCCAGTTGCCTCGGCCTCAACAGCCTTCCTCCCCTCCTGCATTATCCACACCCCACTGCTCGTCCCCAGCCTCGTCGCGCCCGCCTCCAGCATCTTCCGTGCATCTTCCCAACTCCTGACACCGCCGCTAGCCTTGACCTCCATCTTGCGACCTCCACCGCGCACAGGACTGCCGCCGTTGCTCCTTGTCTTGGTCGAGAGGTACTCGGCGGCCGTGACCATGAGCTGCACGTGTGGAAGCGTGGCGCCGGGTCCGTTAAAGCCGGTGGAGGTCTTGATGAAGTCCAGGTTTGCTGAGGCAGCGAGGTGTGCGGCAGCGAGGATTTGGCGGTCGGTAAGCTGGGAGGTTTCGAGGATGAGTTTGATTACGGTGGGGTTGGGGCAGAGCGCGCGGATGGAGGCTAATTCCTTGTAGATGGCGCTGTAGTCTGTAATCTCGCCTTCGTCTTCCTCACTGACGGTAGAGGCGGCGGCGACTGAGTAAGGGCCCTCTGTGGCGGCGGTTCCCGCTCGCGGGCGGGCATTGACTGCTGTGTTGGCGGCGGTGATGCTGTCCGTTGCTGAGTCTCGAGAGGACAGTGATGCAGAAGGACGAGGGTTGTGCTTGGTCAGGATGCTGTAGTTGAGGACGAGGTCGAGTTCGGCGGCGCCTGCAGCAACAGCGGCACGCGCTTCACGCAGCTTCTCGTATGTGTCCTGGGTGCCTTCGTGGAAGCCGACGACACAAGCTACGACTACGTCTGTGCCTTTGAGGTTGTTGACGCATTTCTGGACCCAGGGCAGGCGAACGCATACGCTCTTGAAATTCTCCACTCTTGCTTCCGCACAGAGCGCGTCGATCTGTGCCTCTTTCGCATCCAGCTTCAACAACGTGTGATCTACCGTCTTTGAAAGCTCCGTGCTCGCTGCACTCGGGGTCTCGTACTTCCATCCCCTACCTCCGTCCTCCCTTCTGTCCCGCACCTCGGCCAAAACCTTTCTCTGCGTCTCCGCAATCTGCGCCGCCCACTCCTCGTTGGTGTACCGGCCCGTCATGAGTTTTACCTCGCCCAGCTCTTTGTCGAGCGCCGGATTGGCAGAAAGGAACTCGCGGATGTGGATCTCCGACTCGGTGGGCTGGGGTGCGCTATCCATATTTATCCTGTCTGGCTTCTTTTATACGAGGCGCGCGTGGGATGACGTCGAGATTAGGGGTTCTGAGTCGCGGCGAAGGAGCAAGCGCACAGGTAATAGCTCGTACGACCAGGCTGAATGAAGTGACCGTGCTGCGTTAAATGGAGGAGAAAACCTGTTGCTGGCGGCGGACTATTTGTTTATACCATACCGCGGGGTTACATGACTACTATTTGAGCATCGGAGGTCGGCGATAATTACGGTTTTCTTGTCATGCGGCATGCAGGTTCAAGCAAATGGGCGGCCATCTCAACCCGCGGCTCACCGCGGTGGGGTATGGAGATGCAGCTAGACCCCTCTCCTGCTTATGCGGGTAAAGCGCAGGACGAATCTCATGATACGAGTCTTGGGGTCATAGACCGCAACGGGTGGCCGAAGGCACCACTTCGGCATGCGTCCGCTCGTGGTCGTGCGTGTTCTATGTCGATTCAGGATCTTAGCCAGTTTGCATGCGTTGACTCTCATTCAGGTATGCGGGGCAATTCAAGAGGAGAGCCGCAGGCGTGTGATGAACGGAGCCATCATGTTCACCTGGTCAGTCAGTCAACAGGTGATAGATATAGGCACATCGATGGTCAGCGAGCGTGAGGAACTGGTTGTTCGATTTTACAAAGGACCTTTGCAGGTGGGGACATCCTCGATATGCAACCCAGTCCTCGCTCTCGGACGATTTATCCGAAGCTCTGAAATGCTATCTCGCCTCCCGCATGCATATACATGAAAGCTGTAGAAACGCATGCCGAACATAGGAAACATGATAGAAAGGGCGGTCGAGACCAACGCTAGATATCCGGAACTCCCGTTTTGATTTTGGCTTGACTCGAGATCCCTCTTCTATCCTGCGGTCAAGTCGATCGGAGCCATGTGAGATCTACACCCTATCCCATTATCATCATCGTCGTGAACCGTCAATCCTCCGCTGCCGTCGTCCAACGATACGTTTACTTCCTTCGGAAAGAGCAGCCCTCGGTCAATCGCGCCTTGCCACCGGTCGGTTGGCACCTGTCCTTGTATTAGCCTATGCCGGTTTCTCAGTCTTCGGTGTATTGCCACTTACAGGACCTGCGAGCAGCCCTGGCAGACGACGACTGTGTTTGCGTGCGAGAAGACGGTGGTGATCGTGAAGCATCCGGGGCACTTGACGTCCATGAAGAAGGAGCGGGGTGCGGGCACGAGGGTCTTGAGCTTGTGCTTCTTGGCCTCACTGCGTCAATTATTAGCAGCTGCGTGTGAGGAGTTTAGTCAGAGTGCGAAGCGTACGCGGACGGGGTGGGGTTGAGGAGATCAACTGCGAGAACCTGGATGGAGTATTAGCAAAGATACGGCAATGGGAATCATCGAGGGCGATGAGAGCGCGCACACGACTGCGAAGGCACGATTCGGGGCAACTGCCGCCAGTCGCGTGAACGGCCATCTCGAGTCTCTCTACGGCGCCTGCGGGGTCGCAAAAGGGCGGGACTCACCATCTTGACGTTTTAAGACGATTTGGAGTTCCGGGTTTGGCGTTGTGGAATCGTTGTCGATGAGCGAGCGATCAAAGTCGACGGGATATCGTCGAGTGTGGCGGCCCCAAGTTTCCTCTCGTGGGCTTGGCGCTCGCTAAACATCAAATCACAGCTTTGCGCTAGCGTGGGACCATGCGCAACGCGACATTACAACTTTTTGTACAAGCTGCAACGACCGTCTCAACTTAGGTGAAACAATGTAGGCAACTGTCGTAACGTTTTGTTAAGAAGACAGCGCATTGAATCAGACGAGATGCACACAGACTTGGCTTGGTGTACGTGTACGTGTACCTCGCGAAAGCGACAAAACAATTAGCCAGCATCGCACCGAATTTCTCGATCTGCGCTTCGACAATTGGAAGGTACATGCAAGAAACAGGATCATACAACAGTCACGATAGCTTCGGTATCCTTTAGCCGTTCATGATCACTATTGCAATTCCCAATTTTTTTACACGGCCACAACTGAAGGTTTCAAATCTTATACATAAGGTCGACCATCTTAGAAGCACGAGAATCACCTCGATTGACTCATTGTGCTGGAGAATCTCAATAAGGGGTGTAAACTAAACCAGTAATGAGTGCGACGTATTGAGAAAGTGCCTGTGCTTAGGCGAAATAACCGGGCCGTCATGATGCAACGACGGTTGGCCATGCATTGACGATGCCGTAAATTAAACAGCAAGGACACAAAATCGGCGGTAAGATTGCAACGAATATAGACCAAGTCAGTGTAGACATTAAGTCATGGGTTCTCACATACCCAAGTTGAGCGAGATCGCACAGAGTTCTTGGTTACGAAGGTGTGAAATGAGAATGTATTACAAGTCACGGCAGGACTAAAATGTGGACGAGAATGGGACTGGAGTATTTTTTGAGTGAGCAGTGCTACGTATCTGACACGTAGTCATTCCCCCACCGTTGAACCGTGCTGTAGATGCCGGACCGGAAGGCAAGATAGCCCTCGAAGATATCATCCCGTCATGATCAACGCCAGTCGTCCGTAGAAATCATACCCTGTAGTATGTGATCTACTCCTCGTCCTCGTCACCGGCCTCGTCGTCACCACCCTTCTCGGCGGCCTTGGCCTTCTTCCTCCTTACGCGACCAGGGCGACCTCCACCGAACGGCGAGGTGAGAGCGAAGTCGATGTGCTTCTGGGAGTCGAGGCGGACCATGAAAGAGGGAACGTTCACAATCTGCTTGCCGACACTATTGCGGTGTTAGCGTAAAGGTGCATACAGCGCACGAGGTGTGCATGCGTACCGGATGTGACGCTGGCGGATGAGGACACGAGCGTGGTGGATGGACTTGGCAAGACCGAGCTTGTAGACACAAGTCTGGAGACGGCGCTCCAAGAAGTCCTCAATCTTGAGGGCCAGGACGTAATCGAGCTTCATGCGGGACTCGTCGAGCACACCGACACGGACGAGACGGCGAATGAGCGCGTTACCTTCGAAAAGGCGCTTGGGGTCCTTCTCGTCGAGGGTCAAGAGCGAACTGCGCCCATCAGCTTCTGCACAACCAAGTCAAAAACCACAATTTGAACTTACCGGGCAGCACGACGAATCTTGGAGAGGGTCAACTGGACGCGCCAGACCTCGCGCTTGTTGCGCAGACCATATTCGCCCACGAGCTTGAGCTCGTTGTCGCTAATCCATCGTTAACATCAAGAGTCGCAGACATAAGCGGAGCACGCTCTCGCTCAGTGGCCATAGACGTATGAGCACGAGCGTGATCATAGATATATACGTACAGACGAGCGGACTCGAAAGGACGCTTGGGGACGGAGTACGTCTTCGAGTAGCTGCGGGGCGCCATTGTGGTTGTCGATGAGGGAAAGAGAGAGGGTCGAGAGACGGAACTGAAGGTCCCTCGCGAAATTCGCTGGTGGGTGGTCCGTGCGCCACTCGCTTAGCTTAGCTTGGGTTTGGCCGGCCACAGGAGCGCAAATTCACTTTGACAACCACTTCGATAGTCCACCTCGACAAACACACCCCGCCACAAAACATTCGCCATGGGTCACGCCGCCGGTCTTCGCGCAGGTACGCGCTATGCGTTCTCGAGGGATTTCAAGAAGAAGGGAATGGTGAGTTTGTCGGGCACTGCGAGATGCGCAGTTGGTTGATACGAATTTGATACGAATGCATACAGATCCCGCTCTCCACCTACTTGCACCAGTACAAGGTCGGTGACATCGTTGACGTTGTTGCCAATGGTACGAATTCCAACGGAAAATGCCGAATATCGCGAACACAAACGCTTACAACGGGATAGGTGCCGTCCAGAAGGGTATGCCGTACAAGGTCTACCACGGAAAGACTGGTATCGTCTACAACGTGACCCAGAACGCCGTCGGCGTTATCCTGTGCGTTCATATCTTCGGTGCTCCTACGATTTGCGTACTGACTCCCAAACAGCCAGAAGCAGGTCGGTAACCGATACATGGAGAAGCGCATCAATGTCCGCATCGAGCACGTCAAGCACTCCCGATCCCGAGAGGACTTCATCAAGCGCGTCAAGGCGAACGCCGAGAAGAGGAAGCAGGCCAAGACTGAGGGCATCCACATCCATTTGAAGCGCCTCGCAGTTGCGCCCCGTGAGGCCCGGACCATCAGCTTCAAGGACAACAAGCCCGAAAGCATCACACCCATCCCGTACGAGACCACGATCTAAGCGAGGACGAGGTGGCTTTTGTGAGCGACATTATGGGTCACGGATGGGTCACGGCGTGGTTATGACGGTTCTCAATTATATCTTCTCTGGTCTGCAGTTGCTCTAGCATATGGAAGCGGCGAGTCACGGGACTCGTCTCGCAGACAAAATGACATGCCAATCTGGCGAAGGGATACCCTCCATGCCAATGAACAAAATTCTCAATCCCAATCATTGCACCCCGTGCCAGTTATTCGTTACCCACACATATGCTGGATACTCTTGATTTCTTTGACCCATGTACTCAAAGTTCTGCGAGTAAGTTCACTCCTGCTGCCTTGTTCTGGCGCGATTCGTCTGACGCATGCTGAGCGTGTCTCGTCTGCGCCCCAGAAGGTCATAACACGATCAAGCACATCATTAGTTGCGGGAACAGTCAAAAACACGTCTTCCCATCGTATACTACTCCACCACTCCCAGATGCCTGCTCATTAATCTATGACACCCTAGCGCTCTTAGCTCACGATTGTACATATCCCGTACTCTTGTGGAGTCTAGGTGCTTCACTGCTTGTCTTAGGGTAACAAACGGTACCATAACTCTTGAGTAGGCACCATGTGGTGAAGAGTCTGCTTATCCATCCGAGGATCTCCTTCGATCTCTTCGGAATCTGCGATTACAATGACCTCGTGTCACTATTGGGCATCGGTTGTGAGAAGCCTCAGCGTGAATCATGTGATAGCCAAAAATGAGTCCCTCTAGTTGGATCTTCCCATATCATTCTATGGAAAGCCCAGGTTTGCGTCGTTCAGGCATTGCTACTCAATGCTTTGAAAGCTATCAGACGTTCCCAACACCGAATGAGAAAGCCTGGCTCCTTCGTAGAGGTATACAAAAGGTGGATGTTAAGGCCTTCTGTCTGTCCTTGTCCTTGGCATTGTCGTATTACGTTACCTGGATTCTGTCAGTACTCTAGATGTGAGACTGCAAGCCTAAGTCGTTAGGTTCTTCTCAAGAAACTTCATTTCCGGCTCGTCGATCCTTTTTAGAATTGTGAGCTACACCTATGGTAGCTAGGTGACACTGTTTTCTTGTTTGACACGAGGTATCTTTGCCGACACCTTGTCTACATACACGAGGTGATGTAACAGAAAAATGTTGCAGAAGGGCCTCACAAGTGGTGTGACGAAACGGGTGACAGTTGTTAAGTACTAACTAGGTATGCTCAGGGCACGGCAGCGATATGCAACATGATACCATGTTCTGTTTGATCAACGATCCACCAAGGTGAATGTAGCCATAGACAATGCAACCAACCTCAACGATGATTACTTAGTCGATTAGAAAGGCCTTGGTATTCATCCGTAGAAGTGGCAGTGATCATCGCGCCGAAACAGGCGTTCAACACTGGCCAAACAGTAAAGCCTTCAAATGAGAGCAGAACCAAAACTGACTTGCAATTCCACTTTCATTAAGGTCGTCACAGTCTCGCTGGATCCAACACCAAAATTGCCGCGGCTTTGGTCTACTGCGTAATGGAGCAAGGGAGTAACGGCCAATCTACATCCTTTTTGGGTGTATTCGCTCGCGTTCGGTGAACGGGCCACGCGTTCTTTCCGATAACAGCAGAAGCCGATTGGCATATTATGTTCTTCTAACCGCAGCCTGCAGGGATATACATGCCCTTTGTCAAACGTGCCGTGTCTGGTTGTGCCTTGATTACGCTTTTGTTGGAAGCTCCCAGATAGTCAGCATAATGCGGATCGGCCACAAGTTTGCCCACTATTGAAGCCTTTGCAAGTCAAATGCAGGATGATTACTTGCCGTGGGGCAAGTCGCTCTTTGTTGGATGTTTGAAGTTGTAACGTAATACAAGTTGCGACCACGTTGACGCGAGAAGTTCTTTGTCAACAAACGAAAATTTGTGGCGGAATTCAGTCCATTTACAACAATCGATTGGTGTTAAACTACTGCAGGTCCTGAGTGGACCCGAATTGCACGGCACGGGCTGTGCTGTTCTTTCTTCTAAGCACAGGACAACGGGAAAAAACCAATCCAGCCAATGCTTCGCGCAGTTCCAACACACGAAGAACCGCGAACCGAACCACAAACGCCAAAATGAACGAGGCACAGCTGCGTCGGGTCTCTTGCGGTAACGTGGCGTAGGTACAGGGGCGTAGTATCGCATAAACCTTGGGTATTCTTGATTTACGAGGTAAAAGTTAATCCGGATTGACCGCAGTGCAAGGAAGTGCGTCATGGTATCTCATGACATCCATTGGGAAATCACGAAGCTTGTTGGTATCTTGGGTTTGAGGCGGTTCATTGGTACCAATTACAAAAATGTTTCCTGAACGCACTTCGTCATGCTGTACAACCTCATTAGCCGCTGTGACATTTCGTGCATCCATGTTTGCGAGCCGGTTGTCCATCGGGTACGAGTACGAGCTCCTTCCTCTTCGAAAGTTGTTCTAGAATCTGGACGGCGTGGCACAGTCGATGGATATGCTTCCGGAACTTTGCTCTTCACGTACCTATCTGCTAATGTCGGGCAGGGCGATGCCTGTCCCACGGCTGTCAAGTTGGCTGTCCTATGGGGTGCTAAGGCTTTAACACAATCCTCCGCCAATGGAGAGGATTGCTCGGCAGGGAGAAAGTTCATGGAGGGCCTCTTAGCCCAATGGAGAGCCTTGCGCCGGAGATCTCGTTTTGCGGGGTAGACGAGAAACACGTCTTGGTGCTGTAACCTCACGACAGGCGATTGCTTCACACCGGACCATTGAAGAGCGCGCAGTGTTCGACTCAAGAGCTACAGAGTGGCGTACCATAGCGCACGAACACCGTTATGTGCTCATACCAAGCCGTTGTTACGCTGTCTCACTAGTCAAGCCATATCCGCTGGTATTATCGGCGAGTCAACCCCTATAAGCGACAGCCTCGAGCAGATCTCTGGGGTAAAGTGCCTGAAGTTTGACACACGCTAATGATCTACCGGGTCCTCTCTGCTTCAGAAGCAAGAAGCATGCCCAATAGTGTGTGTAGACCTTGGTAGCGAGTGTCAATTACCTGGGCTCGTCGCCTTTAGTGCTGACGTGTTAATTTGCTTCCCGCTCGCAGAACATGCAAGAGTGAGAGGCTCGTGGAGATTTACCGGTGTACCGCTTCGACGAACTCACCTCAGCAACCGTTCCTGTTCTTCTTCGGGCCCACTTCAGCGTTTCATACGCTAGGAGGATTCTGCACACGCGTCAAGAGGGTCGCATATTGCGCTTGTGGGATGGGCTTCTAAGCCCTGGGCAGGTCGCAAAGCAAGCCTCAGCGGAGCATCGAGCGAGTAAGAAGGGTGGTCCCTCCGCACAGTCATGCCCAATCAGTGACCGCCAGGCCGGAAATACCCAAATCGAAGCGGGATGCGCCTGGCCAAGGCGTACGAGGTGTATTAGTAATTTGAAACCGGTGCGAGTGTCTTCACGGAGAGACTGATAGCTGTGCAGCGGTACAGAACAAGTAGAGCGCTGGAGGTTCTTCCTTCGTCGCGATCACGTTCAGGAGTTGGGGCCCCAGGGGTCACGAAAACGGGCCGCTCTTGCCCAGAAAGCCAAGGATCTTCTGCACTAATTACCCCAGATCACTCGTCTCCCCGAGCGGGTGCATCATCAACTCGACTCGCTGTCCGCTATCTCACGTCAACAGATTGTGTCACAGTGCGATTCGCACCGTGGTCAGCAGCTCGGTGACCAACGGTCGTGGCTTCTGTACGCTTGTGCTCTGAATCGCGCTCCGAATTCCCGACCGTCCCAAACGTACATGGCACGGACTGTTGGCTCGCTCCAGCACCATTACGAGTACTGTGTACATAATGGAACCTGAGCCCAATTGCCGGAAATGCGTCTTGAAGACCCACAAGCGCCTCCAGAAAAGGGTTTCTCCACGTGGAGTGGCGAGGGCACTAACACAGCATCCCTGCCATTCATCACACGACAGCACAGCGACGCCACTTTCCATACTCAAAGTTTAATATTTAATACCTCGGAAGGCTCGGCGATCCCTCCGTTCAGGGTTTAGATTAGGGATCTTGTACAGGCTTCGAGGTTCCCGCCTTCGCTGACCCCAGCCTTGACAGTAAGACGCCATGAATCTCACTGGATGGAGAAACGGGCGGATGCGCGAGATACACGCTAGCATTTCAACTAGGTATCCCAGGCAAGACAGGTGCCTTGACGTCGTGGCTCTACCATGGGGCAGCCTGCAGACGTTCACAGTGCATGCTTAGATGCCGCTTGCCATGCATACAGAGTTGGGCTACTACCGTGCCCCTTGCCTCCGTCCCTTTTAGCAATATATCGTCCCCTTCCCACGGTTCCACGCACGCTCATCAGTAGTCTTTGTCCGCAAACGTTATTCCCGTTTCTACTGCCGTTCTTCTTCGCGCACGAGCCGCCGATACGAAGCCACACTCCAAGGTTGATTGCGCATTGAGCCAGCCACGATCAATTATAGGGACACGACAGGATCTGCCATACCGAGACGATCAAGAACATCTGACAAGGCCTTGCGGGAGTGGCTTGAACTGGTGGGGGACAGCATCATGCCCAGATAACATCTGACGAGGTATCCACGAACTCACCTCCTACCATGGAGGATCCCAGAGCCATGCTCGCGAAGCGCTACTTCGCGTATCCGAACTCGCTCGACCCAATGACGCCTACATTCCAAAAAGGCTTGATACCGCTGGTCATATTCGCAATGGCCTCACTGATATCTGTCTTCGCCCTTTTGTGCTTCATTACCTGGCGCCTTGTAGCATGGCGAAAGAGCTATAGGGAATACGTGGGGGGAAACCAGTTTATACTTCTCATCTTTAACCTACTAATTGCGGACCTGCAACAAAGCATTGCATTCGTCATAACGTTTCACTGGTTGAGGATAGAAAAGATTTTGGCTCCTACGGCACCTTGCTTCATACAAGCCTGGTTTTTGCATATCGGAGACGTCAGTAGTGGGTTCTTCGTGTTGGCTATCGCAGTCCACACTTGGTTGGGTAAGCCTTCATTCTATCAGCCATATTTTGCGCGCACTGACAATATCGCAGGTGTGGTGAAGGGATATCGGATGCGCCATGGTTGGCTGATTGTGTTGATTGTCGGTATCTGGTGTCTGGCAGTTTTTTTGACGGTCTTGGGACCCGCATTGCACGGGAATCGCTTCTTCACGCGAGCTGGAGGCTGGGTAAGTTCAATCCCTTCCACACACCAGCCTCCTTCACAACGAACACCAGAGCAATTCGACTGACAGAGAGTGACAGTGCTGGGTATCGCTTGAATACGAACCTGAAAGATTATGGCTGCACTACCTGTGGATATTCATTGTGGAGTTTGGTACCATTGTAATATATGGGCATATCTTCTTCCATCTGAAGGGTCGACTGAGGAGCATCATCAACAATGATACCGGCAAGCTTTCTCGCGCCACCAAGTTCATGGTAAGAAGATCCAGATATCAAGAGGATGCGACATGCCTGCGAAAGGAGGCTTCTTCTCTCGCTTGGCCAAGACATTCACTGTATTGAGCCCGATGTCTATGACTCACGCTGACTTATGCCCTCGTCATAGATCCTCTATCCAGCAGTCTACGTCTTCCTCACGATGCCCATAGCCATAGGCAGGATGGTATCGATGGCCGGGGTACATCTACCTGACACTTTCTTCTGCGTCGCCGGCTCCTTCCTCACATCCTGCGGCTGGGTCGACGCACTCCTCTACACCTTAACCCGTCGAGTGTTCGTCAACTCGGAAATCTCCGGCCACGCATACAACCGCACCACCAACACAGGCGGCAACAACGTGGCGCAGCCCGGCGACGACTACGGCTTGCACACCATGAACAAAGAGGTCGGACGGACCGTCACTATTGTCGGCGGATCGCATCGCCTTTCGCGTATGGTGGACAAGAAGAGAAGGGGACACCTCAATGGCATGACCGAGCATAGCGCCTCTGGGTCCCAAGACTCGATAATGAAGCCTATTGCAGGCACGCACGGTATCGCCATCGTCACTGAGACGAATATACAGGTCGAGTCGGCGTCGGCGCGGGACAGCGACGAAACACAGCGGCAGATCAGTGAAGGCGATGTAGCCAGGCATCTGCAGCCATGATTATGTTAGCGTGGCACTTGTTTCTATATGAATAATAAATCTTCACAAGCATTTTGGTTTGTGCCTGGTCTGCTGAGATGGTTGCTGTCGATAGGTTTCGTGCAGTATTGGGTCAGAAGTGTGGGTGCTGTGTTGCCCCTGGGGCAACATAGTGTATCTAATCTGTTGACGGTGCACTGTATGAGGATTTCATTCGTTAGTGTTGCACATGAGGTACTGCTCCTAAATCCGCGGAATCAAGTGGCGCACTTTTGGGTATCTGGTGGATCCCCTTGGGTCTTGGATACTGTATGATGGGGTCTTGACTGGTTTCCAATGACCCAAACTTTTAGACTTTATATTCGAACATACAGCAGCAATGTGAGGAATTGTACAATGGATACGATATCGTCGCGTTAGTTGTTTGGGATCCCGTGTATGCGAAGCGCAGAAAATGGCATGAACATGTCACACAGTGTTCTCGAATGGGAGTTTCTAGCAAGGCAGCGTGAAGAAGACCTTTGCATGCTGGTAGCCTGCTCTGTCGTTCATTGATGAGGGGTGTCGCCCTATTTTTCTTGATATAAGAACTAGTGTACATTGAACTTTCCATTCATGCAGTGCGTTCGGCCCAATGGCACTGACAAGCCATCCCATTCATGGATAGCTATGACAGGCCGCCTCCTCAAACACAATGGCAAAAGAAAATACCAAGCATACATCGTGGGCCGGCCCACCCTGGTTTGCAATCAACAAGCGAAATCTCAGGCCAAGAATATCTTCACCAAGCACAGGACGTCTATTGCGCAGGTCGCCGAGGGAGCGTGATCCGGGTGCGGTATTCTGGTGTGTCGAAATCGGCGAGTTCAGGGAAGATGTCATCGTACTGAGATGCGGACTGGATTTCGGATGTCGGGACACTTTGTGTGGAGGATGAATCGAGTTCTGGCGAAGGCTGCGTCAACAACTGTTCCCGTAATTCTGCAAGTTGGTTGCTAGTTTCTAGACCGATTGCATCATGCAGTCTAGCTTCATGTTTGTTCAATGCAGCTACTTTGCGGTACCATGGAGCTGCATGCAAGGCAGCTTCTCTTTCGTCTAGTATAGTTTCTCTTTCCTTCACTGCAGCTTCTCTTGTATTTATTGCAGCTTCTCTTGTATTTATTGCAGCTTCTCTTGTATTTATTGCAGCTTCTCTTGTATTTATTGCAGCTTCTCTTGTATTTACTGCAGCTTCTCTTGCATTTACTGCAGCTTCTCTTCTGCTTATTGCAGCTTCCCTGTTGCTTATTGTAGCCTCTCTCCAAGTCAAGCTCTGTCTTCTGGTGTCCCCGAGCTTGAGGAACTTCTGGAGACCTGTGATAGTTCTTTCCCTATCGAGAACATTGGAGTCACTCAGGTTCAGACCATTGCCTAGCCACACGTTTGGCTGGAGCACTCCATCGACCAAGGTACCACGGAAGTTTTGGAGCGCTTTATTCATCAAAACCCTCATAAGACGATGCAACACGACTGGAGGTTGATCAAGCCTGGACGAAGGCTGAGAAGGGATGGCTCGGTCATAAGTCAAGTGGCATTGCCTGAAAGGTCGCCATTCTATAGTCAACCTTTCGCCGTCAATAGCATTACGAGCAAATATAGTGCACGATTCTTCTGATTCGGAAAGTTTGATAGAGGGCTGGCAGCTAGAGAGAGCGTTAGTGCCAGTGCGGACGATATTGATGGTGGTACGTCTTACTCAACGAGAAGAAGTCGGCTCAAATTGGAATGCTTAGATTTAGGTTGTTCCAATTGCGGAGGAAGTTGTCGTACAAACGGCTCAAGCAACTTCATCTTTGCCTCGAAACTAGCATGGTTCATGTCATTTCCCCAAGGCTTCGCATTCAGGTAGACGGAGCCGTCCTCGAAGTATCCCCAGCCAGTCCGGCTCTCCCAACTTGGAGTGTCGGCATAGAGCCGGCCCAAGTTGACACCATGACCCATGAAAAGAAAACCAGACCACGACTGTTGGACCGGGATTTCGTACAGGGTTTCAAGGTTGACATAATTCCTGGACATGCGCACAAAATTGGCCATGTTGCCGTGCTCCTCCCACGCAGCCCACGCTCTCGCGAAATGTTTAAGCGTCTGCCGCTGGTGTGCTTGTCGACATGGAAACCACGCGGTTTGGTACGGGTGGTATGCGCGAGGGTTGTCGCTCGCTTCACGGTACGGAATACGGGCGTGGCGATCGGTGTGCTATCGGAACGCTGGTATGCCCATGTTTAGTTCGCGGTGGCAGCGCGTGGCTTCCGGGACGGGCAGAAGGAGGAGGGCGGGCGCGGGCCTCGTGACGGGTAGACAGCAACTGCAGTGCAGGTGGAACATGCAGCAGCGACGAGGGCAGTGGAGTGGTGGCTGCGAAGGATTTGTGGATGCGGAAAACGCACATGAACAAGGAAGCACGGGCCGCAGTAGTGCACAGGAGATCGACACGGCGAGGCGTTGGCCACGCTTTAAATGCACCTCGTTGAGCATCGCCGGGACGTTGCTGGCCCATGTTCCTCTTTTGCCCTTCTCGACATGGTCTGCTACCTCCGCGCGTCGTGCAATACAATACAAAGACGCGGGTTCACGGGCTTTGGTCCATCACGGGACTTGGCACCTCGCACGCGACGCGCCATACGTGCGGCATGCGATGACGCCATGCGTGCACGACGACGCGCATTGAGAGAGCTGCAAGATGAGCATCAGGATGCAAGGGAAGCCATGTTATCTAATTCAACCATCCCGCCCCAGTATACGCACCATTCATTCCGTGGTCCAGTCATCGCTTCGTTAATCCATTCCCTTTGTATGCCACCGAAACCCCTCACTTGGACTACCGCTACCCTCTGTAAGAGAATAATGGGTTTAAACCTTCGACAAGGTAGCGCTAGCAGATTGTCGACCCCGTGCCACTGTTACTGCTACCAGGAACATGGCTCGTGAGGACCACCGCTGTTACGACGCGTCGATTTTATCTACAATGCTGTCAATTGCCATGGTTCGCATCGAGGGAGTGGCTGGCGTTGGCGGCGCTTTCCCGTCCGCCTGGGCTACAGCAGGCTGTAGCTGGGTCGACGACGCGTCCACGGGTTCGCCCTCCTCCGGTGAATCCTCGGCCTCGCCAACAACTTCTTCTACCTCGCGCAGCCAATTCGCCTTCAAGACGTCCATTGGGGGGTCTAGGTCTCCTGGCTTTCCGCCTCTTCGAGCCTCGGCAGCGCTCATTTTTCGCTCACCCCTCTTGTGTGGGTGGAAATGCATTCTTCTCAGATGGCTGGCGGCGTTGTAACACTCGTTATACCGCTTTCCTGTTTGGCAAGCCTTGCAATTGGCAAGGAAAGTCTTGTCGGGTGAGGTGTCGATGGTAATCCAAACTTTACGCGTCTTCCTATGCACGCGATTTGTATGTCTTGGAAGCATGGTTAGCATTCTTGGAAGCACGTTTGTTCTTCCTGACGCACCGGCGCAGCTCATGTTCGCTACGGAATCCTTCGGGATGTTCGTGACATTTTGCGCATTTGAGACGCAGCACTTTCCGTGGTGGCGTCTTTCCCGGGCTGAGAAACGTGGGCGACGTTGCGCTGTCCACGATGGGAGCCGTCATGATGGATTCCTTGGGCGGCGCTCCCGGGTCCGCCGTCCGAGTCCCTGAGATGCTAGCAGGTCCCCCCTCTTTCATCTTCCCTTTGCGTCTTATCGGGGGCATATGCTCTCGATCCGAATGATGTTGGAGAAAGGGGACAAGGCTGCAGCCGGGTGTGAAGTTGAGGGATGCTCTCTGTACAGGTGAGGCCCACTTTTCCCTCTCAGCGGATGCTCCGGCGAATGATGCCAGAGGGTCAATGGGTCGGTTTGTCGGCCACCCAAGAACGTCTCGAGGTCAGTTGATCAGAGTGGACAAGGCAGCGCCTGATACCTTCTGCCTGATGTTCCGAGTTTTACGGGTTAGTAGGTTGCGCGCGCAACTCAGCCTCGAACGCTGAGTTCAGCCCGCACGCGGCGTCAGCCCTCGCATGCTCGCATTGGCCACAGCTGAGGCTCCAAATCCAATAAGCACTCAGCTCGCCTCTCCAGGTAGTGGCTGCAGCTCAATCATCCATTCACAGAACCCGGGGGGTGTCCAGCTACGAAGCCCTGCTTCTGCTGGCCAACATACTACAAAAAGAAACATCCTGCGCGACTCTGACCCTCATCCAGATACACAAACGCGACAATACAGTCACTGCTGCTGCCATGGAGCGCACGACAACCCTTTGCAGTGCTTGGTCATCTTCCCATCTGTCCTGGAACACTAGCGTGTTCGTCTATTTACAGCAGCAACGGCCTCTGTCGCCTATCCCCTGCATTGGGCCGAACCATCGCTCTGTTTCTCTGAACCTCCACACGACAGGAAATGTACGGTGCAGTCCTCCATCCTCTCCTTGTTTCTTTCGTTTTCAGCCTTGTCTGTGGGAATCCGGCGCATCCGCCTCGCCGCCGACCGGTGGACTCGGTTCCAGAGTAAAATGGGCCACCAAATCAGCGTGCGAGAAACCTTGTTTACAACACGAAGCGGCGGACCGTGGTCCAATGGTCCCTTCAGCAGCTGTACGCTTTCTGCATGCATGCCCGCGTGGACCTGCATGATCGGAGTCTTTCGATCGCTAGCTAGCCAGCCTTCAAGCGCTTCTTCTCAGTCCGTCTCAGCTCCAAACAGATCTCCTGCTGCACAAAGCATTTCCAAGAAGCACCCTGCATTACGGGTTTACAGAGCACTAGGCTACGGCTGGATGCTATTCTCCGCCTTCGTCCGAAGTGTACGAGGGGCCTCAACTCTGAAACCTCGCCCTTTGCCAGCCAGCAACGACAACCGAGATACCAATACCGATCATTGGACTCGCCGTTTATGTTGCTCGGTGCATGCCTGCGCAGCTTCGCGGGAGAGCGCAATCTTCGTGCCTTCACATTTATGCACACGATGCCGAATTATCGATAACAGCATCGAGGGCAAGGATCGCCGTCTCCAATAAACTCACACTCCTTTCCCATGTTGGTTGCAGAGAACGACAGCCTTCTCAGGTTAGAGGCTGACTATTCTGTCAGCACTTCGACTCAATATCTTTAGTCAGGAATAATCAGCGTTTCATTTGGCTTACGTTTGCACGTCGCACGTACATACCATTTTCTTTTTTGAGAAGACATGTTCCCTACACTTATTCGATTGATATGGCATCCCCAATTGCCGTGATAAGGCCAACGCTGCAAATTGTACTGATGTGGCGCAGTCACCGTTCCTAAACACTCTAGCATAATTGTGCAGGGTTTCGGTATACGCCCCGTGAATGTACTATCTTCGAGTCAGGTATTCCGCTGACTGTGTCACTTCTTACGATATCTTGTAAGCTTTGCCTGGTTTGTGGCATGATAAATGCACGCCTAGGACCAGATCAGAGCTTGGTGATAGGAACTGCTGATATGGTACCCGCAACACTATAGCTTCTGTTGTACTAGAACGCGGAATATAGCTTGGTCGACATCGTGAAGGTGCGCTTTCGTGCAGTTGAGTCATAGCAGGCATTCCAAAAATTCTTGCTTGGCAAAGATGGCAAAACACAGTGCATGAGTATAAAGGTATTTCCGAAGTGTGGTGGACCTCCTATTCCTTGAATGCCTGCTACTGTCGAATTGAACATGCCTCGGACCGAAAGCATCTCTAGTGTGGGGTCATGTTGCAACAAATATGAGGAGCACCTCATAAAAAGGCCCTAACCGTGAACATGACGAGGTAGGATGATATCGGCTACCGATATACTGAAAGTTAGAAGTGCCATTGGAGTTTTACAGACGATGAGAGTGAAGAACTAGGACGCTAGAGTGTGATGGACTGCTACAACGGCGACCGGAACTACCTTCGTACCTAGGCAACTTTGGTGTGGCCCAATATCACTTTCTGGTAGACAAAACCCTCTGCCATACCCCTTCTCAGAGTGGTGTTTCCCAGCCGCTATGCTGACCTACCAGCATACAGAAAAGCTTATACGTGGCATTTGAATCTGCCACGAAGTTTGATTGCAGATATCCTGCCGCCCGTTATACAGAGCCAGTGTCGACTACTTCTATCCGGTAATTAGAAAAGAAGCTCGAGTAAGAGGTCCTGCTCGGGTCGCCTAGTGCGTTCATGAAGGCATATAATGCCAACGCCGCATCCTGTCAAGCGGATTCATCACTCGAGCAACCATGCGGGGCGTCAAAGATGCTTTGGTAACGAGAAGCATGCCGCTGGCTTTGACGTTCAAACAATCAGCCGCGAACGATGCCAGGGCTATTCAATCATCAGCTGAGCGCCGCGCATTGCAACATGACCTACGCCCCAGCTGACGTGATAAGTTCCTAGGGTCACAACAACCGCAGCCACCTCATTGCAATATACTCACTGAGACATATAGCAGATTGCGAGGTGGTGAGGCTTGCGGAATTATGACGGAAATGCCGTGGTCGTCGTAAACTGGCGACGACGTCCTTGCCACGAGGAGCTCTTTCTCGCGCGTTCGACGGGTGATGTCCTTTCTCTCAAGGGCATGATCGCTACTCATACAGAAGTTTAATGGTACGCACTTTCCAGTTTGCAAAGGCAGGTACCTTCCCCCGACAGTCTCGTGCCTGCCCTGTATAAAACTTGGACAGCTCACTCTCTCACCCGGCATCGTCAACTTCGACCGCTCACTCTCTCACCCGGCATCGTCGACCTGGCCCTGTCCTTCGACCCTTATCGCAAACGCAGTACGATTCCAGAGGAAAATAACAGGTATGTTGAGTAATCTCAAGAAGCAGCTTGTACTGATCTTCTTGCTGCAGCGCCTGTGATTCTACCCTGCAAACAGCACAGTCGACCACGAGATGAAGATCGTTACTACCATTCTCGCACTGGCTGCGCTTGCCGCTGCCCAGTTCAACTACGATGACTGGCGTGCACCTGCCTCGGGAGATTTGCGTAGTCCTTGTCCCGGGCTAAACGCGCTTGCGAATCATGGTTTTCTTCCTCGTGATGGACGCAACAGTAAGTGTTCAAGTTGTGCCACCATCCCTCATCAGACGTTTGGCTGCATTCAGCCGTTAGATTGCTCACTTGCGGTAACACGGCATAGCGAGCATCGATCACGGCGCATTTGCTAACGCAGTCTTCCATCTAGTCACCCAAGCAACCCTGATCAAAGCAACTGCGGCCGTTAACCTTTCCACCGAAGTGGCAGTCGGTCTCTTCCTCGCAGCTCTCAAGACCTCGTCTGATCCAGCCAGCGGCGCATTCAGTCTCCAGGACCTCAAGAAGCACAACATCATCGAGCATGATGGCTCGCTCTCGCGCGTCGACACGGGTACGCCCGGTGCAGGCGATCAGGAGTTCAACTGCGATGTCTTCAACGAGTTCAAGAGTTTCCTGAATGGAGCGACGCAGATCTCGCTTCCGCTCGCTGCGGCGGCGCGCTGGGGTCGCATCAAGAGCGCTCACAAGAGCAATCCAAAGTTCGTCTATGGCCCGTCTCAGCGGTTCAATAGCTACGCGGAGACCTCAATCTACTTCCAGCTGCTGCTCGACCCTACAAAGGGTACTGTGCCGCTAGACTGGCTCGAGATTTTTTTCTGTAAGTTCATAAGAATGCGGGTGTGGCATGGTACACTGACATTTTATAGCTGAGGAGCGCCTCCCTGCTCGCGAGGGCTGGAAGACTTCGTCTTCAATCAACGGTCTGGGCACGGGTAGCATCCTCTTGCAGGTGGCTATGGCTACGGACGAGAAAGATGCTGACCTCGTCTTGCCGCCGAAACCGGGCTATGGGTTCTCGCATGCAGTGTAGATGGTGCGATAAATGGTGATGCATGGCTGCATGTGTTGGTTGTCTCCAGCAAGTCAACCTTCGCATGGGGAGCCGGGCTTATGATTCAGCACACTTTACACAGATATGTTTAATGCAAGAATAACTCTTCGAATCCTCCTATTGTTGCAAGTGACGTGTGTACGTTACAAGTGTATTGATACTTACATATTTACGCGTGTGTGGATAACATTGAGTGGTCCCACCACGAATATCCATAGAATGAGCCAGGCAAAACTCAACTATATACTGGGAATCCTGCAACAAGGTAGAACCTATCACGAGCCCTGAAGCGACTCTCCCATTCCACCAAGCGTCACCATCTTGGTGACCTCGTACTCCTTGATACCCAACATACTTCCCTCGCGTCCGAAACCACTCTCCTTGACACCGCCAAAAGGCGCCGCGGGATCGGATATCAGACCAGTATTCACGCCCACCATGCCGACCTCCAGCGCCTCAGCAATCCTGTAACACCGCTGTACGTCGCGGCTGAAGAAGTATCCGGCAAGACCAACATCCGACGCGTTGGCCAGTTCGATGACCTCGGCTTCCGTGTCAAACTTGAAGAGGCCTGCAACAGGGCCGAAGGTCTCCTCGCCGGCGAGCTGCATATTGGCCGTCATGTCGCGGATGACGGTGGGCTGGTAGAAGTTTTCACCGAGGTCCGGGAGTTTCTGGCCGCCGATGAGGATCTTTCCGCCCTGCTTCTCGGCGTCGCGCACATGCGCCTCTACCTTTGAGACAGCGCGGTCGTGGATCAGCGGGCCGTGGGTGACGCCCTCATCGTAGCCACCGCCGACCTTGAAGCCCTTGACCTTCTCGACGAACTTCTCGGCAAAGGCGTCGTAGATGCCGGACTGGACGTAGATCCTGTTGGCGCAAACACAGGTTTGGCCTGACGAGCGGAACTTGGATGCTATAGCGCCGGTCACGGCGGTGTCCAGGTCGGCGTCATCGAAGACGATGAAGGGGGAGTTACCGCCGAGCTCGAAGGAAAGCTTCTTGAGAGTATCCGAAGACTGCTTCATGAGAAGTCTGCCTACGCCTGTGGAGCCTGTGAAGGAGACCTTTTTGACGGTCTTGGAGGAGGTGATAGTTTCGCCAACTTCAGGGGTGTTCTTGAGCGCTGTGACGAAGTTGATGACACCCTTGGGGATGCCAGCTCGGTGGCCAAGTTCTGCGAGGGCTGCTGCTGTGAATGGCGTCTCACCGGGAGACTTTGCGACGACCGTGCAACCAGCTGCGAGAGCTGGACCGATCTTGCGGGTGATCATGGCCGCTGGGAAGTTCCATCTGTAACATGTCAGCAGAGTTGTATATGCTGGTTCGGAATTACTCACGGTGTTATGAGACCGCAGACACCAACGGGCTCGTTGATGGTGAAGACCCTGTTTCCAGCGACACTTGCGGGTATGGTGCTGCCATATGTCCTAGGTGCCTCCTCGGCGAACCACTCAAAGAAATTCGCCGCGTATGTGACCTCGCCCTTTGCATCCGCAATCGGCTTGCCGTTCTCCCATGTTATCAACTTTGCGAGGTCATCGGCATTCTCCGTCATCAAATCGTACCACTTCCGTAGCAGCTTCGATCGCTGGCGACCTGTGGTCTTGCGCCATTCGGGAAAGGCAGCGGCAGCGGCAGCAATGGCAGCCTCGGTATCGGCGCGGTCCATCTCGGGTTGTGTGCCTATGGTTTTGCCGGTCGCGGGGTCTGTAGTGAAAGTCAGTCTTGGAGCTCTTGCAGGGCAGCGATGTGCGTACCGTGGACCTCGAAGGTCTTGCCCGACTTTGCAGCTATCCATTCTCCGTTGACATACGTCTGCGCCTCTTTGAGCAGCGACTTGTCGTTGAGCTAGTTGGTGTCAGTCCTGTCGCAGGGCATTTGCTCTTCCCGAAGCATCCGCGATGGATGGCTCCTGCTCACTCACCTGCGGCACTGAGTGACCCATTGCGTAAGATCTCTGAAGTATGACGGGCAGGGAGCTTCTCTGTACGTGACGCTGGAAGCCGTGCTGTCTCGCAATCGCTCTCGTACAAGCTGCGAAAGAGCGCATGGTTGCGGCGGGACGCGGAGCACTTATACAATGACACTTTTATTTCGACAGAGAGGCCCGACCTGGCCCGCTACAGCTAGAGCTCTAGCGCGCAGATGCGATAAGGCTCGGCGACGCAGCGTGAACGAATGGTTGTGCAGGAAGTGGGCGTTGTCGGGTGGTGCTTTGGACCGCGCGGATGCGATGACGTTTGGGGTAGCTTGCTCGCTAGCTGCAACTGCTGGTGCGGGTGCGGGGGATTGCCGAAGCCGAAGCACGTTGCGATGCACCTACGCCTGCTGATGCTGTTCCAGGAAGCGCAGATGAAATGCTGCCCCAAATGTCTGCGAACCGTGTGACTCCTTTTGTAGCGCCTTCGGGTCCATATCCAACCTCTCCGCGTCTATGGCGTGTATGCTTCCATGGTGGGTCTGGAGAAGGAAGAGAAGAGCACCCTGGCGTCCCGAGGTCGGTCCCTCTTCAGCTAGCTGCCAAATCACTCTCCTTCACCCTCCCTCATCACTCCGGCCGACAAAGAGCTTATATCGACTTTTGTCCTGCTGTGAATGCCAGGTCAAAGGCCCCACCACGGACCTTGCACATGATTCGAGAGCTGCAAAGGAGAAAGTCTTCGATTACGACGTCAGATATACTGAGCAATACAGAGGAAAATAATGACAAAAAAGATCGAGTTATCGAGTGTGTGGGGTACAAAAATGATCACCAAAAGGTGTCTCCCCTAGCTATACTAGACAATTGAAATTGACATTGCAAACGCCAGCCATCCCTATCCACAACCTTTCGCACAAGACGCCCCATGTACCAAGCCTTTCAAAACTCCGCCATATCCAGAAACTGGAATCAATCACGAACTCCTTAGGGCTATGCAGAAGACACTATCAAGCCAGACCACCTAATTGCTTCCGTGGCTCCTCAACCTCCTCCCCTTGGCAAGTCCCGGTCCGATGCTCGAGGTGAAGTTCGTGATGGTCAAGTTCTCCCGGTCACCCTTACCCTCACCGCCAACTGTCTTCCTGGTCATCCGCTTCATCGGCAACTTCGTGTCCTCACTGCGTTGCTTCTTAAGCGGGGGAGCTGCCATGTCCATGCTGTCAGAGTGAGACACGATGGGCAAGGGCTGCGTGTGGCTTTCTTGCGCGACGACATTAACATCTAGCTCCCGAAGAGAGGTCCCCACGGGTACCGTGGCAGCATGTGCGCTGACAGAGCGACCGAAGTTGGGTTTCGTAACCGCATTGAAAATGTCCTCGGTTGTTTCGTTCTTTATATCGTTGAAAACCAACGCCTTAGTAGGACTGCGAGCTTCTGCGGGAACAGGGCGATCGCGAAGCCGTGACAACAGGTTTTCGTACGCTTCAGTCCGTGGCAGTTTGTCCGGAATGGTGTAATTGACGCGTTTTGGTGTCTCTCCGGTGGGGTTATACTCGAGCAGGTCTTGACCTTCAATCGTGTTTCGGAGCTCGTGCAGAGGAGCACGAATGTTGGCATCCTCTGCCAGAGCCGGTAACGTTTCTTTGAGCGCGGTCGTTTGAGCGGCAACGTCAGACTCCAGCGCTTGTACGCGAGCAAAAGACGTGGAAAGGTGCTCGCCAATGCTCGAATAAGACGACTGGACGGTAGATGACAATGCACTGAGCGAGCTTGTGTGGGCTGTGTGATGGACATCGTTTTGTTCGCGCACGCGCGACATGATGTCGTCCAGGGAATTTAGCTGTGTGTCCATCTGCGCCATCTGCGCCTCCACAATCTTTACTGTGCTCTCATGCACTGAAGTGGTCGTGTTCTTGATCGCAGTGGACTGTTGAGTTACTGCCGAGAAATCGCCCTTGATCTTAGTCTTCACAGCATCTTGCGACTTGGAAATCCCAGCAAGGACACCCTTGGACTTATCGACCCAGTTACCCATTCCCTCAGAGTATGCAGACTGTTCCGTCAAGAAAGAAGCATTTGCAGTACCAATCTCTTCGCACACACCAGTCACTCTCTCGTTCAAACGTTTGTCCTTCGCGTCTGCGCTAGCATTAATAAGCGAAGTGACCTGCGCGAGCAGCTGTTCGCGGTCCTCTGCTGATCTCTGCTTTTCCTCGTCAACGACCTGAAGGAGACGGCCTTGGGACGCCTTGTTGGCTTGCACGAGGGATGTATTCGCTTCCAGGACTTGCTGATGTAGTCGCTCATTCTCAGCTTGTTGCTCATTGAGGGACTTGGTTAGATCGACGAAAGTGTTCTTGAACTCTCTACCTAGCGCTTGGTAGGAAGCATGGAGCTGTGGCGAATAGTTTAGTGTATGCCAATGAATCCACTCGAATTACGTACCTCTGCCTGAAACTTCTCCAACTCCAGGATAATATTTGCAGATATCTTCTCGGCTGCGGCAGACAGCTCATTGAGACCGGCACCGACCTTCTGTTTTACATCTTCTCGCAAGGTCTTGATCTCTTCCAACACTTCGTTCATGTCATTACGAGCTTTGGCGGTTTGTTCATTGACCTCTTGCTCGGACGTTCCGAAATCCTTCATCTTCTCTTGCAGGAAGGTCTGCGAAACATCAAGCTTGTCAAGCTCATCGGTCACGAAAGCCTGCATCCTCGATGATAGAGACTCCATCATCTGCTCCTGTTGGTTGCGGAACTGCGCTATGCGGGTATCGACAAGCTGTGTCGTATCCACCACCTGGTGCCGCGATGTTGTCCAGTACTGACGGTTCTGAGACTGTAGTTCCGACTTTCGACGAATTTTGGACCGTAGAGCGTCAATATCAGACGTCGTCTTCCCTAACGTAGAGATCATATCCTGACCGATCTCAGCAAGTTCGCCTTCCGTTTTGGCATGAGCTTTCCGCAGCTCGGTTTCCTCGGCGAGATTCTGTCGCGTCAAAGTCAGGACCGCCTCGGTTTTCTCAAGTATGCCCTTTGTGCCGTCCAAAGCGAGCCTGGTCTGTTCATTGTCCTTCTTGAGGTTTTGAAAATTCGTTGTCAGGCTGAAAAGCTCCTCTACCTTGTTACGAAGGTTCGCCTCCATTGTTTCGATCTTATCACGTTGGTCCTCGCTCAGAATGCGCCTGGACTCGCTTATGGTGGTAATCTCTTCGTAATTCTCCTGCGTGAGGTAGACACCATTTCGCTGCCTGGTTGCGATCAACTCGCTCTTTAGCTTCTCGATCTCGGCGGTAAACTCCTTGAGCAAGGTCTTCTTTGACATGAGTTGGTTGATCTGCGGCTTGTTGCGGATGTTCTTTGCACGGAAGGCGTAGTCGAGGGTCGATATCGTTTCTTCGAGGTTGCTCTTCGCGGGTGATAAGGTCGCAATAATGCATGTCTTCGTTCGGCCACCTAGCGAGTCTTGCAGCAAGCGGGTTAATTTGGACTCTCGGTATGGGATGTGTGAGCTGCGTTCTACCAGCGCGTTGATAACGCGACCAAGAGTGAGCAAACTCTTGTTGATGAGACCTGCCTCAGCTGCGCGCTTGTTCTCTGCTCCACTGCGTTGGATGTTTTCGCTTCCAGCAAGATCGACAAGATTGAGCTTTCCGGCACTCAAGTATTCCACACCATCCTCCGAAATCCGCTTCATGTATACGGTGATCGTAAAGACGGTGTGACTACGCGAACTCAGATCGTTGCACTTGGTCGCTGCCACTTGTCGCTTGTTGGTTCCGTCGGAGAGAAGCTTGATACCTTGGGCAGCTGACTTCAGGTGGCATTCCTCCATTCCCTGGACCAAAGTCGTGCTGTGCCCCTTCTTGCTGTTATCATCGTAGATCTTCAGCTTGATGCCGTCATCCGTCGACAGCAAATCGCGCAGCTCTTCGTTGTACAGCTCGATGAAGGAACACTTGACTGAGTTTTCCGTCTCTTCGGATTCGAGTTTGTTGAAAAGTGCGTAGAGAACGCGTGGGATGATACCGGCAGCATCCGGGAGAGGAAGGATATTTGAGATATCACCTGTCATGGTGTAGGTCTTGCCAGTACCGGTCTGGCCATACGCGAAAATGGTGCAGTTGAAGCCACCGAGCACCTTCTGCACGTTAGCTCATATGAATGCGCCCTGGGCGGTCCACACACCTCGTCGAGTATGGGCGCCACAACTTCATCGAAAACCATGTTCTGATCGGCGGCAGGCGAGAAAACCTTGTCGAACTGGTACGACTTGTTGCTGAGCGCACTCGGGCCCATGGAAAGCTCCACGGTGCTTCCCTTGATTCCATTCGTAGACACAACCACGCCGGAATTTTCTTTGACTTCGCGATCGTTGCGTCCTCGACACCGGACGACAACATTGATGTTCGTTTCCTCATCGGCGCCTTCGAAGTCGCGCTCCTTGCGCTTCAAATTCGAGGACGGCGACGACCGCACGCTTCGCGTGGAAGCAACTGATTCTGCCCGTGTTTGCTTTCCGTCGTGTGCAGGTGTTGCGGAGCGCCCGCGGGCGAGGTGTGAGGTTGGACGCATGATTGGGGGGCGCATGGAGCCGGGCGCCGGTGCGCGCTTTGTAGGCACCTGCGCAGATCGAGGGAGCCCCGACATGTCTGGCAGTGTTGTGCGTGCTCGTTGAAAAGGCTGGTGGTTAGTGATTATCGTGTTGATGGAAGCTCGGCAAAGGTAAACAGTAAACACACGCCAGGGTGAGCAGGTCCCTGTCGCGCTAGTTGCTCATCCCAAGCGCGCGGAATCTCGGCGTGGACCAGCTCAACACCTGCAAAGACCGGCGTTTGACGATGCCATACTTCTTATTCGTGTCGTAACATGATGTGATGCTATTTGTTCTATTATCTGTTTGTCTGCACTAACAGCGCCCCTCGCCCACCTCCAACCCTGCTGCACTTCCAAGGTTGTGACACCCCACCACCCCTCCCCCAACTCCTCCACCTGTGCCCCCACGCCGTCGAGCTGCTGCATTCCAGTGATTGCGCAACTGCATGCTCAAGGTACACAGTATCGTCATACGCTAGCTCTTGGTTCTCGTTGAAAGCGTATAACCCTGTCTCTGTCTCACCTCCGACCGCGTGGCCAACGCACGGGAACATCTGCCTGGCGAAGTATTTGACCTGCAAAGCACCTCAGCCGCCATCTGTCGAGGCTCCGGGGCCGTCTTTTGTCGAAGCACTAGAAGCACCCGGCCTTCGAAACACCAGAAGTACCGACTGTTGAAGCGCCAGAAGCACCCAACTATCGAAGCGCCAGAAGCACCCGACCGTCGAAGTACCGTAAGCACCGACCGTCGAAGCGCCAGAAGCACCCGAACGTCAAAATACCATAACCCCCCGACAGTCGAAGTCCCAGCACCTCCCGATCATCGAAGCGCCGGAGCCTCGACCGCTGAAGCTCCAGAAGCCCCAGAACCCCCAACGATCGTAGCCACTATACGCCGCCCATCCGAAGATATCCTCTGCGACGAGACCATCGGACCTTTATAAGCTCTCGTGCTTGAAGCCCAAAGCCGCGTGGGAATAGACCCTTGGAAGCCTAGGACCGCCTCCTCCACTATGGAGGACGGCGCGATGCAACTGGTGCCCGGGAGGAGCGTCGGTTTCATGACGCTTGGCTGCTCTCTGCACGAGATACTTACCACAATAAAGGCAGAGGTCCGGGCATTTCCACGGTTCCAGTTATACCACGACGACTCGCGACCCATCGCATCTCCCGTCCACATCGTTCTTCCAGACAACGGCTTGCGACTACAGTTCGATGGGCCAGATCAGCGATTACGACTAATTGAAGTGCTCGACTTCACGAAAGCGAGACTCGTATACAAGGATGTGGAAGTCTTCAAGCCTACCGAAGGTCATGGCGGCATACCGGCGGGACCCTCAGGGCCCAGGTTTAGACACATATATGATAAGCTACTAGGGCCAACGTATGGAGGCGAGTACATGCCCCCACGTAACGACGACCCCAACGCGAACGGCATCTACAACCTTTCGTACCCAGGCGTAGCTTTCAACTTCCCTGTTCAGCATTCCGCGTATTCCCCGAAGAAGGACTTCATATCCCTGCTATCATCTTCGGCAACTGGCCCTGCAAAGTCGATGGCCATCTTCAATGGCGAATCGTGGCAGAAAGCGCGAGGCTCTCTTTTCACAGCTCTTGCGCCCAATCCGAGGACTCTCGCGTTGTCAGGAAAAGGCAAAGAGGGCAGCCCGGACGAGATCGAGCTGGTCAGAGTTCACGGAGAAGGGCGTATAGAGCTTGTGAGGCGATCAAGCCCTTCATTCTGGATCATCCTCAGCGAAACAACCCCCCAGGATTTGATCATGGAGCTGGGAGCGCCGGATTCGATCTACAGGAAAAACGACCACCGACTGTTGATACACAAAGACCGCAGAATAAGCGATGTTTCGGAGACTTCAGGTGCAAGACTGACGCCTGATGAGTTGCTTGGCTCTGATCACGGCTCAGCAATCGACACTGATAACGATGATGATTGGGAAGGTGATGACGAGGCGGCACTCGAGGCGCAGGAACGGGAAGTGGCCGCAGCCGAGCATTTCTACAACTATTACCACCACGGATTTGACGTTCTCATCTCACAGCCTACTCAAATATCTCCGCCCTCGCAAGCTTCGGACAGCACAGACTCTCAAGGCGAATTGAGTACCCAGCCACTTAACCATCTCACAGCTACTAAAGTTATATTCCATGGCAACGTACCTGGATCGTACCAATTCAACCGCCATCGGCGTTCACGGTGGAGCCTTGACCATGTCCCGTCTGAGCTTCGAAGAGATCCGTTGAGTTCTGAGATGATGTTTGCCGACATTTCGAGAGAACTCAAACAGGTCTATCGAGACTACTATGCAACAGAAGAGGTAGAACGCTTGCAGCAGCGCGGTATGGCTCTGAATAGGGGTTGGGGCGATAGTCCGGGCAGCAGCGTCGAACTTCTGGGTGGATGGGAGGATAGTTCCAACAAGAAGAGCAAATTTGTGAACGCAGGCTCCGATATGTTGGAAGGTGCTGGAGAGGTTGGAAACGTGGAGCTATTCGGATTCCCAGGCTTGGTATTCGAAGTCCTGAAAAACGGAGCTGTGAGCTCTCTCACGGTGTATTGAAGTTCTGGTTATGTCAGCTCGAATTAGCTCTGGTACCTATCGTGTTGAACTGCTTCGAACTGGAGCTTCCGCTTGATGATGCATCATATTGGGGCGTACCAGAGACCTCCGATAAGTCGGAACATAGACGTGTGACTGAGTGACTCGTGTCACCAATATGAAACCATATGTCTATGCACCAATACATTCCTTGCCGAAATCTCTCATGCAGACTCAAGTTAGCTAAGAAGAAGCTGTCGGTGAATCGTGTTCGACAGTCACGTTAGCTCTCGACCGAAGAATCTCCGCGGCATCGCCGAGGAAGCTGGAGCTTCGAAAAATGTCTCCAGTGGACAACCCAGACAACAGCCCCGCCCATGATGCTACTATGGTAGCCCCGACGCGACTTCTACGCGCATCATGGTCGTCTACGCTCCGCCTGCCAAAATCGACCTTTCCGCCACGTCCATTGCCCGCGTTCACCGCCGAATATCTCCGCCGATGCACCGATAAGCACTATGCCTGGCAGCAGAGCGCGCGCTCGGCACCCGACGCGAACGGAAAGACCCCTACAACTTTCACGCTGCATGATGGGCCGCCCTACGCCAACGGTCCGCTGCACGTTGGCCATGCGCTGAACAAGATCACGAAAGACCTCATCTGCCGCTTCCAAGTCGGGCAGGGCAAGAAAGTGAGCTACATCCCAGGCTGGGACTGCCATGGTCTGCCCATTGAGATCAAGGCGCTACAGGCGCAGAAGAAAGACCTGACACGGACGGATCCTGTGAGCGTGCGGGAGGCGGCGACGGAACTGGCTACGAACACGATAGAGAAGCAGAAGCAGGGTTTCAAGGAATGGGCTGTTATGGGCGATTGGGACAATGCCTACAAGACGATGGAGAAGGGTTTCGAGATCAGACAGCTGGAAGTGTTTAAGAAGATGTTTGAGGCAGGCCTGATCTATCGCCAATTCAAACCCGTGTACTGGTCGCCGTCGTCGCGCACTGCCCTTGCAGAAGCAGAGCTGGAGTACGATGAAAATCATAAATCCTTGGCAGCGTTTGTGCGGTTCCCGGTACATGTTACGAAAGAGCTGAAGGATGGGGCCCTCTCAAGCATCACTGAGCCGGTCAATGTGGTCATCTGGACAACGACACCTTGGACGCTACCCGCGAATCGAGCTATCGCCGTGCACAAAGATATGCTGTACAATGTGGTGCAGGATCCTGAGAAACGCAACGAGAAGACTATCATCGCGGCCTCGCGTGTGGAAGAATACCAGAAGATGCTGGGTCGCGACCTGGTCGTCGTGCTATCCGGACTGCGGGGCTCGGACCTGGCCGACCAGCTCAGTTATGAGAACCCTTTCCAGAAGGCGAATGGACTGCAGCCAATACTCCACGCGGACTTTGTAACAGACTCCTCGGGAACTGGGCTTGTTCATATGGCTCCAGGACATGGCATGGATGACTATCACGCATGCGGTGCTCTTGGTATTGATGCATTTGCCCCTGTGGATGATGCTGGCGCGTTTACGAAAGAAGCTTTCCCTGAGCAACCCGAGCTCCTCGAAGGTCTAGCCGTTTCGGACCTCAAGAAGACCGGTAGCAATGCCATTTTAAACTATTTGGACAAGCTCAATCTTTTGCGAGCGAAACACAATTACCGCCACAAGTACCCCATCGATTGGAGAACGAAACAGCCAGTCATTGTGCGGGCGACTGCACAGTGGTTTGCCAACGTCGATAATATCAAAGAGGGTGCTATGAAAGCCATCGCAAACGTAAACTTCATGCCCGGAACCGGTCGCTCGCGATTGGAGAGCTTCATTCAAGGACGTAGCCAGTGGTGCATTTCGCGCCAACGCGCCTGGGGCGTGCCGATTCCTGCTCTGTACAAAGTCGACAAGGACGGTCAGTTGGAAGCCGCTATGGATGCAGAGACGATTCAACACATCATCAATGTTATCAAAGAGCGCGGTATCGACGCTTGGTGGACAGATGCTCAAGATGATCCTGCCTGGAAACCTCAACACCTCGACGGGTTCTTTGTACGCGGAAGAGACACTATGGATGTATGGTTCGACAGTGGCACTTCATGGTCGATGCTTCCTCCTCGAGATGATCAGCCTGTGGCTGATGTGTATTTCGAGGGCACTGACCAGCATCGTGGGTGGTTTCAATCATCCCTCTTAACCCACGTTGCCACCCAGCCGCTCAAGAATGGTTCCGTCAAAGCGCCCTACAAGACCCTCATCACGCATGGTTTCACGCTTGATTCGGATGGCCGAAAAATGAGCAAGAGCTTAGGCAATGTCATCGGCCCCGCGCAGATCATGTCCGGCGAGCTGCTACCTCCAGTCAAGCGAAAGAAGCAGAAAGGCGTCAAGCAAGCGGAGCCGAAGGGTGCTGCGCCTACGTACGATGCTATGGGATCTGATGCATTGAGACTCTGGGTTGCGAGCAGCGATTACACAAGAGATGTCACGATTGGCCAGCCTGTCCTCATGTCTGTTAACCAAGCTCTGCACAAATACCGCGTTACCTTCAAATGGCTTCTCGGCGTTCTGTCTTTGCCATCCTGTCCACCTCTCTACAGCTCTTTCAGCGAAGTGCGCAACGAGCTTGTTGGGCAGCGTGATCTCGAAGCATCGCAAGCACCTCTGAAGAACCTTGCGGACAGGCTTGCAGTGCATCGGCTCGCGAAAGTGAGCCACGACGTCCACGGCTACTACGCCAAGTACGAGTTCTTCAAAGGCGTCAACCTAATCAACAGATACATCACCAACGATCTGTCTGCCTTCTACTTCGAGACGCTCAAAGACCGCATCTACACAGGCCACAAAGCAGACTGCCAGGAACTGCAGAAAGTGCTCGGGCTTATCTACTACGAGCTGCTGCAGATGCTCGCACCCGTGTGCCCACTCCTCGTCGAAGAAGCATGGGACTACGCACCCGAAGCGCTCAAAAGTAACAGCGTACACCCCGCGCGAGCGACCTGGACGCCGCTTCCGCGTGCAGACTTTGAAACGCAGACGTTCCTGTCCGAATCGCAAACCTACATCGATCGCGTCAACACGGCTCTCAAAGCAGCGCAGGAGCGCCTTCGCGCGGACAAGAAGCTCGGCTCTTCGCTCGAGTGCGCCGTTGCCATCCATAGTGGCTCAGGCTCGCCCTGTCCGTGGTTCGCGAGCCACTTCTCGAAGGCCTTGAGTACGAGTGGCGCGAAGGCGGGACCGGAAGCCCTGAGTCCTGGGCAACGTGATGAGCTAGCGGGCTTGTTCGTTGTGAGCGGTGTCGATCTGGTTTGGACCCCCGAGATGAAGAAATCGGGTGAGAGTTATGCGGAGGAAGAGAGGTTCGTAGCCGACGAGGAGAAGGGATGGCGCGGGAGTGTGGTTGTGTATCAGGCGCCTGCGGAGAAGTGTCCGAGGTGCTGGCGCTACCAGAAGGAGGGGGACAATGACCTGTGCGGGAGGTGTGAGGAGGTGACTCAGGATGAGGCGTAGTGTTCGTGTATACTGTAAATTCTGTATTTGTATGTAGTAGTAAGTACATGAGCATTAGATGGCGTTTGTAGAGACCAGAAAGCTTGGGTATGGCAGTGGCCCTCCTGGGCAATGTCGCGAACTCAACCTTTTGACGAAGCACTGTAGTACGCCTTGTATTATATATAATTGTGTCGGGTGTATTGAAGAAACAAGAGCGGCTCGGAGCAGACAACCATCCAACGCCGGACTAGGCTGGGAAGAGGGTGTGGTGAGACGGCCTGGGTGGGTTAGGCGCTTCGGGTATGCAAGTTCTTTCACACCACCACGTGTCAGCAACGTGGCATGCATGGTCCTACCCAGCCCTGTAGGTACACAGTAAGCCGGAGATGCATGCAAATGTCACTGCTGCTCCAGAGCGTTGTGCTACGGGCCAAGACAGGGCGTGCAATGACGAGCGATTGAGAGACGGAACCCATACCACAAGCAACACAGGATGGTGATATTGTTGGATCAAAGGCACGAGCCCGCATGCGTTAGCAAAACGGCCAGCATGCTGCAAACGGCAGAGTCTCAAGACAGCCATGAGCAGGCCATGTGCTATTCAGGACAGGAACGTGGCAGCTTGATGCCGCGGCTCGACAATCTACCGCGGGTCAGGCTGGATGGCTGCAGACGCATGAAAGAGATCAATATGCGTCATGTCACGATTCGCGCGTGGCTCTGCGGAGTCCGGCCTGCGGTGTGGGTTTGCTGATCGACAGCTTTATCAAACGGGCGGGAGCAAAGGAACAGCGGGGCGACGAGGGCCCGAGGGTGCAAGACAAGAAAGATATAATTGCAGCATCGTGACAAGGCAGGCGGGCGGTGCGGAGAAGGCTACCGGTTACGGTCGCAGGGGCATGTCGGCACAACGTGGCAGTCGGCGTCGGCGCGGTCCTGTGGTCCTGTGGTCCTGTGGTCCTGTGGCGGCGCGCGCGTAGACAGTTGGACAGTAGAGTAACGCGACGGGCTCGTAAAGACGGCACGCAGGCGACACAGTGCTGCCAATCCAAACTGGAGAGCCGTGCGCAGGCTCCGTTTCAGCGTGCAAAGAGCCGCTGCTCCCGCCCATCGCCCAGCAGCGCTCCAAGGCCTTCACCCTCACCCTCACCCTCACCATCGCACTCCAGCACCACGTCTCTCCGTCTCTGCATCGAGCGGCTGCAGCATCGTTAGCCGCGCCCCTGCCTTCCTGCCCGACGCCCTGTTCCTGAGTGTTCCGCTGCTGCTCGCGGCCCACGCCTTCTTCGTCAACCCCTTGCCGATCCGGCTCCCTTGCAAGCTTGCAAGTTGACAGGCCTGAAACCTTAGCCAGCGAGCACCGACTCTTCCGCGCCGCCTCCTGCTGCCAACTCGCCCACCCGTCCGTCCTCTCCCTTACCACGCGACCGAGCGCAGCGTGTTTTTGAGGGCGCAATAAGACCCTCCGCCCCGCTGGCCTTGCACCTGCCACCTGCCGAAACACACCCACGCGCCCCGTCCCCAGTCCCCCATCCCCATCCCCCGTCACCACACAGTCACCATGACCCAGTCTCTGGAGTCTTCGCGGCCCATACTGGCCAGCGTAAGTAGTCCCACTCTTCTTACGTCTGCTCGCCGTTTCAGACCGCTCCCCTATTCGCGCTTAGCATCCATCTGGGCTACTGCGCTTCCTACTCTCCCCCCAATAATTACTCGCATCCTCGCTACTGCCCTACCGCCCAACATCGCCCTTCATGTCGCAACCTTCTGACGCACAGAAACCCCAGTCTGCCGGCAACCGCACCTCAACCCGCATGTCGACGTACAGCACAGCACCCACCCTGACGCCCTCGGTCGCGCCCTCGCACCTCTCCGAAGCCTCCTCGACCGCCGGCGACCCAAAGGCCCAGGAAATCAAGTCATGGAACGATGGCTTTGAGCGCCTCGAGGACAAGCGTCTTGTGCAACAGCGCTACATGCTCGACAACGAGAAGACAGACAACATGAGCAAGCTCGCTCTCGGCGCAAAACTAGACCGCGCCCTTGCGCGACGCATGTCAGGCCAGGACGCCGTCTTCCGACCAAAAGTCCTCAGCGAGAAGAAGGTCGAGGCATAAGCTCGCCCTCCCAATCGCTCATCACTTTGACGCTTTCGTCGCGATCCGATAATCCCTTCCGATACACGGCTGCTCGCAGCACATCACAACAACCTGCACTTCAGATTCCCACCAACAAGCATGATATCCCTTGAGAGCGGCGATTGTACGTCGAACAAAACGCCAACGAACATGGGCCTTGTTACTTTTATTTATGCGTACCACACAGAACACAGCATGGAGGAGCCCGGCCAAAGGCGCCGAGAGGCAGTGGCATTGGTGGTGTACTACGGGGCGGACCTCATCATGTCTCCCTCTACTTTTTTTCGGGGCTTCCAACGGTGTTTTCTTGATATCTGGGTTCAGGATTCCAAGGCGTCTATCCCACGGCCGGCTGATTGTGCCGGTCTTTTCCTCTTTCTACTTTGTTACCAGCATTTTCAGATCATGAATTGGCATGTCCTCCATCCCGTCTGCCCTCTACGTTATCTAACCACATGTAATTGCTGATATCTTTTCCGTGCCGATGCTTGCCCAATGGAACGATCGACTGCGTCACTGGTCTTGGTATTCCTATATCTGTGCCGTGTCTGTGTCGATCCTCCGAGGCCATCAGAATGTCAGCCTGTGGCGAGGCTTCGCATGTAGATCAAGCTACAAATCCTCTACAGCGTCATCACCACCGACGTCTTCACCACCGAAGCGAAGACGTATTGACCCGCGCCACATGAAGCGTTCATTCTTAGCGCGTTTATCGATCCGGTGGGCCCTCGTTTCAATCTAGGGCTCCGCTTGCTCCACACTCGTGGCATCGCCGTCTCTCCCAAAAGCACCGGAATTCGCATATTCTGGCAAGGTTTTCATGAATCCTACAACAATGTGTGCCCGGCCTACATTTTGCAGTGTGGCGACGCGTCGATCGACGCGTTTCTTCCGCATCTCCCACGTGCGGGTCTCGGTTTTCATGCAGGGCACGGGTGCACGGATAGGGTCTGCACTAGGGTCATCGGAGCTGGCTAGGAATGTCGAGCATATGTGGGGTTTGCCTCGGAGAAGAGATCGTGTACCAGTGATTGAAAAGTCGGTGTAGCATCTATAAACTTTTCTCGCATGAGTTGGTCCGACTGATGCGTCGATCTGAGCGCATTTTTAATATGCTTTGTTGGGCGAAGCTTATCGTGCAAAATATATGGAGCTCGGCGTTTCTTCAATGCCTAAGTACGTGTGGAAGGTTCCGACTGGGGCAATTGGTCCAACTCTGTTGAATTCTTAATTCATCATGCATGTATAGCTCCCGAAGTCGATACCAAAAGCTTAAAGGCGGGGAAAGTAAAGCGCACGGCTAGTGCGGGAGAAACCTTTGTACTGGGTGTTAATTGCGTTGTTGAACACTATTGCAGCCTGAAAACTCAGAGGTGATATTGTATTGTACGAACATTCACCAAGGTACGATGACCGTAGCACATGTCCGAACCATCTCCGCGGCCTGGTTGTGAAGCGAACCCTGGACAGACGATTGGACCCTGAGACGTCATCGAGCAGCCACGATCGCACAACCACACCAGTATGCAAGTCCTCTGCTCCACAATGCCTCTAACAAAGAACTCCACATTCTCCCGCCATGTCCGCTGGTTATTTTCCAAGGCGCGAAAAGGTCGGCCTCGAAGATTTGTTCAAGGGTCTGGTGCGTAACTCCCCCGGTGCGCAGTCGCTGAGTCTTACATATAGACACCCCGCATAGTCCCACTTTTCCTTCTTTCACTGACCTCGTACCTGCGGGTGTAGGTAACCGCTTCTCACATCCTCCACCACCATGGAGTCCTTGACGCATACGGGCACCTATCGGTGCGTTCGCCTGACAACCCAGCGACGTTCTGGATGCCTTGCAATATGCCCCCGGCTCTGGTGTCCACTCCTGATGACCTAGTCGAGTACAAAGTCGATGATGCCAGTGCGGTCGAGAAGGATGCGAAGAAAGGTTACCTTGAGCGGCACATTCACAGTGAAATATACAAGCGATTTGTAAGTCTATCTGTCGTATGCAAACACCAGTGTGACAGTGGCTCATTGGAGGTCAACTCTGCAGCCAAACGTGAACGCCGTTGTGCATAGCCACTGTTCTGAGGTTTTGCCCTACTGCATCAGCGGGGTCCCACTAAAGGCCTCCACACACATGGCTGGTTTCTTGGGTGCGTGATGATCCTAAACCCTTCTCTACCTCATGTATATACTAATGCATTCATGCTAAGGATCGAATGTTCCTGTATGGGATATCTCCTCTCACTACTCGAGTGGAGCAAAGCACGATCTTCTTGTTCGAGACTCGCAACTCGGTGCATCCCTCTCAGCTGCCTTCAAACCAGCAACCTCCGCCGGTTTCCTCTACTCAAAAGTCCGATCAGCACTACCTACTCAAATTGGGGGTTCCCAAGAGCCAGATAAAGAGCCCAATTATTCTACGGTTTTGATGCAAAGCCATGGCTTCACTACACTTGCGCACGGGATCGAGGATGTGGTTTATCAAGCCATCTATACCAAAGAAGCGGCCCAAGCACATACGACTGCACTCACGATTCGAAATGCGCACTTCGGTCATACTATCGAAGGCAATATCGATGTCCAAGGAGGAGGAAAGATCAAATCTGCCAAGGTCAAGGCCGAGAGCGACTTGACATTTCTAAGTGATAGGGAGGCACACGATGCGTGGGAATCAAACCAAGGAACGGTAAGTCACGTCCGCGAATGAGGCACGTTTGTGTTGGCTGACCTTGTTCCTCGAATTTAGGTCCACCGCCCTTGGGCTCTCTGGTGCCGAGAAGTCGAGGTTTGTCCGCTGTACAGGAATGGCTGTCCCGGATGCGAGGACGATTAATGCAAAGATCGATCAGCATTACGACGCATGCACCCCATCATTTAATTTCCCCGCATTTTTCGCTTTGACGGTGTGTAGGTGGTCCTTCGTACGTCCTCGGTCTGCCAATAGTCTCGCTTTTAGATGACCCGAACTTGTCAGCACGCACATCCTCTACGAATTTGCTCATCAACGAAACTTAAAACGCGGATTGCTGGCTGACTTACTTTCCTATGAGGGATATTCTTCAATTTGACAAATCCATATGGTGAGCTTGAATTAAACTGTTGTGTTTTGTTCGGGGTTCTTCCTATGCTCTCTTTTGCTACAACAACAGGACATTTAACTCATTTTTTACGTTGCATACCATCTGTAACACTTTGATACTATTTCCGTTAAGCGAGAGCTTGGTGTATCAAATATGGCAGGGTTGTGGCATCACCTGAAGCACAGCTGATAAGCATAGTGTTCATGCCAAGCGCGATATAGTGCTACTTACCGTGAGTAGGACAATGTTCCGCCACTACCATTGCTTGACAACTGCACCCCAGATTGTTCGCTCCGAACATTCACGGAACAACGTGCTCGCTTCCGGCACTTCATATTACAAAACGTATACAGAAGCAGCAAACCGGGGAGGCAGAACCAGGCCTGCAGAGTTTCCTTGCATGTTTCGGGGAAATACCTGCGCGGAACAGCTCTTGCAGGCCCGTTCTTCTCAGATATCATGCATACGTGTGATGCTGGTGACATCTGTGTGGCTCAGGCAAGCTTGCCTAGCACGGAAATGAAGGGGAGACGGTGGAATTGGCGCCGAGCACACAATGACCCTTGCCAATGATTTAACACAACGATAAGACTATATGATGTGCGCACGATACCACCGGTCGAGGATCTCACAGCTGCTTTTCGCTGCGATTCATTCATTATGTTTCTCCAAAGCGCGCTGCTGGCGACTTTTGCCTTCACGTCTTCTGCACTAGCTGCTTTTGGCATCACGACCTCTGGCAACAACATCGTTGTAGATGCAGGTTCAGACAATGCGTTTAAGGTCACGGTGAACAAGAACTCCTGCGACATTACCTCGATTCTATATCGGGGCGAGGAGTTTCAGTACCAGAGCACTGGTTCACACATCTCCTCTGGTCTCGGCTCCGCAACGGTGTCCAGCACAATTGTCAATAGTAAGTTCATTTACTGCAATTCTGAATACAATGTTGCCATGCTAAATCTAACGAACTACCGCTGATTGAACTTAGGCAAATATGCAAAGATCACCTGCACGACCTCGACTCTGACACATTACATTGTCATCAGGTCTGGCGACTCCACGATCTGGATGGCGACCAACACCGCATCTGAGCCCAGTGTAGGAGAGCTACGCTTCATCGCGCGCCTTCAGCCTTCTAAGCTCCCCCTTGAATACCCGTTCGGCTCCGTCTCGACTACCGGGGGATCATCCTCCACTGTCGAGGGTAGCGATGTCTTCGTGGTCGGCGGCCAAACTCGCTCCAAGTTCTACTCTAGCGAGCGCTTCATTGACGACTACACCCACTGTGTCTACCGCGACAGCGACGTAATCCACGCGTGCATATTGCTGAACTCTTACTCGTATGAACGAAGCTCGGGTGGTCCGTTCTTCCGCGATATCAACTCGAACAACGCTGGAGACTCTACCAACCTCTACTTTTACATGAATTCCGGCCACGTTCAAACCGAGAACTACCGCATGGGTCTGCACGGCCCGTATGGTCTCCAGTTCTCTCGCACTGGCATTCCATCGGGAAAGACCACAGACACCACCTTTTTTGCAGATTTGGGTATCTCTGGATATGTGGCGCCTAGTGGCCGAGGCACTGTCACCGGCACTGCAACGGGTGGCACAAGCGGACTCCAGAAGGTCCTCCACTGGTACAGCGCAAACGACCAGTACTGGGTATACGCCGACTCCTCCGGCAAGTTCACCTCGCCTGCGATGAAGCCTGGCACCTACACTCAGGTGTTCTACCAGGGCGAGTTCAAGCTCGCTTCGAGCTCCGTCTCTGTCAGTGCGGGCAAGGCCACCACGGCCAACATCAGCGGCTCCCTCCCGTCGCATACCACGCTCTTCAAGATCGGAGAATACGACGGACAACCCACGGGGTTCCGGAACGCCGACAAGTTCCTCCGCATGCACCCATCCGATTCGCGCATGTCATCCTGGGGTCCTCTCACCTACACCGTAGGATCGAGCGCCCTCACCGACGTCCCTATGGCCCTCTTCAAGAGCGTCAACACCCCGCTCACCATCAAGTTTACTCTTACGTCTGCGCAAGCCTCCGGCGCTGCCACCCTCCGCGTTGCTACCACCCTGTCCTTCGCGGGTGCTAGGCCGTCCGCCGTCATCAATAGCTATGCTCCCGCCACGCCTGCAGCGCCCACCAAAATCGACTCGCGTGGAGTCACGAGGGGTGCTTATCGTGGGTTTGGCGAGGTCTACGATTTTGCTATTCCGTCTGGAAAACTGGTCAGTGGTAGCAATACCATCACTATCGATGTGGCGAGTGGAAGCTCGGGAACAACGTTTCTCCAGCCAAATTTTATCCTGGATGCGATAGAGTTGTACAGATAGGGTTTTTGTGGGGAGGATTGTGCTGTGTGGAGTGGATATGCGTGTTCACTTGCAATTTCATTGTATATATTTTATAGTGGACGAGTGTGTATATCGACTCGAAGTACCAGAATTGCCGGTGTACCGCTGAGCGAAGATGCATTGATGCTCAGACAGATTCATGTCACCACTTAACACGTTGCAGGGCTTGCACCCCCGTAAGGTGATGTGCAGTGCATACAAGGCAACGCGCTCCCCTCAACAGACACCACCCCTGCAGTCAGAAGTGTCGAGATCGCATAACCATGTCCACCGCCGTACCCGCTACATATCCTCGCTGTACATGTACCCTCCTAGACGATGAAAACTGCCATGCTTTCCAGATGGCAGAGCCTGGGCTACATGTTCTCATCGCAGTATCCAGGCTGCGGCCTCTTCCTAGAGGTTGCTCAGAGACAAGGAATCGATGTAACAGTTGAATCACAGACGCAGATTCTCTTGCGACGACCTCGCAAGGACGGAAACATCGTTGATGTGTTCTGTGTTCGCAAGAACAGTTCGAATCTAGCCATCTCAACCTCGATTCTTGATCTATGAAGCCTACATATGTACAGGGCCAATATCGGTTTTTACGGTTCTTGATGTATGTTTCCTACTTGAGGATATCAAAAATCGTCCTCCTGTTATCCCGTCCTGGAAGTCGAGTCGGATAAAGCAACAAGAAGTGAGGTAAAGCTCCAGTTCTAGGGCAGCCTGATGAGTGTCACGGTGGAGCTGTACTCTGGGCTGCAAAGCATCCTTGGGAGTGAAGGAGGCACTGTAACAACAGCCCCGGTTTCAGAATACATCGGTGGGCCGCGACATGATACTCCGCCAATATATATGGTGCTTGCACCAATCTCTTTCACATACGACCATAGGACATTGAAAACTAGGCTTCCCGTCCGCTCAGCCATATATAAGCAGTGTACCGGCGAATTAGTAATATCGTGGGTGACCAGATGTGAATCCTCGCTGTTGTATGTTTTTGCAGAAATTTCTTGCTGTGTGTGGGTGGTGGGTCGGATGGAAGCGAAGCAGAGCGCTGACTCGTGGGCCTTTACCCTAGCAGAACCGTTGGACCTACTTAATCTATTTCTTTTGCTGTAATTGTGAAACCGTTGGCACATGTTTATAGTCCTAGAGTTTTGCTTTTGGTATAGAGTGAGGTTGGAACGCTACGGTGGATGTCGGAGGCGCACCTTACCAGTGTAGAGGCTACTCAGGTAAGAACGTCACTAGCTTCTTTGATCTGACTCTAGCTTAGGGTGATGCGTTGGTAAGTAATAAATAGCTATTGGAAGCTGGGCGATATTGAAATGTTGTGTGACTTTTGTTGGCCCTGCGTGGCGGCGTGGCGGGTAAGTAACATGCATCTCACGGGAAGGTGAACACCGACAATACAGTATTAGGTTAAGATTCTAAACTTGTATAGTAGCTTAAGCCACTCTAGGCTTAACTTTTCTATATCCGTCTGCAAAGGCCTTAGCTTACATCCGGTCTTCATGTTCCTATGAGAGCATGCGAGATCCTAGCGTGTCACCCCAAAAGGTCGCTTGAAAAGGTGTTAAGTGAAAGGCAATTATGTGTAATATAAGATATGTTACAATATATTGTCAAAAGACGAAGTAAATATGTTGCCCTAAGAGGGGCAATGCAGGATTGGCCGATACACCTTGAGCTTTTACTTTGGTTTATTTGGCAACGCATGCCTAAACTTACTACTTCAGTCAGTAAGAACGATATAGTCAAGGAATGTCACAGTCATTTGCGAGCATTGAATACCCGTTTTATTGTCGTCGCTAAAACTCCTTTTAGTTGACATTGATGTCGTGGTGTTTTGGCAAGGCACAGCGAAAGAACTCGACGAGATGGCACAACCAGAAACTTCCAATACTCTACGAAGATACCTGTAATTGGGCTGAAATTATTGTGGACAATCGAATTTCTTCTGTCAGGCTGATCTGACGTTCTGGTTGAACCGCTGATCGCATAATGTGCCTTCTGTTGTGTATATTGTATATGATTACTATGAGGGCGAATAAGTCAATGAAGCGGGGGACAACAAGGCGTTGTGCTTTGCCAATGCACGAAGGGACCAAAAAAGCGGCCAAGACGTGCCCACTGTGCGCGCCTTCTGTTGGCTGTTGAAACAATGCTAAGTCGACCGCACGACCATACTATAGCCCCGAGCTCCTTGGAATTTGCCACATCTCGTTGCCGAAGTTGAGAAGTACCGGCAAAGCATCTAGACATCGGACCCCCACGCCCAACCCTGGTGCATGACTGACTCGTCAACCTTGCTCAAACCCGCCTAGCAAAAGCGAGCAACCGTGCTTTCGACCACGGAACCAACAGACCGGGTTCATGTTAACAGAGCTCAATCAGCGCGGTGTTTGCGGCTTCGGGACCAGCGTCATTTGGCCCGGCCAGTCGCATAGCCCAATCCTAAAATGAGGGGGGACTACTTCCGGGAGCGCCCATGTTGTTCCAAGTCGCATTAACATATGTTATGGCACCGGGAACTAGGTTGCTGATTCAGAGAAAATGAAAAGTGTTCTGCACGTTGTAAATGCCGCGTGGACGAAGACGTTGCTCACTGTAGATCACAGACATGCGGACATATTGGCTTGCATATCAGGATGGACTATTCCCTGAAAAGAGAACTCGAAACGGTGAGGAATTGTACAACACCTTGGGTAAGCGAGGTGCAGGTGTTGAGGTGTTGTGATCGGCGATCTGGTTCATACGCGGACCTCAACTTTCGGGACGAACCTGCCTACGAATGGGGAGGGAGTTGAAAAGCAGGGAACTTCTGGAAGGTGTGCTTCATGGTACAGGAATCTGCAATGGTCAATGATTAGGACGTAAAGGGTTGCTTGGGTGGCTCGAGTCATACATCTTGGGTTCCCATGAGTTTTCACAGACTGAAGGATAACTGAGAGTTCAGGCAGGATAGCGGAAGAGCTAACCGTATGCAATAGTGGCTGCCTACGAATGAGGCGATCGACATACTCGAGAGTGCTACAGATCCTGCACGAGCAAGAACTTCTGATGGTGGCGCGAACGGATGGTACTATACTCTCTTGGTGCTTTCAATATTCTATGCGTCTATATTCGTGAAGGTATAGGTAGACGAATCTGGTTGAAGATACAGAAGAAGCACTTGATGATTCCCCAGCAGGCAGTGGGCTGGAGAGTTGGAAAGCTGTTTGCTATATCAATCAAGTTGCATATGCTCAATAGTGATTGGTGTTCGCTAAAGAAGGACTATCGATGGCGACAAGGAAGACTCGTATGGTGTTACATATGAGGAGAGGCTGACGCGGCCCGGCGCGATGGTGTCCAAACAAACGTCGGTGGCCTCAATGCTAGAGTCACACAGTCCGCCACGTATCAACTTCCGGACCAGCTCATCTAATCTTCACCTCCCTTGTCGCTCTTCCCGCATTCGTCTTGACAGAAGCCTTTGTCTCCACAATCTGCACTCTGTGGGTATCATCAGCCATAACGCCCATCAGCACGCGCTTGCACTCACCGCAACACGTAGACCAGCGAGGTACTGATTTGGTTTATACAAAGGAACCCAATCACCATCGTTGATCTCACTCGTGACCAGATCGCAGCTTCGAGCTCCGTCTATACGACCGCCAGGAAATGCTGGCTGATAGTAGAGAAAGCCATAGCAGTTCTTATCGGCTCCACATCGTTCACCGCATTCGTCTGCGTTTTTTACGGGGCCTAGTGCTTGACGGGAACCTTTGAATTGATTACGGCAAGACAGCTTGAATTGATACTCCTGGTTATCACCGAAGTCATAGACTTGGTTATCAGCACCGGGAAGGGGGCAGAGCATCCCCGCACTGAAGGCCACTACATTTCCAGTCATGGTCAACGGTTGTGTGACTTTTGATGTGGGGTGTTACGTACTGCTTGACTCGACCGGAATAGCCCCAAACTTTTGTACTCCATTATCGAAGACATATGGCGCGGCGTCCTTTGAATAAACGACAGAGCAGGCCTTCGTTGATGGATAGTAGGTAAGTCCATTGCAATCCAGTCGATGGTCGTGACATTGTTGTTCGCATTCCTCGAGACTTTGGACTGCCGGTAGCCATTGGTATGAGCCCCAGGGGGCATTGAAACAGTACAACCGGTATTCTCGGCCGTTCAATTCACGAACCTTTCTTCCGAGTCAGCTAGGATTGATTCGGCGACGAACAATTGCTCACTTCTCCTTCCCAGGCTGGGCAACCTGTTGCTGCACCACATTTCTTGTTCCTTTGGGTACGGAATATAGTCTTGATTGGGCTCTGGAGGCCGAAGCCCAGGCGTGGCTCATGACGAGTCAGAAACTCATATACTTCCGGGTTTGTCAGGGCCTCTATGACCCGGGGAGAGTTAGGACCGTCCATTCTCAGATTATCGCCGCTCTGGGGGAAGGCCCACGCAGCTGCCTGCAGAAGAACAATGGCCCGAAGCAACATTTTGGGAAAAGGGAGACACAAAGCAAAGCTTAGATAATTGACCTACGCAGCGATTTGTTCCCTACGTCCCGCGCTGTGATTGTGCTTTGTAGTTTCTTCAGGTTCTTACGTCGGGTCACCTAAGTGCGATCCGGAGGGTAAGCCATCGATCCATGATTCTTTGATGATGTCTACTCATGATGATCTGCACAGTGATGTCTGGATGCTTTGCGGTCGCGCCGTGGTACTGTAAGTTAGGATCCAGTATGTGCCAGACAAGAGCCAGCGGGCATGCGTCCGGGGTGTTCTGAGGGTCCCGTAGCGGAGGCGCGATGTGGGGACGTGCATACAGAAGTTAAGTAGAACCTGCATAGTGCGTACGCATGCAAGCAACAAGGATGCCAATGAGTGGGGCATGGGCAGTTAGAGCTGTTAAGTCTACCGATGCGGCTACTCCCGACTTGCTTCTCAGAGGGACACGCATCCTATGTCAATCCACAGTAGCTTTACACAACGCGGGCAATGGTGAGAACCCGTCAGATTATCGAACAGGCTGCTTGGGATGGGTAAATTCGCATCTAACAAGAATGCACCGACTATTGGCTTGACACGAGGTGTGCACAAAGACGGTGAATGTTGTGTTTACTGAGCGTGCGTCGGCCTCACCGATCACGAGAGGTTGTTGTAAGTGTGCAGCAGCAACCGTCAATAGGAATGGATGCCGCCAATAGCGTCGGATAATATCGAGGTGCTTCAAGACTTCAGGCACGTGAGCTGAGACTTCATGCCTTGAACAGACTCATCCAGGGACATCCCGACACGCGTCGGACAGCGATATGGCCTCGTATAGCCCGACTGACCCACCAACAATAGCAGGGCCGGGGGGAGGGAATGCGGTGGGGGCGCCTAAGGTCAGGAGCAGCGATCGCGATCGAACATGTGGCGTCTGAGCGCCTCCAGCAAAGCCCATGGTGCGCCCACGGTGCGCCCACCACTCACCCTTCTTGTGCATCATCCCTCGCATCCGCTTGCCGCCGCGCAACATTTGGGAGCGGCTGCGCGGGACGGCTGTCTCTCCCCGGCGGCGTCGCAAATCTAGCTAGGCTCCATCGAGCGTTGCCGGCGCTGGCGCGACTGGAGGAAGAAACCCCACGACAAGTGCCCGCAGGCTTGCCCTGATATGTACACAACGCATCGCGTGTTGCAATTGGCCCCCAGAATGATGAGGCCACCTGCGACGCTGGTTTTGCTTGCAGATCCCGTTGTCTGTGGATATGTCCGTGCCTGGTCCCTTTGGGATCCTTCTGGGCCATCCAATGGTCGATGCCAGCCACGCCACCAAAGCAGGCTTGATAGACAAGAAGCCGTTCGCCTATACCTCCCTGTCCGTCCGCTGACATTCGGTGTCGGGTTGGCCTCGCTCACGGTATCCCAGTTAATATCCAGAACCTTGACAGGGCTCAGGTCCTGCATACGGCAGCCACGGCCGCTACCACTCAGGTGGAATCTCTTCGCTGTCCTGACTGTACTTTAACAAGCACTGCCCGTCTTCTTCTCTGCGACTTACATTGATGGCGTGCTGTATGCTTCTAGCGCTCATTTACAACTGCCACTACCTACTCACCATCTTTCCAAAATGTCTTGGAGCTACACAGTTCATCAAATAAACCGCTCGTTCGATCAAATTGCTCACTGGTAGTAGGTAGTCCCGGGACATCAAGTGCTCTCATGCTGACCTTTTCAGCCAGGACTTCCTACGTCGATCTGAGGCGGCATTTCGAGCTCTGCACGAGCGTGTCCTCTTCCTTGAACAGCAACAGGCTTCGCAAGGCCCGAGCGATGAGCAAGTTGAACGAGTTCTTCGCAAGATTCTGGCAGAACGATTTGGAGACATGGGAAGTCTGCGCGTGGAGCGCCCAAACCCATCGAAAGATGAGGAATTTTTCGTAAAACCACCAGCCAATAGCGCCTCGACTCCCAGAGCGCCCATGATAGACTCGGAGATGCTTCTCGTCGACCCAGAAGCAGTACCCTCTAAAGCCTACGGCCAAACATTTCGGATGCTGGAAAAGGGACTCAGCCAATACCCACAGGTCGATGATGCTAAACCAGTGGTCCAAGATACCACCACGAAAGACGAAGACGCCTTCGACCGCCCAGAACTTCCGCCCAATCATGGCCGAGCTTGGTAGAGGCGCAGCTTCTAGTCTGGAATTACCACCTCGTTCGACCTCGAGCTTGAGCGAATATGCGAGCGTACGTTAGCGTTGGGGATTGAATATTCATGTCCGAAGAAGAGAAGGAGAGGACCCTTCCATACATATCAGGATGAGACGAACACCTGGCAATATGCGAAGAAGCCACCCCAGGATACACCACGGGACATGGGAGGACCAGCAGCATCTTTGAATCATGGAGTTACATGGCGACTACATTGGTCAACTTTGGACCTTTGTTCGAGATTGAGCAGACAAGCTCGTAGGACATGGTGCACATAATGACCACCAACCTAATACTGTCGGCATTATTATACGCGGACAAAAATTGAACAATCGGGCTCAGGGTGATTGTGCTAGTTAATGCGCTGTTCGCCTCACCTAGCGAGCGCTTGTCGGTGAGAGGAGGCGGACATCTTCCATGGTGTTGAACAAGGCTTGGTTGGACTCCGAACTCTATTGATTGTGCCACCTGGTTGCAGCCGCCCGTGTATGCGGGTACCCGATCCGACCCGGACACATGATGCCACTCCCGCTTCCCCCCGGTACCGGTAATTGCTCAGAGTTACATACCTATAGAAGCTACAAGTTCGAGTACGAAATCGACCGATCACCATACTTGTCATCCATTGGCTTCCAGCGCAAGAGGACACCCGATGGCAGACACCAAGTGTTGCACAGGCGTTACACCTTCTCAGCAGACTCGTTTCTTCTGTATCAACTCCAGCACTTCCAGGCTTGTCCGTGTACGAGCTCGAACTCTTGGCGAGACAATTACTGCCTTCTCCGCACTGGAAGTAGGCTTCTCAGCCAGAAATTTTAGAACATTCTGCAGTAGGACCATCAGCCCGTCAACACATTCTGATTTATAGAAGGCTTCGAGATCTGTGCGCGCCGGATTGCGCATGCTAACCTTTTGAAGAGTCGAGAGTCCACGTCACTGTGATCGTAGCGCGGGGAGTGGGGCTCAGTTTGTCTAGAACATGTCCACATTGGAAGCGTATTCGGCAAATATCTCGTGGGAAGGTGTTACGATGGATTGCTGTTCTTACTTTTTCAAGACACCCTCTAAATCTTTCACGTTGGCCTTGGACACCAGACGCTGTTTTCTTTGCAAGTAGTTGGAGCTTGGGTCATGAGTTTTCGTATTCCATGTGCTGATATCAGAATGACATTTGAATCTAGTATCAATACATGCACCCGTCACGTTGTTCCCGCGAGAGCGCTTTTGCTTTTGCAGCACTTTGGCGAAGTAAGGTGACATCTCGAAGAGGCTAGCGCACGCCTTCGCCGCCTTAATATCACTCCACCTATTGCCAATCTCACGAGCCCCGCTTCTCGAACGTGACTTGCTTTAAGCATCCAGAACAACACTACAGGATCCTACTAATGCCTTGTGTCGCGTTCGCGACCTTACCAGTCTCTGCGCCATGTCAGAAAACGGCCAAATTGCCGAGACTGCACGCCTCCCCTTATCTCTGCGGCCCCATTCCACCAACGAGCTGATCCAGGCACGTGATGTGCAGTCGACTCTCCTAGAGCTCCCCTACGAGATTCTGGAGGCGGTACTTCTGCACCTTCCAGCACAAGATCTGCTACTATCTCAGCGCATATGTCATCGCTTCAGATACATGGTTGCTTCTTCCAAGGCGATCCGCCGCGCTCTCTTCCTAGAGCCCGCACATCATGATGGTCAGCTTGGCGACTGGCGATTGCTCAAGTTCAATCCTTTTCTTGCAAATCAACTGGCAGGATCGTTCCACACGCGAGTGATAGGCGTGCATCGAGGCAAAGAGGGAACCGTGAAGATGGTGGCACACATGCGCTACGAAAAGGAGGCGCTCCTAGACGACCACTGGGCCGAGATTCTTCTTCACGAACATGCAAGTTGGAAATCAATGTTGGTACGTGCCGTCACGGTGCTTGCTTGCTTATGGGCCTTTTCTGACTTCCATGCCCCAGGTAAGCCAACCTCCTGCGACACTTTTGATGCATCCGAGCGCTAGCTTGTTTTGGAAGACGGCGATGGAGCAGAGGGCACAGTTTTGGCGTGATGATGCTGGCTTCACAATTCTGGACGCTTTGGAATGTGCGGATTGGTAACCGGACTGCCTTACCGCACGCAAGAAGCAGGTGATCTGCCTGTATTGGCTATGGCGGTTCATGGTGCGCCTGCCTGCCGGTATTGGTTGCTGCTATTGGCAACTGTAACTGTTAACGCGGGGCTTGTACGCACGTTGGGCTTGAAAACACATCGTCACCCACCTACCCATTTCGGACTACCAGTGTGTTGGTATGCCTGGGGGAGAGAGCTCACATTCATGTGCTGTGGTGGAATCGCATGTATAAGATGGTAGGGCTTGCACGTCACTCTGATCTTTCAGAAGTATGCTTTTGCACATTTGAGACAGAAGTTTCGCCTGCGTACGGATTGTCTGCCACAGACAGGCGACTGCTCTAGCACTGAGCCGCTGTGCAGTCCGTTGGACTTGTACTAGATCAACGACGCAACCACGAGGCCCATAATTTGAACTTACGATTAACTACCACGTCGCAGTGTGGGATGATATTCACCTTCGGCTGGCACCACCTCCTTGTGGCTTTCTCCTCCTGAAATGCGCCTCGTAGGCCACCTCGAGGCGTACCTGTCTTCTTTCCATCTCTTTCACAGCACGCGGAGTGCCAAGCGTAGGACTCGCAACATTCGGTCTCCCCGAACAACGGTTCGTGCCCTCTCAAAGTTGTTTGATTGTCCCGATCTAGTTTCTTTGCTGTTGGTAGCGAGAAGCAATGGTAATGCTTGAAAGCTTATCGTCCCTATCCAACGACTTGGCACGGCATGTGTAGATGTCTATCACTTTTCTGCCTTGCTGCCTCCGCCTAATGCAGGGCACGATCGTGGTAGTTGATGGTGTACATACTTTTGTACGACGCTCGAACTCCTTTTGTCCTACTTCAATACTGGCATGTGAATCTTGCACTACACACTTCCAGCGAGAACCTCGAGCGCACTTGAGATGCTACAAAACCTCGCTCTCATAGCTATGCGATGTGCGCACAATATCGACACAAAATCCAAGACCAAATCCCTTCCAGGCGGCACAGGCGCTGACAAGTTTCGTTGCATTCCTGGCGACGACACTTGTAATTAGCACATGTAAAACGTTTTCATGTGGGGGCTGTTGCGACCCTGACCCGGTTGCCTTTTTTGTATAACAATTGCAAATTCGTGCATACCCTAAAGTTTCAAACGCATTTTTATTCGCACGATACCTTCGCAGAGCCTTTCGCGCGAGGTACGACTGCCCCGTGCGCAGCACCTTCATTCGCAAGTTCGCCTTGCTCGCAACCCGCACCACGACCGTCCACACGACCATTATGTACTGTGCCTCCGCCCTGGACGAGGCCACGTCTCGCGGGCCATTGCGATCCGGAAGCATGTCGCCGGCGCGGCAGGCTGCGGACATTAAAAAAACTCAAAATGTGGCGGTGAGGTAAGCGGCTTTCGCAAGGCGGACAGCGGGCGAGGCTGAGTCGCCAGTGTGCCTCAGGAGTAAAAAACGCAAGCGGTCACGGTCGCGCGAGGGACCCGACACGGCACAACCCTAAGGGCACAGTTAGGGAGACATGAGGCTGTTATTAGGCGTGAATGAGGGGCTGTGATGTTGGATGTGGTAAATAAGGAGCGTGAGGGTCGCCTGGCCTGCTACATCTACCATCTACCATCGCATATCCAAACACGCAATATACATTAATTACATCAACAAAGAACACACCAAGGGACTACAAAACGAACCCAAACACTTAATCACCTACTATTCTACTAAAAATGCCGCCCACCAACCTGTCTACTCTCGCCCGCCGCTACTCAGGCTACAACTGCACCGACTACCTCTACATGCGAGAATGCGAACCGCACCGCATCATCATCGGCGCCATCGTCGCCTTGGTTATTTTCCTCGTCTTCGTGGTCATCGCCCTGCTCTGCGTTCGGCACCGCAAGCACAAGATGCGCAACGTCCAAGCCCAAGCACAACGCCAGAACCCACAGTTGCAGAAGCAGACTGTGCTTGGGATGTATGGCGCAGAGCCTGAGCTCCAGCCGCCGCCGCCAGCGTATGCCAGGGTCGACCCGGAGAGCGGTGTGAGGAGGGGAGCGTGAGAGGCTGCGGCAATGTGACGGGGAAAAGATCTCCATCGCGATGGAACGAAATCCGCGCAATCGCGCACCAGCTCTGTACAGAAACAGTCCCGAGGCGGGCTTCATCCACCACACACAGCACTACGGCCTTCCGTTTTGTTATGCCCATGGAGCCAACGAAGTAGGATGAAAGCGGAGCGATCACTACCAAGCGGGAGTAGAAAGCTCCACGAGAAAGACCGAAGCATTGGGGACGTCTGGATAATGAAGAGAAGATGTACGGAGGACACATAAGCTGCTTGAGCAGTGCGTGGGGCCCACTGGGTGGAAAAATCTATTTAAGAGCGCCCTTTCGCCGTGCCTTCCTTCTAGAAAGAAAAAGGACCGCCCTATATTGAGATGAAGTAGAAAGAGCATTCCAAAGAGTAGATGAAAGATAGATGACAGAAGCAGTAGAAGATAGAACGCTCAAACGAAGTTTCTCCATCCAACAATGCCATGTGATATCATTCATCCAACCATCTTGTTCCAAGCCCAGATTCGAAGTTAATTATAAACAGGTCGTCAATCCCAGAAATTTCTGCTCATCAATGTGGCGTTGCTTCGGGAGCCGTCAAGTTCGAAGACTACGGCCCTCGTTCGTAAGTTGTTGTGTTTCTTCGCTTCTCCAGCTCTTTGGTGCTGTCCGAGACTTTCTCTTACGATCCACCTGCCATCAAGCCGAGGCCAACTCCGTTCGAAGGCCCGCCCTCGTCTCTACTCCTGCTTCTGGCCCTTCCCATTTCCCTTTCTCTTGCTCGCCGACCTTCCATCAATCCTCTCAAACCGCGCTTCTGTAGCCCTACGACGGCACTGAGCTCTCCGTTCCAAATCTCGCGCTCGCCACTTATGCCGCTTCCGTCTCCTGCATCGCTTGCCGATGCTGACGTTGCTGACGAAACAGCCGAGCTGACTTCATCGTCGTGTTCTGTGGCCACGTCTGTGTTGATACGGAGAGCACGAAGTCCTGGGTCTAACGACCGCTCGGCAGCAGCTGAGGACGTCGCCGTAGGTTCGTGAACTCCGTTCGAGGTACCGTTCGTAGCGACGCCGTTGACACCAAGGAATTGTACGCCAGAACCTCCGCCTGCAGCCATGGCAGCGGCGTTGAATATGGCAGCTGTATTGCGGTTGTCGAGAATCATGTGTAGACGCTCAATAATGGCCTCAAGAAGACCATCGATGTGGTAAGGTCTTGCAAGTTGCAAAAGTGAGCACAGTATCTGTGGCGTGCAAAGCGATGTATTTACTGGAGGTAAAGAGGACGTATAGAGAAAGTGTATCAGGGCTTGTATGGTGAGATGCGTATGCGGGAGGTACAACGTGCGGGGTCTGAAAGCCGGAGGCTGAGCAGCAGGGTCTGGTGGTCCAATGCTGGAGGCTGCCGCAGTTGAGGTGTCAGATGTCATGGTGTTGTTCGTGAGTGTCGTAGCCGTCGAGTAAGAGGTCTTGACTGAAGGTGTTATGGTTATGCTCGAGTTCCGAGAAGGGTGCATGCCAGCAACGGGCCGGAGCGTTACGGTATCCGCATTCTCGGGTGGGATTGTGCTTTCGCGGAGCAGTTGATTAAAATACGGCCCCCAACGACGTGCAATCAGGTGGGAATTGACAGGGATACGTTCGCCGTGTATGGCTAGGAAATCCATGTCGGCCAATTCGCGCATGCCCAGAGCCAATTGGCCCAGCTCAGCTGCTGCAGGCGACATCAATCGACCCCCTGCATTGAAATCAAGGCCATCGACATGGCCAGGTCCACTGACAGATGTGAAGCCTGAGTTAGGTGCGACCTTTCGCGGATTGTCGTACACTCCGAAGGCTTCCAATTCCACCACACATATGTTCGAGAAGTTGATCCGACGGTGGTTATAGTCTTCCACGAGGCTTCGCTTTCGGTTGCCCAAGATCACGAAAGTGTTTCTGCGATTCCACAAGATCCCCCTGTTCCAGCTGCCTTGGCTGAAAATATTACCACCGGCCTCGATCCGGCCCCAGCTTAGGGTGCGTAGGTCGAGGGCCCAAAGCGCATACTCTTGTTTCGAGGACGTCAGAAATGTGCCGCTTACGACAAAATGATTGTTTATCACACCTCCGTTAGGAAAGCGTAGGCCGGGCGGTGAGAAGTCACCCTGCATGGTCTTCTCGGATAAAGTTCCATCCGGGTGCCTGACCTGGAGCTCAAGCTTTACATCCAGAAAGTTGTAATTTGAGTAAATAAGCATCGAAGAGGCACCGCCACTTCTGGATGGCGCGTCTTCCTCGGGATTGTCGCTGTCGCTCCGTGTGCCGGGCGTTCCCATTCCCAGCTTACCTGGATCCATAGTTGACAGGGGTGCCACAACGCTTCTATAAGCGCCGCAACTCCTGCCTAGCGTGTTGGTTGCTGTCCACTTGAGGCTTCGCAAGTTGAAGACGCTTACTTGCTCGATGTAGTGATTGGCACTGTCTTGGCCACCGACGACGACCATTTCAGCCCCACCCTCCCCATCGAGCTGCACTCCAATAGATCCTTGATTGGGCAAAGTCGAAGATGGATTATGCCTTATCGCTGTTAAAGTGGCATTCGTGGAAGAGAAAACAGCGGCCGAAGGTAGAATCGTTGCACAATGTGCATATCGGCCCTGTGGAGCATCGGGTGTTGCTATGTGCATCCATGTTCTAGTGGGGACGTCGTAGATATGTATATCGGACATGACCACGACCTCTGGCTGTGCATCTGCAGGAGCACCCTGTGGTGCTGCGGCAGGCTGGTTCGTTTGTTGAGACGCAGGGGACATACCCCCGTAACAAACGAGCTTTGTGTCTCCTAACTCGCAGACACTGTGAAAGTACCTGGGCGGGGGTAGATCGCCTTTTGCATCAATTTTTGTCCAGTGTCGTTTGATCAGATCGAGCTCGTAGAGATCCGAAGTGAGTTGTGGTCGCGTTCTAGACAATCTCCTGCCTCCAAATACATAGAGTTTGTCGCCCAATATGGTGGTGGTGGCGCCGACCAGCGGGTGCGGTTCACGACCCGTTGTCCGGTGAACATTACAGACCAGACCGGAAAGTCCAGATGTTGAGCTAGAGGGTGTACCAAGTCCTGCTGTCTGCATCAATGCGGGCGAAACACCTAAGCCAGGTGTCCTCGCAGATGAAGTAGGCGGTCGCTCTCCATCGTAACCATCTTGTCGATGAAGGCTTGTTTGGCTTGAGTTGACACTGGAATAGTTGTTGGTCGCTCCACCGCGAAAAGTATCTGGATACAGTTGCGATGGCGACGGTGCCGAGGTTTGCGAGTCGATGGTGTTTGTCCGGCTCGTGTTCGGCGTCTGACGGGCCATCATCCTGGCCGAATTCAAAACCCACGGGGGCGACACGGGCGATTTAACGTCCCAGTCAAAGGGAAAGGTAATGGGTGAGGTAGAAAATCTTTGGATAGGTAAAGCCCAATCTGGAATCACAATCTCCACATGCCGCGACCTAATGCTAGAAGAATCGCGAACAGAACCGCGGGGCAGAGGAAAGCTCGAGAGACTGGGATGGCGACTGGATACGACCGTAGAGGTCCTGGATGAACTAAGTCCACAAGATGTACAAGGACTGTCAGGTGCTACGCTCGGAACATAATGCGGGATAAGGATGGGAATGTGCTTGGGCCTGGGCTTTGTTGAACAGGAAGGATGGGTGGCGACAGCAGAAGGATGCTCAGCATGAACAGGGGCGGGTAGCAATCCAGTGAGGCCAGACGAAACTACCTAGAAGCCGCATGGTCAGCGTTTGCGTCATACATTGGAGGCGATCAGGCTCTGGTATGAGTACCTCAGAATGAACACGGATGTGGGAACTTGCAGCTTCGCGAGGGGGTGTTCTCTGCTTCGACAAGACGCGTTTGAGCTTGAGCACCCTGGGCTTTTTCCAGATAAACGACGACCCGTCACCCAGAGGACCGGCACCAACCGAAGGATAGGCTACAACTCCTAGAGGAAGCATTGTCAGTGATGAAACTCGGTGAAGACCAAAAGAGAACAGGAAGGCTCGAAAGAGGACGTGTCGTTGTTTTCAACGGCCACTTTGCATCGCAGCTGCAGACGATGGCCCGTTGCAGGAATAGCCGACCAAGCCATGTGTGCGATTTAGGAAGGGATACACATGATACAGATGCGGTGCGAGTGTATTGTAACACCGACATGGCACCGCGGCTGCATCTGCACACCCTCGTGGGACAGGACTCAGGGCCGGGTGAAGCGTTCTCAAGGGCGACAAAAACATTGGGCTAGTCTCTATTCCGCGGTCTGTACACGCGATGGGCTGAGATGGGCGGTAGCTAAGGGCAGATGGGCGACACGTGCTTGGGTGTAGGCCTGGGGATGAGTGAGGGGTCGCGCGATGGAAAGAGAAACACAGCCTTACGTTAGGTACGCCACGCACAGCGGGCGGAGACGGACGGAAGAGATGCGAAACGAGAGCAAACAGCGTTGGGAGCGTTACTGCAGCAGCCGACGGTGTGGAGAAAGGCAGCAGTCGTGCGTTTGGGCGCAAAGGTTCGTGGTGGGCTAAGAATGGAAGCGGCCTAGTCAGGTCTCGGCGGCGACGTGCTGGAACCTGAGGAATGCAAGGACGCAGGCGCAGACAAAGGGCGAGGGGCGAGGGGCGAGAGAGAGGCGCGGTCTTTGGGCGGGCCGCAACAGCTGCGACGAGAATAGATGTCGAGTGACTGGGTGCTGGGACACACGCGGCGGAGTTGACGCGCGCTCCGCTCCTGGAGGAATGCGGTGAGGAGTGGACGGGGAGGGGACTACGCGACACGCGGCACCGACGATACGACAATAAAACAAAATTTAAAAAGCATAAACCCCAACGAGAGCAGGAGGATGCAGAAGCGTCGCACGGCTCCGTCGCCCGCAGAAGAGGTTCTGTTATCCGCAAGCGCATCCGCGCTCCTGGGATGTTGAAACGCACGGCCCTGCGGGAATCGAGCGGGCAAGGATTCGCGCAAATGAGGTCCTTACGTACGTCGTATGGGCACAAATCTGCTGCTCCTCGCCTCCGACGGGCAGGTTTGCGACCGATGCCGTCACAGTCAAGGTCAAGGCGAGACATCACGAGCAAGGCAGCGCATGCGGAGTGGGTGGTATCATCCATTCTACGAAAACACCTCCAACCGCTCAGCCCTATCGCGTGGCGGTGCAGGGACGGACAAGCCTCGAAGCATCCCACGAGGTTCTAGAAGCATAAACGTCCGACCCGCGTCCTACTGATAAGCCAGCCGTCGCATATCCGCGGCGCCCATGCAATGCCTTCGCCTGACGTCGACAAGTTTATGCCGCCGTGGTCTTCTCCTTGGGGAGCGGCGTGAACCGAAGGTACGGCTTCACGATCTTGAAGTCGGGGAACAGCTCCTTGGCCTGCTCGTTGTTGACGCTGGGGTGGACGATGACGTCGTCACCAGGCACCCAGTTGATGGGGGTCGTGATGCGGTGCTTGTCACCCGTCTGGAGCGAGTCGACGACGCGGAGCACCTCGGCCGTGTTGCGGCCGGTCGAGGCCGGGTAGGAGAGAATGAGGCGGATGGTCTTCTTGGGGTCGATGATGAAGACAGAGCGGATGGTGAAGGCAACGCCCTTGGAGTCGACGTTGGTCGTGTCCTGGTAGTCAAGCCTGCAGCAGGGTGAGCACTGTGCGAATGGAATGCCAATTGCTTGAACGCGCTTACATGTCGTAGGCGTAGGCAACCTTGCGCTCCTTGTCGCCAATGATGGGGAAGTTTAGGTTGCTGCCGCTGATCTCGTTGATGTCCTTGATCCATCCATCGTGGCTGTCGATGGTGTTGGCCGAAAGACCGATCAACTTGACGCCGCGCTTGGTGAACTCGGGCTCGAGCTTTGCAAAGGCACCCAGCTCGGTGGTGCAGACGGGCGTATAGTCCTCGGGGTGGGAGAAGAGAACGACCCACTTGTCGCCAATGAACTCGTGGAAGTCGATGGGGCCCTTTGTGGTCTCAGCCTTGAAGTTGGGCGCGGTGGAGCCGAGGCGCAGAGGCTGCTGGCGCTCTTCGTTGGCCATTGTGTCTGGCGGGCGTCAATCCAGTCCAGTCCAGTCCCATACAGGGCGAGGGTGAGGGGTATAGCGGGGTAGCAGCGCGCGAACGGAGCCGCATTGGGGGCTACTTACCTTGAGTTAGTTGAGGATGTTGAGGGGTGTAGAAGATGCAGTCACTGTCTGCTGTACGTGGGTAGATGCGTCGGGAGAGATTCAGAGTTGAGAGCTGGTTGAGAGCGCTGGAATGCGCTCATCTCGACCCCTCTTGTATACCAGCTAACCATGGCTCACAGCTCGGATGGGGCATAGCGTTCTTTGGTTCCGAGCACGCAATCCTCTCTTGTGGGCAACACAACCTTTTCTGCCTCCATACCGCGCCACTTTCGCCCTTTCACACCAATCGGGGTCCGTTGTTGTAGGGCGGTCAGATGCATCACGGCGAATGCGACCACTGCCGCAAGCCTCCAGCAATATTGCATCTTTCTCGGCGACCTCGATTTCTCGTCTCCAGCATCGGCGTGCTCTGATTCAACAGCCTACGGCAATGCAGCGTCACGGTACTCTTCTGGCTTACAGGAGCTCCGATATCGGCCAGCCGACATGTATCAAGTGGTCCACATTCGCTTTCCCTATACGCAGTGCAGTCTAGCAGTGGGGCAAGAGCACATGACCGTATGCAAACCACTGCAGCATGTCTCAGGATTACATTTCAAACTACATGCCGCCAAGAGAAGACCATAAGGGCTACCATTGCGTCTCCGCTAGTGCATCAGTAGCATCCCTGTCCAAGACACGTCTTTGATTCGTATGCTATGTCACGAACCAGCGGAGGTCAGCTAAAGCACGTGGAAGACGCCCTGCAGTGCACGGGAAAGCGCGGGAAAAGCCGCTTGATCAGATATCGTTTCCATTTGCTGGCGCCAGCTGCCGGTCTACTATAATCCTTTGCAACATCTCGTCACGCTGCCGAATGTGTTCTGTAGGCGTGCCCTGCCTACCCAGAACAGTGCCAGAGAGGCACAATGTAACGCACACAGTATACATGGGTATAGCCAGTCCGGGTAGACGGTAAACACATGTCTAATGAAAGCATCGCGAACCTTGAATGCGTCACCATCGATGCTGCGTTCGTCGCGGACTCAGCACTTTAGCGGAGATTTACCCCACCTTTTGCCAATCATACACTGAGCATTATTGGCACTGTAACAAGAAGGAGTCCAAAGCTCCAATTTTCCCAAGACGTCAGCCGCTTCTAATATCCGGCACCTCACGCTTGCTTTCGTCGTATTCCCGTCGGCGCCAACCCAATCCCCGGCAATCATCCGCGAAGGAAGCCTGCGCCGCCGATGCGCTACCTGCTTAATCGCAATACTACCGGGATCTAGCTCCAACCCCACCGATTGTGGGTCTTGTAACTATGGCCGAATTTATACCTGCTATCCTCCATCCCATCCTGCTCCTCGACCTGCCCGAGACAACCTCTTACCCCGAGGAACACTGCTCGGAAAGGACGCAGATGCAATGGCCAATCCAGCAGCTGAGCGACCCCTGTCGCCAGAACCCTCGTATCCCGGCGGTGAAGCTCCGGGAATAAAAGCGGGAAGCCCGGGTATAGAGACGCATAGTCCACCCGAATCCCAACCCACAACCGCAAGAAGTTCTGATGCGAAATTCGACGAAAAGGATGGCATTGAAGATGTGCCTGAGAGCGAGGAAGAAGGGCCTGGGGAGATTGTTTACCACTACCTTACTTACTCGACCGAACTGCCTCAACCGACGTCAGTATGTCCGACGAGAGAGGGCCAACAGCCGGCCCCCGAAGCGCCCAATTTGAAGAAATTCGATTCCCCGTTCGACTGGCCCGAGACCAGGAAGAACATGACCATCTATTTCTCTTGCTTCATCACAGCGTTGACTGCGTTCTCGGCCGGATCGTACTCGCCAGGTGTGGGCCAGATGGCCGAGGAGTGGCACGTCGGCAGCGTTGCCACCTTCGCAGGGATAACGACGTTCACTTGTGGTAAGTTATCCTTTCAGTAAATCCTCTTTCGAACCGACCATGCTAACTGTACTTCAGGATTCGCAGTGGCGCCCATGGTCCTCGCGCCCTTCTCCGAGATCAACGGCCGCCGTCCCGTCTTCATCGCGTCCGGGATCCTCTTCGTCATCTGCCAATTATGCACAGGCCTTACACAATCCTACGCTGGAATGCTCGTCGTACGCTTCTTCACAGGCGTAGGCGGATCTACCTTCTCCACCATGGTCGGCGGTGTCGTGTCCGACATCTACCACGCGGAAAACCGTAACACCCCCATGGCTCTCTTCTCGGGCAGTGCCCTCTTTGGAACCGGCTGGGGTCCCCTCGTGTGCGGCTTCATCGCGCAGAACACCACGTGGCGGTGGATCTTCTACATGCAGGCGATTATGAACGGCGCCGCCGTCGCCGTCATCTGCGTCATCTTCAAGGAAACCCGCGGCAGCGTTCTGCTCAGCCGCAAAGCGAAAGCGCTCAATAAGTGGTATGCCACGCGCGAAGAAGCCGGGTACTACACCGTCGACATGCCCCGTGCCGACGGGAAAGCCGCCGTGCCCCAGCGCATCCGCTGGAAAGTCAAGGAAGACGAGTTGCGCGCCAGCCTGATGAGCATGATCCGCACCTCGCTCTTACGCCCGTTCCACCTCCTCTTCACCGAGCCCGTTGTCTTCTTCTTCAGCCTATGGGTCGCCTTCTCCTGGGCGGTGCTGTACCTCACGCTCGCCGCGATCCCGCTCGTCTTCCAGCGCAACCACGGCTTCTCGCTGCAGCAGGCCAACGCCGTCTTCGCTGCCATGTGCGTGGGTGCCATCGTCGCAACCGTCATGTCCATCTACCAGGAGAATATTGCAAAGAAGTACGGGAAGCTGGCGAACACGCCCGAGGGACGGCTGTACTTTGCATGCATCGAGAGTGCGTGCATGCCGATTGGGTTATTCATGTTTGGGTGGACGAGCTTCTCGGGGATCCACTGGATAGTACCGGCCATTGCTATTTCTATTGCGACCATTGGCATCTTCAGCATCTACTTGTCGACGTTCAACTACCTGGCGGATACGTACCATCGGTATGCGAGCTCAGCGCTGGCCGCGCAGAGTTTCTGCAGGAACATGCTTGGTACGTCACGCTCTTCTGACAACATCTGATCTGATGGGTAACTGACCACTGACCAGGCGGCGTCTTCCCCCTCGTGACGCGCCAGATGTACAACGGGCTCACCTTCGGCGGAGCGTCGAGCTTACTCGGCGGCATTGGAACGCTGCTGACCATTGTGCCGTGGGTTCTTGTCTTTTACGGCCCCAAGATCCGCCGCAGGAGCAAGTTTGCTTCCGAGATCATGAACACTCACGACTGATCCCCTGATGACTGACGTTCTCGGCAACTTATTGATTTCATCCCGTACACGATACCCATTACCGAATTTGGTACGGAAAAAATCCAGGCATAGCGTTTGCATGTTGGCTAGGTTGATTGGATATATGCGATGGTTTTTTGGGTACTTTGACCACGCGTATGCAGGAGAGAACACTATTTTACCATCAGAACTGATTTGAATATCTGGTTGGAATTCTGTGAACCTGGAAGAACGCGTCTTGGTCCAATCGGAGCAAGCCCTGGGACCTAATGTTCATATGTTCACTTCGCCAGCAAATCATGTCGGTCCCTGTTATCGCGGCAGATTTCATGTTGATCATCACACCCTAGTAGAAAATGTTACCACGTGTCACAGGCACAGCTTTGGAAGAACAAGAAGGATGATATTCATGAAAGATCAATGTCTTCTTAAATTCTGAGTGCACCGGGGCATTGCTTCTACCCGCGGCGCCTAGTCGTAGGTGCAGGGCTCTTTCCAGTCGCCTTTGCATAGCTCGGGGCTCCCTTGGCGGTGGAGTCGGACGAGGGACCCTTGCCCGGCGCAACGAAACCCTTATTGAGCTTCTTGCTCTCAGTCTTCTTGGAGGCGGGGCTGTTCCAGTACACAAGCATTTGCAGTGCAAGGATAGCGTTGAGCACGAAGCCCGCGATGAAGTTGTAGAGGATGAGCGGATCGGGAACCTCCTGGAGGGTGGTGAAGATACGGGAGAGCGAGCCGAGGAGGTAGTTGATGACCTGGTTTCAAAAGTCAGTAAAAGCACGCAGAACACGCATTCGATCAACTTACAGCGAAGGCGCTCAGCTGCCCGGTGCCGCCCTGCTGGTACACGGTCCAGATCTGCGGCAGCTTGCTCGCTACGCTAAGCACGCCAGCACCAGCCTGCAGATAGCCCAAAGTCTTCACGTCGACGATGTCCGGCCTCGCAAGCGCAGCGCCCAGGGCGACGAGGCCAGCCACCCATGCGCCGACACTGCCCACGCCCTTTCCTCCAAACTTCAGGACCAGGCTCGCAATAACCACGTTCTGCACAAGGATCAAGGCCGTCTCCCCATAGGTGCTGAAGGGGAACCCGTGTCGCACATTGTACGCAAGGCTGATGAGGTAGCTGCCGCTCTCGAGCAGGTAGGCCAGGAAGGAGATGCCGTCAGCGGACTGCGCGTTGAGAATCTTGAGGAGCTGTGGGACCTTGACGATGGACGAGGCGGCGATGATGCCGATGCCGAGTCCTTTGCTGATGGCGAGCTTGAGGCACTCGGGCGACGCGAAGGGATCGATGTCGACAACGAGCGTCTTGTAGCACACGGGGCCGATGAGGCTTCGGCCCGTCTCCACGAGCGGGGCCGGGAGGTTGTGCGTGATCGGCTGCAGGGCTGAGCGAAGGGCGTCCATGGTGGTTGGTGACGATGGGTGTGAAGCGATCGAGCGTCGTGTTGCTTGCTGGTGGGCTGACGCAAAGTATTTTGAGTCGCAGAGTGACGCAAAGGCTTGGCGATGGGGAACGCAACCAGGGTCACCTGTGGCCCATGCCCATGCATTCCTGCGCCACCACAAAGTCTTATTTGAGCTTGGGTAACTTATTGAGGTAGACCACCACACACTACCGTATAGTTTCACCAATAAGGTTCTAATAGTCTATACATTTTAGCCTTTTGTTATCTCTAACGCTAAGTGAAGTAAAATCTACCTTCATGTTTGTCTATCACTTTACGGGACACTGCTTTGTAGTTCGAGTCAACAATCAGAAAACCACATCAGAAAACCACAAAAAGTCTACCTTTCTAGCCTATAGCTAAAATACTTCCTTTCCTCTAAGAGGCAAAGAGTATCTCTAAGAGAGCCTGGTCCGGAATCGCTCGTCCTCGCATCTACACGGAAGAGCATGTGTGGGCGCTCGACAAGTCTCACGAGCGCAGTCCAATTTTCAGAATCGAACCTGGGACCATCTGCTCGCTCTAGATATGTCCACACCCCACAGACAGTGGATGCGTTTGCATCCAACATCCTCTCCGCTTTGTGTCCCTGCATTAACGTCGAATTATTGACATGGGACAGACTCTCGTGTCAACGTGACGAGCGGGCAGAAGGTGAAATGCAGTCAGATCCTCGATAGCTAAGCCTGGAGTGACATAGGTCAGATCTAACACTGTGTCGACGCTGATCACGTTGATGTGAGGCAAGAGTCCACCCAGGCGCGACACGGCAATTGCTATTTTATCGGCCCGATTTAACAACGCCTAGAAACAATCCTGGTCCTGTAGCATGCAGCCTTGCGAAATATTGTACTCTCTCGTCATCCTAGCTGAATTTTTGTCGAGACATTAGGTGGTTGAGCCTGCATAGGTAGGACGAGTAGGCCATTTGCAGGCGGTAGCGTACCCCAAACTCAAGTAACGCTCTGCTTGACCCATTCACAAACAACACACCAAACCTATTATCCTCCCTTTGTATATACTATCCAGCTTCCGGCGTGGTATCCAACATAGCCACCATCCAGCAGCAAAGCCCACCAAAGTATTCACATTCGTACTGGAGCAAGTACCCAGCGCGTCTGTAAGTTTATTTCAAGCTCTTCAAGCTCTCCGGGAATATGGTGCTTCGGAACGTGCTGTGTCATGGAGGTGTCTCTCCCGCTTTACATGGCGCTTCCACCGCAAGTCCAAGCACGTTTTGAAGGTCCGCAGGACCTTGGAGAATCATTTTGTTGGGTCTCGATATCCATTAGACTGCACAAACGTCCAGATGAAATGATTGTAAAACTACGCTTCAGATTGGGGCTAGGAAATATTTTAGCCAAGTGCCCTCTTCCTCCAAGATAGGTCGTGGTCGCGAGAAGTTTGTGGGGATGGGTACGCATACGCACTACAATGCCTGGACAGGAGTTTGAGTACACGGTGTAACCCCACAAGGAGCAATGCAGTACTAAACCCTTTGGCCTAGTACTTCACGCATCCAACCATCCCAATGATAGTTTTCACAAACTAGCTCGTTTCCAACAGTGCGCGTTGGAACCCCTATTCAGTTATATACAGCAGTAGGACAGAGGTTTGAGTACTGTCAACCTGCGTGTTGCCTACCCTAGGGCAACACATTGTACTCAGACTTTTGTCCTAATACTGTGAGCTGGGTTGAAGACGCTTTTGTTCAGATAGTTCGATACGCAGATGTCGATTATACTTCAAATCATGGACAGCATAACTCCACTAACGAGGTCGTACACCTAGGTTATCGTAACTTCAACGAGCAGGCAACAGACGTGTATGCAACATGTACATTGTGCTATAAATCATATGCTACTGCTATATACGTCCATCCAAGTGTCGGCGAGGTATCCCAAATATGCAAAATGAGAACCAAAACGCCCCCATGCACCGTCCCATGATTTCGCACCAACGCCACGTCTATAAGTCGCTTCACTTCGAAGCCAATACTAAGTCAAGATGAAATTTGCGTCCAACGGCTGACGTGAACCAAAGCACGAAGCGAGTGCAAGTCAAGTAACATCATTCACACCCTGTCCTCGGCAAAATCAAGTACTTCGCAATCATCTTCAAAGAACCCTTCCTCCTCGTCTTCCGCGCCGTCGCGTCTCGTTCGCCTACGCCTAGTAGTCACAATAACTTGCTCGATTTCGTCCTCTCCATCGCGTCGAATGAGCTTGTTCTCGATCCGCGCCGCGACACCAGCAAGCGCATCTTCATCGCCCGAGTCAAAGTGTTGCGTGACAGGAGATGAGATGCGAACTGCTTCGATGTCTTCACCGAAGAGCCACGGCGTGTCATCGTCCTCATGATGCAGGTTGGATAAGAGCTCTGGGGTCTGGTACTCGCTACTGCTCACTTGGGCTTCAGAAGGTAATTGTGCAAAGACGAAGCGTGCTACACGACGGTCGGTATAGAATGGCTGATACGGCGGGTTCGTTTCGATTTCCGAGAAGCTGAGAGGTGCAGGTGTCATTCCTGTCTGCTTAGTTGCTGGGCCTGAAAACAGTCAGCGTCTATTGCATATTTTCACAAAGCATGATGCGAATTACCAATTCTGCCTTTGTGAGCAGGCAGCGCTCGAGGAATCCATTCGCCATGAACGTCGTGAAGTTGTTCTGGTTCGTCTGGCTGGGCATACAGCTGAGCAGCGATCGAAGGCGCGAGTACTGAATCGCGGATAGGGAGAAGACCAAACTCGGATATCTTCTTCTTCATTATTGAGTTCTCATTTGCGGACTTGCCTTTCCCAGTTGCAGGCCGCATCTGCACTCGATGAATCTGCAACACTCCACCGGCTACGAGCGCGATATGCCCCCGCCCTTTCCCAGTAAGCCATCTGACAGAGTGAGTCTTAACGCCGCTAGGAGAAGTAGGCAATGTCAGCTTGTTGTCGCCAGCATGACGAATCGTGTTTATCTGCTTGCCAACTCCCGCAGCCACGGCTTTCCCGGATTTGGCTCCAGCAGCTGGTGTCATGCCGAGATTTTTGAATGTGAAGCGGGAACCGTTGGTATTGCTGCCAGGTCTGATTACATTAAGGAACGGCTTAGCTGTGTCATTCAGGACTTGGATGGCAGAGTTGACAGTATTTCCACGGCCAGCTTCAGTTGGTTCAGCGTTTGGTGCGGTAGTGTCATTTGAATTGCGAATGCGCCTGGGCGGTGGCCACTGGAACGCCGACGCAGGCATGAGGAACATGTGTACAGTTCCCTTATCAGTGATGACTGCGACTTTGTCAATCTTCGGCGCAGACCAGACCACGTCCACCACATTCGAGACAGTCATGCGACTGAAGCGTGCAACCTGGCGAACATGTTGGCCTGTGGCTTGCTCCCTGGTCGTTTTACGCGCCCGTCGAAAGTTGAAGCGTTTGAGGTCCCAGACCTCATAGACGTCACCTTTCTTGTTGATCGTCATCAACATCAAGCCTCCGGGCGAGAAGGAGAGGTGGCTGCAGCCCAGCGCCGCAGGGAAAGTGGCGATGGGGCTTAGTGCCGTCTTGGTCTTGGTCTCCTCGGCATCGTGGAGCCTTTGCAGATCGAGGATCGAAATGACGGTGGCTTCTTGTCTTGGAGCTTGGTTGTGACCGTGAGTTGGGGGAAAGTACTGCTGCGAAGGATCGGCTCCATATGCATTCGCTCCGTGCGGTGAACTCCCCTTGTTCATGTAGTTCTTGTACGCCTGTAACCCCTTTTCAGCGGCCCATCTTGCACTCTTTATCGCAACCTGTGTGCCTTCCTTAGTCAGGCGATTAATGAGACTGGCAGCTTCTGGTGCGTCCACGGCGCAATTCACGGAAGGTTGTGATGGAACAGTGTGGTGCGCCAATCCCGGAGGACGTTCGTATTGGGCTGATACCGAAGCAATGCCGTTAACGGGGAAGTGCGCAGTTGATGCAGGAGGAGTAAAGACCAACCATCGTTCCGACAGCGAAACGACAGGTACACCAAATATTTCCGGAGCGATGTCCTCTTGGCTGCCATCGGCAGCGCTGGACGCACTGGCATGGTTTACGCGTTCCCGCGGCTGCACAGTGGTCCAGACTTTCCCTATGCACCGGAAAGATTCTTGGAAGTCTTCACGTGGCGTCGAATAGGGGGCAAAGATGAAGACTTCACCGCTGGCACCAGAGGCTACAGTCACAAATTTGCCTTTAGCATCGACCGAGAAATCGCCGACAGGAGGCGGCGGTTGGAACAGCGGACTATCGACGGATGATGTGACCGAGACGAACGGACTCTGGTAGAGCACGGCAATCTTGCATTTCTCCTTGAGAGAATATACCTCTACCGTTGTTTGGTAGCTGGTGATCCTGGCGGCTGCATCGTTACCGTGAGGAGAACCAGAGCGACTGGGGGAAGCAGAAGAGCCGTCGTCATCGACGGAAGGTACATCGCTTCCACTGCTACTTCTGTTGTCACCCAAGACAGGTCCATGGATGGTGAGCACTATCAGAGGTCGTACGGCAGACAATGGATCTCTTCGAGAGGTCCACGGTAGAATTTTTGCTCCTATCACGCCGCCTCTTAATCCTTCCAAGCGACCCAACACATCCATCTTACCTTTCTCCACTCTGAAAACGTCAAGGCCACCCTGATAGCCTACCAGGATCACGTTCTCGGCGTTTCGAGCCGCTTCGTCTGCCGCCATACCAAGTGTATCGAAGCCACAGAAGTATCCCTCTTCGCCCGCAGCAATACCGTCAGGAGCGGCATTGTTGAGACCGAGGTTGAAGTCGGGCAGATTGTAAAAGTGGGTTTGAGGCTGATGTGGCAGTGGAGGGTTCGCAGCGAATTGCTGAGAGGCCGGCCGAGCTCCAGTATGGGAAAACATGGATGCCCTGCGGTCTCTTGGGTCTGTGGCCGGAGACTCGTGAGGGGACCCACGCAGGCGTCCGCCGAAGCTAGTAAGGTGGTCTGGGGTGCTGCGAGGATTCATACCCAGAGCAGGAGGCGAAGCAGACGCGGCAGCTTGCCCATATACACCGGCGCGGGCGTTGGGTGAGTTGTGGAACTGGGGCGGCGAGCCGTTTATGGGGATGCCGCCGTTGCTTGGAGACGCTTGGTTCGCGAAGAAGGGCAGGGACTTGGTCCACTCGTTTGTGTATTGGGTCGCAGACTTGGTGGTGGCACCGAGGGCCGACAGCAGCGGCGAGGTGGTTGCATTGTACGAAGGGCCGGTCGGTGACGCGGAAGAAAAACGCTTCGCGGTGGGCGACGAGTTTGCTCTGTGTGAAGGAGTCAGCGTTCGCTCGAGCAAACAGTAGGGTGGGATCGGCCGAATGGCTGGCCCTGGCGGCGCTGAAACGTGAGGCCTTTCGCGGTCGCCGCTTGCGGTGCAACGGACGCAGACAGGCGGCACGACGACGATGCAGGGGAGGAAGACTCACATCTCGCGCGGGTATATGCGGGTAACTCTTTCGCCATGTCTATCTCCTCTTCCCAGCTCATGTCGGGCGGGGTTGCGGCCGCGGGACGCGTCCACAGTCGGGTTGCGTGAGTGCTTGTATAGATAGGTGAGGTTAGACACGGGCGGCGTATGCTCGGGCTTGGGCGATGGGCTCATTCAAATGGATGGCGGGCTTCGGGGGCGCTGCGGAGAGCTCTAGCGGCGGGGGTGCGGTGGGTTTGGTGCAGGACGGGACGTGGTGTTGAGGTCGGAGACGGACGCGTGGTTGGGATGAGACAAAGGACGGCTGCGGCATTCACCACCACGGCACCAGGGCTGAGCTATCTATCACGCGTCAGCGGCCAGAAACCGCGGCCACGATGTCCTGTCGCGAGCTCTTCTGCCTGGGGAGGCGTGATCTGGCAGCTTCGACCCTGAGTCTGTTCACGCGCGGGGCGCTACGACACCCTGCTTGGGCCTGGAGCTTTAGACGGGATGGGACGAGGGAGGGCGAGCGGGCCGAGCGGACGGAGACAAGATGGTTTTGTCAGGCAAGAGCAAGAGCGTGTATCCAGGTGGGCGACTCTCAGAAGACGTGGGCTTGAGAGTACCGGTATGAGTCGGAAGCTCCCAGAGAGTCAGAGAGTCAGAGAGTCAGAGAGTCAGAGAGTCAGAGGCATGCGGCGAGCCGTGTACGCTATCTTCCCCAACGAGGACGGAGGGAGGGGCACTCGGCGCACCTGCAGCGGCTGCCGACACGCGCTTACCGCAGCGGCCCAGCCCCGCCCACCGCCACCGCCGGCTCTGCGCCGAGTCCCTCGTCCAATGTGCCCATCTCTGCCGGCCTCATGCCCACCAGCTGCCAAACCACATGCTTGCGTCGGGCCTGAGCCTGAGCCTGAGCCTGAGCCAGAGCCTGAGCCAGAGCCTGACGACGAGCCTCGCCTGGATCCGGATGCGGACCCGTGAGCAATCCAAGCGTTCCAGCCCAGCACATGACTTGCACCTCCTCCGTCACCTGCGCCTCAGCAACGATGAGATCATAGCCTTCCCAACAACATCTCGGACGGGAACAGCAACAAGAGCTCCCCCGAGTCTCAGACTACGGATTAGGTGGTGGTTATACGTCGACTTCGTATTCTCGTGAGATGGATGCCCTCAGGCGCTTTTGGCCGCTGGCCATACCTGCCGTGCAACTCGCTTCTCCTATTTCAATATCAAATAGGCTAAACTTCCTCCCGTGCCGTCGCATCATGTAGTTTCCGAGTTCTTTTCAGTAGACCTCAGTCCTACATCCCTTGTAGCGATCTCCTATGAGAACGTCACACACGTGCAGCCCGAACTAGGGCGTCTTGCTTGGGAATACTATCCTAACCCGCTCATGGCCGCAGAACGTTGGCAGGCCTTGAGCGTGAACGAGAACGGACAAGTGCTGTATGAAAGTCGCGAGGTTTTCAGCGGTACGTTGGCCCCATTGACGCAAAAGTTGTACCAGGAGAAGCTGCAGGGCTCCTTCAATGCGCAGGCTCAAGGCTTGAAGTTGTGGTTGCAAGGAGGCTGCCGGCCCTAGGAGATGTGTCGTAGGCGGCATAAGCCGAGGTCAATCCATACCCTGTAGGTAGAGATGCAGGAACAGGCTTGGCTACCAGGCTGTGTATAGTCTGTTAATGTACAAACTTGGTCGGAGATGTCGATCGGACCTGTGGCTTTGTTCCTGCTTACACCCGATCATCTTGGCATTCCTCAGACCAGCAACTGTGCACACCGACTAATATCGTACAACATCGGTTTTTTCGTCCATTAATTTGATTGTTGCTCCTATCCTTACATTCCTATATAAAAGCCTGCCAATGTCTTCAAAGAATTATTCAACACAAGATATATTTCCAACCCATCCCCTCCTAGTCTACAAAAATGCAACTACTGCTATTCATTGGAGGTCTGACCCTTCTGTCCACGACAAGCTTTGCGGCAGCAGCGCCGAAGGGCTACCAAACACAGGGGGAAGACAGAAATCGTTGGGTGAACTTGACCTCCCTCCCAACTCCTCGACAAGAACACACCACGGTCGCCGTCGACAACAACACCATCGCGGTATTGGGGGGCGTGGAACGAATTGGAAATGACGTACGTATCAGTCAACAACCATCATGAACATCAAGCGCGTCACCAAACACTCCCTGCCAATACACTCACTGACCTGTGTTGCACATTCTAGTCAGTTCAATTGAGAGTTTTCACCACGAACCTCGTGGAGTTGTACGACATACCATCCGACACGTGGCGTACCGCGGCTCCCCTCCCAATCAAACTAAACCACCCTAATTCCGCCGTCGTAAATGGACGCATCTATCTCCTTGGGGGTCTGGTCGATACCCAAGAGCCACCTACAGCCGAAGCAGACTGGATTGCCACCGGCAAAAGCTACGTCTACGATCTCGACGCCAATGCCTGGGCCGAAGTCGCCCCCATGCCCACCGGCACAGAAAGAGGAAGCGCAGTCGTAGGAGTCCACGGAGAGATGATATACGTAGCCGGTGGCATGACCGTGCTCAACTTGGTAAACCAAGACGCCTCGACAACTGTCACGGCGTTCAACACCACGTCTCTGCAGTGGCAGCGCGTCCCCTCGATTGCAGCCAACATCCCGGAAGGCCGCCAACATGCCGCTGGTGCTGTGGTTGGAGACACGCTTTATGTCGTTGGGGGACGTTGGTATGAACGTACCAACGTCCGCGATACTGTCTTCTCGCTCAATCTACTCAACCAGATTGCTGGCTGGAGGACTTCCCCATCACACATGCCCACTGCTCGTGGGGGCGTTACGGGTGGTGTTGTTGGAAGCTCGTTCTTTGCTTTTGGTGGGGAGTGTAATCCCAATACTTCTAACGGTATCTACCCTCAGGCTGAAACGTACGACTTTGAACCAAAAGAGTGGAAGAGACTAAACGACATGCCGGTGCCACGCCATGGTACCGCGGCGGTTGCTGTGGGAAATCGGATATACATCCCGGGAGGCGGATTGCAGCAGGATGGAGTGCCGATTGAGAGAAATGGTGTTGTGTCCTACGGGCAGGCGACGGCGCACTTTGATGCTTACGAGATTGAGAATTGAGTTGGTGCATATTTCCTTTCCCACTCATGGACGGATCAGGAAAGACACTTGGTGGAAGTATGGATCTCTCCAGAAACGATCACGGCGGTGTTTCTACTAATGGTCTTGTATCTGGTCTTGCAGCTTACTGTGGAGAGACATATGGTAGTATTACTATATATTACCAATTACATGCTCACTGAACCATATCCTGCTCTGATTCTCTACTTCCTTGTTGATGGGGAAGCTATCTGAAGGCTGTTACCGGAGTAATTCGAGGAACTCTCTCGACTAGCATATCGTAACTGCCCATGTCGCCCGGTCTGTCAAGATTTGCCTTGATTGATAGCTGTTCGTCTCTCGCCTTACAACATGATGTTTATGCTGCCCTAGTCGCCGGTCTCGCTTAGCGGATCTGACTTGAGCGAGGTGAATACGCTACCAGATCAACGCCCAGATGAAGCGCCCACCCCGTCCCTGCTTCACCTGCCTTCGCCGCCTTTCCGCGCCTTTCTGTCGCCTGCTTCACCTCGTCGCCGGATCACGCCAAGAAGTTAAGCGAAGCGCTACTGGTCTGCCCACTGTATATAAATCCCGCCTGCCCCCGTCGAAGCCTCTCCCGCTCTCTCTCCACAATACCCACTCCCCACAATTCTCCATCACTACCTTCTCACATCATCTCACTTTATACAACTCTACCATGCCTAAGCTTGTTTGCTTCTCGAATTGCATGTCAACTGCCAAGCTTGGCTCGATATGCTCCACATGAGGCTTTCAACTCCAAGGCAACTTCAGGTACTTGATCTTCACCCTCACTCGTCGCAACTACTGACAGCTTCAGTCGCTTCGCCATGCATGTGCCTCATACCTTCCTTGAGCACATGCAAGGGCTATCATCTCTTATAAACTGCGCACTTTCAACGCGCCTCTCACTTGACGACTCTGTCGCATCACAACCATCCGAGCTGCGCACCTCGTGCCTGTTGACACTGACCACCAAGTCCACAACCATGGCTTTGGTGCCACACCTCCTTCGGTCAGCATCTTTCACTTGACGCATCACTGCATCGGCATCGCCACTCTTCCAACGCGCCAGTGCAGCAGCTCAACACACCAACGCCGCGACAGCTCTGAGCGACTGAGCGCCTTCCCCACCCGACGAACCGAACAGTGGAAAACACTGGGCACCGGACAGGAGATCGACACCGCCATATCTCCTGGGCGCTCCCGATCTGCGGATCGGTGCAGCGTTGAGCTCGATCGGCATGAACATCAAGGACACAGGCACAGGGTGTGGTTCGAGGCCACAGGGTCCCTTGGGCATGGATGTTGGTTTGCGTTCTTTCCTTCGTTTGGTTGGTGGGTGGTGGGTGGTGGATGGCATCGCATCACGGCAAGTCGGCAGTCCAAAGACCAAGGGTAGTCTCAGCTCAAGTTGCGGGCCGTGTGGAATCTGAGGGCTTCGTGCCTGGCCTACCCGCAACCGCTCACCTCAGCCCCCTCAGAGTTTGCTGTCGACTGGGAGTCTTGCCTTTGCGGGCCGTGTGGAATCTGAGGGCCTCCGTGCCTGGCCTACCTACATTTGACTTGACATCCCGGGGGTTTGATGTCTTCTTGAAGCGTCTGGAGGTGGAACAAGGACGGACGGTGTTGGACAACTGCGGGAAGTGGCAATGTCGCTGGTGATGGTTTGGGTCTTGGAGGTGGCATACCTGTACATGAACAAACCTCATGGTGTTGATGGTCTGGAAGATGAATGGCAGTGCTCACTCGATCTGAGGGTTGGTGGTCATTGGTGTCAATCTCATTGGTCTTGGTGGTGTGGAGGAACATACTCTCAATCAAGCCCAAAAGTTCTCTCATTCCAACATTCTCTGTCTCTTTCATTCATCGTGACACACCTTGCTTCCGTGTTCCATGTCCTTCAAGTCAGACGCATGACCATGGACGTTGCCGCACCCTTGCACTCACCACGCTTGCATGTACTGGCTGGTAGAAAGCCAATCACATAGTCGTCAAGTGTGAAAGGACACCATGAAAGCTGCGCCCTCTTAACCCACCAGCCACGCAAGCCGGGTACGTCGTCGAAAGAGGGTTTCAGCACCCTAGGTTCTGTTGAGCAACCAGCATCCAGCAGTGTGGACAGGCTCCCTTCCAGAATCATCATGTCGTATGTGCCGAAGATAGACTTCGCTTACTGCAACCGCGTGGCGTGTAGTACCTCACTCTGTGAGAGATACTTCAAGCGCGAGTTCGATATCCTTTCACCAATACTCACATACCAGCTTGAAAGACCTCAAAGATGTAGACTTGGCCACAGCAGCATCTTGAAAACAACAGTCTGTCAACCCACAAGTAGCTTTGTTTCAAAAAATTGATTCATTGTTATGATATGACCGGCGCAAGGGCACGCCGTGGTGGGTATTTCGCTCAAACCAAACACAAACTATATAAAAACAGATACACGGATGAGGCTTCCAAGCCGCGTGTCGTAAGTCGTAACCCGTACAGTGATCGTTTCCCCCTGATATTAATGCAGATTGTTCATGCGCTGGACGGCGCACTTCGTCAAATTCGTTCCATATTCACAGTAAAGACATGCCATTTTCCAGTATGTAATGCTTCGTCCGCTCGCTCGCCTGCCCTTCTCAGCATGAATCGTTCGTCGACAAGCAGGCTCTACACGTAGGACCGCGAGCGGTGGCTGTGGTGGGAGCGGCGGGGGGAGCGCGAGTGGTGGGAGCTGCGATGGTGGTGGACTTCGCGCTTGACGACGACGCGGTCGCGGTTGTCGTAGTGGCGGTGGACGAGGAGGGCGAGGACGAAGGTGAAGAAGAAGAAGATGCAGTTCCTTTGTCGTTGTTAGCTCTGGTTCCCGGATTCGATTCGAACGACCGGCTGGACTTACATGATGCCAAACGCCCATGAAGCTTTCAACATGGCGCACTGGCGGTCGACATTGAGCGTGGGGAAGGACCCGGAGACACTCCATCCGAAGGCGCTGGCGCCGTGCTGGTCGCCTCGAGACCAGTTGGAGCAGTCCGCATCAGCGATGCGGCGCAGAGCGTAGACGGCGCCGATGAAGGCGCCGACGAAGAGGAGGTCGACGAAGGCCACGAAGCCTGCAGAGTGCCGGGCGCGGCTGTAGAGGAACAGCGTTCCTATCGTCCATGCGACAGCCAGGGTGGATACTATGAATAGTACCAGGATCTCGGTCGGAGTGCGGTAGAGTTGACTGTCGTACCAATGAACGAACCAAGCCTAGTTCAAAGTCAGTCGTGAACCAAATGGTGATATGGTGTGTTCTTACCAACATGCCCATTGTCGGGATGAGGGTGAGGATCTCCATGATCCTCCAGAAGACGAACGAGATCCCCCAGAACGACATTGTAGTGGTTGTAGGGCGAGAGTAGAATGTAAGATTGAGCAAGAGGAACGCAGTCTCGAGGCTTCTATTCTACTGGGCAGCTGGGGCGATGCAGACGCTGGCGAACGACTTGGGCAATGTGAGAGGAGAAGGCAGACGGTACGCGACGGATACAAAACGTGGAACCCGATGGGCTTTATTGCTGCAGCTAAGAGAGAAGCTCGTGGCACGCAGTGTGACGTATAATGGGTGTTGGTGCGCTGGAAACTTGCTGTTCAATTAAATACACCATGGGAGAGCCTGCATGCATGGCGGGATGGCGGGGAAGGTGGCTGGAACATATTCCTGTGGCTGGGCCGGGTCGCAACTTTCCAAGGCGCTGCAGCAGAGACACGGCACGAAGCAGGACACTCTTGGAAAGGTTGTAGACACGGCCTGAGACTGCGCGATGGGGGGCAGGTGGCAACTGTCGCGATGCGATGCGATGGGCGCGGTCGCCATGTTCGTTGGGTGTCTGCAAGCAGCCGTCGGGACCCACACCGCAACCCACAAAACCCAGCCCTGGAGCCAGCCTCCATGGCTACGAACACGGAGGCCTTCCACGATCCTTGAACGTTTGAATCGATCGACGCCCGTGCGAATGTTAGCGGCATGGTGTGGTACCCAGGCACTGGGTCACCAGCTTTCCAAGATTCCCAGTGCCTGTGCCCACCGTTTGGCCCGTCCCACAGGCAACACGTGACACGTGATGGGCTGCAAACCTTCCGCCATCGCACTCTCCTACAACCCAAAGCAAGACCGTATGCGTCTGCTGCGCCGTACGAGTGCTGTCACCATGCCATGTCCAATCTCCAATGTCCGATCGCGAGCATGTCATGCTTCTGGCTGCCTTCCGTCGCCTTCTGCAGCGCTGACGCCCCGTACTCAATCCATACACGCCTTATCTCTCGGCACAGCTGTACCGCTTCCACCTCGTTTGCTCGTTTGCCCTTACTCGCGTCACCGCGCCGAAGACACACGATTCCGCCATTGCGTTATCGTCTTACCTGTAGACTGGCCTTCGCCTCGCTTCCACGGTGGCTTCGTACCCCAAAGCGTTTGCTCGACCGAGCACCCAGCCCGACCGAGCATTGAGCATGCAGGGGTCCTTATCGGGACCGCAACTCCTCCGCATGTTCCATACCCAATATAGCATCCTTTTCACCTATCGTGCCTGACACCCGGGACCCTAAGGGTCTACGCGTGCGTCTTCGCGAAGCCCAATATATTCGGAATATCCTATCTCATGCAGCAACCTACCTCTCGCGTTTCCCTCCGGTGGTTTTACCCAGTCGATTGCTCCAGCTCCTTCACTCTCGACGTGGCCTGCCTCCCCGTAAGCCACGGGGAGTGCCCGCTGTTAGCCGCCTTCTCCGATGCGCCTATGGGGCGCGCTGTGAAACATTGACCCTGCTCGCGTCTTCACCTTTCACTGTCACTGCGCTCTTCTTTTCTTTCCAATGTAACAATCCTACCTTTCTCTCTCCCCCACGTCGAGTTTTTCAGTTGCATGAAGGTGGACAAAGTTTGCAAAAATGTCAGCGAGAGGCGCGCGAAGTCGAAAAGCTGTCGCCAAAGACATCGAAAAGAAGGAGAAGAAGGCTGCGCAAAAAGGCAAAGCGCCTGACACGATTCGCAAACCCCACGATGCCTTTGCGGAATGGGGCTCGGGCGGCATGCGAAGTACCACATCGACAGGCGGGATGCCGACCAGACAACTCACCGTCTCGACTTCCAGAAGCAACTCGGCAAGTGGCAGTGGCAGCAGGCCACCTCTGAGACTCACGACCACCCATTCGTCTTCAGACCAGCATCGTTCCAGAACCGCAGCTGGCCGCCCGGAATCTATTTCTGATACGTCGTCCATTGGCAAGGAGAAACTACGATATGAAGCTCACGGCAAAGACACAAAAGCACCTCGTGGGAGGGGAGGTGAGTGAAATTAGCAACGTGTCGCATGCAAAGCAGTCACTAATCCATCAATGCTGCAGGCGGTGTTCCAACGAAGAAGAATGCTTCTACACCCGCGCCGCCTCTTTTCAGGGCAGAGTCAAGTCTCAATTACCCTAGCAATCCCGATCACAAGAACTGGATGAACTTTCGAATATGGCAGGGTGGCAGCGAGAGTATGAGGCCTTACGGTGGCTTTGAATTTGTGAGCAACATGGTGCCAAATCATGAACAGCCTCACTGACTACAACAGGACGAAGAAATGCAGGATGGGGATGTTCTAATCTACTTTAAAGAAGAGCAAATGGACGATGACCATCCACTCCCACAGATTAAAGCGGAGCTGAGTGTGCTCGAGAACTGCGGTTCCACGTGGCTAAAGAACGCCTTGCTTTACGGAAGCATCGACGACAACGATGATTGGGCTTTTGAAGACAATGGGGAGTCGTCTGCCTCTGGACAATCTTTCGCTCCTCATTTCCCGATACCACCAGGCCAGCGACATATGCTCTCTCCTGTATCCCCGGGTGGCATGTCGTCTCCGCCGCCTTTCAACATCAACCAGACTTACTATGGGGTTCCTGGGTATTCAAATGACTCAAGGGCGCAATATTACCCCGACTCCAGCCTCCCGGGGACCATGTCGCCGCCTCCCTCGTTTCAAGCATCGCAGCAGCAACGAGCAACGCATGAATTATGGTTCACAGCACCAAGTCACTTGAAGACGCCACAAGCTCAGAGGCTACACCATGTTGCGGTGCGAAACTTCATGGCTGTACTACATGACAAACCCATCGTCGGCGCCGATCTGTTCGAGATGCTGAGTACGCTTCAGTCTGAAATTCAGGTCATGTATGATCTCGACCATCACGAGTACTCCAGTATTACGTCCCGCGAGCGCAGCGTCCAAATCATCACGGACTATCTGTCACAGCGCAAACTTGACGACGTTCGGAATGGCATCAAGCTGGCTATCAGTCTGCTTGCCTGGGCTGAGCAAGACAGCGTGCGATGGCGACAAGGATACTTGGAGAGCTTTGTCCACCTTGCTGGCACCCTAAACCCGCAGATAGAGGAGCATCCAGACTTCAAGCGATTGACGATTGCCACCAGAAGAAATTTGGGGATCGCAGCCAAGTCGTTGCAGTTGCGAGTGATGGAGGCCGAGGAAAAGCTGGGGACGTTTGATTTTGACGATCTCTGGCCAAACCTTCCAAAAGCTACAGGTGCGTGCAGTTGGAACTCCATGTGATGGCATCAAATACTGACTTGGCCTGTTAGCAACTCCTGTGTACCAGAGCTACCAGGCTTTCCGACAATTCCTAGTCAACTATCTAACCAAGGTCTATGGCAACTGGCCACCAAACCAAGGCCAGACATGGCTGAACCGAAAGATTGCACTCGACCTACAGCGGGATTTCGGTATGCTATACGACTATCTTGTCAATCGAGATGTTGTCTGGGATGTGCGTGAAGAACGGCCTGGCAACAAGTGGCAGATGGCGAATCTAAAGACCGAGGATTTCAGAGCCAACTTACCGGAGCTATCGCTATCGGACGTGCTGGTGACTTGGGACAACAAACACGGGTATTCCCACATCCCGCATGCGTATCCGTTGCTGCCGAGAGACGTACCGCAGACCAGGGTTGCACAAAAGAAGGGTCTCTTTGGTGGTCTCAAGAAGAGCAAAACAGATACTACGAAAGATGCCAAGACGCACTTGCAACTCTCCATCGTATTCAGCGACGCCACGAACATCGAAAAACTGGACTCTTCCTTCAGCGGCAATGTTCTCATCGACAGTTTCGAGCAGTTCGAACTCAACGCAGACCTCAAGGCTACCACGCCACGCGAAGCACGGCTCGGACGCTGGGTGCTTCTTTACGGCGTGCTCCAGGTTCTCTCGACTCTCTCCGTGGACGTCCAGGCCGTCAAACACACCGACGGCGTACGCTACTTCCTCTGCACCGATCTCAAACGATGTCCGGAGTGGGTGACCAACGGCCAGACCGAACTGCTCGAAGCCTCTCAGCAGCGGTCCTGGTGCTGGCAGCGCCCCTGGGACCCGACACCCATCCGAGGCCAGCCCGTCGAGCTCGAAGCCAGCGAGCCCCATCCATCCGAGGAACTCGACAGCACCTCGCTCGACGGCGCGACCATGATGAACAACGAGATCCGGCGCCTCGGCGAGAAAATCGACAACATGGATGTTGCGCGCGGAGAAAGCCGCTATGCAGCCGAGCGCAACCTTACGGCGCGCCGCGAGAACCAGAAGCATATCCAAGGTGAGTTTGCGGCGCAGAAGACGGATCAGACCTACAGGCTTACGGAGAGCGACTATGTGACGCGGCCGGTGGTCCCGGATCGAAATCCGCTGAGAAGTCCCGGCGGTACGGTGCTCGAGGTGTTACGCTATCAAAGCAGGGAACGCGTGCCCAGCAACGCGCAGGAGTATCCCAGGAGCCCGCAGGAATATTCGAGGGGTCCGCAGGAGTATTCGAGGAGTCCGCAGGAGTATACGAGTCCACAGGAGGAGTATCCAATGAGCCCGCAAGACTTTCCCACGAGAGGGTCGTCCATGGCTCAAGGAGAAAGCTTTCCGCATCATGGCGAGGAGCGCCGTGGCTGGCGTTGAGCGACGGGTTGAACCGTCCAGTGATCCCCTTGTTTCTTTCGCTAGATACCCTCCAATCGGTGTTTTCACGGTGGCGTTATGGGAACCCAAAAGCAGGGTGGGATTGGGTGCAGTGAGCTGTTCCACAAAACACGCTCGCCCGGGTTATAATTGCGGAAACGCAAAAAAGGCGTAGTACCGCAAATGCATAACGGAGTCTTGCACGATGGGTCTTGGTAGCTGAAAACATTTGTGATGCGTGGTCTCGGCCGACCAGCCCCCAGAGCGCCATGGATGCGTATTCCTACATATGGTACATGTTTCTCTGTCTTTCGTACACCGGGTCCCAACCCAACCCAACCCAACCCCATCCCTCCTCTTCCATATATACACGTTTGCGAACCGTCTCCGCTCGTCTGCGCACCATGTACCCCCGAGTCCCAATCGCTCGTTCGTATCTCGCATTTTCTATCCCTGCCTGCCCACCGCAATCATTAGCCCAGGTCCAGGTCCGCATCGCATCTCACTCTGTCCAAGCTGTCCAGCGCAAACCCCCACCCCCCCAATAGGAAAAGGAAACAACACATACCTCTGCTTATGCTTCGGATTCTTGCTGCAAATGATATACACGTACTTGCCCTTCTTCCTTCGCACGCTCTTGCACCCATCGCACAGCTTCTTCACCGACGACCGCACCTTCATGCCCCGCGCCTGCTGCTGTGTCCGGAGCCCGGCGAATCGCGACGCTAGACTCGTAAGCGCCGAGGACGTGGCGGGCCGGCTGTGGAGGCATGGTCGGGCGGCGGGTGTGTGGAGTGCGCGGGAGATGGTGGGAAGGGCGGGCGTGGTTGTGGAGAGGAAGGTGCGGCGGAGCGGGAGGAGGAGCGTGCGTGCGAGCATTGTTGCGGTTGGTGCTGGATTGGCGGTCTTGTGGAGGGCGATTGGGCGCGAGGGAGCGCAGTGGGTGTGGTGCTGGGCGTGTGATGGATGGAGAGGTGGTGCTTCTAAAATCGGGGCGCACGGGCCATAACGCGTGATGGCGGTTTGGCCTTCCCTGAAGTCAGCGGTGCGGAGCTCTCGACGCAATTTAAACTTGTAAGTTATGTTACCAATCGTAACCAGACCGAATCTATACTATGGTATATAGTCGTAATATTTACAATCGTGATCGATTACGCGCCTGCAGTCATGATAGGTACCACACGCTCCCGCAATGCCGCCATGCTTCATTTATTTTGCAAGCCTTACGCCTCTACAAAGAATAGTCCTTTTCGCACATCACATGCCTGCTCATAGCCTCATGAACCTACCACCAACCAGTGCCGACTCCCCCTACAACATGACCAATCCAACTCCGCCCATGGCCTTCGTACTAGGCCTGCTCTGCTGATCGATGCCACCACCCAGAGGCGCGGCGCGGTAGTTGTAGAGATAGTAGTGCAGGCTGCCGTCGCCGGCACCGAACTTCTGCTCTTCGAGAAAGAGTGGGTTGTCGAGGAGAGTGAGTGCGTTGAAGACATCAAAGTCGGCCTGTTCATGTGAGCTTCGACGTGAATAGATGGATTCAATCCCAACTTACCTGCTTTGCAAGAATCAGAGCGTCCTTGACGAGTTCGTTGAGTCGCGTCTTGAGCGAGTTCTGGTCGTCGTTGAACGCCTTCTCCGTAGCGTAGTAGAACAGATACGCCGCCTTGATCAAACTGTGCTTCTTATGCCCAATGACCGTGCTCTCGAGGTTGTAGAACGAGAAAAAGTCGGTGATCTTCTTCGTGTCCGGGTCCTCCACGACGTACGCCCACACGACCTGCTCTTTTGCGCCCTTCTGATTGAACATCCAGTGCTCGAATTCTTCCTTGGTGAACTCCTGCGCCATGTCCATGCGCTTGAGATACCGCTGAAGCAGGTCCAGCACAACATCAGTATCCTTGGGTTCAAGTGCACGTACACCAGGTTGGAGCGTCTTTTCCGGCAACTTGTATCGGACGACCTGGCGCGCCTTTGTGCTGTTCGGCGGCAGAGGCGAGAAGCCAACGTCATGCAGCTTCTCCCACTCTAGTGCGCGGTGGTAGTAGCGACAAGTTGAGACGGGTGTAGGAAGAAGGGAGCCGACAGTGTACACAGCCTGGAAGATTCCATTGACGTAGCATCGGCGTGTGATCTCCTTTATGAGCACCGGAGTAAGACGTTTTGATCGCAGCTTCTTGTGGACGCAGAGGAAGTTGATCTCGGAGGAATTGAGAACCTTGTCGCGCACGCGCAGCTGTAGTGGAATACCGGAGATGAAGGCGACAAGCTTGCCAGACTTTTCGGCGCGGACACCGACATGCCACTCTTTCTTCCAGCCAGGCGCTTTGAGGGCCCTGCCACGACAGTCAACAAGAGGCGCAACCAGAGCAGATGTTGTAAGGAACTTACCAGTTCAGGAAGGAAGGAGAGTATCGGAACCGGAACATAGCCTCGTTGTCCTCGACGTAGTGGTTCGACAGCAGCTCGTAGACCTCTTCTAGCTCCTTCTCGTCCTCAAGGTCCATGGTCACCCACTTGAAGCCAGGGTACATCTCGCTGGGCTCCTTGGGCACGCGCTCAATATCGATCTCCTTGATAGGCCCGTCTACAATCTTGTCCTTGCCCGCCATCATCTCGTCGAAACTCGGCACGGGTTGTGTCTTCCAGAACTGGTGGCTGCCCATATCCTTCACGTTCTTGGCCTGCGGCGCAAGGCCAGTGAGTATCTCGTTCATGCTGAGCTTCTTAAGCATGTCCTCTAGACTCTGGCTGTCCTTATTCGCTAGCAGCTGGTTCTTCAGCGCGGGGTTCGCGTCCAACAGCATGCTTAGTTGGTCTTTGCTGAGGTGCGCTCCAGCAGTAGGCGCGTCCGTCGACTCGATCGCAGGCGCCTTACCCTTGCCGGATAGAGCATCCTTGATCTTCCGCTTCCGGCTCTTCTTCTTTTTCTCTGTCGCGCCCGTGGCTCCGTCTACAATTTCCTCCTCTGCACTCTCTTCGGCGGACTCGTTGTGGGCGTCCTGCGTGCTTGATTCGGCGACTGCCTCGGCGGCTGCTTCGGCGGTCGCGTCAGGGTCTGACAGCTTCGAGACCTCTTGGGGCATTGTGCGAGATTGGGGTTTGTTCGGGGGTGGAGAGGTGGCAGAGAGAACGTGGTGGGTTGGAGCTACCCGCGCGAGTCTTGGTGGGGCTACATTGAGGGGCGGGGCGGTTGAAGTCCGCACCTTCTTCTTCGTCTTCCACCCACGCAACGGTCCGTCTACCGCTGCCTTGGGCCCAGGAACCACTCACACGGCATTGCAAACCAGGGCTTCGCGGAAACAAGTTTGAGAAGTTGGGCGGATTGATAAATCTCAAACTAAAATAGAACTTCGACAGTGATAAACGCTCCCTAAGTCGTGCCGCGTCATGAAAACCCATCTCGTGGACGCCGAGGCGCACTCACGCTGGAACCCCTAGATATCCTCCTTGCAGAAGGAGCATCGTTCCCCAGCTCATATCTTTCTTCCTGGAACCCTCCCATGTGCACCACCGGCTCACTCCCGAGCTCCGCAGGGCTTTCCAGTTGCGCATAAACAACCTTGCTATCTTGACTGAGCTCAACCTCTCGATACGTATCCCCCGAAGGATTCCTCTTCCGTCGCTTTGTAAAGAAAATAAATGCACCAGTCGCAGCCAGGACTATCAGGACAGCGCCCACAACAATGCCCGCTATTGCACCCGGACCAAGCGAGGACGAGGCCGAGCCCCTGGCGGTAGATGTCGCCGTCGATGTTGAGCTCGAGGTTGAGCTTAGTGACGGGCTTGCCGTTGCTGTTGAGGTGGAAAGAACCGACGACCCAACCGAGGTAGAAACGAACTGCCCATATGTTAGTTACCAGCACGAGTACTTCACGCGGCCGCATCATACCGCAAACTTTTCCACGTCGTCATACGAGTTATCCATACTCGGATCACCAGCCTGTCGGTTCACTTGCATGTCCCACACGGTTCCTTCCTTACTACTTTGCATTCCTGGCGGTCCACCATCGCCTGTGAGAGCCAGAAACGATGTGTTGCCCAAGAGACCATTGCTTATCTTGTATCCAAATCCACCACTCCCATCGTCGACCTGGGCGAACGTCCACTGTTGACCCTGTTCACCGCTCCTCTTCACAAGTTTCGGCAGCCTGCCGACATTCCCCTTTTCATCCTGCATGAGGGCTAGCTGATAGTCCTTCCACGATCCTTCGACTGAGCTCGCGTACGGGCGGATGAACCACCGTCCTTGTTGGTAGTATATCTGCCAGTTCTCCGACGAAGACGTGTTGAACTTCAACATGTCAACATCGTCAGTTCCATCGATAATTCGAAGATCCTCGTTCGCTCGATTGGTATGGTGGAACCTGTAGAACGAGTGTGGGTCAAAATAATCGGTTACACCCCGTTTGTCAAGCCGTGTAGAGCTCATCGTCCGGCGATGTCTGCGATCGCGGAAAGGATTTCGAAGCGTGTTGTTAGTGAGACGATGAGTCGGCGATCGGCAAGTGTCTATGATCTTAGTCGCAGGATTCATTGACACAGTTGGCGTTTTTGGTCAACTAAACTGGCTCTCTCGTCGGGTTGGAGGAATTACCAAGTGGTGACAGGCATCAGTCTGGTATTTCATGCGGGACCGAGTGGCACCTCCCCCTAACCTAACGTGAGACGGACATGGGGGCTTGGGTATGGGGGCCGAAAGTTCACAGGATGGGGCCGGGCGAAATTAAAATAACAGGCTACCCCGGGGGCTTGAGTATCTTTAGGATCAGATGTGGGCTCATGCAACTGTACCGTTTGGCTTTGGTCAATCCTGTGGGGTCCAAGACTGCCGAACGAAGCGTGCTTCGATGAAACTGCCCATGGATTTAAATCGCAGACGATCAATTTGGTATGCCTTGTTGTCGTGGGCTCCGTTGTTCAGGAGTTCGCAGGAACAGTGCTCTTGGGTTTAGCCGGATTAAGGCAGCTTTTCGTGCTTCGCTGATTCGAGCTTAACCGGATCAAGGAGGCCTTCGTCCTTCGCTGACTCAGGTCTATACCGGTTGGCGCCCTTAACGCTTACCACTGTTTTTCTAACAGCAGAGGATTTTCTTCGTTTGACACTCACGAGATGCTCTCGCATGAGCGTGAACACCAGCGACACACTGTTGAGCTAGAATCACTACTGTAGCCCAAGTTACCTTGGGAACAACCACGAAGAGTACGACAGGCGAAGATCCAGGCGTACAACCAGGCTTCGTTTCAATACGAGAGAGGAATACCCTTCCGTGCGCAATTTCAAGCTGTTCGTTGCGTCAGGACTGCTCAAAGCGCGCATTTCTGTTCTGTCCATAATTCCTGGGCATTGTTTAATCACACAGTCATCTCCTCACACACACACCCACGTTGGAAAGTGGAACCAGCCTATGTCACGATGCTGCCTCAAAGTCCAGGGCCTCATTTGCACTTTCAGGAGATCATAGATCTTGGCGGGTGGGTAAGAACACAACTCTTGATACTCTTCCTATACGTACAAATTTTTGAAACTAGATATCGCTCTCTCCCTAAAAAACCGACCATCTGTGTTCCTCCATCCAGTCCAAGTCGAAGTCAAACCCCGTCAGTTCAGGATACCTCTTCTCGCCTTCGTATCACCGTCTACACCATTTCCTCACGTGAGTCCCGCTCCTTCTCATAGCTACTACCAGGCAGTGCCGCAGGATTAATTATTCCAGAGACAATACTACTGTTCCTGCGATACTCTGTCTGCTCCCGTTCTGAAAACTTCTGTGGACGCGTCTCCTGGATAGCCTCTTTGTCCAGAAAGACAAGCAACGGAGCGTGGCCGGTGAAATAGCGATCTATATCCTCGAGGGTGCGGCCAGCTGTCTCCGGGTAGAGTAAATACACTAAGGAGCGGCGTTACCAATGATGCAGGCTTTGTAGACTGTGATGGGGCATACCTATTGGGATGAAGGCGAAATTGAACACAACCCATATAATGTAAAATCTCCAATGTAAGCTGGCAATGCCTGGAGGTGTGATTTCCACAACTACACAGTGTGTCAGTGCTGGTAAGCGAACGCTGTTTTCCTGGACTTACCCATGAAGTTGAAGATCCAGTTCGTTGCCGTACCCAAAGCTGCGCCCTTCGTGCGCATGGCCATCGAATTGATCTCCGTAGGGTACAGCCAGGGAACACCTTGCCAGCCGATTCCGAAGAAGATATAGTAGAGGAAGAAAAAGGCAATCGACCCCTTCGCCCATTGCCTGCGTGTGTCGTAGCCGATGGAGAGGTCTTCGTTGTACCGAATGCAGATGGTGATGATGACGTAGCAGAAGAACTGTCCAGCAGCTGCGTACATCATCATCTTACGTCGCCCCCATCTCTCGACGTTGGGTATGCCGATAAGGGAGAACAAGAGGTAAGAAACAGAATTACAGGCGGCAAGGAGACGAGCGAGGCTGTTTGAGAGACCCACGGATTCGATCAGCACCGTGGGTAGGTAGTAGGACGTTACGTTGATGCCAGCTGGGCAGTGTGTTAGCTTGGTTCCGTCACCTCAGTAAGATTCTCTTGACTCACAAAGTTGCTGCATGGCCTGTGTTCCCATACCCAGAATCAACCGCCTAAATGTATGTGTGCCCGCTTGACCTCCGGATCGACCAAGCATAAGATCGCGCCAGCGCACTGCATTCTCCTTCTCGTACTGCACAGCCCACTGGATATCTTTCGACTGCGTAATCAGCCAGGGATCGTTGCCATCAGTGCCTTCAACCGCGGCAAGGACCTGTTCAGCCTCGTCGACTTTTCCCTTGGCCATCAGCCATCTCGGCGATTCGGGAAGCCATGGAACGGTGGCGTAGAGGATAAAAACGAAGATGAACTGCAACACGAGCGGAAGTCGCCAAGCGACGCTTGAGTTTCCGTTGTCTACGAAGCTGAAGCCGTATGTGACCCAGTTAGACATCTCGTGAGCACGTTAGCTTGGAGCATGTTTTTTGGAGCAGATAAATTACCATAAAGCCAAAGATATTCAGTATCATTTCAATGACAATCAGCTTGCCTCGCCAGCTAGCCTTGGAACATTCGCCCTGCCAGACGGGAGCTAGGAAAGTCAGTGATGGATCCCGTGCTAATTAATGGAGCCACATACCTGTTGATGTGTTGATACCATTGCCAATACCGGCAATGACTCTTTTAAGTTGCACTGTCAGCTTTCTCTTCGAAGAAGTGTGTTATGATGACGCGAGAGACTGAGTGTTTGAACACATAGTTAAGGCGACAACAATGTTCCCTCGAACAGCTTTTGGTGTGAAGCTTACCTGCCAGTAATCATTTGTCCCAGGCTAAAGGCCGTTATCTGTAGGATTGCGCCTATGCTCAAGATGGTCGTTCCTAATAGAACACACTTCTTCCTGCCCAAAGGCTCACCGATGAAACAGACGCTGATTGCTCCAAAGAAACATCCGACATCGTAAATAGCTGTTACTGTTGAGAGGATGGTAGGTCGCGACTCAAGATTGAGCAATTGGAGGAACTGCGGCGTAACAACGACTCCGCCTAGTAACTGTTAGCCAATGGATCCAGCGAAGGTCTATTCAACCTCCCGAAGACGCCTTGATCGTATCCAAAGAGCAACATGTCTGTTCCGCAGGCTACAGTGATCCAGAAAGTGAGCGTCGTGCCCTTGAACCCAAAGTAGGGCTCTCCTCCGCGTGAAAACATCTTGGATAGTGCAATGCAGCTAGGCTGCTGATTTTTTGCGTTCGATAGATGCTGAAGGATACTGATTTCGTATCCTATTGCATTGGAAGAACGGAATGTGGAATGTCGGTGGGGTAAAGATATATATCCGACATAGTGTTTCAAGCTCACGTCAGTTGATCTCGATGTGTAGTGAGCCATAGGTTGAAGCTTCATTGGTCACACTTCTAGCTGATGACGATGCTCTACTTCATGCATGCACCCCGCAAAAACGTACCTATTTGCAACGGCCATCTCGACCGTTCCTCGCTAGCCTCATGCAAGGGTTCCGATGAAAGTGGCTCGTGATGGCGATTGTTCAGAAGCTCGACCAGTCGGATGTGCTGGATGTCTGCGGCTCGATTCGAGCCGGTTCTTCGTCGGGAAGATTCTCGCAGCCAGCAACAAGCTTTCCAAGATCTGGCTACCTCGACGAGGGATGTTCGAACGGTGCACTCATCGATCGGACCAACCGCGTAGAGGAACGAATCAAGTGTGCAGCTTATGAAGTGGCGATCGCAGACAGGCGCTTTGAGTTCTGAAAGATGCTGCTTTCTTCGTGCGCTACAACTTCATGAAGTGATTGCACATGACGCAAACTCGAAAGCGTCGTGCTGTGGGAGTTGCAGGCCAAGCAGTTCCCGTCCGAGACGAGATGAGCCCCACCGACTTGGCTGTGATTGGCAGGGTCCAGATGATGCTTGTCCCCACGTGCCTTCCTCCTCTACAGCAATTCATTCGCGTTTTTGCGACCATCTCCATTCGCCATGGATTCAGCTCTAGTACACTCCCTATAAGAAATGCAGGATGAAAACTTTTTGCGTGCTGGCTATGCACTCTTCTTCGCCTGCGCGACTTTCACGCTTTTTCAGTTGTTCGGAATCGACATGCGGAATCCTAGGGCCTTAGCCTCAGCCTGGCTTCCCTTGATCGCTGTTGCGCAGAACTCCACGATAGATCTCTCATGGCATCCCCCCAGCAAGACGTGGATCAATGACTTGGGGCAAGCCCTAAATAGCACCGGAACTCACGGCTTTTACTTCAATGGCTCTGCTCTGCCGCCGAATTCATCTTACGGGACTTACAACTGGTGCAACATGTACGTAGCAACCCGGTACGAAGTCGTCATATATTTCTGATAGAGACTCCGTACAACCCAACCTCTTTCACTCATACTGACTTCATTCCCGCGCGTCCAGGCCCCACGTAAGGCGCGAGGAGTATCCTGAAGCTAGCGAAGAGTATGCGCTGGAATATGTTGAAGTCGTTCATCGCCACCACAAGAGGACACCCTACGCCTCCAATACCTTTCCCAAGGAGACTTACAGGTGGGATTGCAACGACGAGGGTCTTTTTTACTATGGTCAGCCTCTGAACCCTTCGGGCAATACTTCCGCAAGCGCATACTGGAGTGTCTTCACTTCAGACACAAACCCTTTCGCACCGAGCGGGTTCAATGGCACTTGCCAATTCCCACAGATCACTAGAGAGGGTCTGGATGACTCATGGCAGCATGGTAAAGACTTGTTCGGCGTATACCACGACCTTCTTGGTTTCTTGCCCAACGAGATCGGCGACAAAGTAACGTATCGCGTAACCAACAACGTGATCACGAGCCAGGTAGCTGGAATCCTCATCAACGGCATGTACTCGCCCAAAACACCCACACCTCTCCGTATCCAGCCGACAGGCATCGACTCCCTGGAGCCCCAATACCCCTGTCCTGCCGCCTCGTCTCTGTATTCATCCTACGGCGTCAGCAGTACTGCAGCGAACTGGACGAAGCATCTTAACGAAGCCAGACCACTCTACAACTCGCTGGATGCCATTTCCGGAGTCGCAAGTGATTCAACTGATTGGCACAAGTCGTTCGACCATTACTACGACAACCTATCCGCTCGCCAGTGCCACGCCAAGTCCCTCCCGTGCAGCATCAACGATGCTTCCAAGTGCGTGACGCAAGAGCAGGCAGACACCGTGTATCGATTGGGACAGTACGAGTACTCCTTCATCTACCGTGACTCGCCCCAGTCACTCCAAGCAGCCGTGGGCTCGTTCGGCGTGTTCATCGCAGAGCTTGCGCAGAACATCCGAGACTTGGTTTCAGGAAAGTCGCCTGTCATTTATCGCCACAACGTCGCACACGATGGAAGTATCTCCAGACTGCTGAGCATCTTGCAGGTCGACGTCATGGTTTGGGTGGGCATGGGGAGCGAGGTTGTCTTTGAAGTCTATTCCAAAGGTGGATATGGAAAAAACAAGTACATCCGGATTCTGTGGGGCGGACAAGTTCTGGAGAGTTCCAATCCCACCCTGGGGAAGGTCGACATGCTGGACCTGGATGTGTTCTTAAGTTATCTCGATGGTTTGGTGGGGTCGAATGCGAGTAAGGTGGTGGAGTACTGCAAGTCGTAGTGTATTCATGGGTTAGCGAAAGAGTATACAACAGGCACATTGCTGAACAAAGATCATCGAAACCAATATATGTAATCCAGCTAACCAAATACTCCAGTACATGTCAATAGTCCCAAAATAATACAGCTAGCTAAGCCTCTAATTTCGCCGAATGCAGTCAATGATGCAGCAATGCTTTCCAAGATGAACCAGACAGGCATAACCCCGGACCCATGAGCTCAGGTCGATACCATCCTTCGTGCTCGCCCAATATTTAACGAATCCCTACAAATCTTGTCAGCAGGCACATCCAAATTCCTGACAGCCACACCATATACCCACTTCAACAGCTCGCCGCAAGCCGCAAGTTCAACGGAAGACCTCACTCCACACTTCCGCTCTTCTTTCCGCCATCATCTTTACTACCGCCATCCTTCCCAGCAGTATCCCCATCCCCGACACCATCGGCCCCGATCCCCCCTTCTTCCTCACTCTCCTTTAGGAACTGGCCCAAGCTGATACGCTCCAGGCTCTGCGTTTTCCTCGCCTCCGCTTTCTTGGCCTCCTTAGAGTCGTCGCGAGGCAATATCTTGGGCCGCGAGTCGGAGGTTGCGCCAGTGTTGTTCGATGTGGACGACATGGTGGGTTTGATGGGTTGCTGCTGGGGTTTTGCCTTCTCAGGAACCTTGGTGTAAGGCTGGAGGGTGTAGATGCAAATGCAGTTGGTGGACTCGGGGTTCCTCGAGCTTTCGGTGTGGTGCAGGTCCTTATTGACGGAGCTTGAGTTGCTTCGGTGGTGGTCTCGATTCCGAGTACCGAAGCTCGAGTGTAAAAATCGATTTATACAGACTGTCTGGTCAAATGGCGTGGTTGCAGGCGGCGATCGATTATCACAATGTCGCGTTGGGGCCCGGTCACAATAGCAGCGCAAACAAACACAATAGCGAACGGACAGAGTCGATGGCGTCGGTATGAGCTATGAGGCTGTGAAGCCGTGGTGGTCTAAGCGATCCAATGCGCCGTCGACAGAGTAAGCGAAAGAGCGAACGCGCAGTCTGTCTTGCTATACACGTGGTATTTTAGCCCTGACCGAGGCTCGACTGGCAACAATGATCAGGTCTTCGAGGTTGCAATCCTATCATTGGGAGGAAGTTGCGATGTATGACGTGACGAGGTCAGCGGAAAGAACAAGCAAGCGAAAAAGCAAGTGCAAATATCCTCCGAGAGGCGGGCGCTATGAAACTGGACTTTCGCTGATTTGGGAAGCTTGAACTTGTTAGTCGCATTACTGAAGGCTGTGACGAACTTGTGAGGAGACGTGTGGAAAGAATCTGAAGGGGTTGGCGGAGGATTCGTTTGTGCAGTCGTCCTGGCCGAGATGGTAACCTCGTCGTTTCCTGAGGGTAAGGGCGAGTGCCACGCCATTGGCCATCCAGTCGCTATACGAGTTCCCCGCAACACACCGCTGCCTCGCCATTTCTGCTACCCTTAAGATAAGATAAGGGTTACACATCGACATCATCCATCATGGAGCATCCAATTTATGGAGATCTGCCTTTCCCAGACCTAAAGAGCATCCGCCTACTCGAGCTCGACACATCTGTTTCACAAAGCCCAATTAGTTGCGCGCTGTCGGTCCACAACATCAATGCAACTCCCGCCTATACCGCATTGTCTTATACGTGGCGCTTTTCTTATCATGTCGCCTTTCCTGACGAGAGGGAAAGAGATAGGCCCGCCCCGCTAACGAAGATACTGTGCAACGGAAACGATATATACATTGACAACAACCTCCATGCCGCATTGCATCAGTTGCGCGCAGAGAAAGCTGGTTATCCAATCTGGGCAGATGCTATTTGCATCAACCAGGATGATAGGGATGAGAAATCCAAGCACATCCCCCTCATGGGGGAGATATACACTGGAGCGAGCAGAGTCATTGTATGGTTTGGCAAACAGCATCCGGCATTCTCATATATCGAGGAAGCAGTAAATACTGTCTTCTCGTTCCTTCAAGAGAAGGGCGAGCCATGGTTTGTGTCCCGCTCTGTGTACCAGGTGGACGTGACAGAAGTTTCAACCGAAACAATTCCGAAGGTGATGGCGGAAATCCTGAAGTTCATAGCCGATGCGCGTTGGCTCTCACGCCTGTGGGTAATCCAAGAGATTGCCCTCGCGAAAGATTCCCAGGCACAGTGCGGTGGCCTTACTTTTAGCTGGAGGAAGCTGGCTGCGCTCGTGACGCTGTTCACAAATATGGGCTGGTTCACCGAGATCCACAAAAAGGAAGAGCTATGAAAGTCCGATGAGCTTGCCAACGGAATTGTTCCAACCGCTTTTCACGACATCAACCTGATGACCGATATCATCAATAAGGCGGACTCCTGGACCGCTGACGGCAACTGGTATGATGCCCGGGACGCGACGCCAGGCTCTTTTGTTCATAGGCTCGACGGCTTCTTTGGGACAAGAAGCGCAGAGCAAGCCATTGCAGCTTGGACTAGCTACCTTTTGCATACTTCTGCATGGTTTAGTTGCACAGTTGCGGAGGACTACTACTACTCTTCCATCGGTATAGCCGCTCGACTTTGTCAGACGGACATCTTGCTGGTGCAGCCGAACGTTGGCGGACCTCTCATCGAGCTCTTCACATTACTCACAGGCAAGATCCTCTTAACCAGTAGATCGGTGGCGTTTCTGGCCGTCAACGGAGATCTGGGCCGCAAGCACCACGAAGGTCTACCTTCCTGGGTTCCAGACTTCACATCGAAAATCGAGAAGCCGAATCCAATCTCCTTCAACGGCCTCTACCTCCCTGGCATGTTCGACGCCTCCAACTCGCTATTTGAAGACCCCCATCCGCGAAGAGTCGATGTTGCAGGGGGCACAGTCACGCTCACGGGCGCTCGCTTCGACACCATCTCTTCTGTAACGGCCAGCACGGCCGAAGCGCTCATGAATCGAGACGACACCATGCTATAACTCATGGAATTCCTCCTAAGCCTTCCTCCACAAACAAGCACTGGCCAGAACCGCATCGAAGCTCTCTGGCGAACATTCATTTTCAACGTTGAGGTCTTCTTCCTCAGTTTCCAACGCCAATACATCTACCCCGCCAGACCGCATTGCGGGAATTATTTCCGCGCATGGCTCCAGGGGAAGCTGGCAACGTTGCTAACGTCCAGCACGGGAGACGACAGCCAAGCGCAGGATGCCAAAAGGCGCATCGTCCGCGTTCTTAGACCAGCTCGTCCGCGACGCCGCCGACACCAACACCGCCGCGGTCCCGAGTCTGGCAGAAGTCGAGTGTTTTGCCCAGCGCAGGCCAGAAGACGCCGAGTCGGACGAGGCGGTGTCGACTGCAGCTCGCGAGATTGGGCGCATGGCGGGCCGGCTCGTGACGCAGCGACGCTTGTTTTTAACCCATAGACACAAGGTCTCTGGGATGTGTTCGCTGTCGCCACGGAGGGGCGATGAGGTCTGGATGGTTCGCGATTGCGCTGCACCCTTGATATTGCGGCCTGTTAGTACTGAGACTGCGGAGAGCGCAGAGGAACGGTACGTGCACGGGTTTATGAATGGTGAGATGCTGGATGAAGGCCTAGGACTAGTCGACAAGAGCGTGACACTTGTGTAGGGCAGTTCATAGAAGAGAGGGAAAATCGAGACACATCAAATGCCGCGAACCTGGTTCTTAGCAAGACGAAACCGCAACGGAAATACACCGTTGCGTGTGAGGCGTAATCCACGTTCTATTCAAATGTAAAAAGGAAAAATCGCAAACACTGCGCGTCCAAATAATACCTTCCACAAGCACCAAACAGCACTACCCCTTCGTCTTATCCCGGCTCCGCAGCCGCTCAGGTTTAAACTCCCTTTTCGACATCGTCTTCCCCCTCCTCTCCAAAGTTTCCGTATTCGCAAGTTCGCGGTCCTCCGCGGAAACCCGCTTGGACTTTTTAATGGCGCTCTTCGTAGGCGTCGCCTTCCTGCTCGGAACAGCCTTCCTCGCTGGGGTGGGCGTCTCTCCTGCAAACTCGACATGCATGGAGGACGACAGCGACGACGGGGTCTGCATCTTCCTCGCCACCTTGGTTCTCTTGCTCGAGGGCGTGGGATACAGCGTCTCATCCCGTTTTCTCTTGGTGGGGGTGATGGGGCTTTGATCCGGAGTCCAGTCCGGGTCGTTAAGGTCTTTGTGGGGGCGGACACGTTTGGTTTTTGCGGGGCCGGAGCCAGTGAGCTCGTTGAGCTCTGCTTCCAGGGCTGGTCTGTCAGGAGTTATTGGGGAGTCTGCGTCTTGACTGACGCGCCGAGGGAGACGGTAAGACGGGTCCTTCGGCTTGCTAGCAGGGCGAGCTCGCTTTCGTTTGGTAGACTCGGTACCGAGAAGCTCGTGGAGTTCTTCCCCGATCGTTGTTGCATGGCCTGGAGTGATTGGTGAGTCCTCATCCTGACTGACGCGACGCGGGGGACGGTAAGATGGGTCTTTGGGCTTGTTAGCCGGGCGAGCTCGCTTCCGTTCTGCAGACTCGATGCCAAAAAGCTCATTCAGGTCTTCATCGCTTGCTGAAGTGTTTGAATCGATTGGATGATAAGATGGTTCTTGCGGCTTTTTAGCAGGTCGGCCTGGTTTCCGTTTGTCGCTCTTAAGCCCATTTGACGGTCCTGGCGCGAGCCGCGTCTGAGGAGTGGGAGTAGTAGCGAGAGCGGTCCTTGTTTCGAGGATTTGTCTCTCACGAGGACTGAGCGGCGAGGACTTGTCTCTGCGGGTCGCTGCTTCGCGGGTGCTGTTGAATTTCTTCAAGTTCGTCTCAGGCAATCGTGTGAACTTTCCAGACTTTAAAGGCGAGCGTTGTGACGGCGTAAGAACTCGTTCATCGGAGATTTCATCCGCTGGCACGTCTGAATCTTCTTGTCCTTCGCTTATGCGAGGAGTAGACTTTACAAAAGGTTTGACGTCTATATCACCGACAAGAGGCAAAATCATGCGAGGAGCGTAGTCCTGACCCTCTCGTGGCGCTTTTGGTGGGCCCAGTCCTCTTCCGGTGTTGAACCACCCATTCGCGGCAAACCACATTCTTTGTATCTTCGCATATTGATCCTCGCTCTGAGACCAATTATTGAGACCACCAGTCGGCAGCTTGTACTGTGACCCAGAGTCGTACATGTCGACCCGATTGAAAAGTTGTGGGCTCTTGAGCTTGTCTGGAGACTTGCCCCGAGCCTTAGCAAGATCACGATTGATTTTGATACTCTCCCATCTTTCCATATAAGGGCTTTCGCCTATGTGTAGAAGAGGTGCTGATTTCTTGTGCCAAACTTCAGGATCATTGTTCGGTCCACCGTACAGGAAACGTTTCTCACGCACGTCATCGTCACATGAGGTGCTTGCAAGGCGAATTTGCTCTTTGTTCCTAGTAGGGGCTCCAGAATCCAGGGTCTTCTTTGTCTTGATGATAGACCGGGGTGTTGAGGAACGGGCAACGGCTGGGACTTCGGAAATAATCTCGATGTCGCTGTCGTCTTCCGCGTCTTTGAACAACGCCTCAACACTAGATTCGCTATTGTAATCTAACAAGCTCTCCTCGTCGTCGACAGCCTGAACATCATCCTGGACTTCTCGGACCAGATCCCGTAAGTGTTGATACAGTCTGTGATCAAAGGATCTGCCTTGTGCTGGAAATTGCCGGAGGATATGTTCATCGATAGTTTGGACACGGGTAAGGTACAAATCAATCGCGTCGCCACTGCCCTCGGTTTTCAGGTACTGAATGGCTTTCTGAAGCCGTTCATCATTGAATTCCTGGTCGGCCAGATCCGCATCCTCGGCAGTATATGCGCCGTAGCCGTGTGTGCCTGAGTATTTTCGGTACGCCATTGTGGTGCGTTGTCTTCGTCGTCTAGACCATCAAACAACTGCAATGCATTAGCATGGTCCGCTTGTTACCACGTCTAATCGTACATACGCCAGAAGCCGATAAAAACCGTGAGGAACGTGTGCACCCAAACCGCCTGGGCGGGGTTTATGTAGTGACGAGTTGAAGGTTGAGCCTAGTGATGATGAAAGACAATTTGGCGTCCTTGAAACAAAGGACTCCCAAGAGCTGACGGCGAGTGGTTCCGCAAACAGTAAGAAGCTGCACATAGCCAAATGTGACCAGTAATGCTCCGCGTTCTTTGTTCGATGCATGTTGGATCGCCTTTGTTTGTCTTGCTACGGCCAGTCGCCATGCTTTCTTGAAGCTCTTGCACGGCAGGTTGGGTTCGCTTGACATGACTGTTTTGTATTATATTATAAATTCTATAGATGAACGACTTAATTCTGTCGGGGGTATCCTTGGGTGAAATGATGCTCCGATGAAGGTAAAAGAGGACCTTCATCGTTGTTGAAGTGACCGCCAGGCGATGTGCTTCCTTCCTAATAGGAAATAGGAGATGGCATCGCGTTGTGATTAGATGTCAACAAAGATGGTGGTATTTTGTGATGTATGTTCTCGCCCGACATCTCAACAGGGTTTGGGTCATCACCCGCCATCTCATAGATTTGCTCCGAGTTGCCCATGGCCTCGACTGGCTTTTGTGGACCGTGCGCCGAAAGCTCAGCTTTAGGATCCATGTCGCCAGCGACTTCGTGCGACATTCCTCCGCCCATCTCGGCCTTGATGTGTTCTCCGGATACTTCATGAGACATATGGTGCATGATGTCAGTGTCCGCGAGTTCGTGCTTCTTTGGCCCGGCTTTCCTCCGGCGGTACATGAGGAACGCTATAACGGCGATTACTCCGACGACCACAACGAGGCCAACTGCAATGCCTGCGATCGCGCCTGTGCTCAAAGACTTGTCGGATTTGGCGCCAGAGCCCCCGGGGCTGTTGCCAGTTCCGGGGCCACCGGCTCCAGGAGTGGTCTCCTTGAGGGGAGGGAGGACTGCTACAATCTCTTCCTCGTTTTGAGACGACGGGTAAAGCGCTTGGGACAAATTGAACGAATTTCGCTCGTAGTCGGCGGAGAGGTGAGCGCTCTGCAAGAAGGCCCTTCCAAGGACATATTGGCTGTCATTCGCTGCACGCTTCAACGGAAAGTACATTTTCGGCAAAGAAGAATTGGTTAATTCGGTCGATGCTGTTAGGTAAAAGTTGAAGTAGGGCATGCTGATTGTGACGCCAGCGCCGGAGACCTCGGGACCGAGTGTGAAGGTCACGGTGGGGTCCTCCTGAAGCAAGGTTTGGTGCAAGCTCGTGTTCATGAGATACAGTTCGGTTTTGTCGTCCCATGTCAGATTGAATGCCTTCTCGAACTGCTCACACACGGTTTTGGGAAGCCAAATGTCAGGGACCAAAGTGCTGATGTAGGCAATAATACCTGTGTCGAGAAGAGAATCGTCTGCCAGACTGGTCCTGATGGTTTGGATGGCGACCTGGAAATCGAACGACTGATCCCTTCCGAAGGGAAACGTCACCGAGTTGGGCTGGAATCGCGTTGCATCGTATCCTCCCAGGACTAGGCTTCCAAGTACTTTTGGCGCTTTGTTATAGGCGCCTGCGGTGTACGACCAAGACAGACTTGGGATCGGATCGTCGGTCTTGTTCCGCAGGTTTTGCATAAGACTCGGTATAGGCGTGTTGTAGTCGGTGAAGTTGACGGGGCGCGGGTTCAACGAGAGAGAGCTAAGCCAAAAGTCGCTTGTGACGATGCCAGCGACAGACTGGTTTTTGAGGGTAGGCAGATTGTCTCCGGCCCAGCCAAGGGTGATGTCGTCCCATCCGTACTGCCCGTCACCCTCTTGACCAAGGCGCGCCTCGAGCCACGGCTCCAGTCCGTAGAAGCCTTTCTCCTGCCAGGTCGAAGAGTTGTCGCGGGCATACAGACGACCGCGGGCCTCGGCGCATTCCTCGTCGTTAGTGGTGCATGCTTCGCCAAGTACCAGCCATGTGGTGGACTGGTCGTGGGCGGGCAGGACGCGGAATTGTTGTGCAGGCGTGCCGGCCTCGATGCGAAAGGTGCTCCAAGGCCCTTCTTTGCCGTCCCTGGGCGCGGCGTTAGACCAGATCCTTCGACGGTTGGGGGTGGAGTTAGGGTCTGCGGGGAAGCGAGCGCAACTGCTCGAACTGACCATTGCTGGCTAGGCCGTATGGAGAGGGGCTTGGCTGCACCTGCCACTGCTGCAACGATGGCGAGCACGACGAGAAGGACGGCGACGTGTGGTCGCTCGTGGACCATGGTGGTGACTGGCGGCAGAGGAAGAGGAGCGAGAGCGGTGCTTCGCGGGAGGCGATCCGTTCACCCAGCACCAGGGGCCAAAAGAATCATATGTGGGATGGACAGTGGACACGGTAGATTGCCTTGCAGACAACGCCTCCACCCCGAGCCCTCAGCCGCTGGCCCCATGAGACACTTGGAGAGCTAGTGCGCGAAGGGTAGGTGTGTTCGAGACGGGAGCGTGCCCAGGAGCCGGGGTTGCGCGTCCGTGGCAGTGGCAGTCGGCAGAAATGGAGGCATGCAGCAGCGAGGCACCGGAGCGACAGCGAATACGACACGTCGTACGCAGAAGAGTCGGAGAAATATCGATGCATGCAGGGCCTTTCCAACCGCTGCGTCGAGAGGCAGCTGTGCCGCTCCGGGGCCTTCGCCGTTGAGACGGTTTGCGCGAACAGCCGAGTGCGACTGGGCCATCAGCCACCCGGTGGGCCTTGCACAGGCCAGCCCCGTCAAATCTCCTGCAACATGGGGACAATGGGTCCTTGATCCGCAAAACCCCATGTGCATCCTGGGGAACGCCTGGACCGACCGATAGCCTCTGATGTCGCCCCGTCCCTCCTCCTCCTCCTCTTCCGCGAAGCTGCGAGAGGAGCCCGCCCATCATGAGGCTTCCGCCAGACGTGCTCACGCTTGTGCTTTTGGCGAATACGGTTCTTGGTTAGTTCACGTGCATTCACCACGCGCGCCTGCCTGACGTGCCTAGCACAAAATTCGACCACCATCGCACCCACCACCCGTCCCCCTGCCGCCCCGTTAAGACCTCACCCAGAGAGCACCGTGGACGGATGGGGCGAGCAAGTCACCAAAACCCTGCCAAGCAATTGCGACTCGCCAGCGGCATGCACGACCCAGCTCCTGGTGCACGTTGAGACGTCGGTGACAGGTTTCGAGACTTTGTCGACCGTAGTGCTAGAACCCGAGGGAGGCATACGGACGACTCCAGTGAACAGAATCGAGCCTGTTACTACAAGCACACCAAGCCTGGTGAACATCCACACGGAGCTGGCCCCAATGACCCAAGAACGTGTCCTAGAACCCAGCAAGACGCCTGCCAGTCCGACACCCGGCGAGCGCCCTGAGACTAGTCCAGCACCTGGAGGGAATCCTACACCGGGGAACAGTCCAGCACCCGGAGACAGCCCTACACCCAGCCAACCCCAAGCGACATCGACACCAAACCCTTTGTTGATGGATATCGTGTCGCACATAGGCATACCCGTGTCTTCCCTCGAGACCGAATCAAAACCGACCGACAGCCACCTTCCAACCACAAGTGAGACCGACCTGAGCCACGCAAATGGTCCCTCCCAACCCAGTACAAATGTGCAGTTCCAACAAGCGACAGAAGCCGATCCAGGGCCATCCGTGTCCTTTCTCGAGTCAGTACCCACGATGACTGCTGGAGGCCAGGTAACTTTGGGTTCCGTTACTCTCACGCTTACGCCCGGTTTGTCATCCGTGCTTGGAGATGGTGCGACCGCGACATATGTTGCAATAACTACAGATGACGCTGGACAAACATTAATCACCGTTTCCTCCAGCGGTACCGCAGTAACCGCGACAATCACGGACGCGCCCGCTACTCTTACCAAGCCAGTAACGGGATTCGAAACAAGCATCACCACCGCAGCTCTTCTGGCAAGTGCCGACGGTACGAGCGCTGACAAAACAGCTACCACAACCCCAAGTCAAGGATTGGGAGCACACCAAAGAGCAGAACTAGGGCAGTGGATATACGCAGGCATGGGGCTCGTTGGGCTTGGACTTGTCGCGGGGTAGTCCTTATGCTTGTACGCAAGTGCAAAGTTGCAAACTCTCTGCTATTCACATACTTAGATCGTGGTGTTCCACGACAGTATGCGTTTCGGTTCGACACAGAAGTTCCGAGTATTGTAGCGAGTGCTAGTTCTCTCCGCTACGCGGACCTGAAGCCTCTCCGATGGGTCGTACCATTCGGATGAGTGTAACAGAAGCTATCTCTGCGCCTTTTGGCCAGAGGAGCTTGCCACGGGCATCCATGCGAGACTGGTAATACGCCATGCAGGCCGCATACGCCAGGAGATCGATCTGTTGCGTCGAATTCCAAATACAAAAGGGAAGAGGAAGTCACGGACCACCGGGTAGGGTTCGTGACATGTTGGCCACACCTTAATATTTAATAGGTTCGCTCAGAGCGCTCTTGACTCGAGGGTGCAGACTGGTTTGAACAAACATCCGGACAACAGGCCTTAATCAGCACTTCATATCAAAAATGGAACGCTCTCGCATGGGCACAGTACTATGTGAAACGAATGAGTATATCGCGTTGCCCCAGGGGGGGGTAATGCATGACTGGTTTCCTTAGACCTTCGTCTTAGTACTTTAGTCAGACATCGGGCTGTGAGGAGGTTCGACGCCCAGGCGGCTGCGCGAAGATAATCACACCAGATGTATAGAATCCTCAGTGTTTGCATGTATAACGTAAGTATGTCACGCTGTGTGGTCGTTGTGATGGCAGGAAAGTGCCCTTCGCCAGCACCTGCTTCGTCTTCACTTCACCCAAGCTCTGCTTCCATCCAGTAGCGAGCCTCCACTAGCGCACCTTCCATATACGCGGCGACTCTGTTTACATACACCTAGGCAACGAGCCGCTCAGTATCTTCCCGCTCTCTCCACCACCACAACTTTCGTTATCCGAACATCGCTACTACACTCCCATCCATTCGTTATTCGCTGTTACACGGACCGAGGATATTTGCTAACTCGCACACGCGCAGCAACGCGCTGAACAGTACTTTGAGCACCAGCAGACACTGTAGCTCGCCAAAATGCCGGCCAGTAACAAACGCAAGGCGGCGAGGGCGGCCAAGGAGCTCGCGGAGAGGAATGCGGCCCCAGATGCTACGAGTACGTTGGACCAAGAGATCCTCGACGACTTGCCTGCCCACGAGAACCGACCGGATTACCAACATAGAATGGCGGCGATGTTCCATCAGTTCCTTGCCACATTGGAAGGCAGTGATGACCCTGATGTCAAGCAGCTCATGAATTTCGTCGACCAATATGAAATCTCGAAAGTTGTTTTGGATGCAGTCACTCCAACGTCGAATGTGACGAAGCAGAAGACAGCTGGACAATACTCACGATACAATACTGCCGCAGGCCCCTCAACGTCCAACACGGCGACGCAGAAGAGCAAACAGAACCCAGCTGGACAATCTTCACGAGACAATACTGCCGCAGGTCCCTCAACGTCCAACACGGCGACGCAAAAGGGCAAACAAAAGGCAGCAGACCAGCCCTCACGATACAATACTGCCGCACGCCCCTCAACGTTCAACACGGCGACGCAGAATGGCAAGCAGAACCCAGCTAGACAGTCCTTACGAGATAATACTGCCGCGGGCCCTTCAATGTCCAACACGACGACGCAGAAGGGCAAACAAAAGGCAGTAGACCAGCCCTCAACCGATGTTCCCACTTGCGAGTTCGCGGCTCGCTGGGAACGCTGGACACGCAACCAGGAATTGCTCAGGAAGTCGAAAGCAATGCAGAAGAAAGGCAGAATGAAGGCAGCCAGAAATACTTCGCAAGCCTCTACCGCTACCGGGCCCTCGAGTTGCGACCAATGGGGCGAAGCCGTGGAGAATACACAAGGCGTTACGACCGCAGGATCCGCGAAGCCAAAGGAGAGCAAGCAGAAAGCACTTGGACAGGACTCGAGCCACAGAACCATGGCCAGTTCTTCAAGGGATACGCTCGCGCCGATGCTCAGCCCCCTTGATTACAACGTGGCACGCGAGAGCGGGGACCCGGCGAAAGCGAATGGATTCACGTAGTGCCTGGACCAAGAGGCAATGCAGTACTACTCTGTGCCACTCAAGAACGGTTCGCATCCGAGCTTCGTGGAGGTTTCCGACGTCAGCGTTTTCATGGAGCTACTCCACGCAAATCTAGAAGCTAGTCGAGTGGAAAGAGATCACAACAGCAAAATGGCTGCGGGGATGCTCAAAAAGCTAGAAGAGTTAAAGAAAGAACTTGTTGATTTCATGGTCGAACAAGTAAGGGTGGGCCGTGAATTCAGGCAAACGCAAATTCACATGGAGAGAATGCTTGGCAAATGGAATGGTGCGGATACAGGGTCTGCGAATGGACCTGAACAGGATCAGCCTTGAGTCAATATTGCGGGGGCGTTTATGGGTGCACTTTGTCGTCCTAGTTGAGTTTCTTCGATTTTCGGCCTGTGTTGAGTATTTTCTGTCACCCAAGCAATGTATCACCGCAGCAGACATTGGGTAAAACTCTCCTGTTGACGATACCGACGGATAGCATTCTCTCAAGCGCCTTGTCTATTACAGTCAGACAGTCAGACAATAATCCAGTTCTTTCCGTTTCCCATGCGCCTTTGACCAAATCCATACCCGTGCCAAACAGTACCCAGATTCCCAATGCCCGACCACTTCCTCGCAATACACTAGCAGTATACACAGACCATGCTTGAATTCCACCCGCCTACGCAACAGCAAACTTACTCCTCTGCCTCAGCACTTTGCCCCACTTGTAGATGGCCCAGATGCCAAACATACACAGCACCATCAGCCCGGCGAGGAAGCTCACACCACCATCCACGCCCAGCTTCTCAAACATGGGCCGCGCAATCAGGATAGCGGCGAAGGCGAGTAGACTGCGGGCCAGGCTGTTTGCTGCAAAGATGGAGGCCGCATAGCGCGGGTAGATGTTAGGGATGTACAGCAGGATGGACTGGAAGATGAAGTAGACGCCTAGTTTGTCAACGATTAGCCACGTCCATTACATCCGCATTTTATCTCGCTGGTCTTACCGATGATGATCAGGCCGAACCCAATCGTAGGCGCCATCCAGTGCGAGCCCTCGGCGCGGGCCGTCCACGCGTAGATGAACAGCCCAATCGGCATGAGCGGCGACGCGACGACGCCCGGGAGCAGGTGGTTTTCGAGCTCGCCGAACTGGCCCGAGAACAGCGCGGGGAAGACGCGGTACTTGAGGTAGAAGTACTGGATCACGAAGGCGATTGTGCCGGCGGGGAGGACGGTGAGGAAGACGAGCCCCGTCGAGGTGGCGCTGAAGCCGAAGTCGGTGGGGAAGACGATGGGGAGGGACTGTGTGTGGTTGGTGTTGTTAGTTACTTTGGGATTGTGTCTGGGGGGTTGGGAAGGGGACGACGCACCTCGAAGAAGGAGTAGAAGATGCCGTAGGCGAGACCGAGGTAGAGCGTTGTGAAGCCCAGAGCCGGGTCTTTGACGTTCAAGACCCAGGGCTTCACCAACGCGTCCCAGAGCAGGGCGCCGACGTGGAGATCGCGCTGCTTCAGCTCGGCCTCGCTGACCAACGCTGAGTTACCTGTTTCCTCGCGTCGTCGCTTCGCCTCGTAGTACAGGATGGTGGGCGCGCTGGTCTCGGGCAGGAAGAAGATCATCAGGATGTAGAAAGGTCCCGCGATCATGAGAAGCTCCCAGCTGGAGAAGTGCCAGCCCATAGCCTCGACGGCGTAGGATGAGATCGTGGGACCCATGGCGGGACCCGCGGTGGCTGCCATGGACCACAGCGCAATGGCGTAGCAGAATGGAGCGGGGGACCACATGTCGCCGAAGGAGGCGCCCACGATGCCCAGGCAGGGACCGCACATGAAGCCGAGAAGGAAGCGGAGGACCATGAGGCCGGGGTAGTTGTTGACCAGGGCCGTGGGAATGCAAAGGATGACGAAGAAGAAGCCGGAGAGTGCGTAGGAGGGATTGCGACCTACGGCTGGGACTTCGCTGAGTGGGGAGAAGAGGAGAGACCCGGCACCGTATCCCTTGTGGCAAGGTCAGTGTGGTCAGTTTACAAGGGTGAGAGAAAACTTACCAGGACGTACAGAGCGATGCCGAGTGCACCCTCAGCATGCGTGACGCCGAAGATCTCAACGACATGTTGCTGGCTGGAAGTGTAGATGGAGGAACCGACGTACAACGCGAAAGTCCAAAAGCTACGCACAATCAGTTCGAAGCTCTCCACAAGCATGTTGACTATACGTACCAGAGTACCGCAGTGATGATGAGCTTCTGATGAAAAGGCCAGTTTTGCGGGTTACTCGGGTCCTCAGGGCCGCTCCAGTCCACAAGATTCGACACGGCGATACCAGCCTCTTCTTTCTCGTGGCTCGAAACATCTTCCCTCGAACCACTAGGTCGCGGTGTCGCAGAGTTGAGCGAAGTCGACGCAGGCGAGACGATCTTCGGTGCTGCACCTCTACGATACGATATCTTTCCCGAAGCAGCGAACCGCAGGAGCGTGCCAACGGCCGAATGTTTGATAAGATACGACATCTTTCAAAACGTCTGACAGAAATGGGTACACACGTTGAAGTTGTCACCACTGGATCTCCTCCGTCGATGATTTCTTCGATCTCGAGGACTGTTGCGAAAAGAAAAGCAGGGGGAAACGGAGCGACCCATATCAAGGTATGGGAGCTGTGCTCCATGACGAACACTGTCTGCCGTGTCTGCCTGCCTCTGCGACGGAACGGACTTAGCGAAGTCCGTTTTCGTTACCTCTCAGATTCGTCTAAATGCATGGGAAATGTGGAGTGCTGGTAGTACATAACATGACTGGGCGTCGTGGTGCCTGTCATGAATCTGACAGTCTTCGAAATCACGTGACTTAGGACGCGGGCGGTATCGTCAATCAGTCTCAAATAAGGTACCGTCTTGTTTCAGGCGAAAAACCATGTACGGAAAGATAACCAGCAAAAATGTGTGTGGAGCGCTTGTGATGATCTCTGGTGTTGTTGCGGAGAGGTAGACTCCGTGAGCTTCGCTGGTAGTTGTTCGCTGATCTTTTTATGACATTTGAATCTGCGAATTTATCTGCGAATTTATCAAATTGCGAAAGTCATTCCGAAATTTACGTGCAACAGAACAAGGAGAGTCTGAGTTTACCACGATATATTGCCTATCCTCAAGCATGCCTGATTCGGGAGTGCGTGGCCTCCCACGCCCCCACGGTCAGATATCTGACTCCAACCCACGGATCTACCTCTTGCATCAAAAATCAGTGCGCATTGATCATACCTCGCGTCCGGATTATCGCGTGTGGCGTGCGGTCCCACAAGTACGGAACGATTAGAAAGCTTAGCTCGGACTCTCGCTCTTTCCGTGGCCGTGGCCGTGATGATGTTGAGGTCTCGTAATTTGTGGCGTACGGAACATAGTCCGCTGATCCACCAGGCAGCCTGCCAGTGCGACGGCAGGTCGTAGCTAAAGTAATGAAAAGATACCCTTCTCTAGCGAGAGGGGCGGGGATCGGATGTCCAGGGGCTGCACGGCATACTTGGTGGGCAATTGTGGTCAGTGGCAACCTGCGTGGTTACCGGCGAGGTCTTCGACATGCCGGTCATCGTGACCTTCGAGAGCTATACATCTCGTCAATTGCGTGCTTGAATAAGCCATGTGCCACTGCTCACCACACTGTAGCCCTCCAATACTAGCTATTCTGCAGGAAGGAACTGGTTCGTGAAGACGAGTTAAGGGAATGCGTAATTGACAAACATAGAGTCACGGAAGAAGATCAGGGTGTAACTCGAATTGTTACTTCTTTCTCGTCGATGACCCGAACACCAAATAGAATGGCCCCAACAAAGGAAAAGCCATGCAGCTGTGAATGCGGCCGCAAAGAGTGTAGTGATGCCAAGCTTCAGGTTGCGCATCATCCAAAAGTGTACAAGGAATACATCTCGTCCCAAGAAAAGAAACTAAAACACAAACCAACGAAATGATCATTCCAAGCCGTGGTACGCCTGGACAAATTTGTCCACCAGGAAAACGCCGCCAGTGCCTGCAATGCAAGGAAAAGTTGATCATGTACAGTGGCCTGCTGTCTTGCGCCGGCAAAGAATGAAGCGGCGCACGGGAGGACAAAACGCTAACAGATTGTATGAGTGTATGTATAGTTCGGTTCGTAGATGTGGAGTCATGTCGACCATGTGTGCGTTCGTGATAGGCTGCGCCGCGATTCTGCGCTTTGGTGACAGTTCTCCATTTCGTGTCGTGCAACGTCGTTCTGGTCCCGGCTGTCCAACATAGATCATCAGCGTCGGTGTTGCATGTGATCAACGCGAGCGACTGATCAGACCGATGTAGCCGTGGCCTCAATGCCAACGTCTTTCTGTAGTACAGCGCTGTCGGCACCGGCCAACCTATCTCACTCCAGGGAGTGCACGTCGTTGTTTATTATGCCGAAGCTTGCAGCTTGTGCCGTTCCCAACGTCCTTCACGACGCCGCGGCATGCTTCTTGCAGTACTGTAGCTAGAGAGCTCTTCACCGGTCGACTTTTGGATAGTCATTGAGCCAAGCCATGACCGCTACACCCAGAGCGACGACTGTAAGCATAGAGATTGCCGGGGCACCATGGAGGAGGGCAAGGTCGTTTCGGTTGACCCGTGTTGCCAGAGCATGTGATGTCTTGGACGCTGCCGTGCCTTTGTGCTCAGCTGGAAGGCCATTCTGGCCGGTCGGTGCAAGAGCGTCGTTGGCATCTCCATCTACATCTCTCTCGTTGATGATCGTGATCTTGCCCTGTTCTGCGTCCTCGGCATCCATGGACCGTTCCGTCTGGTCATCTACAGCTTCCTGCGCAGACCCGCTGTGGCTGCGACTACGACGCTTCGCCTCCTTGCTAGCCGTCTTTGCGTTGTCGTTACGGATGTTCTCAATCATCTCTGCCAGGCTCTTGCGATCAGCCTCTGCAGTTTCGGCACGCTGCCGATATTTCTCCATCTGCAACTTCATTTCGTTCATCTCGGACACCATCGTATCGAGTCGCTGCTGGAGACGGGACGTGGTGACATCTGCAAGACTCGAAGCGGAGCCGTTAGCAATAACGGTTTCGGTCTCGACTGTCTCATCTTGGATCTCGTCCTTGTGGATGTCTCCATTCGCCGACTCTGATTCGGCGGAAAGCCGCTCACGTTCAAGCTGGTTGGCTCTCTCTTCAGCATCCTCCCTTGCACGGCGCTCCTCCGACAGCATAGCTTCAAGATCCCTAAGTCGAACGCTCTGAGACTCTATCTCCCTCTTTGCAGTTTGTAGAGCTTCGTTCAATGTCGACATCTGCGCATCGGACCTCACAGGCGATCCAGTGGTCTTCAACTTCTCCGTGTCCGTCCGCTTCAACGACGGGGCATCCGGCTTCTCGGGCAGGGGCTGCTGAGGTGGGGGTGCAGGTGGGTCGGAGAATCTCGCCTTGAGGTTGGCATCTTTAACGGGCGAGATCTTTGTAGAATTGATAGGCGAGTTTTTGGTTGGATCCTTCTTTGGATCCGTGGAAAGGATAGCGTTGATGTAGGAATGCGTCTGTTGGAGGTCCTGGGATTGTTGTCGCGCAGCTTTGATTTCCGCCTTTCGATATGTTAGTACATGGGTCAATGCATGTAGCAGGTGATGACTTACGTTCAGCTTCTTGACAACTTGCTCCATTGTAATTGGCTGGAGCCAGAAGTTGGGGTGCCGCGGATGCTGCATGGCACCAACGTTGCTTCCCATGACGGCAGGCCCTGGTAGGCGCTGGCCGTTAATAGATCCCTGGCTCGGGGTGCGACCCCGCATATTCACCATCTGCTGCTGACCGCCGGGACCCACCATGTTTGACAGCTGTTGTCCGTCCATCTCTCCAAAATTGAGGTCTGCCATGTTGTTTCCGGTGTTGGAGTAGATGCCAGCGTGCTCGACACGGGCGGCGACCTTGTGGTGGACGATGGTCTTCTGATCCTCGCTCACGATGTCGATACCTAGTTCCAGCATGTCTTGCTCGCGCAGCTCGTGGGGGTCCGAGTCACGATTCTCTTGAGACAGTCGCTGGCCATTGACGAAAGTGCCGTTGGACGACTTTACGTCGCGAATCCATATCTTCCCGTTGCGATCGGCCCAGATCTCTGCGTGCTGGCGCGACAGGACCTTGGAGTCGAAGTACCCGTTCTGCGGCGTGGGTATGGTCTTGTTGTTTGTCTGTCGGCCGATGCGGAGAACGTCTGGGAAGAAGGGCACGGTTATGGTCTTTCGCTCAAACGTACCGTTCATGGGAATAAGATGCAGGATCGCTTGTGCCTCTTGCATCGTAGTGCGCAGGCCGCCGTTAGTTTGCGACTGGGCGGTGCCGTTGTGCTGCGATGGCAGCGGCGCCGGTGAGTGTAGCTGTGTCATGGCGGCGGCAGCTGAGGGGCCTTGGCCAGCGGAGGTGAGAGATTGCGGACGAGCGTTTGTGATGCCGGCGACGGGTTCTGTTTTTGTGGCAGGCCATAGCCCTCTTGGCGCCTTCTTTCGCGCCGCCCAGGTGGAGCCGTCGGCGGCGGGTGAAGCTGCCGCGCCGTTCGTCTGCGAAGAGGAGGCGGTCGAGATGGTGGAGGTGGACGAGGCCTGCGACGACAGCGATGAGGACGAGTTGGAGCGCTGTGCACTTTTCCGGGGCATGAACATCCTAAACTCGTCGCTCATTGGGGCAGCTCCGTTGGGGACGTTAGGCCCGCTCCATCTGTTCTGGAAGTTTACAGGAGGAGCAACTGCCGTCATCACAGTGAATGTGCAGCGCGGCTGCCCGGAGCAATGGTTGCAGGCGCGTGTTGGCGTGTGCCGTCACTTTTCCCTCATGCAACCCCCGTGGCGGTTGTTGGCTCGTCCGGGCGGGGCCTACAGCGCGAACGCCGCCCAGGTGTGGACAGCGGCAACGGCGACGGCGATGCAGCAGCGTCTTCACGCACGCATGGGCTGTGCGAGCGCCTCGGGGCAGGCAGGCGGCGGACGGCTTCGGGCGTGGGCGTGGGCGCCGGGTGGTGTGTCGTGTGCTTTTCGTGGAAAGCCCGTGCGAGTCGTCAGGGCAGGCTCGCCGTCGAGGGATGGGCGCCGCTGGAGAGAGCGCGGGCGGGCGGGTGGCGGACGCAACAATGGACGTCGGCAGTGTGCTGCTCGCGGGATGCACGGCTGCGATGCGGAGTTTGGCTCTGGGAGAGGCGGATGAAGTGAGGCCTCGTCCTTCTCCACACGCTGCTCCGAGCGCTGGGCGCCGTCCCGTGCAGTCCGAAACGTGATATCGACGGAAGCGCACAAACAGCGACGACGCGGTGCGGTGAGCCAGGAAAGCAGGCCGCAGCTGTAGGGTAACTTGTGATCAGACGATTTCAGACATGGGCATGTTTTTTTCCACCTACATTCCGTGCCTGTGTGTTTATATCATGTGACCGTTTCCCCATTGGGACTGTGCCTGATCGATGCTAGCTTTGCTTGTGCAGATGTGTTGTGGGACCACCGCCGCCGACAGTCCGCCGACGACTCGAGCTCTTGCTTGTCTCTCCACGCACGTCGACGCATCAATCATTATGCCTGTCCCCGTAGGAGCAATGCCAGGCGGCCAGCATGGCCCTTCCACCCTCGACAAACGTGAGGAACCATGCTTTGCTTCCACCGAAGCATTGCTAACAATGTGCAGTCAAGATGGGTGGCATGATGGGAGGATCTGTAGGCCTTATTATTGGCTTCATCTTCGGTGCGCACCATACTAAGATAATATTCAAGACGTAGCTCACGGCGTTAGGCTTCACAAACATTGTGCGCTTCGGTCCTGGACCCAATGGTATGCTTCGGACGCTTGGTCAATACATGGTCGGCTCAGCAGCAACCTTCGGGTAAGAATCCTCACTGCGCATGCACAGGAACAATAGAGCTGACTGGACAAAAGCTTTTTCATGGCCATCGGTACCACCATCCGCACAGATAGTTCGCCCATCGCCGCCGAGGCCTTCGCGAAGATCAACAGACGGCCGATGATTCTCCCACGTCAATACCAGTACCCACAGGCTTCTCACGAGGAGAAGAACTAGAGGAAGAGAAAGTGTATACATATGAAGAAGGCCTGAAGGGCACTTCCTGCTTTCAGAGCGTGTAAAACATTACGAAACATGTGCCGACGGCTATGTAAAATATAAGGCTAGCGAGCGTATCGGAGAGAGGAAAAGAATGCGAGCCCTAGGTGTGCTTTATGCGCCTTGACCACACGTGTCCATATGCGTATTAAGTGCTGGGTTGACTTTCACCTCGACACAGGTCTTGGCGGGCGCAAGCGCACGACTGCCTCGCCATAGCTCTTTAAATTCTGCCCGTGACCCTCGCCATCGACCAAGCAAGCGTGCGCACTCTCCAAACTCTCGACTCTCATTCTGTCGAACATTGTCGCATTTCTTACAAACCCCACCCCCACCACAGCTCAAATGCCTCCACGCCGACGACGACGGCACGTGGATCAGCACCAGTTCACAGGCTCAGAGAATCGGTCTCCTCGTGCGTTTGAGCAGTACCGAGCATATGACCAGCCAGACATAGATGCGCCCAAGTACATAGAGTCAGAGATCCAATCTCTCCCACATAGTACCTACGCAGCGTCTGAAATTCGACCTCCCCCACGCAGCTCCTACGCAACGTCTCGCGCATCCCATATACGAGATATTCCACCCGAGCCACCAGTAGAACAGTCTCCGATCGTGAGAATGCCCTCTGAGTTCTACCTGTCTGAGGAGTCCGGCCAGCCGACCAACCACTTCGGCGAACTCGACAAGGTCGTTCTCCGGCTGGCGGACAAGATACGTCGGTTGCAGGGAAAGGGGAAAGCAAAAGCCGCGTCCGAGCCACCAAAGCCTGCGAAGCTCGAAATGACCGACAACATCAAAATGCCCAAAGTGCACCATTCGTCCGCGTCGCTGTCTGCTCCTCTAAGGAAGCTAGAGAATGGCATGTCCGAAACCAAAAAACGGGTTCAAAAGATCGATCAAGTTGAGTCCAAGTCCCTTGTTCACGTTGTGAATCGGTGGGAGAACATAGTTCGAGCTATCGCGCAGAGCTTCGAAAAAGCCGAACACCAGCGCATCACCGATCTTTCAGCAGCTATCGACCGCGAAGAGAAGCGTGAACGAGTCAAGCAGGAATTAGCTGCGAAAGTAGCAGAGCAGGAAGCAGAGGTGGCCGAAACCATTGAGCAGTGCGCAGAGCGGAACGAAGATATTAAGCGTCACTACAAGAACAAATTTAAGATGGCAATTGATCATGAACTCAAGAAGAAGGACGGAGAGTTGGAGCTGAAACTCAGGCAACAGAAGAAAGAATTGGAGGCCGATTTTGAAACGAAGACAGCTGCTTGGAAAAGCGAATACGAACAAATGCCAACGCCAGCATCTATCGAGCAAGATGCGAAGATAAAGTACAAACGGGAATTGGAGCACTTCCTCAAGGAAAAGGATGAAGAGACAAAGCAGAAGCTAGAGAAGCAGAAAGAAGACATACAGGCAGACTTCGAAAAGAAGATAGAAGCCCTGAAGCAGGAGTACGAGAAGAAACGGAGCGAGTATGTGGCTACTGCCATCCAGAACCTGCCATCTTCGCCCTCTTCACTCGACACGCAAGTTGAACCAGCAGCGAGCGGACCTAAGAACGTATCAGCGTCCCCTCTCCAGTCCACACAGCCATTGACCTCGGCATCGCCTGTGTCGCCTAGCGAGAAGCGAGATTCAATGTCTTTGTCCGATACTGCCTTACCTGAACCCAAGCGCATGATCTTAAAGGAAACTGAAAAGCCCTTCATTATCCATATTGGCTCCAGCGTAAGTCTTCCGCAGGAAGATACCAAACCATTTCCCAATGTTAACTTGAATCAGACTCCCACAGACATCGAAGAGTCTACCGCTACCGACAAGGCCTCACTGAAGCATAAGCTCAGCGTGGTAGATGACGACGATAACGACGCCAAATCGGTCGCTATTTCGCCAAAGCGGCTTCGCACAACCGACGCGGCCTTACTGAAGCGCAAGCGTAACATGGTAGACGATGACACCAACGACGACGCATCGGCCACTGTCTCGCCAAAGCGGCATCGCACGATGCTCACGCCGTCTAAGCTGGACCCACCAGAGGATGCATCTACAGACATTCCCGAGCTTGATCCCGAGCTTGAACACGAGCTCTTTGGTACCATCGATACTCCGACTCCTCAGCCGGAGGACGCACCCATTGCCACTTCCGACCTTGATCCCGAGCTCGACCGCGAGCTCTTCGGTGCTCCGCCGCCAGAGAAGACTCGCACGAATGCCCTGCTCACTTCATCTACCTCAAGTGTCACCAAGATCGAGGGCCTCTTCTCAACATCGTACGTTGGCCTTCCCCGGTGGAGGAAAACTCGAGCAGACATGACCGAGGAAGAAACCCACGAGCTCTCACCGATATACAACCCACCGCCTCCGCCCACAATCTATGGCGGTGTTCCTCGGTGGACCACAGTCGATGAAGATGAGGAGCTCTAAGATCGCGTCAACGTCATGACTTCTTCAACACGGCCTTGTTTACAGGCTTACGGATGCGTTGTATTTTCCTTATCGCTTTGAACTTCCGGGCTCCCTCGCTGCATTTCCAAACTAACCCTGCGCTCCCCCTTGATTGCATTTTCGCGTTCAAGTTTACACCACCAATTTTTTCTTCTACCCATCGTCATCCAGCCCACCGAGGAGAGAGTGCACGCTCGAATCGGTGGGTTAGCACCTGCAAGCTAGGAGGGAAACGCCTACGCTTGCGGTTGCTTTTGGATGGTCGTTCTTCCCTTTATCTTTTTACATTTATATATGCGCCATGGCCAAATAACCCACCTTGGTACGCCACGCGAGACAAAGTAGGCAAACTGGGTGAGCAGTTCATCGCCGAAACGTCGAGCGTGGTTGGAATGGTGCGACGTGGCCGGGGCGCTGTGCGCAGGGTTGCCTTTGCGGGTTACAGTTTGCAGTTTTGTTCAGCGTTGCGATATCCAGGCTGCATTGTGTACTGGATTTCTTTTGGACTTTTCGTGGATTTCGTGCTCGTTAGGGAATTTGTCGAGCTTTAGAGTCGACTTGTCGCGAGTGTTGTTGTGTGTTTTACATCGGGACACCATAAATATCATCGTTGTCTCAAACATAAATTGCCATGAACATGGAGTGTGTGCTACTAACAACCGTTGCTTTACACCTGACCGCATATGCGGCCATATGCTTCTCAGAGTATAAGTCTGCAAACGTAGGGAGAACAGGAACAGCGCAAAGTTTGAAGGCATGTTCGATGATGAGTTCAAACAAAAAGAGCACATAACGGTAGGTAGCACGCGAACAAAAAAATCCTAACACGTTAGAATAGTAGATTCGCTCGTCTTATTATACTACGTTTGATTTCCCGACTTTATTATCTATCCTGACCAGACCTTTGGTCCTGGGGGCGTGTACGAGGTCGGGATAGGGTAGTAGATGTTAAGCATGATCCCGGGATCCGTCGCCTTATATGCACCAGGGAACGACACCAACGGCCCCGGAGTCCCACTCCCACCGCCCGTAACCTTAACTTGCGCACAGCTAATGTAGAACTGAGCGCCTCCCGCGGTCGCCGCCGAATGCAGCGCAATATGCTCCACCCTGAAAAGATACTCGCCGCTCGGCAAGCTCTTTGGAATCGGCACGGTGACCTGGCTCTTGTCCTGACTGGGCCAGCTCAGACCTTTGGCAGTGATCGTAGGGCCCTGCTCGAAGATCTTGAACCACACGTTGCCGCTGCCGTCCCAGGAAGCGGCGGTCTGTCCGCTGGGGGCTTTGGCCATGTAGAATTGGAGGGTGCCTGGGTGCGTGATGCTGGATTGAGCGGTGAAGCCAATGGTGGAGCCCGCAGCGACTTCGTAGGTGCCTTGGGCGGGGGTGCCGGGCGAGAGCTCGTAGCATCGGATTTGATTAGATGTAACCTGTGTGGTGTGAGTATACGTTGTTTCTCAAGGGTTTGGAAGGGGGGTAGGAGAAGAGGTAGCGTACGTCTGTCACGGGTCCATTGCTCTGGTAGTTTGTCGTTTTACGGACATACTGCCATGCGCCGGTTGTTGAGCCTCCAGCTACGAGCGCCGGGAATGTGTAGTGTGCTGAGGCTGTAGCGGCGAGGAAGAGGGCACCGAGGAACTTCATTTTGATCAGAAGGAGAGTCTTTGAGAAGTCTTTGTTTCCTTGGTTACGTGCCCATCGTGGGTAGAGAGCAGCACTTTATATGGTTTGGAGACCGTCGGAAATAGCCGCTATGTCCTCGGCCACGCGCCCACGGTAGTCGCCAAACCTATCCAAGACAGACCCAATATGCATGCACCCCAGATGGACGCAGATGTGGTGGCTTGTTGCATGTCGGTTGCGAGCGCAGTGCCGACGGGTAAAAGGGACCGTAATGCTGAACGCACGGAGTCTACACGTAGATTGATTTTAATCATTGGTAGACGAGAACAGTTATAGTTCGTGGTTACTGATTGGCTAAAATACCCGGTCAGTGTTCGAAACGTGAGCGCCAGGATTGATTTAGGATGTCCTCGGGCGCGATGGCGAAACATTACGACCTCGAGGCGAAGAGAATACACCATCCTGTGAAATGAAAAGTAGCAGTGTCATACTAAAGTCAAGACGTACACATTTTTTCCGTTCAGTCTTGCTTTTGTGGGTGTGACAGGCATTCATTGCTTGTCTCCAGAATGATCCGCCCTGGACAGAAGCTCCACGACAGAGTCCAACCAATCTATGGAACCTTGCTTCTAGTACGGACAACCGTCCGCACACATGGCACATACCTCGTTAACAGAGATGCAAGCCATCGGAGACACAGGTAGGTAACCGATTCACTTCAGGAGCGCACCCAAGGCAGAGAGCCAGACCCAAGGAAGAAGGACCGAACCGGCAGGTGTAGCCGTAGAAGCGCATAGCGCAAGGTTATTATATTGTTTCATTCTTTTAATGCCATCCCATGACGCATTTGTACATGGGCGAGCGGACTTTGTAAAGAAGCGACTAACGCGATAGTCCAGGCCCATCTCGATGACAGTACATGCTACGATACAGCTACTATTTGACAACATCTAGGAAATCTATCAGCTTGGCCCCTCGACCGGGTAGGCAAGGATGGCAGGTCCGACCCTTGAAAACCACTTACTATGTAACAAAAGAACGTAATGGGCTCACACAGTGCGCCCTCGTTCTACCACAGCCTTGACCTTCTCTTCTTCTCCTTCATACTCCCCGACCTCGTAGTATAGGTCATCTTCGTCATCCGGATATCCGAATATGCTCCTGTATACGCGCTCGCCCAGCCCCTTCTTCTGCGCCATAGCCAACACCATCACGATAGGTAGATGCCACACACTCGCCCAGAACAGGCTTCTCGCAGTCCCCTTGTGTCCCTGTTCGCGCCAGAACTCCACAGCCTTCCACACCATCCAGCCGTTCACCACGCTGCTCGTAGCAATGAAGCTCCAATCCGTGACCCCACACAAAGACAGTCCGATGCAAACGGGGAACATGAGGACAGCGTAGCGAAGAGCCACGCGGCCGTTCTGCGCAGGGTTGACCCAGGCCAGCATGCGGTAACCGGCGTATTTGTATTCCTCGCGGATGGACCAGGAGAGGGAATTGAAGTGCGGGAATTGCCAGGCGAAGAGAAGTGCGGCACAAAGCCAGCCTCCTGCGCTATTTTCGCCAAAGAGCAACTCCTGCCATGTGCCGTCGTGGGCACATTGTCCTGCTGCCGCGGTCCAGCCCATCAACGGGGGAATGCCGCCTACTATCGCCCCGATCCAGGTATTGACGACGTGCATGCGCTTCAAGGGAGTGTAGCACCCAGCGTAGAGCACAATGTTCGTGAAGCCCAGAAAGGCGGTGGTCGGGTTAACACCGTAGTACAAGGCTCCGGTACCGAGGGCTCCGCATGCGACAGCGAAGATCACAGCACCTCTTGTGCTGATCAGTTTGCGCACGAGCGGGCGGTTTCGCGTACGGCTCATCTTTGCATCGTGCTCGGGCTCCATGAGCATGTTGAAAGCATTGGCCGAGGCCGAGCATAACGCTGTTCCTGAGGTAAGGAAGAACAGCGTGAGCGTCGATAGCGAAGGTGTAGCGGTTGCGGCTGGCGCAAGGAGGCCAGGTACAGGGTATAAAGAATATGCGGCGGTGGCGGTAAGCACAACTAGGAAGGAAAGTCTTGGTTTCGATAAGGAGAGGTAGGTCGTGAAGATCCGTTTCAACGACCGTTGCGGCAGCTTCGAGGAGATGTCTGCCAATTGCGCTGATGCGTCTAGCGCAATAGGATAGTTCTGCGCAGTGTTCTCGGCCGCTTCTAGTTCCCGCCGTCTCTTCCGCCGGCGGTGCGGAAGCACGTTTTCTGATGTCTCTGCATGTTCAGGCTGTTCAGCGCCAGCAGGTGCGGCTGTCTCCGGCCTGGCCGATGCAATCGAGCTTTGAATGTCCCTCCTTGACCGCGCCAGCGACTGTCCAAGAGTCTCTCTAAGCGTAGAGTTTGTCCAGAAGTAATCCTTGCTGAAAGAATTCCTACTTTTCCCTACTGCGACCGCGTGTCGGCTCGAGGACATGTTCGAGAACGGCTGTCGGCGTGGCGTTGGCCATCGGAGGAGCTTGCGCCAACATTGTGAGCACACGGAGCTCGTGTCTTGGGTAAGAATCGATCGAATTGGCGGCGCTCGGAGGCCCATCGCGGGTTGGATGGAGCTGTAGCTTTTCGCCCGAGCCTAAGATGCACGTCGAGTGATACCGCCAAGATTGGGATCGGTGCTAGTCGGACCGATGTTCATGGTCACGCCTGGGAACCCAGCGCACAACTGGAGGGGATGATTCACGGCAAAGGGCGTTGAATTAGTCATAAGCATTGAGCTGGTCACGAGTAGCACAAGAAAAATGTTGAAATGTAGACCGCATTGGCTAATGTACATTGCTCAATCAAGTCTAAACGGGCGGGCAAAACACCCCTCTCTTGCCTGCCAGTGCCTGAATTAATACAAGGCGAACACCTGCTCAAAGATGATGGTACAAAACATTCACTGGTTCTCTCCGGCCAACACCTAGTCTTCGTCACCCTCTCCAGTGTCTGAAATGTACTCGAACTCCCCGGGCACTGGTGCCTCTGCGTCTCCTTCCTCCACCAAGTTGTCGTCTGCATCTTCTGCTTCAGGACCAGCTTGTACCCCCACAGGTGCGTCGTCACCTGATGAGCCTGTTGCACCGGGTACAGCAGCCGGCGCCGCCTTCTTGACCTTCAGCTCAAGCAAGCTCTTCGGCTCTGAAGGCTTGGTATCATGTACAAGTATGACACCCCCAGTAGGCTGCTTGCTGTTAGCTGAAGACGACTCAAGATGATTTGGCTGACTCACCTTCTTCACAGGAACATATCGCTCTTCAGGGAAGCTGATGTACTTGACCTGACCGGGCAATACGCGCGACATGTTCTCAAGATCGTAGCCAACCTTCTCCTTCTCCGCCTTCTTCTTTGACGTCTCCGCAGCCGGTGTGTCTTCCTTCTCTTTGTCGTCTTTCTTCTCCTCGTCTATGTCCATCTTGTCGTCGTCTGAAGCTGGGATTTTGGGTGTTGTGGGTGACTGATCGACGTCCATGCTCTCTCGTCGCTGTTGCCGCGCCTTCACCGCCTTCCGTCGCTTATCTTGAGCAGTTGTGGACAGAACCGCAGTCTTGATCGCCTTTGGCGCTTCTTCCGTCTTGACCTCCTGCTCAGGTGGATAATCAAACATACTTGGTCGGCTGTTGCTGTGGAACTGGAAGCTCGGAATCTCAAGGTCCTGGTCAACACCGATGATGGCCGTGGGGGTGAAGCTGAGGGATAGGAAGTGGGTCAACGGGAACCAGTACCAGTACTGTGTGAAGACTGCCATGCCTACGATAGCAGTCATGTTCAAGTTTCCGGTCTGTGTCTGTAGGCCGATCGTGCAATTTCGACCACCAGCATCGATGATACCGAGAGCAAGTGCACAACCAAACTTGGCCATGGCGTCCTCGTGGCGATCGCCGATGATCTTGGTAAGTGTCTTGCGAATTGTTGCCACCTTAGGGTTCATGGCCTCGTTTTGCTGGACCATGATCATGGCGAGAGCGATAAGAGCGCCTTGTCGGACGAAGTCGGTCGAATCCTTCATCATCGGCTCCAAGAGATCAATAGCCTCGTCGAGACCGGTACCTGCGCAAGCAATGCCAAGAGCCATAGTAGCACCGTATCTGACGTGAGGGTTGTACGACTCGGCCAGAAGCTCAACCATGCGGGGAACGCTGCCAGGCTTCCTGAACAATACAAAGCCCAAGCTCATAACGGCCACCCGGCGTACATCATCATTAACGTCGCTAACAGCAACATGAAGCAGCCTACGCACCGCTTTATTGCTGCTTGTGCCACAGTATGCAAGGGCAATGGTCATGATGCCTCCATAACGTAGAGTCGGGTCGGGATCATCGAGCAGTCCGTTGATGAGCTCATCGGCGGCTTCCTCCCGAGCATACATGATCAAAGCCATGCCCATAGCAAGACCTCGAACAATCTTCTCATGTTGAGTGTCGTGAGCGTATTGGATCATGTCCTCGAGCGCCTTGATGTTACCAGTGCCGAGCATGACAAGACCCATGGAAAGACCGACAGCTTCTCCGTTGATGGCGGAGTCGGTATAGAGAATAGCCTTGAACGCCTCGAAAATCTCCTCGGAGCCTGTGCCCATACCGGCGACACCCAATCCAAGTGCACCTCCGTGCTGGATAACCTCCTCCGATGCGTTTTGGAATTGCTTCAGTAGGTAGTCCAGCACGTGGGTCCCATGGTTCGAGTAGATTAGACCCAGAGCGTAAAGTGATCCACCCTGTTCGTAGTGACTACCAGACGAAACGGTATCCTTGGGCAGGTACGGGTCAAGCAATTTCTGGCCTTGGGTGATGTTTCCACGGTGTATCACACCCAAAGCAGCTGTAGCGGTGAACTTGGACCAGTTGACGGCTTTGCCGAGCCAATCTAGGTTCTCCCGGAAGAAAGTGTCATTTGTGGTACCGGCATTCATGAACGCATTTGCGAATGTAACGCCAGTGTGGAAGATGGAATTCCTCGACTCCAAGCTATCCCTGATCTTGTTCAAGATGTTCTTGTCGGCGTGATTGTTTCGGTAGAGGAATTCGAGGTTGAGCTCAATGCTCTTAGTACCCTGAAGCACCTCACGCACGGATGCGAAAGCTTTCAATTCTTCATCTGTCGAGTTCGACTGTTTTGTGCGTGAGACAACGGTAGATACGTTGCTCGTGTCGATGTTTGAGAGTAGTCCTGTGGTCTCTCCTGCTTCCTCCGACTGCGCTTTCTGCGAGGCATCACCGTTGGCCGAAGGTTTCTCCTCGCTCTCCTCCTCCTTTGGTAGCTCTTCAATAACCTTTGCTAGAAATTCTTGTGTGCCATTCTCGTAGACATCGAAAGAGATCTGGTAAGCGACAGCGAGCGACTTGCTGTCACCGCGCTTAACGAGTTGTTGGATAAGGTTCGATGCCAAAGAATGTTGGTTGAGGTAGACGACACATTTCGCAATCGAGAAATAGTCGGGGTTGGGAATCTCGTTCAGCAAGTCGAGAATGAGGCGCAAGATCTGCGATCTGTTAGCTCGAACTTCCTGCAGAACCCGGATATCATTACCTCATTCCGTAGACCCCGTTCCTGCACCACATTCATACAGATGTCCAGCACGTATTCCATCAGCTCTTCGCTCTTGTTGGGCGAGCCAGCCGGTTTCTTGCCCTGCTTCTTCTCTTCCTGACTCGCTTGGAGGAAGCATTCTCGAAGAACTTCAAGATTCCTAGCTTCAATGGCTATTCCGACAACCTGCTTGTAATCGCCATTCTCGTAACAGCTTTCGAATATGCGCCGTATGGTGGCCTGGAGGTTCTTCTGTACGCTCCGTTGGAGAACGAGAGGGGTAGGGTGGGCCCCCGCTACACCAGCGTTGCCACCTCCAGGAAGGCTGGGATCAAACGTTGATGAATCCTCACGAGACAGTAACGACTTCGAAGGCAAAGCCGACTGTGAAAAAGGCGTTATTGGGGATGTCAGGCCTGCTGATGTGCTGGCGCCTCCGGTAGCGTTGCGATCAAAGGACGTCGTTAGCTGAGGAGGGGCTTGGTTCGCTCTGCTTATCGGCGTCGGAGGGTTGTGCATAGCGGACAAGGCGATGTATGTATCTAGGCATTTTGCTATTACCGTTGTTAGTTTTGCGTGCATAATGACCGAATGGGCCATTTGAGGAATAGCGAAACGATGTTGTCGTGACGAGGTAGACTTCATGAAATCGCGGGGGACACTCACCCAAAATCGTCTCTTCGAATTCCCCAGCATGGTGGATGTCGAACAGCTTCCCAGCACCGAGCGCGAAGACCATACTCTCGTTGTATTCCTGCAGCTGATAGTAGACCTTTGCAGCAACGAGGGCCGCGAGTTCTCGCTCGGGGAACGACTCATCCTCATAGAGCTCCTCACTGTGACCGTTAGCATGTGCCTCTATGACCGCATGATAATCGGCCGGAGTTGGGAGGCGCTCACATTTGGCTCACAGAGCCAGCGACTTCCGGCCACAGCAGGTCGATGTCCTCGTTCAACCGGTGCAGGGCAAAGGACCGCAAGGCCGGATCTGGTTCCGAAAGGAAGCCGACGACGCCGGCGGCTGAGGTGAGGCCGACCATATTGCGAGACGCTTCGAAGTTGGCGGGTTTGTCTCAGCGGAATAGAGTGCAGCCCGCGATACTGGTGTTGCAGGTGCGAGCTGGCGAAGGCGGTAGAAGGAGATGGAGCTGGGAGTGGCGCCCCAGCAGGCGAGCTGTCGGAACCGAAGTTCAGCGGCAGTGTCGTTAAAAGCCTCGGGAAAGACCTGCGGAGAGAGGGGCACGCGGTCAAAGGAGAGAGCGTGGGATATGAAGATGGCAGCTGTTGGGTTGGTGAGGTTTGCTGATCCACGCGCGCGGCCTCGAGACAACACGGTCGGAGCTTCTGCTTCTGACTGACGACAGGGGTCCGTGCGCGGCTTCCGATTACGAAAGCTAGGCATCACGACTTCACTAGCACGAAGTGACTTTAATCGGACATCGCATATAATTGTTGTGGCTATTGGCATGTCTAAGATGTGCCACTGTATTACTATTGTACTTTCTTTTTGTTTTCTCTTGTTCCTTGAGAGACGTCACCGGAGTGAAATCGGCTCATCCAACAGATCCTCTGCGTCCCCGGCGCAGATCATGGAGTTGTGACAGGCGGGGTCGGGGTTGGTGCAGCCACGCGGTCGTTGTTACTCGGTGAATGACGATTGTTCAACCCAGAGTATGAAGTACACGTTCACTAATGCATCAAGGAAATGATTCTCGGAAGAAATTGGGGTATCATTGGCTTCCAAACTCCGTACTCGAGGCTTTCAGAAAACCAAAATTACCAAAATCGTGGTCGAAACCCATTGTCGTCGAAGCGCCCAATCTCCTGAAAGACTACAAGTATTAATACATGTCATTCCCGCGAGCCATTTCGAAAAATAACTTGTCGATAGCCTTACGCGCGGCCAGCCCATCGCAAAGCCAGAGCGGTACCATTGACCTGGCATTTGCTCGCACTATACCCACCGCAACAACGACTCTACCGCTTAGGAGGTGTGACTTCGCGCGACAGAACCCTCAGGTTGTTGATCATGCCGTTGATCAGTGACTCATATTCGTTCGGCTGCTGATTCCTCACTCGGTCACCATGCTCGAGGAGGACACTTGATTCCAACTCCAGCTCCAGTTCGTGGATCCTCTGGCCATCTTGCGTAACCTGGGTCAAGTCGATCTGATATGCATCCTTGTACGAGTACGACATCCGGTCTTTGTAACGCTTCATCGCTTCGACCCCTTTGCCCTTTTCAACTACCTCTGTCAGACCATCCAAAGATCCTGGGAAGACTATTTCAATATTGATGCCAATCCGATAGTCCCACTCCGTCTGCGGTGAGCTAATTTCGAGGTTGTTCACCTTGTGCTTGATGATCGCTGCGACGACCTCACCTGTCTTCTGATCGCGTGACACACGTATGCGTTCTTGTTTGCCGCTGGCCCGTATAATACTCTGTGCCGCAGGAGAAAGCCGAGACAAGGCCTCATCACCTAGCTCGAATTGCTGATCAACGAGTCTGGTGTGTTTATACCCAATCTCCGGTCGGTTAGTTGGGTTCCCTGGTTTGGCCTGGAACACCTGCTTGTTCAGGTACTTGTTCATTTGCTGATGCTGTTGGAGGTTCATAACGCTATCAAACTTGGTCCGCTGGCTGACTGTAGAATGGAGAACGCATTCAGTGCTATGGACTCCTGTGAGACGCTCATTTTGTTCGCGCCAAACGATGTGTCCCCAGCGTGCCTCCACCTCCACAGTTGTATCTGGTGCCTCTTGGAGCAAAACCCGGATTCGATCGTTGACGACAATGTTCGTAAAGAGGAAATCGCAGACTTTGCGCTGTATCTCGTCGTAGACGCGCGGGTCGTGGGATATAGGCCGCTCGAAGCCAGCCAGTGCCGCAGACGTTGTAGGCTGCGGAGCACTAGAGGGTTGCGATGGGGTTTGTATTTGAGCATGGCCGTTGCGCGACGCGACTGGCGGCGGTTGTGATGGGGAAGGCTGCGGGCGTGGTTGCGCTTGCGCTTGCGCTTGCACTTGCGGATGCGATTTGGGAGTCTGCTGGCGCTGGCGTTCGTTGATGTCTTGTTGAAGTGTCTTGCCATCGAAGATTTCGTCCTCGCGAACGGCCCAGATGGGCTTCGGATCGTGTCGCTTGCGTTTGCGACTCATGACGCTGGTGTGTGACTGTCTGGGAGTGGTCGGGAGCGTTGCGTTCTCGAGCGCAGGGCTAGACGCTAGTATGATGTTATGCGAGCCCGACGGCGAGCGCCGCGGGAGCGACTCTGACACGGGGTTAACTAGAGCGGCGATGTCCATGTTGGCGGAGTTGTGGGCGGCACAAGTATAGCTTGTGCCAGTGTTGTTCTTTGTGGTCAACACCACTGCTTGGCACCTGCCTGAAGCCGCGCCGGGTGACTAAGCTAAGCCTCACCGGGTCTTTGTAGTGAATGAAGGGTGAACGAACACGGAGCGGGGGACGACGGAGATGTAGGCTTCCCACTAGACACCAAATTGAGTTATGGGATCAAATAATCATTATCGAACTAGAGTTGTGTTTTGTTGAGGTGTGGTTTTCTGATTATTGACACGAACTACAAAAGTAGTGTCCCATAGAGTGATAGACAAAAATATGGACTGCGACTGGTGTTTGATTGGTTCCGCAGGACATGCCACTGAGTTGACCTACACATGGACTATTCTGAGTTTAATACCGCACGCACATGCAAGTATGGAGGGTTGAAGATTCCATATAATCATTTCGTTTCATTTACCGCGCTATCATGATCCCCGTTTGTCCATTACGCCTGCCAGTCACCCTCCCCTCACGCCCGGTCTAGCTCTAGATATCTCATGGTGAAGGTGACTTACAAGCATCTCATTACACAAAGCCAGCACGTTGCATTTAAGCCTCCTGGTCAAGGCCCAGGTCCTCGGTAGCGGGAACAATGCGGAGGGTGTTGGTGTGACCCATTCCGCCTCTCCAGCCCTGAACGCAGACAACAGTATCGCCTTTGCTGAGTACGCCAAGCTTGATTGCGTTCATGATGCCCCACTTGAGGCGGCGGTCAACATCCTCCTGCCACGGGGCCGACTTGAAGTCGGGCTTCTCTTCGGGGAAGTAGAAGGGGTACACGCCACGGTACAGGTGCGAATACTATCCTTGTCAGCTTTGCACTTTGAAATGGTAGGTGCGATCATACCCTGGCGGCCATCTCGTTACGCGTAACCATGATGATGGGGCAGACAGGTCGGTACTTGGACACAAGGCGTGCGGTGGTACCACTAATTTTGTTAGTTTTGTTTTGGGAGAGCTTGGAACACAACCCAATTTACCTGGTGGTAAGAACGAGAATCGCGCCAGCGTTCTGCTCCAAAGATGCGCTGACAGCTGCCATTGCGCAAGTCTCGGTGGTCGGGCAAGGAATAGGAGCCAGTTTCCTCAGCTCGTCGAAAGCGTTGACGTAGGGAATAGCGACTTCCGCGAGCAGGCACGTCTCGTGCATCATAGTCACGGCCTCCACGGGGTAGTTGCCCTTGGCGGTCTCACCGGACAACATGACACAGTCTGCACCGTCGAGAACGGCGTTACCGACATCGCTTACTTCGGCACGGGTAGGGCGGGGGTTGTAAGTCATAGACTCCAGCATCTGTGTAGCGCAAATGGCGGGCTTTCCGGCAATGTTGCACTTGGTGATCATCATCTTCTGCGCGATGAAGACCTGGCTCGGGGGAATCTCGATACCCAAGTCACCACGAGCCACCATGACACCGTCAGTCTCTTTAAGGATCTCGTCGAAGTTGTTGACACCCTGCTGGTTCTCGACCTTGGCAATGATCTGAATGTCCTTGCCATCCTCACCGAGGACTTCACGGATGGCAGTGATGTCGCTACCACGGCGGATAAACGACGCAAAGACCATGTCGACCTTGTTCTTGACACCGAACCTCAGATCGGCCTTGTCCTTCTCGGACAGCGCAGGCAGATCGATGTCGGTCTTGGGAAGGTTGACGCCCTTCTTGGAGGAGATCTTGCCGTTGTTCACACACTCAACCTTGAGCGTCTGCTCGTCGGTGATCTCCAAGACCTTGAACGAGAGGACTCCGTCGTCGACGTAGATGATCCGGCCGGGCTCGATCACCTTGGTAATGTTCTTGTAGTCGACATACCTAGCCATTGTCAGTCGATAGCACGATACCAAAAGACGCGAGTCTGTATAAAAATGCGTCGGGGTACACTCTCTGGTGGTCTTACATGTTCTTGTTGTCGCTCTTGGTAGCGTAGGCATCGTCGGTGGTGATGTTCAAGACATCGCCCGCGCTGATGGGGAAGTCCTCGTCATTGGGTGTGTTGCCCGTGCGGATCTCGGGGCCCTTGGTGTCGAGGGCAATGGCCAGCGGCCTGCCGGCCTGTGTGGCTTCGGCCTTGCGCGCGTTGTCAATGACGGACTGGTGGTACTCGTAGCTGCCGTGTGAGAAGTTCATGCGCACGACATTGAGACCAGCCTTGCGGAGGGAATTGATCTTCTCGGCGGAGTTGGTCTTGGGCCCGATGGTGCCGATGATGGATGTGCGGCGGTAGGCCTTCGGCGGGGCGTACTCAGTGTTCAGCTGCGAGAGCCATTCGATCCTGGTGCGACCGGAGTTGAGGTGGTCGAGCGCGTTGGCCATGGTGGAGGCGACGTCTGGCGATTGTTGGTGGTAGGGGAAGAGCGGTAGATCAGCAGCTGGAGAGGCAGTCAGATATAGGCCAATTGCGGTGTGGTAAGGGTCGCGGAGCCGAACTCACCAGCAAAGTAGCAAAGTGTTGGACTGTTGGGAGGGGTCGAGCAGCTAGAGCTCTCACTTTATTTTGGAAGCGTCGTAGTGGGGCAGAGCAAGTTCACGGGGCCGGTGCTACAGCGTGCGGAAAGGCAGAGTTTGATAGGAGCTCTACAACCGCGGGATGCGTGCGTCTTATACCAGCTTACATCCAGTCCGTACTAAGCAACATGGGAAAGGGTGCAGGGCCGCCAGCGCCGTGTTACGCTCATTGTTTTTGCTGCCACTCTCACCCCACCCACGCGTTGCATCACAGCGCAGCCAAGCTCCTCAGATAAGCCCAGACCTCTCAGGACGACTTTTTTTTGCTCATGGAGACCCGTCCAGCGTTTCCACTGTTTCCACGGCCGGCTGTCAGGAGACACGTTTGTTTCGCGCGGCGGCGCTACTAGTAGACGCCGATGTTGGTGGGTATCTTGCGGGCGGCGAAAGCGGAGCGGGCACGGCGGAGGAGAGCCCATGGCAACACACATCCTTGAAGGGATTGCTGTTATGCTGTGTGTCATGCGCCAACAAGACGAGTGAAACAGAGTCGCAGTCTGCGGCCAAGTGCTGGGTTTCTCTGCTCGGTTTCTGCAATGAGCTGCGTGCGGGCGAGGCACGAGCGGGCGACATCGTGTGTGGGTTTGCAACCGCAGTCAGGGACACATCGTCCTATATATCGCATGATATCCGAGGTTCTATATGTGTTGTCTCGAGCTCCCGTTCCTAACTCACCCGTAACCGCTCGCCCACCGCGCTGGGGCCCGTTATTGGAGAAGGGTCCCATACCGGGCGAGATGACACGTGACTCTGAGCTTCCCGGCGCCGCAGAGCCCCAGCCACGCATTCACCCGCATCAGGCACTTCGATCTTGGATCTCGCACACGCGATCTACCACAACACCTAGTACACTTTCAGTACCTGCGCACTTTGTCTTGCTCGAGCTCTCTTTCTAGCCGCACTGCAAATATGGTTGTAGGTTAACCTAGTCATGCCCGAGGCCCGCTCTCAGGTGGCCACTCGATGTACCTCAAACAACTCACACTTCCGCAGCTCGGCAAAGTCGCCCACTATGCCTTCGATGCTGTACTGAGTAAGCAGAAACGAAGCCGTGAAGCGCTTGCTCCCCCCGCTAACGTTCACAGTATCCGCCTTTCTCGCTGGCGTGCGCCGCTCCACCGGCCTCACGTACGTCTCCCATCTCCAAGCGCATGCCCCATGCCTCATGCCCTGTTCAGCCCTCATCACCTCGTGGCACCACCTTGCAATCTACCCGAGAGTCCTTTCCGCTGCCTCCCGCGCTACCAACCATATATCGTGACCTGCAGATAACGCGAAGCTAACATTCGGGCTCCCCGCTGATAGTCCCAGTGTGAAACCAGACAACTTCACCGAGACACCCGGCCTAAAGAAGTGGATCGACAACTACCTATGGGTTGGCGAGTGGACCATGGATCAGAGCGTTGCTGTATTTGGCACGTCGGGATACTTCGAGCGGAAGCGCTGAGGACACAAAGGTCCGACAACGTGAATACAGGCATGGGCGGGTGCGCTTTGATACCAGACGGAGAGCTTCGATGTGTTATGGATCAGCATGGATGGTGACTTTTCGGATTCACGGATTTTTTCACGGGCAGGATGGCGTTCGGTGCTGCAGGCTGGTCGACCTGCTTAGATGCATGCACAATACTCAATTCTTTATGTCTTATTAACAGCTTCCAGCACACTGACTGCAATCGTTCAAAGTGTTATTATGCTGGGTATATCACGGCATCGCGCCTCGCCAATTATCTTTTTGCTCTCTTCCTGAACCTGAAGCCACCCTCCTCTTCGTCACTATCCTCGTTCGCGGTCCGGCTCTTTTTGGCCGATGGTTGGCCAGCTGCAACGGTCAGAGGACCTCCTGCGCGCTTCTTCGATTGTCTATGCGTGAGCGTGTCATCGAGTTGCGTCTCCACCACGCGTTGCGTACGGCCACTGTTCCTGATTGTCGATCCACTAGGCCTCGGCGATTCATCCTCGTCTGGCCCACTGTCCTCAACGTCGATGACTTCAGTCGGCTTAGCACGTCTCCTTCGCTGGAACCCCATTGGACTCTTTTCATCGTTGTCGTCTGGCAAACGACCACCAAGCCTCCGCCTCAGGAGTTTCTCGTCCGCGGCAGTTCTGGCGGGTGCTATTTCATCCGTGACCATAGAATCGCCGAAGCCTTTCCTCGGTGGTGCTGGCTTCAGCGTAACGATCACTTTCTGTGATTGTGCCTTTGCCTCCTGGTCGGTACCTCGTCGTCTAAATCTCTTGAAGTTTTTCCTACCAGCCCACTCGGGATTGGACACTTCGCCATGAAGCTGGGTTCGCGGGAAGGTTCTATCTTCGCGGGGACGGAGCTTCATGTCTCCAATCTCGATGTCTATATGGAGTGTGGATATGTCGACACCTTCTAGATCTGCTCTCGTCTTCTCTTCCTCAGCTCGGCGTCTGTCTTCTTCATCGGCCATTCGTTTGCGGGACTCCTCTTTGATGAAGACCTCTTTCTCCAGTTTTTTGAGCCGCTCGGCTTGTTTGGCTCTCAGACGCTCGACCTTTTGTTCCGTCGTTTCCCGGGCAGCTTCTGTCTGGGTTACAGGCTGTACTGTTTCAACGGCAACAGGAGCTTGAGTGGCTTCACGGTTTTTCCTGAACTGAGCGGAAGCAGGAAACATTTGGTCCTTTTGCATCGACGAGTCTAAAGTGTTTGGTGGCTGAGATCGAGTAGTGCGCTGCGTCTGAGTCGCTGGAGTAATCTGCGATTGCGTTGCTGGCTCGTAGTCGGGCACGGACTGCGGTTCAAAGAGTTGAACATCTTCCATGGGCATATCATGTACCTGTGTGTGCTCAGTCTTCTGTGTCTTGGCGGGCGGCTCGTAATCATCGAATCCAGTGAAACGGCTGGTGACGGCACGTCGAGCAGGTCGTTTACGCGGGTTAGTCTTGACAGGCTCATCTGCTGGAGGCGGGTTGGGCTCTGGATCTTGCACTTGAGCGCGAGATGGTGATAACGGGGTCGGCGCCCGCACACCTCGTTCTACTGGTGTGGAATCAGGAACCCTAGAGCTGATCTCTGTGTCGGTTGGGGGCCGAAGCAAGGAGGACGTGTCTTTGGCGATGATGGCATCAAGAAATTCATTCTGCAGGATGGAACGTTGCTTCAAAGACCGATCCACACCAGCCACGAAGCTAGTTGCCCATTCTTCCAGTTCTTCTGAGTAAGTTGGCAGACGAATAGTCACTACCGGAAGCCTATCCTTCCTGGCCACACCACGCTTCTTTTGACCTGCAACGCTTTTGACATAGTCCACGTACTCGTCCACGGTCGTCTCTCCAGGGCGAATCTCGAATAGTAAAGCCTTTCCACCGCCGCCAGCAACAACCTGGTGCAAGCTTGTGTGTTGTGCTTCATTCAGAAAGACGAATGTCAGCCCGGAAAATACCTCTGAGCGGCCCGAGTCGGGGGCGAGCATCTGATCGGGACGAGGAACTGGCTCCTGTCCAGCAGGTGGAACATACTCCTTCTCCTGGGGCCACCACGTGTCGAAGTCTTCCTCCAGCTGTGAAGGCATATAGTTGCCTTCCAAGTCCGTGGAGTTCGCTGCAGCGCTAAGGATAGCATCCAGATAGTCGGCGGTGACTACAGGCATTCCGGAAATCAATGCCTGCAGAACCTTGGGCAGATTCCTCTTTTGCGATACCACATGGGTGGTCTTGCCATACAAGAACTCCGAGGACGTCTTGATGTCCATTGCATGTAATTCGGCATTACGCGTACTGGCTTGCGATTGTGATGCGCCTTTCTTTTCTTTGGAGGCATATGTGAAGACGACATCCTGCCATCTGACCGTGAACGGAGGATACGAATTCGACAGTCTGATCGTGTGCTCGGTGCCGGTGAGCGTGGTCTTGTCCTCGGCGATAGTACCGTCCGGCTGCTTGGAGCTCTTCAACGTCGTGTCCCCATCAACCACCGTGCCTTGTCTGCAACTCAGGTCTGTGATCTCGAGCTGAGACCTCTTGTGCACTTTTGTCCCATCCGCAGGCGATACCTCGACCACCTTCACCATCATATGCTTGCGCGACACATTTTTGTTGTCTATGAAAACGGTCTTGCCCACCGAGCTGTCCCTATCACTGTTCTTTGTACGACCGAAAAGCTGCTGCGATCCGGGCCGCAACCAGACGCGCTTTCCTCCGAAGAGGATCTCGTGCTCGAGGAACCACATCGTGTGTCGCGCGACGGATTATCGCGGTGAGCGGGCAGTTGCGTGCGATGTTGATGTAGGGTCTGAGTGCGCGGAGTAGCCTTCGTTGGGCTGGGGTTACAGGCAGGCGGGCAGCGCGGTGCACCGCCTTTCACGTTGGGGACATGATGTTCGGAGGTGATGGAAGCCTGGAGGTGCGTGCGCTTCACGAACGCGACAGGAAACCACGTGCACCTGGGCAGGGGTTGCGCCTGCTTTACAAGCCGGTCGGCGCCCATCGACGTTGTTGGATTGTTTTACATCTTGCTTCTTGCCTAGCTTTCACGACGGTCTGCATACGTTCTTCGCTCGAATGCGCGAGTTCGTGTTCATGTTCTGTTTGTTCGCAGCTGCGTCCAAATGCCCCACTTACCGGGAACATGCGCAGCAGGTACGGTAGTGCGAACCATCTCTGCAACCTTGCTTCGTCCAGCAATCTGCGTAAACCAACTTCTATTGGGCTGAAAAGTTCGAATGTATCTCGCTTGACTGAAGCCTTGTCGTGATGAGGGCTTTAGAAGAGGCTGTTCCACAGTTCTGCAAGACACCGACCACAAGAGCCCGCCTATTTCCAAAGTTTCTTCGTGTTGGCCTCGAATCTCACCTGTCTTTCTATCAATAGTCATCAGTATGCCGGTGAGCTCCGCCTAGCTCAGCCATCACTCTGCCTAAGGGACCTCGGGATTCAGCCTCGCATATGCGCCCCTCCTTCAAGTGCTACTTCAAAACCTTTGCTTTGGAGCTTTAAGCTCGGTTTGTTGCACTCTTCCCATCAGGCAATAGTGTCAACTCTTGTTCGGCTGCCGCGGAAATTGTTGGATCACGGGATAGAGCTGTCACGGCAGCTGATTGTCAATACATGTCCTTGAGGATCATGTCGTGAGACAATACAGGAGGACAAACACGAGCCTAGCCGCAAGATAGCGGACCAGCAGAGCTACGTGTCTGGGGACACCAAAGGTTGCAGCATCTCACCTGTCAGTAAAGCTCCAACCCTTTCGTTTACTGAACGGCCAAACTCATGGTCAACCAACTCGTCACATTTGCAGCTGGACCACTCCAGCGCACTTGACTCGCGTAAACATCGGGAAGTGCTGCAATTTATACTAAAACGACCTCCCAATGTACCAGGCCAACGGCATCCCCTACCTACTCAGAAAATATTTTCATCGAGACCTCTTCCGGCCCGAGCTCTGTTCTCTCACCTCAGCTGGCGTTTGTTCTTCGACTAAGTGATACAACCCTACTTATACGAGACTACAAAGCTGGTTCACCGCATTCCCCACTAACCCATATACACTGAAAGCACTATCACCATCAACCCCACAACAATCTGCGATGGAGATTCATGACCTGGGCTTCAGACCTCCGAAACGAATGCGCGCTATCAGAGAAAAAAGCAATCCTAGTATGCAATGCCGAGGTATAAAGTGGGCGTTTCTGCTATTATTGCTGTCTGAAAATGTCAGACGATGATTACGAGCTGAAACTGAAACACTCACTTCTACCCAACTACCTCTGTTTTTCGATCGTTTAACTAACTTTGTATCCCTCCATTTAGTCACAACCCGCCGCCGGATGAAAGACGACAAGCAGAAACTCCCTGATCGTCGAATGGAGGATATATCCAACACCAAGGTTCAGGATGGACCCGGCCTTGCTCCACGGGTGCCTCCTCGACCTTTCGCGGGTTCAGACCATGAATTGGTCAATGATCAAGGATCCCGCCACACAGAAGACCTAGAACTGGCTTTGTCAAAAGGGCGGGCTGTATGGCGATCTAGAAAGATTCCACGGCTAGGTGACGAAACGTCGTCTAAGTCTCCAGAACTGTCCACGACGGTGAAGCACGAGGAAACGTTTGCCATCGACCAGATCGCCAAGGATAGGAAGATATCTGAGCCTCTCCAGACTATTGGTCACAAAGTTCAGGATCTGGGCGGCAAACTTAAGACTCTAAACGACGAACTTCGAGTTCTGAGCGACGAAGTTTCCATGCAAGATGTTTCAACGCGGTCGTCGAAGCGGATTGTCCCCTCCCCCTCTCGAGACTTTCGCGCAACGGCCTATGATCTGCAAAGTCTCATAAACACCCCTTCAAGTTCTCGTGACTATCGTGCGACATCCGCCGATCTGCAAAGGCTTATGAATAATAACGGTTCGTCTAGCCGTACCGGTGATGGCTTTGGGCAAACAATGCTCCGATGTCGAAACTCGCCTTCGTCAATTTTCAATGCAACACCACCGCGTCGCTTAGGCCATCAAGGAACTCAAAACGACCCGATCGAAATAAACTCTGATTCCGAGATCGAGGATAGAGACGACGACGACGACGACGACGACGACGACGACGAAAACGAAGACGAAGACGAAGATATGGATACGTTCTACGATTGCGATGCCGCCCCAGCCGTAAGGGATCCACCGGTCATCGAGCGCGATTGCGCTGTCTGCAGTGACTCTATTCACATATCAGATATGCCATCATTATCAGAATGTACGCATCAAGCCGCAACATGTGCTGTGTGTTTCGCACGCTGGATCGAATCCGAATTGACAACAAAAGGCTGGAAAGGGATTACATGCCCCGACGTCTCGTGCAACGTCGTACTCACTCACTATCAAGTCCAGGCCTATGCAACTCCAGAGATCTTTGCCCAATACGACATGTATTCCATGAGGGATGCGCTGGGTCAAGTTACCAATTTCAGATGGTGCCGCAACCCATCATGTGGTTCTGGGCAGGAGCACGATGACGGATACATCTTCACGTGCGTCGCCTGCGGCCATAAAGTCTGCGTCACACATGATGTTGATTGGCATGAAGGCGAAACATGCGATGAGTATACCTACAAGGTGAGCGGTGCCAAAGAAAGGGAACAAAAAGCTCAAGAGGAGGCAAGCGTCGCAGCCATCAACAAGCTCAGCAAGAAATGTCCTGGACCCGACTGTGCTTTTAATATCCAGAAGAACAAAGGGTGCGACCACATGACCTGTAAGGATTACGACATTGGCCATGGCAGCAGCGTTTCTGACTAACTTCTCTTAGGTTCACGATGCCGATACGAATTCTGCTGGGAGTGCTTGGCAGACTATCAAAGGATCCGAGAAAAGGGGAATGCCGCCCATGAGAAGACCTGCAAGTATCACACCAGCAGAATTGTATGAGGAGTAGTTCTGTCTGGCGGCGCATGGGATGTAAGGGGACGCGCAGTGTACAAGGACTTAGGCCCGGATACCTCTGGATTAGCATGTATGAAGCAACATAATAAGGTATTCAGCGTGGGGTGTATTTGGTTCAATAAGGGGAGAGGTTGATTTTGGATCCACGTTGCGGGCAGGCCTCTAAGTAATCGCGGGCAGGCCTCTAAGTAATCGCGGGCAGGCCTGTAACTAAATCCAGTTAAGTATATATAGGGGGTCCTATAGGCTAAGGTATTATATAGATAAACTATATTATAATATAATTTACTATAAATATATAATATTTCTTAATAGTAAAACTATTATAATATTACTAAAAATTTAATAGAGTAAACTTAATTAAGTAAAAGTCTAGCTATATAAGAAAACTCTATAATATATATATATATAAGTATAGAGGTAACCTATATATAAAATTAACTTTTACTAAATTTTAAAGAATTATTTACTTATAATATTATTTACTTTAAGTTAATTTTTATTAATTTTTATATAATATATAGTATATAAATAGAGATATTAATATATATTAAATTATAAATAATTATTACCTATAGAAGCTCTTTTATATATATATTAATATTATTATATATTATTTATAAGTACTATATTAGTTATTTAGAAATAGTCTAATTATAGGCTAGTAATATCTATAAATACTATATTAATTACTTAAAAATAGCCTAATTATAGACTAGTAATATCTATAAATATTATATTAACTACTTAAAAATATAGTAATTATAGACTATTATTTACTAATAAGTTTCTATATACTAGGTAAAAGCTATATTACTAGTTAAATTATTAGCTAAATTACTAGTTATATTATTTAAATATCTATATTACTTAAATTTATAACTTATTTATATAGTACTTATATTTAATATTACTAAATTAATTTATAAAAAACTATAAGAGTTTTTAATACTAGTTACTAGCTTATAGATACTTATATTAGTATTTCTAATAAATAGTTATTATTAAAATACTTAGCTAGTATAAACTTATATTTAATATTTTAAATTAGATATTTTATATATTAGATAATAGGCTTAAGTATATACTTAGTAAATAATATATAAAAATTCTATATATATAATATCTACTAATATATATTAAAATTAATAGTTTAAAGATTTATTAATTTATAGTCTTTTTCTATTATTATATAATTATAAGGTATACTTATTATAACTTATTAGAGGCCTTTATAATAAAATAAAATATATTTTATATTTTTAGTTTTCTTTATATATTTATATATAAGTATTAGTTATTAATATATAAATATAATTATATAATTAGTAATATAGCCCTATATAGTTTTAAATATAAAATTTAATATTTAATAAATAATTTTACTAATAATAATATTATTAGTAAGCTAGTAAATATTATTCTAATTTTTATAAAAATTTATAAAGTATTTATATAGATATAAAAAATTACTATTAGTAGTATCTAGCTATTACTTAATATAAGTATATATATTTTTAACTTTTAATATTACTATTAATTTATAATATAAGTAATAATTTATATAATAGCTAAGTAAGGTATTTATATAATTATTTAACTAGATTTTATATAAATATTACTTTATATATAGGGATATAGATTTAATACTCTAAAAGTAATTTTTAAAAACTTTAATAGTTTTTATATTAAATATTTAATAATATATCTTTATAAAATTCTTAGTCTCTAGTATATTAATTTAGTTAGTACTATTATAATATTAGCTAAGCTCTTTTATATATATAGTATATATATAAATTTATACTAACTTATTTATATATTATTAATAGAGTAAATATAAAATATTTAAGAAATTTAATATAATAATATTAATAGTAGTAAGGTTTTTATCTATAATAATAACTTTTAATTAGACTTTAAGCTTATTAAATAGCTTTTTTAGCTAGCTAAAAATAAGATTATAGGCTTTCTTATTATATATTAATATAAGATATATACTAAAATATACTATATAGTTACTACTATTAGAACTAATAATATTAAGTAGTAGTTAATTATATTTATTTATTTTAAAAGTATAATTAATAAAAAGAGTATTTAGTATCTATATAAAAATTTACTAGTAATATAAATAAATAAAAAGAAAGTAAATAATATAATTATTAATATTAAATTTATATTTAAAAAATTATAAGTAGGAATTCTAATACTAAAAGTTTAACTAAAATAAAATAATATTAGTTAAAAATAATAATATACTAATTATACTAAATACTAGTTCTAGATTTTAGATAGATATATTAAACTTAGAGAAATCTAGTATATAATTTACTTAAAAAAGTATCCCCTTTTTATTAATTTTTTTTTTAATAACTTTATTTTTATCTTTAATTATAATTCTCTATACCTATACTATAAATATAAATTATATATATTATTATATATTAGCTAGATATCTAAAAAGTTATAATATAATATTATTATAATACTATATATACTAGTAATAAAGGTACTAAAATATATAATTATTTTCTATTTAATATCCTTATTTTATTATTTATTTTTATACTTAAAGTATATATATATATCCTTATATAATAGGTAATTATATAATAAAAATTATTATTTATATTTCTAACCCTTTATATATAGGATTCTTTATTTTAAAATCTTTAAATTAAATATATTTATAGTAATAATATATAATATATATAAGTAACTATATTTCTAGAATTTTATATTAAATTTTTAGTAATTTTCCTTTTTAATATATTTATACTTACTATATTATAAGTATTATATTTTATATTTATACTATTTACTAGTAATATTTTTATACTATTTAGTATTTTTATATATAACTTAATACTTATAGCCCTAATTATTTAAAAATTTAATTATTATTAGTAATAATAGTAATATTATTTTAGATACTAGTTTATAAATATATAAAGGTCCTTTATATATATAAAGATTAGTATAATTAATATTATTATATATAATTAAATTTTTAAACTTATATTAATATAGTATATAGGTACTTATTATATAAATAATATAATATTACTATTAAATAACTTTTAAAAATTTCTTAATAAGTTTTTTACTACTAGAATTATTTATAATATTATTAATATTAGTATTATAAGATATTTTATATTTTTTTATATACTTATTAATAGTATTATTATTAGAATTAGATATAAAAAGTATAAGTATCTAAGTTATAAATATATAAAATACTAAATCCTATATTAATTCTACTAATAATAAGGTACTATTATTAATATTAAAAATATTAAAAATAGAGTTTAATATAATTATAACTAAATTTTTATATAAAATAAATATATAATTAATTAAATTAATAAAAAGTAATAGTTAGTATTAGTAATAGAAAGTAATAAATATAATATATAATATATAATACTAGCTAAAATACTAATACTAAGGATCTATATATTAAGTAATATAATAACTTAATTATTAAAAAAAACCTTTTTTTTATAATAATTTATTTTATAAAGTAATATCCTAAAATAGCTCTTTAGTTTATATAAAACTTAACTAGATTTAGTTATAGGCCTGCCCGCGATTACTTAGAGGCCTGCCTGTAATGTGGATCTATTGATTTTTAGCGTTGCTTTAGGGTACAACCGAAAGCGTACTAGACTCCGACCTTTCTCGTGATCCCGCACGGTAAGATCCTGGGAGGCTATCACATTCGGGAACTAGTCCTCTTTAGACCGGCAACTTGTGAATACGATGGACTCTCATTTGGACTGTCGGATTCTTGTAATGAGTTTCTGGTAGATGCGTGCGAGAGGAGTGACTGTATATAAGGAGTGCGTCTTCCTGAACTCACCGAGGGCAGTTCATGATATCATCGCGAGCAGCATCTTCTCGCATGATCTTATTGCCGATAGTGCCCGCCGTGCATACCCCGCCCTGATTGGCCCATCGGAAACTCATTTTATTTTTCTAGTAATGTATACAAACACCGTCGCCGCCGGCGCTTGCATTCCAGCAATTGCGAACTCCAAGTCGCTGCTCAGCGCTCACGGCCATGTGTTGAAAGCCTCTTCGCGGTGTACCTGTTCCTGTGTTGACTGCTTCCGATTGCAACCCGCCACCGTCCTTACCTTTTCGCGCGCTACCGAGTGTACCTGCAGCACCCCTGACGCGTGCTATTCCGACGCAGACATGTCTGAACGCATGACACGCAGCAAGACCGGGAAGACGCCCAGGTAAGTCGCTGTGCAGCCTGGCGCATTGCCTTAATCTACAATGGCTAACATACGATTCCAGTAAACCTTATAACCCAGGGTTTGTGGAGACCCCTGGGCGCAAGAAGTACACGCGCAGGTCCATCATCCCGAACGGTGACAGCGACTATGAATCTACGCCCGAGCCCGAAGCGATCTCGAGGCTTTCATTCGCGGAGGCGACAAAGGTCGGCAACGGAGACATCACGCTCAATGGTAACGGGAAGGCCAACGGACACGCCACCGGTATCAACGGTGCTGCAAATGGACTTCATGACCGGACGAATGGGCAATTGAACGGCAACGCCAACGGGCACGCCAATGGACACGCCAATGGACACGCCAATGGACACGCCAACGGACACGCCAACGGACACGCCAACGGAAACGTCAACGGCAATGCGAATGGGAAAGCGACGTACACGGCAGTCAGCGAGCAGCATGAGGAATTCGGCCCCTACGATGTCTCTGGCGAGTCTGAGTTTGGTGGCACCCTCGGCATGACTGCTATGATAGTCGGCTTCCCTACACTCATGTACTACATGTGGATCGGCGCTTTCTTCTACGACGGCAAGCTTCCTGCGCCGGTTGATGGCGAAAGCTGGGGTCATTGGGCGCAGTACATGTGGAGTTTGGTCAAGACGGAAGCATACCCCAATGCGCGCGCATGGAAGATCTACTGGGTTTTTGGACTTGTCCAGATGGCTTTCTACATGCTCATGCCAGGGGTGTACCGGAAGGGCAAGCCGCTCCCTCATCTGGGCGGCAAGATGCTGGACTACTATTGCTCGGGCATGTGGTCTATGTACACCAGCATTGTCATTGGCTTAACCTTGCACTTCACTGGTGTCTTCAAGCTGTACACCCTTGTTGATGAGTTTGGCCACATTATGAGCGTGGCCATCATCTCTGGTTTCCTCTGCGCCATCATCTGCTACGTCCAAGCCATCGTCCGTGGTAGGACCATCCGCATGACTGGCTACCCCATCTACGACTTCTTCCTCGGTGCGGAACTGAACCCTCGCCTCTTTGGTATCCTCGACTTCAAGATGTTTCTGGAAGTTCGTATTCCATGGTACATTCTCCTATTCCTCTCCTTGGGTACTTGCTTGAAGCAGTATGAGCAGTATGGCTACGTTTCCGTCGAGGCTATTTTCTTGTTATTCGCACATTACCTGTATGCCGGTGCCTGTTCCAAGGGCGAGCATCTCATCATTACGACTTGGTAAGTTTTCGGTCGGACCTTTATTCGCTCAAAATGCTGATTTGCCCAGGGACATGTACTACGAGAAGTTGGGCTTCATGCTTATCTTCTGGAACATGGCCGGTGTCCCTCTCACCTACTGTCACTGCACCCTCTTCATCGCCCGTCACCATCCCTCTGAGTACCAACTGCCGGTGTGGTTCACAGCCCTTCTCACCGTCGCCTACCTTGGCGTCTACTACATCTGGGACACGACCAACAGCCAGAAGAACCAGTTCCGCCAAGAAGAGCGTGGCGCCGTTGATGAGCGTACCACGTTCCCTTACTTCAAATACGGCAAGATCCACAACCCGAAGACCATCCCTACGCAGCGCGGCAACAGCATCCTGTGCGATGGCTGGTACGGAAAGGCGCGCAAGATCCATTACACATGCGACTTCTTCTTCGCTGTGTCGTGGGGTCTTATCACTGGATTCAAGAGCCCTTTCCCCTGGTTCTATTCCGTGTTCTTTGCCGGCATGATCATCCATCGCGCAAGGCGTGACATTGAGAAGTGCAGAAAGGCGTACGGGGAGGCGTGGGTCGAGTACGAGAAGAGCGTGCCGTATCTTTTCATTCCTGTAAGTGCATCTCTTCCCATGGAAATGATGGAACTGGAAACTAACAACAGTACAGGGTGTTATTTAGTTCTCCTGTCTCGAACCTCTTCCCGTTGATTTTGTATTTGGCTATCTTCCGTTGCCCGATCCAGGCTGTGATGGCACGCATTGAGCAGTCCGCAAGCTGCTTGGAACAGGCGCCCCTGTAACATTCTCTGCACATTCTTGTCACATATTCCTTCAGTTTTTGATATAGTGAGGGTGAACGTGGCACTACGGTGCACCAGAGGACAAAGTAAAGTAATAGTAATGATTAGTTGACGCCGCACTTCGCAATCCTCTTGGATTATCCAAATAAGTTGAGACTACAAGTGGCGTTATGCTGTTGAGCGCAACACCTCTGCGCAAGACTTATTGTCGACAGCCAGTCGATCCGTTGCAATGCATGGACGAGTAGCCTGAGCACGCCTCAAGCAAGATGACTGTGCCCTTCCACGCACAGTACGACCTCCAGTGTCCATCACAATGCATGTCATCCCTCAAGCCGCAGCCCCCGCGCCTCTCTCAAAAACCCTCACACTCCCATCCCCATTAACCTTATACAGCACCTCCGACCCTCCCTCCTCAGGCGCCTGCACCGCGCCGCCCTCCGCCCCCTCCCCCACCGTCGCAATATCCGCCCACGACTCCCTATTCACCGTAACCCGCAGCACCCCACTAACATCCCTCGCCACACCGGTATCCAGCACCCTCACGCCCAGCACCTTCGCACTCATATGCGCCGTCCTGACCACCAGGTTCTGCTGCGCGATCTGGAGCGGCGAGGGTCTCTCCGGGGGCGCAAGGAGCGCGAGGTCAGACTGGAGGTGTATGAGGACGTGGGAGACGGAGGGCTGGGTGTGTAGGCCTAGGAAGAAGGAGGTTAGGCTGGCGGGGGTGAGGCCTGGGACGCAGGCGAGGAGGATGTCTGGGTTGTCGAGGATGACGAGGGTGCGTGGGGCGGCGGGCGAGGGGCGGAGGGAGGCGATTGCGGCGGTGACGGTGGCGTTGATGTGGTCGAGCGAGGTGGAGGAGAGGGCGTAGAGGCCTGGTTGGCTCGTGGGCGCCCGTGGTGCAGCTTGTGCGGTCGCGGTCGCGGGTGTCGTCCTTCCTGGTGGGCCGCGGAGAGGCAGCGATTGAGGTCCCCTTGTTGCGGGGACGCCCGGCTGCGCTGCTGGAAGACTCTGTGGGCGCTGTTGGTCTGCTCCGTCCTCGGCGGCGGGCAGAAACAAGCCCGACAAGCCATCCACAAAGGCGAACCTGCCCAGTGTGCGTAGACCGCCCAAGTCGAGTCCGGTTCCTTTCCGCGATTCCTGCCGCCAAAACTCGTAGTCGTTCATCCAGCTCACAAGCACCACGTTCTTAGCCCCGCCATTGTCGTTGTCTTTCTGACCGGAGCCCAGCGCATCGCAGAGAAAGCGTGTCAAGAGCCAATTTGCCGAGGCATCGAGTGTGCTCGTGAGCAGCAAGAGCGATTCATTTTTCGGCGTGCGCACAAAAGGTTGCAGCAGTGGCGGAATGCGAGAGGTTGGCGGCATGCCGAAGAAATTACAGAGAGGAAGCTGGGCGGTGGAATTTCAGAGGGGACTTATCGATAAGCCCCTCATCTTGCAGTGCACTGTCTCTACCATATATCATCACATCGACTGTGTCATCGCAATACCAAGAGTCTGTTGGGCTGGGTAACCCGGGGAGCCGGCTCTGTAGAGGAGCGGCGCCATCACAACACCAGTTGGTGAAATGCTTGCACCTTTCGAATAATTCCTTAACTAGAATTTCCAACCCGTGCAGAAAAATGGACAATTCCACCACCAAATACGATTTGTATGTAGAATGACCATTACCTGCAGATGCTCATGTTTTAGACCGTTCCTCCGGGCTGTCGCTGTCCTTTCCAATTAGAAGGTGGCCTTCTAGGTCACCTATTTTCCTGTAAAAATGATCAGCACGATGTACGCCGTTTACACGGAGCGTCACTGAGAACTTTGCAGGAGCGCCACAAGACCCCGTCGGTGCATACATACCTTGATGGAAGTCGAGTTTCAAGATTTCTCCGAAGTGCGTGATACCTTGAGGGGTCACGATGTCGCCTAGGTATTTGGCTGGAATCGTGGGAATGATATGCTTCTTCGCAGGTTGCTGCTGAGGCACATCAAGATCCAGTCGGCCGGACCTGTTACCTGTCCTGATCTTACCGAGCTCGTTGACGAACAGCCATGGGAAAGACATGAGTGGCATATTCTCTGGTACCATCACATGGCCCAATCTGTGAGCATCCCCAACAGCGGTTTCCAGTTCGGTGGCGGTCACGGTGTACATGGCCGTAACAAACGGTGCGAGCTTCTCAAACTCATGCCTGCCCGCCACGCCAGCCGCTTCATAGCACAGCTCTTGGTACCTTGTCTTGAGCAATCCTACCGTTCGTCCAAATTCCTCAGCAAAAGTATAGTCGCGGGATTCCAGGTTGTGGGACAGGACGAAGACGGACCACGCTTCGAACTCCGTACGAATGGCATGCTTTGCCATCAATCGTCTCAGTTCTGAGTCGTATTCGTACTTGATTTCCTTTGCCTTTGCAATTGCGTCTGGTTGGGGTACACAGAAATCGAGGATCTTTTGGTCGAACTTGTTGTCATATTGAGGCATAAAATCCACGAGTTGCACCTGGTCGAATAGCATACCCAGGACCTTCTTAGACCTATAGAACTTGCGTTCTGGCTGAAACTTGTTCCTAAGAAAATGTGGTTTCTTCCGGGGCCTGAGTTCGGGGTCCATTCTGGCTGGAATTCCACTCTTGGAGTAGTCCACCGCCTGCGAGTGCAGCTTCGCCAGCTCTAGACCTAAATCAACCGTTAACTAATGCATTCATACCCATCTGAGCAAGCATCGACGTACATTTGTTATCTCTCACACCCTTTTCGCTGAAATCCGCTTGGGCCATATGTGCGTTCGCGATCCGACCAAGTGAGTCATTCTTCATATGAGTGACGAAGAAGTCGGTAATATCTCTCACGGTGATTGGCTTGACTGAATCGGTCGGCTTCTCGGCTGTGAAGTCCATAGGAGGTTCGTTTATGCTCTGAGGCAAGAAGTCGTTGTCCCACAATACGATGTAATCATCGCCATCCAGGTCGCCCCCAGAGCACATATTTGGAATGTCGCGGTCTCCAGTCTGGGGTAGAACGACGACGTCTTTCAGATGATGCAATGCCGGTACATCAACAGCCCGCACTACACGTACGTCACCAGCATGGAGTGATGGGTTGCGTGCTAGGATGCATACGCCCTGGATGACTTTATAGTGGCCCTTCTTGTCTGTCTTGGCATCCTCAACCGTGTCTGTGATCTGCAAAAAGATCTCAGGTAGTGCCGCCATCTTCTGCTCCCTGGTAGCATCAAGTCGAGACTGCGGATCATCGTAGTGACCTCGCAGGGTTGCCGTCTCGTCTACGCAGCCAAGCACATACGCGCCCTCCTCGATCATGATCCGGGCCTTTTCCTTGAGATATTTGATGTGGTATGCGCGCCACAGCTGGAGAAGTGACATCATGAAAGGTTCTTGGCTTTGCATAAAGCCATCAATAACCATTCCAGCCATGGTAAGCGTAGTCTGATTGAGATCAATGTTGCGTTGAAGTTTCTCAAGCGCAACATCTTCCTCCTTTGTCGCTCTCTCGAGATCGTTGACCATTTCCTGTTGCTTTTGAATGAACACAGCATCCGGGACACCAAGAGTAGAGAGTATAACGATCAACTGACGATTGAAAGTAGCGACAGAGAGTGCCGAAGCTCTGATGATTTCCAGGCCCACATTCTGCGCCTCGAATTTGTACTGACTTGGGCGTATGTGAACAACGTGACCTGTAATGCTAGGGTCCAGGGCCAGTACCCCTTTGCATCCAGCTAAGCGAAATTGGTAAAGAGACGGAGGGTCATGGAAGGCGTGCGGCAGGCCTAACTCTTTGGCAGCCATCTGAGCTAGAAAGGTTGAGATCTTTCCAACACCATCCGTAAAGCAAAATCCGTTCCGCTCTACGTCTTGGATCTCCTCAATCTTGACGTTGACGCTCTTGATTGCACGCGTGGTCGAGAAGCATTGTCCGAGACGGGCTCCGTACTTTGCTGCTATCTTGATATGGTCGAATTTCCCCATTGACCGGCGGATATCCTCGGCGGATTTCGATGGCGTAGGTGCGTAGAAGTATGCGCCCCGTTCCCTAAATTGCGAATTTCCAAAGGCAAGAAACTCGTAATAGCGGCCAGCCACCACGACACCGTTCGTCATCGCCCTGGTCACTCGGTCAAAGACTGCGTCATATGAGTCGTTATCTGGAGCGAACAGGGTGCCTTCCGTTTTCTCATCGGTGAATCTGACCCGAATGAAGCGATCGGCATCGGCAAGATGTTTTCGAATAATGCGATTTGATGTTTCGATTGCAGGTTGGCCAACATGGATCAACGTTGGTGTAATGTTTGCCGATCTTGAAAGGATGCAATAGCTTGGAAGGTTCCTAACACGTGCTGGCTTGCGGGGTTTGTTGAACATCACCATAGGGTCAAAGTATTCTTGCTTGTCGTTCATAGCCTTTTCAAGCATGCTGACAGCTTCAACGGAGCCCATCAACGCAAGCCGTTCCAGGAATCCACGAGTAACAGTGTGCTCCTGTAGTACCCCGTTCGATAGACAAACCTCTAGTTGGTAGCGTACATCAAAGGGAAGGTTCACCTGACCGGCCACTAGCTCGTTGAGAGCAGACTCCTGCAAATTGGAGCCCTGGAGGTGTGGATGGGTCCCAGAGATCTCTTCCTCCAACAACGACCAAATAGCTGGAGCTGTCCCTTTGAGTATGTCGTAGTCTTGGACTGTGGTGATGTGAATGCCATGGTCCGCGAGAGTGGCCTTTGTTTTTCTGTACTCAGGGTTGGTGAAAGTAGCAGCATCGAACGTAATCCGGTAAGTTGTCCATCGGCCGATGTCGATTATGGGTGTTTCCTTGCGATTCATCACCGGAGCCGGCGCGAGTTCTTCGCGAGTCCTTCGGTCCACGACATCCGTTTGCCGATACCAGAGCCCTTGACTCCGGCCGTAACTCTGGCCATGACGACCTTGGTCTTGGCCTTTATGCATCCAGAACCTGGGAGGCTGCGAGGGGCGTCAGTATGTGCAGGCTACTTTTGCTTGTCGGTCAACGTAAAGATGTACTTACCGACTTGAACGGTATGACCAAAGAATTTTCCACCTTGTATATAGTCTCAATGAGGGATAAGGGCAGCTGAAACTTGAAGTTCTCGCGCCTTCCATCAATCAGCAAAGGAAATTGGATCTCAATCTCCTTGAAGTCGCCCGCTTTGAGCGTGACCCCGACAGTTCGTACGGCCCCGACAGTTTGCATGATTTGCATCGTACGTCCGGAGACGGCAACGCCGAAGTCGATCGAGTTGGCAGAGAGAGTAGACATGTTTGCCGTTTGTGTATACGGCGCCGGATACGCGGACGCAGATCGTGGTCGTCGACGCATCTTGCGTGTTGTAATACCTCCGTGTTGTCAGAGAGCAGAGAGAAAAGCCAGCAAGAAGGGAGTGTGCCTGTGGGGTCAGGGGTGCGTTTGCGACCTAGCGTGCTTGCGTTTGTTTGCTTCGCGTTACTGATCGGGAAAGAGCGCTAATGAGTGAACGGGTAGCTGCACCTGCAGTATGCACCCAAACTGCAGGTACGGCAAACGCGGGTGAGGCTCATTGAAGGTAAGAGGGAACATTGGGAATATGTTGAGCATGCCCACGTTGCAATAATAGTGTACAGAAGGAAGACGACTCAACCAAGTGAGAGCTGTGAGACCACTAACGGGCAACGGTAGCATTGTGGGTATTATAGACAGGCTCATAGCTAACAATACTTTTCATAAGGCAGTTGGCCTTTCAACATCAGCTATCCAATGAGGCATGAGCTGCGTTTGTGCCGTATTTGAACTTAGATGGCCAGGTAAACTCATAGTTCCGTAGTCGAGCCGTCCTCCTGACGCCATGTCTCAGTTCCTGCAGCAAATCTTCCAGGAGTGAAAGGGGTACTTGCCGCGAAGGCCATCTCGAAATCCTCCTCGTCACTTCCTCGGGAGCTACTACGCCGCTTCCTCAGGGGTAGACTCTGTCTGCCCTGGTCATCTTCGCGCTCGGTTACGGGGACGCCGACAGTTGTGTGCCTTCGATTGGGGGATATTGGTCGTAGAGCGGAGCGCTGCGATTTAGGTCTTGTCGAGGAGGTCTTTGATATCGTGGAAGGGTTGTTGTACGACACACGAGCGGAGAGATCTTTAGATGAAGGCCGCGGCTTCGATCGTTTTGGTGTTGACCCGTCCCGTGAAACTTGAGAATTCGACGAAAATGAGGCATCTGCTAAGTGATCCATGGCCGTGTTGGTAATGCCGTGAGTCGGGCCTGGTTGATCATGCTGATACGCGGCTTTCGAGACACGTCGCACAGGAACCGGTTCAGGTGCGGGCAGGTCGTCTATAGAGGCAAACACTCGCTTTCTCCAGGCCCTTAAAACTTCAAGCTCATTCTCTTTCGTGAGGCAGTCCTGTTCAAGCCCCCGAATCTGAAGTTGAAGTGAAGGAATGGACGCTTGAACGCGCTCAAAGTTTTGCCGAGTGTCATCGTAAGCTTCCTACATTGTAGAACAACAACGTTAGTCTTACTCTAGAGACCGAGGGTGATGATCTGGGTGCCTCCAAGAACTACTATAGTCATATACGCCGAAATCACATGCCTTAGGTTGGCTTGGGATAGAAAGCACAAAGCTGCCAGACATCGTATCCCACATAACTCATGTTTCTATCATGTTTCCGAGCAAGATCGCGTTGATACCAAAATGAAACATTACTTACATGTAAACGACGATATTCCTCAGCAGCTTTCGAGGCCGCGGCTTCGAGATCGCTTTCACATTGTGCTTCGACTTCTTGTAGAGCTTCGGTCGAAGACTGAGCGAGCTCGTGGTGACGAAGTTGTAAATCTGGATACACATGCAAGGTTAGTATGAGGGTCAATGACTGTTTGACAAGTAATCTCACCCTCAAGTCTTTCCGTGGTCGTGGCTAAGTCAGCTCTTGTCTGTTGTAAATCACTTTCCAAAGCAGCAACCTTCTTGCCAATTTGAGCAAGCTCCTCCTCTTTCTGAATCGCAGATTGCTTTCCTTCGTTCAACTCGCGCTCCTCTTCCAGTAGACGAGTCTGGAGGTTGTTGCAATGATCTTCTAACCGGACGTGAGCCTGTCGTTGGTTCTCAACAATGTCTTGTTCTTTTTGGAAACGGTTCTGAAGATCGTTGTACTGATCGGCGAGTTCGCACCTTCCCGCTTCTTGTTCTGCAAGCTTAGCACCAAGTGCAACTGTTCTCTCGCGTAATGTTTCTTGTTCTTTATGATGGTTCTCAATGGTCTCCTCGTGTTGAAGGATGACGGACCTCAGATGCATCTCTTTGTAGTTGTAAGCCTCTTCAGCTTCATGAAGAGCAGTATCCGCTTGCGAGTTAGATTTTTCCAGCTCAAGCCGTAAGTCTTCGAGTCTAGAGGAAAGCTCATCGTTGTCCTTCTCCAATCGGATTTTCTCTGCTTCAAGTGTACCGAGGAACAAGTTGTCGTCCACACGTTTCTGCTCAAGAGACTTCACGCATGCTCGAGTTTGGTCTAGCTCTTCTGTGAGTGCTGCTGTTTTCTTGCGCTCGGAACGAAGTGGGCCTTCAACGGTGTCGCATCGGTTTTCTAGATCCTGGCAGATCTGCGCCACAGCTCGAATGAGTGAATCTTGTTGGTAAGAAGCTTGGTTCTTTAATTCATTTTTAAGGCGGCTTCGCCAGTCTTGCAGAGGAAGACCAGATATCGGTGTACACTCTTGTTCGAACAGGGAAACCGAAGGGGGAAGAGTGCGAGGAATATGCATGCATTGTATCGCAGGCATCGACAACTGGCCTTGTTTCTCAACCAATGTAATCCCTAACCGCGACGGTATGCGCGGAAACTGGTCCGGCCCTGCAACGACGATGATGGTGAGTAACATCGATATTGTTGCTGAGATACATCGTCGATGTACTATGTTATTATGGCTCGGGCAGAAGCTTGCTTGATACTCTTCATAGGTACGAGTGCAGTATGCAAGAAATGCCTCGATCCCTGCTTGGACCCCGGAATTAGATAACGCGGTAATGATATGGGAGCGGAATAATGCATGACGTGAAGCCGTCGCGGCTATTTCGTTGACTAAAATTGTTGCGTCCTGTATTTGCTCAACTGAAGTGGGTGAATGATTGATCTCCAGTAGCTGACTGAGAAGAGATTGCACGGAGGCCTGCTGCATGCGATCCTGAAGAGAGTTAGGCTAAAGCGGTCTCTGGGAATGAAGCTGCAGGACGGTACTTACTGCGAACAAAGGCAGCGAGAAGGATAGCGACCTTTGAGCCTCCATGGCAGACCAGCCTTTTATGTTCACTAGCGCTGCCTCGTATGCTTCTACCACTGCCGGGGACAGCTTGTTCGCTCCGCCTACAACAGCATAAAAACACAGAGCCTCACGCTGAATCGCAGGCTTGACGTCGCATCGTTGAATCTTTTCCCAAAGCTTTGAAATCGTGTTCATCGCGTTCATGTCTGCATCAGCCCACTGCTCTAACAATCTTTGGTCAACCAGCTGCAAGGCCCGGGTTGCTATCCCTGTGATAGGGGTAGAAGTCAGCATAGTTGGATGATAGGAAGAGATGGGATCAGTGCTATCCAGACCACGAAAAGAACATTTCGGGACGGCTAGTCACAGGTATCCTAAAAATGGATCTTACGTACTGATGCCTTGTATTGCTTCATCGTCGGGGACGCCAGATCCGTCTTTGATGGCCCAGATAACGCTCAAGCAGGCCAGATTGATTGTCTTTTTGCAGGCGTTCGCAGATTCGAACAACTTCCGACCAGCGGCAGTGACCCATTCCACAGGAAGGTCTTTGTTCACTGTACCATCTCTAGCGCTCTCGTGAGGTCCCGATGCATTGTCAATAAGCTCTGGACTAGATACACACGACAAATTAGCGAACATGGCGTGGTGCCACCGGAAAAAACCTACTGTTCTGCGAGAATCGCAACACCGAAACACCATAGCAGCAGCATGAAGTTTTCTGGAGCGACTTTTGCCTTCAAGATATGGCAAAGCTGCTCATCGAAAAGCTGCTTCGCGTCGAAGGTCAACAGAGACAGAAACCCACGACATGCTCCTGTGAGCATATAGTATATTGGCTTCAGATTTTGAACGGTTGGCTTGCGTGATGCTTGCTCAAATACCCGCAAGAAGAATGACTGGACGCTTGCAGGCAGAGGTACAGCTTCAGGCAACGGATCCGTGAGGAGCTGAAGGCAGAGTCCATGATACTTGGGAGTAGTCAGTTGGATCCACGCAGGACATATTGTGCGGCCTGACTGGCGTTGGAACAGAATCTCACGCTTACCTGTTCGAAGTTCTGTTGTGATGTGTTCGCCTTCTTGAGCAACGCGTCCAATAACGCCGTGTTGCGGGAGAGTAATTCGGTCTTGAACTCGAGCGATTGAGCTGGGTAGAGAAGTCAGCTAGTCACAGAAACAGGGTCAGAGGAGCACAAGACGTACAGAGACTTTGGAGAATATTCACGCAGCACTGCCACACAGGAAGGGCGTCGTAGAGGCTCGAGGTGAGTTTAGCGACGGCACAGGGGGATTGCTGGCGAATGCAGGCGCGGACGGTGAGTGCGTCCGTCTTGGACAAGATGGCGGCCAATTTCTACACGTCGGAAGTCAGCATGGATATTAAACGTGATGCGCTGCGAGTGGTCATGTGCGGATCGTGCAGGTGCATTGCCGTGGGGCGCACTTACTATCAGCGAGACCGGACAGGGGGAATTGATGATGGCTGAAAGCTCCCGTGCGAGCTCTGGGTCTGCGGCTGACATGCTGGGGCGGCGGGGTGGCTTGTGGCGATGGGGTTATGCGGTGGGAAAGTTTGTTTGGGGCCCCGTCGCTAGGACGACGAGGACGAGACCTGGGATGACAGACAATGTCGGTGAGCACGCGGATGCAAGGTTGCTTCGGTTGTTGCAGTACGATGGCTCACCGCAGCTAGCAGCGCACCATGTGCACGAATCGGTGTGGCTGTGGGAGTATGCTTCCGGAATGGGCTGTGCGTGGTTGAGCGATGGAGCACCGAGCACTGAGCACCGAGCACTGAGCAGGCACCGTGTCGTGTCGGACCGCCGACCTCAGGCGACGTGCCGATTTGCCCGTCGCGGAGGCGCTCCACTCTGCCGTGGCCGTGTGGGATGGGAAACCCCCACGCGTATGGATACAAAGTAGTTCCTCCAATGTTGGGCAGCTCGGGGCATGCATTACGAGAGTGCAATTCGCGCGGCCCTGCTCCATGTTCGAATCGCACCCCCGGCCCTCGATCCGCCGCTCACCGCCGGCTTCGCTTCCCTCGTCGTCGAGTGCCACCCCGGAGCCTCACGCAACGGCTGCGCGTCTCCGGCGTCCAGGTACGGCGGCTGGCCCTGTGCCTCATGGCTGGCAAAAGGAACATACTGCCCCCCAGTCGGTCGGAGGCTCGCGCTCGCCACCCAGTCCCGCTACCTCGGGCTTTGTCTGTCGTACATGCAATATTCCCCGCAGCAACACCACGGCCATGCATCACGCGACTGCGCCTGCGTGACATACATGGACATGCATGGCCTTACTGTGTACGTCTCGCTACAGCACCTTCCAACCCCCATCTGGAAGCGCCTGTACCTTGACATGGCCAACCCTTCCCCACTATTGCTTTTGCTTCTTCACCCCTGCAGTGATCCTGCAGCCTTCCTTGGGCCGCTGCCAATCGAGCCTCGTGTCGAAATTTTTTGGTCCACGACTTGCTGTTTGGTCAGCCTGCGCCTTGATCACTGGCCCAGCGCTACCATCTCACAACACGGAGTAGAGCGGCTGTACCCCGTGCGTTGGTCCTTTCTGTAGCATCCAAGCCATGCCTGCAGCCTCGGAGAGAGGCGCGCCAACTGCGTGTAGTCACAAAATAGCGCTCCCCGCTTCGCTCATATGCCTAGTACATATACTACCACAACTACCCGACCGTGGCCCGTTGGTCGCGTGCTATGTTCTTCACTCCTGCTCCTTTCGAAACCTTGCCACATCTCTGATGGCCCAGAGCATCTGCTGCATATTCGTCGGATCCCATTTGCCCACCTGTCCCCAGTCCTGCCATGTTGCGTCAACCGGCATTGCGGCTTAGGCTGCTTGCTTCGCCGTCCTTGATTCTGACGCGGGGTGCTTCCCGCCACACTGTTCGAGCCGAACAGACAATCAAATCGAACAAGGACCTTCCGAAAACGTCCTGGTCCTCGAGCCGAGTGTTCCTCCTCGCCTCTTTGATCGGAGCCACAGCTTACTTCGGCGGCGTCAACCATGACCTCGAGCGCTTTCCACTACCGTGGCGTCGCTCCAAGCCGCCTCGTTATGCCTCAAAAACAGAAATGGAGAAGGCATGCCTGAGAACCACATAATTGGTCGTCCGCTGACCAGTCTCTAGGCGATTGAGGAGCTGAGGTCTGCCATCGGTGAAGATGCCATTAGCACCGACGATGAAGATCTGCTTCGTCACGGTTACTCGGAATGGTCTTCCATCAACATTGATCAGCTGCCCGTAGCTGTCGTGTACCCTCAATCTACAGAAGAAGTATCCATGATTGCAAAGATATGCCTCAAATACAAGATTCCCATGAGTAGGTGCTGCATTGGTTGCGGGTAGCCAGATACTGATTCTACCCAGTACCGTACTCGGGAGGCTCAAGTTTGGAGGCCAATTTCTCTGCACCTTACGGAGGCATGAGCATCGATTTCACGCATATGGACAAAATTGTGGCCCTACATGCCGATGAGTAAGCGAGAATAGCATGACTCGATGCACAAAAAGCTGACCACGAACCTCCAGTATGGATGTGGTTGTGCAACCTTCTGTCTCGTGGATGAGCTTGAACGAAGATATCAAGGACTCTGGCCTATTTTTTCCCGTTGATCCCGGCCCATCTGTACGTGAATCCATCTCAAAGACACGTCCATCTGATGTATTGATCGTGTCATAGGCAAAGATTGGCGGCATGGTTGGAACCAGCTGCAGGTACGTATACGATTACATCTCTCTCTCTCCCTCGGTAATGCTGAACGTAGACCAGTGGCACGAACGCTGTCAGGTACGGGACCATGAAAGACTGGGTTATCAACTTGACCGTGGTTCTTGCCGACGGAAGGATCATCAAAACAAGGAAACGACCGCGGTATGTATCTTCTGAAGAGATTTCCCACATGCACTGACGTGTACCAGCAAATCTGCTGCTGGATACAACTTGACAAATCTGTTCATAGGCTCCGAGGGTACACTCGGCATAGTCACAGAGATCACGCTCAAGTTGACCGTGGTACCCCAGGAGACAAGCGTGGCGGTCGTGACATTTCCTACGATTCGCGATGCTGCAGCTGCAGCATCGAAGGTCATGCGAGCAGGGATACCAGTGGCAGCGATGGAGATAATGGACGACGTGCAAATGGGCGTAGTCAATAAGGCAGGCTCTACAGCCAAAAAGTGGAAAGAAATGCCTACCATGTTTTTCAAGTCAGTACCATCTGACCAATCGCACCTTGGGAGATCATGCCTGCTAATCGGCAATCTAGGTTCTCTGGCACTAAAGCAGGGGTGAGTATAGCCTAGGATCTACCACTTCCCAGAACGGAACTGACTGCATCCAAAAAGGTACAAGAGAACGTTAAACTAGTCAAGGCAATTGCCAAGACACACAAAAGTGGTGACTTTGAATTCGCAGTCGATGCCCAGGAGCAGAAGACTTTGTGGTCGGCTAGGAAAGAATCGCTCTGGAGTATGCTTGCGCTTCGCCGAGAAGGTGACGAGGTCTGGTCTACTGACGTCGCCGTACCTCTCTCACGGTTACCTGACATAATTGGTCAGTATTAGGACGGCCTTCTCAAACAGCTGCTAACCTGCATACAGAGGTTTCCAAGAAAGAATTGGATTCTCTGGGCCTATTCGCCAGCATCCTCGGTCACATCGGAGACGGAAATTTCCACGAGAGCATCATGTACAACAGCAAGGATCCTAAAGAACGGGCCGCCGTCGAGAAGTGCGTCAAAGATATGGTTGATCGTGCCCTCGAAATGGAAGGCACGTGCACAGGAGAACATGGCATCGGCTTGGGCAAGAAGGACTCGCTCATGAAGGAGCTGGGTCTGGATACGATCAACGTCATGAAGAGCATTAAGAGTGCGTTGGATCCGCATTGGCTTATGAATCCGGGGAAGATCATGGATTTCCCGTCTTGAAAGGTGCATTTGGGGGAGTCTACTGTGTCGCTGTTTTCATTTGTCTCGATAAAAAGCCCCTTGAAGCATCTGCCGGTCATGCATTCTCAATATTGCATATAGAGGGGATGCTTGTGTCTTTTGAAAATGTAAATTGCATTACTCGTTTGAGATTGTCAGGCTGTTGTGGTGTGAGTTGTGGTGTGAGCTCCGCAATCGGAGGTCGTGGTCTTTTCTCCCTCCGATCTAACCCCCACTAGCTCCCCGCCCTGCGTCACGGCAGCACACGAAAAGTAAGACCGGGTAACGTGAGTCTCACAGTCCAGTCCAGTCACACTCCACACAACACACAATGGATGCTGAGCATTTCACATCAAAGACCAGCAACTTCCCCAAGAAGAAGTGCGGTACGTGTAGCATAGATCGCGCAGTCGAGCAATACTAATTCAAGTTGACAGGCGTTCTCGGCGCGACAGGTTCGGTCGGCCAACGCTTCATTCTGCTCCTCGCGCTCCACCCACACTTTGAGCTGCACGCCGTAGGGGCCTCAGAACGATCGGCGGGTAAAAAGTACAAGGATGCGGTGAAATGGAAACAGGCGCTGCCGTTCAATGAGCGCATAGGCAACCTGGTCGTCAAGAAATGTGTGGCAGAGGAGTTCGCAGATTGCGATTTGGTATTCTCAGGGCTGGACAGTGATGTTGCGGGTCAAGTTGGTATGCACGACACGAATACAGCAAGCAAATAGTGGCTAACTCGGCTGCAGAAATGGACTTCCTAAAGGCCAATCTTGCCGTCTTCTCCAACGCAAAGAACTACCGTCGCGATCCCCTCGTCCCGCTTGTCGTCCCGACAGTCAACCTGCCACATCTTGATGTCATTCCGCACCAAAGAAAACACCATGGTCTGGAGAAGGGCTTTCTGGTGTGCAATTCGAATTGCGCCGTCATCGGCATCGTAATTCCTTTTGCCGCGCTCCAAGCCAAGTTCGGGCCCGTAGACCAGGTCTCGGTCGTTACCATGCAAGCCGTCTCCGGTGCTGGATACCCTGGTGTCAGCAGCATGGACGTCATTGACAATGTTGTGCCCTTTATTTCGGGCGAGGAGGACAAGCTCGAAACAGAGGCGCAAAAGATATTGGGCTCCGTCAACGGTGAAGTCACCGGCTTCGTGGATCAGCCCATGAAGGTCTCCGCCGCGTGTAACCGCGTCCCAGTTCTCGATGGACACACAGCATGTGTATCGCTGCGCTTTCAGCGAAGGCCTCCGCCGAGCGCCGAGCAGGTCAAGGAGGCGATGAGGGAGTACGTATCCGACGTGCAAAAGCTGGGGTGCCCCTCTGCACCCAGCAGGGCAATTGCAGTGATGGATGAACCGGACCGCCCGCAACCCAGGTTGGATCGTGAGACGGATAGAGGCTATGCCGTCAGTGTGGGTCGCATTCGAGAAGACGAAGCCGGCATCTTTGACATTAAGTTTGTTGCCCTTAGCCACAACAGTGAGTCTCCATGCGGAAAGCCTGCATAAAAGTCCACGTACTAACATTCTGTAGCTGTCATCGGTGCGGCGGGCTCATCCATATTGAACGCTGAAGCAGCGGTGTTGAAGGGATATGCATAGACACAGAACGCGCGTAGGTCCGGCATCTGGTCCATCAATTTAACCACCGATTGCGCCGTTTGCGTACTTTATAGCACACACGGTACAACAAGTTCGACCGATAGATGCCGTTGGAACATAGTCACTGCGAGCAGAAGAAACCACGAATCGTGCATTGCTGTAGACGTGATTGGCAGGAAATTCAATCATTGTCCACGAAATTCTCGCAAGCACCAACTTTCGATATCTACATCCATGTTCCGTGAGGATAAGTGCGTAGTTTTCTGCACATCAACTCGATCTACGCGCGTTTCATAATCCCGTCACCTCAGAGACGACGCCTGGCCAGATTATTTCAGATCCCACAAAGCGCTTCCTGATCCATGTGCAATGATACACGCGAAGGAGGAAGTTCGGTGAGGAGCGCCAAGACCGGCGCTAGTGGGTTAGCGAGCACACTGTTTCTTTCCAAAATCAATTCTGGCAGCGACCTCCAACTCTTCAGCATCCCCCACTAACCTTCGACAACACAGCAATCATGGGCCGTGGACCGTAAGTTCACTCTCTGCAATTTCATCGCGCGCAATGGCGACTGTACTTTTCGCAAGATGTGGCACCTCGTCACTTTGGCATTTTCGCTAATTCGCGACAACAGTAAGAAGCACCAGAAGCGTCTCAGTGCGCCCTCGCACTGGCTTCTCGACAAGCTCTCCGGTGCTTACGCCCCCAAGGCTTCGCCCGGTCCCCACAAGCTTCGCGACTCGTTGCCCCTCGTCATCTTCCTGCGCAACCGCTTGAAGTACGCCCTCAATGCTCGTGAGGTCAAGTCGATCCTTATGCAGCGCCTCGTCAAGGTCGACGGCAAGGTCCGCACCGACTCCACCTTCCCCGCTGGATTGATGGATGTCATCACCATCGACAAGACTGGCGAGAACTTCCGCCTTGTCTTCGACACCAAGGGCCGATACACCGTGCACAGGATAACTGGCGAGGAGGCTGCATACAAGCTGGGCAAGGTCAAGCGTGTTCAGCTTGGCCGTGGCGGAATTCCCTACTGTGTTACGCATGACGCGCGAACGTGAGTTTGTCGCCTCTATCAGCCGTTGGGCACAGTTTGGGCAAGGTGCCGAGGACTTCTTCCCGAAAGAGAGATGTCCTCGGCACCAAGCACTAGACCAGGCTCTGGCAGTGTAAAAAGATATATACTAAACGAAACAGGATCCGTTACCCCGACCCTGCCATCAAGGTCAACGACACCGTGAAGATTGACCTCGCTACTGGCAAGATCACCGACTTCATCAAGTTCGACACTGCCGTCATTGTCATGATCACTGGCGGCCACAACATGGGCCGTGTCGGTGTCGTCACCCACCGTGAGCGCCACGACGGAGGTTTCAACATTGTGCACGTCAAGGATGCCGTGGACAACGAGTTCACCACCCGTGAGAGCAACGTCTTGTGAGTATTACCATGATAGACTCGATGCGCAGCTACTAATTTCACCACAGCGTCATTGGCCGTGAAAAGCCATGGATCAGCCTCCCCAAGGGCAAGGGTGTCAAGCTCTCCATTGCTGAGGAGCGTGACCGCCGCCGGGCCCAAGCTCTGGCTGGTCACTAGATGAGGATTGTCGTAGCAGCGGATGCCCATGAGAGGCATGCGTGGATGATAAACGAGTTGTGTAGCATGCTGGGATTCCCAGAATAGGCGTTGGTCACTCCAAGGGATATGAACGGAACTGGGACACTGCAGAGTGCGCATAACGATGGTCCTTTAAAAAGAATCAAACATTTCAACTTCACGATGTGCTTGTATCAAAACAGACGGTGCATGTTTTAGGTTGGGCAGACAAGGGGCTGAGCCGTCGCGGCTGCGTGGAGCACGAGATTGGGGGCTTAAGGCCCCGGTTATATGATGCGATAGGGGGATTGTGTACCCAGCGTGCGGCTCTTTTTGAAGCACATGTTCCTTGAAGGAGGACGAGGCGTCTAGCCGCTAAGAAGATGGCGACGCTCATCTCCCGCCTCGCACCGGACTGCGTGCGAACCTCGTGGATCGCGCAAGCCAAATTGGAGCACGGGGGGTGCACAAAAGCACGAAGGTGCCTATAGGCGAGCCGCTCACACTGCATAGCGCGCCTGGACTCGTAGGAATCCAATCTCGTATCTTGCGCACTAGTCCAGCGCCGCGCGTGGTGGACCTCTTGCGACAGGCGCCCGCCTCCCCCACAGATACCGATCGCAACAGCTCCGCTGCAAACGGCGCTCGTCTACGTCGCTCGTCGTTCGTCGTTCGTCGTCCATCTCTTGCTGCGCAGGCACCGTATTCACAGTTGCAATCGGCATGCTGCCCCTGTTCTGCGCTCTTCAGGTTCGGTCATTCGCTTGTCAGACGTCGCGCGTAGAGCGTACGGGCCCATCTCCGTCTCATCTAGCTGTCTGAGCGCGAGCGCCGCACATCCACGCGCCGCGCGCCCGTCTCCTCCACCTCTGCACAGCAGCTGCAAAACCGGTCGCCTCTGCTGAGGCTGGACTTCGCAAGGGCCCGACCCTCTTCGTCAATATGCTGCGACCGGCCACTCCCTTGTCGATACTCTTCTTCGCCGCCTTTGCGCTGCTTCTCCTGTCCACCATCTCCACGCCCATAATCAAGGGCATTCCGCTCGCTACCTTCCGCGGTGTTCGCTTTGGCACCTTTGGCTACTGCGATGGCAACAACTGCAAGGGGCCAATGATTGGCTACGACACCGGTACGTGTGAGCATCGACGACGAGAGGGACGCGTGCAGATGCACTGCTGTTGACCACCGCTGACACTGAGCTACTGTAGACAATCTCTTTGCCGATGCACCGGATTCCGAATTCTCGCTGCCCTCCGCGACCCGCCACTCGCTCTCCTCGATCCTCATTGTGCATCCTGTGGCTGCGCTCATGACGTTGATATGCTTCGGCCTCGCTGTGGCCGCACACTTCCATTCTCCCGCTCATTCGCCGCGCTTCCTACTTGCGCTGCTTATCTTCACGTTTCCCACGCTGCTTGTGTCGTTGCTCGCGTTTCTGGTCGACATTCTGCTCTTCGTCCCGCACCTAGCATGGGGAGGATGGATCGTCTTGGCAGCTACTATTATCATTGTCGCGAGCGGCGTGGTGACCTGCGCTATGAGGCGGACCTTGGTCAGTCGCAAGGCGAGAAAGCGAAGGATTGCGGAGAACGCAGAGATGAACGGTCAGAATTACTACACAAATCGGAACGGCGATGGGATCAACACTACCACTGCTGAGGCATTACCAAAAGCTGAATCTCCGCCTCCCATGTCCGGCGAAACAATGCTTTCTGACAACTCCAAGAACGCGGAATTTGCATCATATGAGGTTCAGAAGCCCGGCCTGCAAGACGACACCATCCCGCTTAACGCTCGCAACCCCTCCCTCAAAACCACCAGCAGCGTTCGCTCCGAGGACAGATCGATGCCTCCTGGTCGAGCTCCCTCTGGCCGTGGACGACCACCGGTTGATCAATATGGAAATACAATTCCGCCAATGCCAAATGACCCTTATGCCATGCAAAACGTAGCCCGAATGGGACCTCCGGCTGGCAGAGGAGGGGCATATGGTCGTGGAAGAGGAGGGCCTAGAGGAGGTTATGGACCGAGAGGAGGATACGGGCCACCACCAAGAGGCGGTATGCGAGGACCGCCGCCACCAGGTTGGAACGGAGGTGCCCGAGCAGGGCCGGGAAACTTTGGACGAGGTCCTCCCCCACCCGGATATAACAATGACTTCTATGGCCAAGGCACGCCCTCTGGACCATACAACGCACGTGGTCCGTCTCCGGCCACGCAACAGCGAATGCCGATTGGTCAAGCCATTGAAATGGACTCGAGGAACGGTGGTAATCAGAGCTATGGTGGCTTGCGTGAGAGTGACGGGGATGTACAGGGAATGCTTGCTTTGCAACAAGGTGGATTTCCTGCCCAAGCTCCACAGCGTCGCCCATCGGGGCCCATAAGTCCATCCTCAGAATACTCCACACAAGAAGAGTCTCGTCCCATGGTGGCCACCGCAGGCTGGCACAACAACTCTGACCAGACAATCCCAACCATAACCAGCAGCAACAGTCGCGGTCTGTCACCCATTCAGGATTCTCCTATCGAACTCCCTGCGCAGTTGTCGACGGTTGGGGCACCTAGGAACGAACGGACATCTGACTACTACTACGAAGACGTGGACCCCAAATTCGCTGAGCCTTTACCCAACGCAAGCCGGCTTGGCGCTCTTCCTTCTGCATTAGTTCCTGGTGGTCCCCCAAACCGGCCTTTCAATAACTCCAATCCTTCATTAAACACGAGCGACCCGAATCTTCTACGACATTCATTTGAAGACGACGGTTCTCGATCTCCAGCAGCATCAGAGACCTCTCATTTCACATCAGTCTCTCAACGAGGAGTCAATCCCAATTGGAAACCGCCGCCTGGTAAGTTTTCTTCTGAACGTGTCGACTTCTCGTGAATAAGCTGACAGTGTTTCATCTACAGGTCCTCCAATGCCCGCGCCATATGGCCCCTATGGACAACGACGTCCTATGAGACCAGAAGATGTGATATTGGAAGCAAACGCTGCCAATCCTGATTTTGCGATACCAGGAGCCGGTCCACCGAGCAGAGGTGGAGGACGAGGCAGGGGAGGCCGAGGCCGAGGCGGTATCAATCCCATGACTAACGTGGGTCTTGGTGCAGGACGGTCAGTCAAACCTGGACTTGAATCGACCGAAGGCTTATGCTAATCCGTACCCGCACTACAGGTACCCTGGCGCTAGTGCTAGTTAGTGTCCAGCACAGCGACACCACCTAAAGCTCATAGACATCGAGCCCACGACTATAACTCCGGGATCCCTTCCATGATATCATAATTTCATCCCACGAGGATCTCATTCTGTTCGAATTCTTCTGGTTCTTCTTCTCGTTCCGGCTGTTTTGATACGGCATTTCGATCTAGAATTCTTGTACAAAGATTTCAACTACTTCTCGACCGACATACAGCCCGGAGACAAATGCTTGGGGACTCACGGCCTTCGCAGCATGGGCTATCCAGCATTCCCTCAGCTCTTGTACAAGGCCTCTATTATAGTCGCGACGTTATTTTCACGATCCGACGAAGCCTTATCTTGGGGTTTGTTCTGTCGGTGGGCCACACGGCACCGCATTTCTTTGCTTCAAGAACAACGATGGCAATGGAGCCTTCGTTATCTGCTGTTTGCAGATCTAATTTACGGTCCACGAACACATTCTCGGCTCGACGACACGAACTGTGTCTTGTTCACTACGTGTATTTTTTGCCTTACGCTCGACCGCTCTTCGTGAAGCGGTTGTTTTCGGCAGCAATTTCGAAAGCTGATGTATGAAGTCACATCTAGGTATGCGAGGGTAATTTTGCCAGTATACAGGCGTGTTTGTCTGGGCAAGCAAGGGCACGCCTCCACGTTCGTGCTGTCATGCCCAATAAGAATAGGAGGGCGTGGTATGGTGTTTGGGTTTGGAATGACGGGTGGGTGGTGGTACATACGTCAGCTTGCATTACGTACATACATGGTGCATTAAGAGAATTTTTCAACTACTGTCTTTTTATGTTGTGAAGTCATAAAGCGAGACGTGAATACACATGTACAGAGTAGAGTCCGTCACTCTTGCTGTGTAGTGCATGTGTAAGTGGTCGCGCTCGGACCAGCTGACCTCCGCCAACAACAGCCCAGGCAGAGACAGACCACGTGGAACACGTCTGTGTACATGCCAGGAACTTGTTGATCTCCGCTTCATCTCGACACCCTACCGCTCATCCGAACCCGCCGAACGTATACACCACAACACTGTCGCTGAGATCGCTCGTGAGCTGTCGTTACACGCGCATTGCATTATCCCCGCCCAAACCCCGCCCGAACCCCGCCGCATCGCCTGCGCATGCTCGTAAACACATATTGCAAGAACGCACGGTTGGACTCCTTCACCTGGCGACGGGGTAGAAGAAGACAACGGTTGAAGATTGGGATGCACTCGGAGGCTAGCAGTCCCGATCACAGCAGGTGTTCGAGGGACGAGCCGGTCACAATTGGAGGTTGCTTCTCATAGTAGAGAATGGGCAGTCTGGCGCTGGGGCTGTTGATCGGATACATATTTGGCGGATTAACTTTCCTGCCGCTACTCGCATGGACACTGTGGACCGTGGGCACGCGCGATGCATACAACACCCAGGAGGAGGCGACGCCGAGCGTGCTGGACAAGGAAGCTGATGCAGAGTTCAAGGACTGGGGAGCCGGTCTGGGAGAAGACCTGCTTCGCGAGTTGAAAGCCAAACATGTCCCCGACGTGGCGTCTGGTTATTTTGCTATAGCACAGGAATACGTACCAGGTGGGTTGAATGGCAAGCCACCGGAGCGGACCACTCCTGCAACAGGCGCGGTAACAGCCATGGAAAGCCCAAGCGTATACCAGTCGATGTATCGAAGCATCTTTGATAGGAACAAGACTGCAAGTCCCACCTTCAGTCCGTCGCAAGGAAAGAACAAGAAGACGCGGAATGTCTTCTATATTGTTCTGAGGTATGCGTTGCACTTCTTCCAGTAACTCGATATCTAGGGCTAATATCAATAGACTCGGCCATCTCATGCTATATGACGATTCCGAACAAGTCGAGGTTCGCCATGTGATTTCGCTCGCACACTATTCCGTGTCGATATATGCTGGTGGCGAGAATATACCGGAGGGAGAGTTGTGGATCAAGCGCAACTGCATTCTTCTCGCACCAAGAGACTCGGCAAGCGCTGTTGGCAATTCGAAATCGTATTACCTTTTCTCCGACAATTGTTCCGAGAAGGAAGACTTCTATCATGCCATGTTACGCAGCCAGGAGAGTCACGTAAAGTCAACTGTAGGCCCGCCACCTCCGCTGAAGTTCAACCCTGCAGATCTGATCAAGCTCGTTCAACAACTTCATGCATCTGAAGAGAATTTCAACACTCGCTGGATCAATGCTCTAATAGGAAGACTGTTCTTGGCAATGTACAAGACCAAACATATCGAGAAATTTATCTGGAACAAGGTTACAAAGAAAATAGACCGTGTCCAAAAGCCAAGCTTGATCAGCAGCGTAAAAGTACAGAAGCTGGATATGGGAAATATGCCGCCATTCATCACTAATCCAAAACTGAAGGAGTTGACTGTGGACGGTGACCTGACCGTTGAAGCTGATATCAGCTACAAAGGCAACTTCCGTATCGACATATCCGCAGTGGCAAGAATAGAGCTAGGTTCTCGCTTTAAGCCTCGAGAGGTTACCATCATACTCGCAACAATCCTGAAAAGCCTAGAAGGCCGTGTGCTGATCCGAATTAAACCTCCGCCGAGCAACCGATTATGGGTCACTTTTGAAGTCCCACCTAAGATGGAACTGTCCGTGGAGCCTGTCGTCAGTTCGCGTCAAATCACATATGGAGTCATCCTGCGCGCAATCGAAAGCCGGATACGAGAAGTAGTCAATGAAACTCTTGTACTCCCGAACTGGGATGACATGCCCTTCTTCGCTACGGAACTGAACCAATTCAGAGGCGGTATCTGGAAAGACGAGTTGGTCGAACCACATATGCCTCATATCGTGGGCATCGTTCAGGCTCCCCCCGATGATCTGACTTCGGAAGCAGCATCGATTTCGAACGCTGTCTATACGTCGTCCAGTGATGCAGGTAAGAGCGGATCTGGCCTGGGTTTGAATACACTCTACAATAGAAGACATGTGCAATCAGAGTCAACCGAGGACAGCGCAGACATTTCACCCTTGGTTGATCAGTCCCCGCGTGTCAAACCGCGGTCTATGCGAGCCAGCTCCTACTCGCATGCTGGTGCAGTGGATCCCGCAGTCCATACAGATCCAGCTTACTCTCAGAGCAATGAAAGGGGAGAGCAAATCAAGGCCGCTGCCTTGATGAAAGACACAGCAGCAAGATCGCCACCACTATCGCCCTCGAACCCTCCACTACCTCCTCGACCTCAACGGCGACACTCCTCTTCTCACGACCGTGAGAAAGAAATCGACCCCACTCAAAGCTTCGATGACATATTGGCTACGATGCCTACTCAAGAAGCTTCCTCTGGAAGCAGGATAAACACCAGCCCTGAGAAGGAAACGGAACAGCCAAGCGAAGCTACAACCCTACAAAAACGCACCACGCTCAACCAATCTTTGAACACCGCAACAAACGCAGCCAAGAAATGGCTAACTGCCCGGCAGAATGCGAGTTCAGCTGAAATCACCGGCACCTCGCCCCCGAAAGGAAACGAAGGATGGGAACCACCAGAGGCTAAGCACACACGAAATAGCTCGAAGAACGGACTTCAGATACCCCAGGGGCCTATTGGCAGGGGCCAGCCTCTACCACCTCCCGGGACACCGCTCCCACACCCGGCAAAGGACAGGAAAGGAACATGGAGTGCCCAGACTGCTTCTGCTTTGGCAAGTTTGGCACGGAAAGTCCCGGTGGGTGCGAAGACTCCGACGATGCCGTCCGCGCCAGCATCACCGCACCCCGACGCTCCCACCGAAGCCAGGGATACCGATTCACATGGACTCGAAAGACCTCCTACGAGGAAGTCAGCTTCAGATGAGGCCGCGCCAAGCACACCGCCATCGGTACCCAAACGACGACAGCGAAAATCGCTTGCAGAAACACCGAGCAGTGCAGCAAACGAAGAAGAGATGTTCGTGGTCGAAGCGCCCACTCAGGAACGGAGCGCCCCACCCAGTCCATTACTGGTGGGAGACAACGAACCATTTTTTCCAAGAGCGCACAAGGAGAGGGCTCTCACAGGCCTGAGTCGGAAGAACGAGTGATGGTTATTCTACACGGGGTGCCGTAGTAGAACATGTACGAAATATGAATATATTATACAACATGGATCAATATACATTAGGTGACTGAGTGAATTACAATAGTCAAATGTGATAGTTCGCGAGCTTGGGCAAGCCGCGGCAAAACTCGATAAAGGAACTCGGTGGGGTGCCAAGAATTACAATACTGTGTACAGATTCCACCGACTCTCCGCCTTACATTACCCACCCAAATTTCACCCACACAGAGATCAAACCTCCCACATTCTCAAGGTGCGAGGTTTAGGAGTGCGAAGTTTAGGAGTAGTTGTCCTTCACTCTACTTTGCGACTCCGTATCAAGGAAGCTGCCCCTGCTTCGGCTGGACCGCGTCGATCGTTTGCGGCTCATGCGAGAGCTTCCAGAGGACTCACGGCCGATAGTACCGCCGATGCAGAAAAGGATAGAGGCCAGGAAATAGCAGACAAAGGTGGCCCAGGCGAAGCCCATCAACTTGGTGCCGATATGCGAATCGAAGCCACTGCTGCGCCATGCATTGCGTCCTCGGACTACCCAGGCACTGATTGGAGATTAGCATTTGTATGGGCGCGTCAGCACGGTGTGGGTACTTACGTCATGAGAGCAGCTCCGAGGACCTGGAAAAACATAGCAACAAAAGTCGTGAGAGCGCTAAGATAACCTCCCAGACGGCTGAAGAGCGCCAGCAAACCCGTGACCAAGGCGATGTGGGCGAAGAAGAAGGCGACAAGGTACCCGGCGAACATGACACGAGACAAATAGTAGTTTATGTGTGTGCTGTTAAAGTCAGTTGACTGAGACCTGGTTTACTCGGTAGCGGTCGTCTTACCCAATGAAGCTTTCTGGGATGTTGTTTTGCGTGCCAAAGTTGCGCGGAGGATCAAACGGCAGAGCAGGGACCGGCGATCCGCAATTCGCGTTGTGGTCGCTGCCATCAACGCCGCAGATGGCCCAGAAAGTCCATCGCGACGGGTTGCGTGCGTTGGCAATGCCCTTTGTAGAGGCCTCGAGGAAGTAGAACTGGTTCTCAGGGGAGCTGTTCACACCGCCAGAGAGGACGAGGAACCAATGGAGGAGGAGTCCACCGGCGAGGAGGAACAGGGCTACCAAGCCGAGAATAGGTCCTGAGGCAGTAAGCAGACGCAGATGTAGACAAGGGGGAAGCGCAACGCACGAGCAACCATGGTAGGCTCAATTAATGGCAGGTAGCAAGTTTACAGTGGCAATCCTACGCTGGGAGACGAGAGGTGGTTGGTATTTTAGGCAAGCCCGGATGAGAGCGGAACAAAATAGGCATGATGCAAATGTCCTGTTTAAACAAAGCTGGGGTTTGTGTGACGTATTGGGAGATCTACGAGTGGGTGGGCAGATCGTGGAACAGGAACAGAAGCTCCGGTAGTGCCGCTAGTCGCGATGATGTACGGTTACATCATAGATTCACGTGGAGAGCACGATCGAGGAGCACCTTGTGGGAATTGACTGTGGTCAGATACGCGTGGGTATTGTACGTAGAGCCAGATGCATTTGCTCGTAATGTTCATATATGTATGATGGATAGATCCGCAGCGGGATTGGAATCCTTGCAAACATCTATGGGGCAGCTGAGGCATGGGCCATTCGCAAGGGTGAGGATCCACGCAATCACGCAAGTTCAGCAACCGACGACGACACATTCTCTGCAACCAGATCTCTGTGAAACATGTCTACTGCTGTCTGGCCGCCCATCGACAACACTCAGCTGGCCCGCGAACAGGCCGCCTCGCAGGTATGCCGGACGCTGTGTAGCCGCGGCAGCATGCCCATCATTGACTTGCTGTACAGGCCCGCGAGCTCGAGTGGCTGCTTGTGCAGCTGCGCGACACGTTGCAATCGCTGAAAGCTGGTATCGAGGAATGCGCAGCTCTCCTTGCGCCGTCAGAGAGCGGCTCGACGCTGGTCCTGTCGTCCCTGCGCTCTGAGAGCCTGAAAGGTCTCGTTACGCGTGTAGGAACCCGCATCGTCAAAGGCGTAAGCTTCTCTGAATCCGCTCAATGTCTGCAACTTGCTCACGGCGTGCTCTAGAATGTGAAGCTCCGGCTGGCAAGCCTGCCACCGCCGCGCGGAGCAACATCGGTAGACCTGGCTATATCGTCTGCGCCGCAAGCTCCAACGCTCGTTGTCCCCCAGCTGACGGCGATACGCACCGCCATCAATACTTGTCTCGACGTTATCGACGTGACTACATGGACCGGCGACGCGACCGATGCCAACTTCGTCGCTGGACAGCTGCGCTTGTTGCACGATCACATTTCTGAAGCCCGCCAGGCGCTCAAGGGATACTCGGATACTCAGCCGGCGTGGTGGGAGAACCCGCTCGATGAACACATCTTTGACCCGCCACTACCTGCCAACGTCTCCTTTCATCTATACGTCTTCGACGCTGCCTTGGTGCTCGAGATTCGCACGCTCGAGGGACAGAGTGCCACCGCTGACGACGGTTACACTGGCTTCAACCTGCGGGATCGACTGTACGGTGCTCTTGGTGGAGTCCGCCCACCCGTCCACGACGAGGCCGATCAGGTCTTCAAGTTCCGCAAGCAAGACGTGCGTGTGAAAGAGAAGATTCGGGTTGAGACCCAGGACCCAGCTCTCATCTCGGCCATGGCGAAGCTAAACGCGTTGGAACACAACGTACTGCTGAGCCGCAAGGCTTTACATATCGTCATGGGCAGGGAAGAGCAATTGGAATGATGATAGGGCAAATCCACCGGAAATGTTCGATCTTTGGAATCTCCTCCGGAAGTGTTTGATTTTCACCATCTCCTCGGCGGGCCTGCTTTGATGGAAAACGGAGATGTGACTGGTCGACTTTGAGATCGCTATCTCCCCGCGTGCTATTGGGCTGCATCAGTGGGGAACCTTCTCCTCGGCATCCCGTCCGCCCACCGGAACTAGTCTAGCGCTATCGATATCGGCACAAGAAAAGAACCCTGAAGGGCATCGCGTAAGTGGGTTGCCTCCGCAATTGCGCGATCGCAAGCTTGACATGTTGAGAACTTTCGTCTGGACTTCTCTCTCTTCGACCAACTTCTCGTGAACCTTCTGTAATTGTCTGATCATGGCACCAGCTCTCCTTACTGCTGTGGACTCAGCATCCCATATACATTTAATAATCGGATCGAACCCACTCGCGGCTGCGCGATGCACACGCTCTCTCGAAGTTGGCGCCAAACCGATACTACTTGCGCCTGAAGATGCTACTCTGCACTACGGCCTGGCCAAGCGTATCGAGGATGGCGAGGTGCAATGGTTAAAACGCGGCTTCCACGACGACGACCTTACAACTTTGGGGCGCGAAGAGGTCGACCACGTAGTAGACGCTGTATTTGTGACCGCGGGCGGCAAGGGAAACCTGAGTAAGCCTCAGAGCACTTCTCCTTTCGATTGACACTGAACGGTGATCAGGCACATTAGTCTCGAATTTATGTCGACGTCTACGAATACCAGTCAACGTCGCCGATGCTCCGAACCTGTGTTCATTCACGCTCCTATCTACGTACTCCGACGGCCCCTTACAAATTGGCGTGACAACGTCTGGTAAAGGGTGCAAGCTATCGGCTCGAATCCGTCGAGAAATAGCGTCCTCCCTTCCAGCACATCTTGGCGACGCGGTGGAGCGACTGGGCACAATGCGGCGGCGCATCTGGGAAGAAGATCATGCAGCCGAGCTATCCCAGGATCTAGAGGTTGAGGAGGAAGACGTTGGACAATCCGCCACTTTCAACAAGCTAGTGACCACCGAAAGTGCCGAAATCGCTCGCGGTCGCCGGATGCGCTGGCTCTCTCAAATCTGCGAATACTGGCCGCTCCGTCGTCTTGCGACAATCTCCGACGCTGATGTTGAAGCCGTCCTGCACGACTATAAGAGCTCGCAGTTGAAGCAGAGAGCTGGCGGCGATGTATCTGTCGCAGCCGCTGGGCGGATCGCGTTAGTGGGCTCTGGTCCTGGACATCCAGATCTACTCACGCAGGCAGCGCACAAGGCAATCCTTTCAGCGGACCTGGTGCTGGCGGACAAACTGGTTCCCAGCGCTATATTGGACTTGATTCCCCGCCGGGCAACAGTGCATATCGCGAGAAAGTTTCCTGGCAATGCTGACAAGGCACAAGAAGAGCTGCTGGATATGGGATTGGAAGGCCTCAAAGCTGGAAAAGTGGTAGTTCGCATCAAGCAAGGCGATCCATACATCTATGGCCGCGGCGGAGAAGAGTTCCTATTCTTCAGAGCTCACGGATACACCCCGACCGTCCTCCCTGGTATCACAAGCGCGCTTAGCGCACCACTTTTCGCCGACATTCCGTTGACACATCGTGGCGTGGCCGATCAAGTTTTGATATGCACAGGTACTGGCCGCAAGGGCGCTCCCCTTGTTCCTCCGCCATACATTCAGACACGAACGGTGGTTTTCCTAATGTCACTGCACCGACTCTCTGCTTTGATAGAGTCTCTGCAGCAGCACGAATACCCGATGGATACGCCCTGTGCTGTGCTGGAGCGGGCCAGCTGCCCAGATCAGAGAGTGATAAGAACAACACTAGAGCATGTATGCGCTGCTGTCGAGGAAGAAGGCAGTCGCCCGCCTGGATTGCTGGCTGTGGGACACGCGTGCAATGTTTTGAAGCAGCATAGCCAGAGGTGGATTGTGGAGGAAGGATTCAAGGGTTTGGATAGCATTGCCGATGGTTGCATTCCACTCGCAGAGAAAGTGAGCTCTTAAAAGCGCGCATATATACCCCATTTTGGAGCGGAAATCAATCAATCAATCAAATATCTGCACATGCACCAACACTCGCACACTTGTCACAAGCTCTCAAGCCCTGGCGCCCTGCAGCTCAAGTGCACAAGCCACGGAAACTACCCCGCTAGTTCGGTCACGAATCTGCACCAAGCCCCTCTTCCACTGACTCAACCTCAATACGGCAATTGTGCATGCAATTTCCCTAAGACGCAGCATCACTCGACATGGCTTCTTCGACTGTGGTTGAGGTCGACATTCGCGGCTCACTGCCGAAAGTCGCCTCTGGCAAAGTTCGCGATCTCTTCGCTGTAGACGAGCAGACGCTCCTCTTCATTGCGAGCGACAGAATCTCCGCATACGATGTCGTTATGGAAAATGTAAGCCAATTGACACTCCAAGGCTCAATGTGGCTTACCAGCCAAGCTAGAGTAAAATTGATCTCGTACTGATGTACTTTAGGGCATCCCTGGCAAAGGCGCGCTACTCACACAAATGAGGTACACGATGGATACGACGAATGCCGACAATGGTTAACAGTTCCAGTGTCTACTGGTTTCAATATCTCAAGGACCACATTCCGACGCTTCAGACACATTTCATTTCACGTTCTCTGCCCAAAGCTCTTGAGTCGCTCGAACGACCACTTTACGAGGCACTTGAGCCCCGGAGCATGCAGGTCAAGCGTCTGGAAATTGTTCCAATTGAGTCAATTGTCCGCGGCTACATCACCGGCTCTGCATGGTCTGAGTACAAGAAGTCTGGCACCGTTCACGGCATCAACCTACCAAACGGCCTTGTTGAGGGGCAGAAGCTGCCTACCCCATTGTGGACCCCGAGCACAAAGGCAGAAGCCGGCGCGAAAGACGAGAACATCAGTCCGCAGCGAGCCAGGGCTCTTATCAGCGACGAGAAGGTCGCCGCAGACGTGGAAAGGCTGAGTCTCGAAATCTACCTGGTTGCGGCTGCTCGTGCTGAAGAGGTTGGGATCATCCTTGCCGACACGAAATTCGAGTTTGGCTTGGATAGGGCCAACGGGAATGCGGTTGTGCTGGTAGACGAGGTCTTGACCCCGGACAGCAGCAGGTTCTGGCCGAGGAACACCTGGGAAGCGCACCTCGGCAAGGCGCAACCTAGTTTCGATAAACAGTTCCTGCGCGACTGGCTGACCTCAAACGGGCTCAAGGGCAAGGAAGGAGTTACTGTCCCAGCCGACATTGTCGAGCAGACGGCACAGAAGTACAAGGAGGCATGCGAAATGTTGACGGGTAAGAAGGCATAGGCGCCTTGAGGGGCGTACATACTATTGACGTTCGGGAATCTCCGTTTCAAGAGCTGGCACGCAAGGCTCGAGAGCGGAAGTTCCGAGACTAAAACCAAGCCTGGCTTTTGTCAGATATCCATGTGTCCAAATGTAGACTATCACGTGCACGCAAAGTTCCCGACGACCGGGGATGTGGGAATAGCGGCTTGGCTAGCGCCTGCCTTCCAACGTCCGCTCATACCTCAACGTCCTTGATCCGTCCTTGTAATGCTCTGGGTACGCCTGATCATCGTAGATAATGTCGGGTATTCAGTTCACTGCGTTGATTCGTCTGCCTTTTGAGCGTGGAGATTTTGTCGATCCGCAACAGGCGAGTTCTCCTCTTAGCAGGCTACGCCGCACAAGTCCGCTTACATTGACTTAGGCTACTTGGGATGCAACAAAGGATCGTGAACTCTGGAGTATCGTTTCCAAATCTGCAAAGACGAAAGATTTAGACTGTAAGTGGCTCGATTACGAAGGCAAGCTGGATGTACTAATTGGACGCAGGGGTCAAGCTGTATGCTGTTCAACTAATCGCGTTATCACATCTAATGTAGGCAGAGCCACCCAATTCAGCGTACCTCCTACCTTTCTATTACAACAAGCAGCATGGTTGTACGAGCGACATCTAGACCATGTGCGCGCTCAAATGAAGAAGGTGGGCGGGCAGACCGCGCCAGCCTTGTCTAGCATAGACAGCACTCAAGCTAGATCGAGTGCGGCGACGAACAGGCCTGGAAGTGGTCTTGCAGGAGGTAACGCGAACACTCGTTTGTAAGACTTTTCTAACCTTCTCATTAGCTTCTAGACCTACATCTGTGCTTACTTTGCGACAAAAAGACGACCAAGCAGCCAGAGAGGATGCGAGTACTTCCGGTGGGGATCTCTCTTTCCATGTCAAGTGTACCAGCCTGCTGATGTTCTGTAGTTACTCCAGGGTCTAAACCGTCATTGTCACGTACTCCCTCCACCAACACCATTACACAGTCGAAAGCCTTTGGCCAACACGCTTCGGTCCGCAATTCAAGCTTTCGACCCCGACAGAAAGAGGATACCCCAAAGACAAGCCATCTCGGGGCAGGCCAGGCTATGCCACAGGACCCCGCGCGAGTATCTGGAGATAGCTCGCCTACTGACCCTGCGTCTTCCTCCAGTAGCTCGTCTCTCTCAAACTCCGGTCGCGACAATTTCATCACCCGTAGCCAGCTGTTCAAAAGACCCCCTCGATTCCAGCGGGCACAGCCTCCCAAAGAGCTACTCACATACGATGAAGATGTGGAGGAACCCGATGATCATTCCCAAGATGCTAGCACAGAATATCCATTCGCGCGTCCGAGCGAGCCAGCAAGGCCTATAGGTGCTATAAGAGAGAGAGATCGTGATAACTCCGCACCCGCTCAACGAGAAGAGACGATATCTAGCATGCGCCGCAACAACCGCCTGACGAATACTGACAGGAACGCCGCACCACCAGCACCTGGACCTGAGACCAGCTCATCGGTGACCAGTTCCGTCAGCGAGACCACAAATCCAGATGTTCGAGGTCCCGACCCTTCAAGTGGTAATCATCGGGCAGTCATGGCGCAGCTTAGTCCGAGGAGAATAGGAACTAGATCACGGAAGGAGGGCAGTGAAGGTACTCCGAGTATGGGAAGCAGCTTCAGTGATATTGATGGTACGTACACGTCGTTCTTTGCACAAGGAGAGTCAAAGGCTGTTTCTGCTTACCGTGTCTGCTTGTCAATTGTGCTTCCGCATTTGCCATCAGATTCACCCCGTACAACTTGCTTCAACAGGAACTGACTTCGTTTGTATAGACACAAGCATCAGCCAGTCCGCCCTCGAGGAAGCGCTGCTTAGTAACATCCAGCACGGCCGCATGAGCACCCTGAGCCAGCTAAGGTCGCGTTATCTGTAGCCGTAAAAGAATTAACGTTGTTTGCTCGCTTAGCGTTTCGCTGCCTGGTTGCGTTGACTGCGTGTTTGTCTTGGCGTCCGCGCCTTCCTGTTTGGAGCTCGAGCTCAGATTAGATCTTCGCCCGCCCCAACTGACTTGGCTCCCTTCTGGAGTCAGCTCTTCTTTTCAACTTTGTTTCTTGGCCAATCTTGCCGCGAGGGTGCGCACCAATCCCTCTCAAGTTGTTTGGTTTTAAGGCCTCAGAGCTCGACAATCGTCTTCGGGTCGGAAGATTGTCTGGCAAACTTGACCGGCGTCTCTAGCCATGGATCCACCAATTCCCCTTCCGCCGGACCTACGAGCGCAGATCGAGTACCTGATGAAGCCCGTTACGCCGCCCATACTGGTCTCAGACTTCGAAGAGAACCCGCCAATCACTGTCAGGTACATCGATGGGGACAATGAGCTGGACTTCGAGACCGTGTACTGCAACATCAAGGATCTGGCCCATCATCCCGGCCGCGGCCTGCTTCGTACGGACAATGGAGATGATCCTAATCCAGGTAAGTAGTCTGATGGGTTACCCGAGGCAACGATGACATACTCACCTGGCAAGTCTTCCACATGAAAAAGTGCGACCCGGAATTTCTCGAAGCCTTCTGGAAATGCGCTAGCGATCTCTGCGATTACTTTGCCGACTTCCTCGCATTCGATACGGCCGCTATGCAGAGCGTATGGTTTCATCTACTGGATAAGCTGCAAGAAGCCACAGTCCTACCTCATTATCACTGGATAAGCGACATGCCGTTTTGTGGACACTCAGTAGAGTTCGTACGAGACAGCGTTGGATTGTACCAACTCATATTAGTTTTGATTGCTCCTGTAAGGATCGTTCCGACCTTCAACATCCTTGGCACGGACTATATGAGTGAGAACCGCTCAAATGACGGTGTATCGGGTCTTCATCCATGGCAACAATTCCTATACAAAGACTCTCCAGGTTTTTTTGTGCCCAAGTCCAAGAGAGTGTATTCGATCGCAACTCGAACACCCGTAGACCACACCGCATTCGAAGCACACATACCCCGTGGTGGGCTAGCACTTGTCGACAGTCATACCGAAAGGCTCAGAGAGCTCACGGCGCAGGTTGCTAAGGTGAGATTTCTGTATAACTTTTGAGAGACTCGATCTCATAAACATAGGAGGAGTCGAGCACACACACAGAGGCAAGTGCACTAGCCGAGTTTGATCAGAAGGTACCGCAACCTGTTATCTCGCTTTTAAATTTTTCTCACGATAAGCAGTCTCGGAAACTTGATCGCGTTTCAACATATACCGCTATTGACGGTCGCCAGGTCTCGTTACATCCTGTAAGTACCAATTACTATCGCGAGGCTACTACTAATTGAATAAGATGTATCCTGATCCTAAGTTACCTCGAACGCCTCGTCAGCACCCTGGACTAATCGACCCGGGCTTTCAAGACCCTAAACCTGGTCTAGAACGTGTGAATGAGTTGGCTGGTAAGTGAAGTTGCATCAAAGGCTCCTTTGTTTTATACTGACATTTGACAGGAGTCTACAAGGGCAAAGGTGTCTATCACCACCCTGATGATAATGGGAAGTTCCCTATGTTGAGTTTCGGGTCTCCCGAAGCTATACAAAATCGAACTTTACAGTCGAGGGTCGACCGTGCTGCATACACTGAAATGTACGCTCCTTAGCTAGCGAAGTTCGAGTTGGATTCAGTGCCTCGAATCGCGACCTTGCTATCGTGCGCTTTCACTTGCCGGGCTACTGGTTTACACTGCAAGGTGTCTACACGTCACTGGCTCGAACAAGTGTGGGTGCTCAAGCCAACTGGTGCTTCAGCGGACGGCTTTGTACAGACGAAGGAGCCAAACTTCGTTTGCAAAGGTTTTACCAAAAACCAACGAATGTTACTTTCGATATTTTCTGTAGACGAAGCGGATTGTGCGGTGGACGATCACCTGGCTTGATGTATACTTTTGCGAATATTTGCGTCGGGGGTCCATTCTAGCAGAAGGGTTCGTGCAATGCTCTGAAGGCTGTACTTTTGTCGTAGCATGTATCAATCTCACTTCTGTCACCGTAAATAACGAGTTGCTCGTACTTTCTGTCACGTGGCGTGGCGCCACCATTGAAAGTTTCTTTGTTTCCCTTTTGGGTGAGACAAAGAAGATAGCCCCGAGGGGTCCCTGTACGTCTCTGGGTGGGGAGGGTATTTTCTTTCAGCCGTGCCGCATATTGCTAAAGAACATTGGCATTTCCGCTCCTGATAAACTTCCTCCGCTTCTTGACGTGTTTCGAGCTGTATGATAACAACCTCGACGCACTGAAGTCAATGCTGACGGTCACTAACAGCGCATGCGGAGCGAGCACCGCACCTTCTACGACCTCCAAACCCTGTAAGGAGACTTTCTGGACCCTGGCTCGCCACCAGTTTTGTATTTGAGCTCCCTTCTCGTAAGACGCTCGCTTCCAATACGTATTTATTCTGGTTTAAATTCAAACAGCTCCTTTGAAACAATACCGAAGCCCAAGCGGCATATGCAAAAGCGACCCCTAAGCTTGTCACTGCTTCAAATCAAGAATTAAGCCCCGATCACAGCCAGGTGAAAGGCGTCATCCACAAAAACCCCGCGTGCAGCGTGCGCGATGCGCACTGAACCAAAGTTCCGTGAAGGTGATAACGAGCGGCCAGTAATCAGAGTTTCTCTGGCCGTTTGGCCGCACCCGACGAGGCTGTGCAGGTGAGTGAGAGAAGTTTAGGCAACGGTGAGTGCACAGGCCCGAGGTGAATGCCACTGATTCCAGTCTAGCGCAAGCTCTTAGCGCACCTGCCTCCCCTCAAAAAGCAGCGCGCTCACTTCAAACTCTCTTCTGCTTCATCTACTTTATCTACTTCACTCGCCTCACTCTCGATCTCTTTGCAAAGCTTTCTGCGAACACACCTCTACTATCCAATCTCCCTCTCGCTCACAACGATGAACCCACTCGTGCACTCTCCCGTTTCCGGCAGCATGCAATTCTCTCACCTCACGCCCGTTCAAGAGGCCGCTATCACAAGCTTCGGCAACAACCTCGAGTATTGCAAAGACCTGCTACCATCTGGCGAGCCCATTGAGCTCCCTGGCAACGTCGAAACGCGCTTTGGCAGCGAGATGGCTGCGACCTACTTCGCTTACCAGCTCGGCTTTGAGCTTGGTCGCAACGTTGCTGTCTATACCGGCAGTGACGGTCTCCACACGGTTGTCCGATTCGCGCCTGAGCAAGACATGCGTGCTCCCGCTTTTCCACTGAGCTTGGAACCTTCATCGTTCACTTCTACCTCCACCGAGCAACCTGCAACGACCAGCCACACCGCTTCCAGTATCCGAAAAGGCCCTCCTCGCCCAATGAACTGCTGGATGCTATATCGCGACACGAGGCACAAGCAGCTGAAGGATCAATTCCCACACCTGACAGTCCAACAGATATGTAAGTAATTTTCTAGCTCCTGCTCTTCAACCAGTCCACTACTCTCGTCGCAGGAATGCTAACTCTTGACAGCGACTCTCTGTTCCGAGGGTTGGAAGAACCTTTCCCCAGCCGAGAAAGACGAGTGGCGAGTGCGGGCCAAAGACGCGAAAGAAGAGCACCAGCGCATGTATCCGGACTACAAGTACACCCCTCGCAAGCCCGGTGAGAAGAAGAAGCGCCAATCCCGAAAGGCTGCACAAGCTGCTATGGCTGCGACTGCCCCAGCAAACATTACCGGGCAAGGCGAGATTCACTTGCCCTCTTCGTCAGTTGTCTCAGCAATGCCGCTCCCACCGAACGAGGATTTTAGGACTGCCTCTGACGACATGTCGTCCAACATCAACGACAGCCTGTTTGGTGTTGCAGGTCAACCGATCGAGGCCGACAATGCATCGTCGCAGCAAGGACTGTCATTCCACAATGACGAGATGGTTAGGCAGGATCTGCTCGACTTCGAATTTGGTTCCAGTTTTGACTTTGATTATCTGGTCTTCGGCGACGACGACTGCGCATTCCGATATGGAGCAGACGCGAGCGCTACCTTGCCGGCCTTCACGACAGACATGTTCTAGAGACTACACCTTAGTCTCCGAGCGTTCTGTGGTCAGTGATCTTTCTGATCATACCACAGTGTCTGTTTGGTGTCACACTGTCCGACTTCAACTATCGTTTTGCATCTTGCACGATGCACCTTTCGTTCATTACATCGGCTCTCACGGTTTTTCCTCACATGGCGACACGTCCCTTCTGGATTACTGTACGACGTACATGGTTCTCATGAATCGAATTATACCTCCACCAACATCATGATACCCCCGACACCTCACGACACCCCTTCGACCTCACCAGCACTCCAAAATCCCCACCATGTACCAACGTGCACACCCTGCGCTGCCTTGTTCCTCTCTGCAATCCATGGGTTTCGGGGTGAGCCGAACAACCAACCCTGGACAGCAGAGCTTTTGGATAACTCGGCTCTCTGGTTCAACTGGACCGGCGGATACGGACAAGCCTGGCTTTCAACAATTTCTTTCTTTCTTTCTCGGTTTCTCGGTTTCTCGGTTTCTTGTTCTTGCTCTTGCTCTTGCTCTTGCGCTGGGTTTCCAGAATAATACTCATGGATGGCGAATCGGATGGGAATATGGAGGGCATGAATGGCCTTGCATACAAAGCATGGTTATTGTTCTTTTCTTTGCGGTGGATATCGTCGTGGTCATGGTCATGGTCTTGGTTGCATATGCGACTGGCCGACCGACTGCAAAGACGGTCAAGGCTTGCGACATGCAAGGAAAGGAAAGGAATTGGTTTGCTTGGGTTTGACATGGCGTTTAATGGTTTTATCACACACACAATCACTGCATGTATAGTTAGTCACACAAATAGTCTATAGGAAAAATACAAAAAAAAAGCCCCAAACTTTGTCTCTTCTGCAGCGTGATGACCGTGGTGTGGAGGTGCATATACTTATCGCGACCTTGGTGTTGTTACACATTGCACGAAGATGACATGTAGAAGAGGCAGACGCGTGAAGCTGTGGGAGAGAACTGACTCCAGCAGGTCTACGTGGAGAGGATGCCATTGGTATCATGCTAACTCGCTATCTAGAACCTCCAAGATCGTACCCTGGCCCGCCGTACCCAAGAAGCCAGCGATGGCTGCTATTGCGCTGTTACTTCTGCGGACTGGGCGCATTCCAATCGCTCGACCATATGAATGTACCGCACCGCCACTGCGTCCCGTTCTCTTTTTGTCCGGAAGGCCCTAACGGTCTGGGTAACAAAGTCAGTGTACTGCAACAGCATGCGGGAAGACGATGGAAGAAGGATACTCACCGTGAGCACGTCCAGAACTGCCTCCCGCAGTTGACACCCGGCTTCTTCGTTATGAAGCTCTTGCAGGGCTCATCGTGGCTTTCGCACCGCGGGGGCGGCTTCTTGGAGAAGAGCTTGACCCATGACTCTTTCGAGGCTTCAGGGTCTCGGACAGACGGCGGAGTGGCAGGCGGCGGCAATGAGGAGAGAGGTCCAGCTTCTTCTGAGCTTGTGGGCGTGTCTTGCGAATGCTTCTTGTCAAGCGCATATTCGCTCGGGGAGTCTTCAAGCTTGGGTTTCGCAGGAGAGGCTTTAGGGGCAAAGAAGCCTCGAAGTGATTGTTGCCCTTTGCCAGAGAATGATCGGGTCTGAGAAGAAGCAGCCGCGTTGGTCTTGCTCTTTTTGGCAGAGCTCGCAGGCGGGGCGTCCGAGGCGCGGCGTTTCTCAGGCGCGTTGAGCGGCAACTTCTGGTTGGCAGCGGAGCCATTGACTGTGGGCGGCGCACCGGGGACAACGGCGGGGTTCAATTGACCGGTAGAACCTACTTGTAGATCGGGAGGGGTGTGTGGCGGTAGCGGTGGAGCCTTGGAAGGCGCGCGAGCCTTGCTGAACATATCCTTGATGCTGCGCCGTTTATCGAATTCGGGCAGAAGGCGGCCAGAGAGAGGGCGCAAGTCCTGAGCAGGACTATACTCCCTCAGTCTCACACCAGACTTGAAGATTCCCGGCGCGTTCATGAGGTCGACCATGTGCACCTGTTCTCCTTCATGTTCTACGATGTCCTTGGTAGATGCGTATACAGGACAATGATCCGATCCCATCAGACCCTCTTGTATGTTCGCATCATGGAACCAGTCCTTCATTTCGATGCTGCAGAGCACGTAGTCAATACGCGAGCCAAAGTTGCCGGGTCGAGCATTGATCTTCTGTTCCCAGTGCGTGAACATGCCCTCACGCTCGGGGTGCATTTCGCGACAAAGATCCCAAAGCACTGGTTCTTCTCTGCCCTCATCACGAGCTCCCGGGACCCTGCCGTGTTCGAGGAGCTGGTTGAAGACGCGCCTGTTCGGGGTATTCATGTAGTCCTCCCTTGTGATGCCTTCGGAGCGCATGCTCTCCTCTGCCTTGGCCGTGTCTATTTCCTCCCGTGACACATTCAGGTCTCCTGTGAGGATCACCCTCTTTCCCATCTTCTTGAGATTGCGAATGCGCGTGTCGAGGGCGGTAAGGAAGCCATAGCGGAAGTCATCGCGGAGGCCGTTGCTGTTGGCCGGGCTGTAGACGCCAAAGATGACGAAGGCAGGGAACTCGAGCACGACGCAGCGACCTTCGGCGTCGAGGGCGGCGGGATCAACACCCAGTGAAGCAACCTGTACGGGCGTAGGGTAGCCACCGATGGCGGCGTCTTCGGGCTGGTCTCGGTAGGGTGTCGAAGAGCCGGGGGGACACAGGACACCGAGAAGGCCTTCTTCGGCGCGGATGGGGGCACACACTGCATTGCGCGTGTAAATGGCGACGCCAGAGTAACCTGGGAGGGAAGTCAGCTCGGCACATATAGTGGTATGGAAGACGCTGTCACCTTTTTTGTGTTTGGGCAAGCTGAAGTAGCAATCCCAGCCGGGGACCAGCACCATGTCATCGCCCAGGTCTTTTCGCTGTATCTTCAGCTCTTGCATGACGACAATGTCGGCCTCGAGAAGGTCGAACATGTAATCGAAGGTGCGCCTGTCGCGCCATGGCTGGTATCCGAACGGGTTGCGGATGCCGTTCACGTTCCAGGTGGTGATGCGGACCATGGTGCGTGAGACGGATGGGCACGGCGCGAACGCCTCATGGCACCTCTCCTTCTCGTCGCGGAGCTTCTCCAGACGCGCACAGCAGCAGCACGACCAGACGTCGGCGGCACGACGTCACGTTACGTTGGGCTAGCCTACCCGCTGACAGGGCATCGGCAAACCCATCAAACACGCCAAGCTCGCCTGACCTGAGCTGCCGCAAGCTCGCTTTCGTCAGTCCAACCCTCACGACACCCCGACCCCAATTGCGCCCCAATTGCGAACAATCTCCACTCCCCGCCACCATGATTGCCCAGCGCACCCTCTTCCGCGCCAGCCAGCGCATGGCACCCGTCGCCCGCGCGCCCCTCCGCCGCCGCATGTACAGCAGCGAGTCTCCCAAGCAGTTTGCCGGAGCCGAGGACAACGAGTTCAACCGCGAGCGTGCCCGCATCGCCGAGCACGCCGAGGAGAGCGGTAGTAAGTGCCCGCCGCCCGCCGCAGTGTGACATACATGGAATGTGCTGACAACGGGCTGCAGTCTTCTGGTACAAGCTCACCCTCTAGTATGACCCACCCACCCCCCGCTGCGCGAGCCGGCCGACCCCGATGCTAACACCTGCCAGCGTTGCCCTCCCCTGCCTGCTCGTTGCCGGCATCAACGGCAAACTGAGGTGGGATGCCCACTGGGAGCACGTAGCTCACGCACCCCCGAAGGAGGATAAGCCCGAGTATGCCTACCAGAACATCCGCACCAAGAACTTCTTCTGGGGTGACGGCGACAAGGTAAGGACATCCCTCACATGCCCGCATAGTGCTTATATCCCGGCCAGACCCTGTTCTGGAACGACAAGGTCAACTACCACAAGAAGGACGAGTAAGGGTTTCTTAACATCTAGTACCGCAAAGACGAGTAAGAGCTCTAGGACCTGTCAGAGTACGCAGCTGCAGTCGTGCATCGATATTGTACATAAAGCCCAGACACTTGTGTCGCTGGCCAATGCATTTCATTTGTCTCGATCGAGCCCCCACCTTGAAGACCATGACGTGCATAACCGCGCAATCGTACATCCATGTCCAAGAGATAAGTGCATGCTCAGATGCAATACCATCTAGTGCACCTCAATGCTGTTCCCTGCGATGCGCCCAACGCCATGTTCCCAAACGCGATTGTGGTCATGCGCCCACTCCTCAGCCAGCTCTTCATCGCCTCTCAACCTCGCGATGACTGCCTTCTTCATGAGCTGTTCACACTCACCTTCCACATCCTCGGCTTTTTTGAAACCTGCAGAATCGTCAGAATCTTGAGGAGACCAGAGCCGCTCTGCGGTATGGGATGACTTACATTCGCGAGCCCGGTCAATGTACAGTTCCGCGCGGCTCACCCGGATTGCTCGCAAGCGGAGACCTGCAGCGCTCGATCCGTCCTCTACACCCGCAAGACCCATATAAGCATCGCCCATGTGTGAGTATAGTGCTCCTGCGACATGGACATCGCCGTTCTCCAGTGACTGCGCTTCAGTTAGCACCCTAGAGTATCCATGAATACGCGGGCTGAACAAACTTGGGGGATTATGGCGCTCAGCAAGCGTGTGGCAGCGTGATAGTCTGCGTTCGAGATCAAGATATTGGCCAGCAGGCCCACCGCGTTGAACAAGCACGTCTTCAAATGCGCCTTGAACGCCACACTGGCTGCTCTTAGAGCGACACTGAAGCCTCTCTCAGGACGGCCAAGTCTTCTGCATATGTCTGCTTTGGCGATGAGCAGAGAAATGCGCTGCATAACATCACCGCCTTCTTCCTTGAGTGTGGTGGATAGCTCCTCTACGATGTCCCACGCTTGCGAGTATAATCCGCGTGCCACGAGGTAGTCTATGCGCGACTCGGAAAGCAGAAAGGTCAACTCAGGATCGGTTGACGAGTCGGGTTGGAGATAGGAGAAGAGCACCTCGCAAGCTGTCCAGTCTTTGCTGTTGCACACGGTGAGTGGTGACGATTGATAACGTCTGCTGTGGGGAAGCACTTACTGACGGATAGCTCTTCTCAGTTTGACTAGCCCGGTACACAGATAAACATACTGGTGGAACTTTAAGGAACGCTGCATGAATTGTTCCGTGGACGCAAGAAGACGAAGGGCTTCGTCGTAGCGACACCTTTGCAGCACCTCCTGATGGTTAGTTTTCGTTGGGGTTGGAATACGCCGAAAAGACTCACCAAGAACGCGCGACGACCGAGTGCTCTGATGCGTTCGTCCAATGGGCATCCACTTTGATAACAGTCGAGCAGCAGTTGGCAGTTCGCCTCTGACAGGCTCGGGTTGCCTAGGCGGGAATACAGCGCAGATTGGAAAAGCAAATGAGACCCATTATTCCCTATGTTTTCTTTAAGACTCAAGTGAGACGACTGATACAGAAGCTCAAAAGCACGGGAAGCTACATCACCCTGCCATGCGTTAGTTGTACAGCCCAAGAAGTCCAGCACAAGGTGCTTACCGAAAGCAAGCATAGCTTCGCTTCGTTCAGTAAGGTAGCGCTCAGTAAATTGTAAGTCCTGGTTTCTCTGGCTTTAGCCTTCAAGAACGCCAGTCCTTCCCTTTCAGATCCCAGCATTCCGATGTATCCAGCTCTCTTCATTTGTTTTGGGTAAGCCTTGCTCATGTGATTCAACCAATTGAGACTGAAGTTGAGACAATGTATGTCTTGATTCTCCCTGGCCGTTGCCACAGTCTCATTGATGGCAGCGATAGCTTCTCCGAAACATCCGAAGTCAGCCTGAAGAATAGCCATATGCAACAAAGCATATTGGTAGTGTATTCTCTCTCGTGCTTGCATTGCATGATCAAAGTAACGATGGAGATTGTCGAAAGCCGAAGAGTAATCGCCTGACTTCCAAGCATCGAAGAAGAGTACCAAATGTGCTTGCCTAGGAACGGTGTCGGACGATTCAAGGAGTTGTCGTAGTGGAGCTTTCATTTCCTCCGGGACACGACAACCAAGCCCTACCGTTCGTTAGTGATTGGTGAAACTCTTAGGAAGGCATACATGCGTTGAAGTTTGTCGAGCTGAAACTCGAGAATGCGTTCGAGGTCGTCATGGCTGAGTGAAGTAGAAGACGTGTCTCCTTCCAACAGGTGACCGTAGGTAATCTCGAAGAGGCTGTCTTCTTTGCTCAACCCCAAGTCTGTTGCCACAATGTCTACACTAGACGAAGCCTGTCCGCTCTGTCGTCTTGCCCGCTGGGCGGTGGGTGCGCGGTAAGCGATAAAGGCGCACCACAGATGAACTATATCGTCGAAAGGAAGTCGGGTAAACTCTAGGCGAGCTTGTCGGACCAGGGCACCAAGTGGCGATGTTGGTGACAGGTGCATGTGTTTCGTCTCCTGGGATGGTTCCTCCTCTGAGGGACCCAGCAGAGTTCCCAAGTCATTGAACAGGTCAAAAAGAGCATCGATTGAGTTCATTTTCCATAGACGTTCGAGGAAGGGATCCAGAAGTGAGCGTCCCGGTTTACTCGAGGTCTGCTTTTGAAGTATGTCTTCGAAGGCCCGAATTGACAGGGGAGCAACATGTTGCTCTACTGTATGAGGCTTGCGAGCAGCTGATGGGGTCGCTGGGAAGGTGTGTGAGAGAACAAAAGAAAGGACTGGAACAGTGGCGGAGGAGGGAAAGTCAGAGTCGCAGTACAGCTGGACGAGGACCAGAAGGCTGATCTTGGACGCGGTGAGATATCGCGGTTTCGACATGACGGCGGGGGGCACGCTATTGTGAGCACACTACTGCGTCGCTTGGTGGCCCTTTTGGTTCGAAAGACTCATGGATGCTCTGCGCATGTTTATGACAAGTAAGTGGCCGGGTTTGATATGTTCAATACTGCGAACGGTGAGCTGTGCAGCTGCACCAGTGTGTAAGCTTGAGTTCGGGTGTGGACTGTTTGGAGGGCAGTAGCCAATCCGGGAAGTTCGAAGAACTTCAAATCGCGCTATCACGTGATCGGGCGCCTGCCTCAGGTGCCCGCAGGTGCCCATCACAAATTCAGGGCAGACATGGATCGGGCAAAGCACTCTTGTTGATTCCATGGAAACCCATTGCTACATCAGTCCCTACTTTAATACACCACTTTGACACTCCGGCTAGTTTCGAGATTGAGAATTTATTAAAGCAATGCAATCCCGACCCGCAGTATTATACAATCTTGACCGCAGAAATCTAACTTATGATGAACGATCATCTGAAAGCTCTCGTCTGGGCGTCTATGCTTTGTGGAAGCCGCGCTGCGGCGCTGAAGCCGAAGGAATCCCTGTAATGGCACCTGTGACCGACGCCAGAATATCGTCGTCACTTGTAGCATTTGTCGCCCATACCTTGCTTATGCTGAGATCGTACGGCCCTGGTATACGGTCGATGAGTGCATTGCCTACTGTTCGCACTTTCTGGGTAAGCATCTCCCTCTGCGGTTCCACCACTTGGCCATGGTTTGTGCGCACAAACTCATTCCATTTGATCAGGATAGTCTCCCATTCACCAGGCGTCTTTGAGTAAAGACGGTGCTGGTGAATATCTGTCGGTACAATTGACTCGGTCTGTACATTGACGAAGTACTTGCGGCCATCTGACTTGAATTGAATGGCTAGGTACGCGTACGAGTCCACATCCCACAGCGACTTTCCAAAGATGGTAAAGCCACGGTCCAGTGTGCGCCAACCAGCGTAGCCGGTGCGTTGCACATGCGGCTGGTCTCTGGGCAGCTCGGTAGATATGGTGCCGTGGAAGCGTGCGTGCGCAGGCTCATTTGAAGTAGCGGTGTGAAAGTCGAGGTTCGCCGCAGAAAAGCCACCGATGTCCTTGTCGCTCATACGCTTGCATCGCGCAATAGAATCCTGCGAGTCGAAGAGAATCAAAGGGTACGGTTTCGTGGGTGACGACAAGCCCTCAAGCTTGAGCGCTGTTGGAGTTAGCTTTGCGGAAAGAGTTGCGGGCAAAGGGAGCGCTCACCATAGTTAGAATATCGCTTGAGCTCGTCGAGGCTGCGCTTCATAAAACCGGGCGTCAGGCATCGTGCTGTTGGTCGCATTATGGCTACGGTGGTAGGACTGTGGCGGACATGCAGCGGAGGCTCGTAAGTGGAGACGCGACAACCCATGTGCATGACGCGGAGGACGCTTCATAGATCGCTAAACCGAATCCGGTTCCTAAATTTCTCCCCAGTGCTTCCACCATCTGCGCCTCTCTCCTTTGCTTAACATTCGCAGCTTGTACCTACAGTTATATCACAGTCTTTCTGACGCCACGTTCACTATCCTCCTGGTCGCGCCTACCGCATTCACAAGCGCCACTGCCGTTTCGATGACCCTCGATCATGCGCCGCGCCCTCGAAGCATCCACGACGACGGCACCCCATTCAAACAGACACTCCTCCCACAATCGCGCGAAACAGGCGACGTCGTCCCCCCAAAGCAGCCAGATGGCACTCCGGTAGCGGCCGCGGAGTCGCCCTTCGCAAAGTCATGGGCGCACTTCATCGCTGGCGGGTAAGACATCCCCAGCTCCGCAATATGCTTCCACCTAAGCTGCATACTCACGTCCGGAACAGGCTCGGAGGCATGGCGTCTGCAACCCTGACCGCCCCGCTCGATGTGCTCAAAACCCGCCTCCAATCCACGTACTACCAGCAGCACCTTGCGGCAATGCGCACAGCGCGCGGCCTTCCTCCTATCGAGACTATGTCCTTCGCACGCAGCTCTCTTCTGCACATCCGTGAGACAGGGGAAATTCTCTGGCAGGTGCCCAAATCGGAGGGCTGGCGAGCACTATTCAAGGGTCTCGGTCCAAATTTGATTGGTGTCGTGCCCGCCCGCGCGATCAACTTCTACGCATATGGCAATGGCAAGCGAATCATTAGCAACCAATTCAACGACGGAAAGGAGTCTGCATTGGTTCATCTCTTCGCGGCTGCCTGTGCTGGCATTGTTACCGGAACGGCAACGAATCCTATCTGGCTTGTCAAGACCAGACTACAACTCGACAAAAACACGCATGCTGATGGACGGGGTCGCCAGTACAAGAATGCGCTCGATTGCACAATGCAAACGATTCGGAAAGAGGGGATACGGGGTCTTTACCGCGGCCTGACGGCAAGCTATCTGGGTGTCACGGAGAGCACTTTGCAGTGGATGATGTACGAGCAAATGAAGATAGCGTTGGCGAGACGAGAAGAGAGGGTTGCTGCTAGCGGCCGACCACCTACCACTTGGGACCAGACAGTGTCCTGGACGGGCAAAGTGTCCGCAGCTGGTGTTGCCAAGTTCATCGCTGCCCTGATAACATATCCTCATGAGGTGAGCAACATTTACGTGCATTTGATTGAAAAAATTGACGAAGACTGACGTTCTCACGATTAGGTCGTACGAACTCGATTGCGACAGGCTCCATTGGAGAACGGCCACCTGAAGTACACCGGCCTAACCCAGTGCTTCAAGTTAATATGGAAAGAGGAGGGTATGGCTGCACTCTATGGCGGACTGGTCCCTCATATGTTCCGCGTTGTGCCGAGTGCCGCGATTATGTTTGGCACGTATGAGGCCGTGTTGAAGTTTCTTGGAACTAGCAGCAACCTTTAAGTGGGATATACGTTAGCATGTACTATTGGGGCTTTTTTTTTTGGAACGGCGTTCAGAGAAGGAAAAAGACCAGCATAACGGCGTTGATACCTGTTGAACCAAAGAGAGAAGGGGGAAGCTGCTTGAACAAACCAACAATACCCTCCTCTTCGAATCCTGTATACTCAGCTTGGGCATTTTTGGAAGTCACTGTAAGTTACTGTACTACTACCATTAGATATAAGACTTGGCGGACGAGTCCAAGCACGGAAAGGGCACAAACCTAGAAGACCTGATCGGCAGCACTCGCAAGAGTGGTTATCTGATAAACATCCACACTTTAATATTTTGATTTCTCCAACCTATGAATACCGCACCAAGCCAGGACTGTATGTTACCCTAGACAGGCAAGGGGTAGGTTGATTGTACTCAAACTATTATCCTAATTCTGTAACTGCTGTTGCTACTCAGATCATGTTGCCAATTACCCATATACTCGGATAGACGAATAGCGGTAGTATCTGACGCACTACTGTACAGCACTCGACGCTGAAAGAACGGAGCGACAAGCATTATGAAAACAATGTGTGAGCCTCATGGAGTCAAGAATCTAGACATATTAGAAGCCTTGGATCCCAGAAGTCAGGCTTGCCACGTGACCAATAACGCTTGTCCGTTTTCGGGTTTTGCGGACTCCCGCATTCGCGATGGCACCTCTCCAACAATTGTTCACTTTGCGCTGCACACTACACCATGTCGACACACCTCCCACTCCGGTCGCTAAAGCCGCTGCATCGGCAGTGCCTGGCATTCCCACCCTCGAAGCGCTTCCTCTCCTCCACGCCGGCGTTGGAAAGAAATCTATCCCGCGCTGGAAGAAGCCGAGCTGTTGATCCCGTCGTGGTCGGAGCCGCATCGCGCTACCAACCAGGCAAAGCCTCGAGCTCACAGCAAGAGGAGCAATTCAGCGATGAACGCAACGTACCTGACGACATCGGCCTGGTACCAGGTAAGTTTGTCGAACAATTGTTGCCCGCGTGCCGCAGACTGACGCAGAGCAGGTACCTTCGTGCACGCCCCGTTGTTCCCGTTGACGCGTTTCTCTCTCAAAGATCGGATGTCGTATGAATGGAAGTGGCTCAGGGCACGGTTAACATCTTGGTACCAGTACGTCTCGTTCGATGTACAGACATCGTGTGACTACGAAGTTAACACACAGATAGGTTGTGGCGCTTCCGACGAAGCTTCACTGAGAACCCACCACACATGTATTGGCTCAGCCTCAAAAATCGCAAAACGTTGAGCCAGGACGCCGTACTGAAGTACAAGGCCCTTTACGAATCGTTTGCGAAGTAAGCCCACCCACGCTTTGCGGCCACCGTTCGCCCCGCGTTTGCGCTAGATACACGGCTGACTTTGACAGTGCTGACTCAAAGGCGATCTCAACAATGTGCGCTTCTGGTGTTGCGCAGGAATTCCAAACGCGCATAGAATCTCGTCCGGCGGGTGTACGAATGCAGTGGAACGTTCAAGGCGAACCGAGCTGCAAAATCGTGTCGAACGTTGCCAGTCCCCTTTCTCTGCCTGGCTTCGAGGATACCGGACTCCACCAGGTTGTTTTCCGCATCCAGAGCAAACAGACACTCAGGTTCGGTGAATCGAAGGAGTCTCGCAAGAAGAAGGACCAAGACTCTGCAGCGACATCATCCGACATTGTTGAGTACTTTGTTTTGCAAAAACAGTTCATCCGCGGCTCGGCAAAAGGCTGGAAGGTCTGGGGCTTCACAGACTTTGCCACGCCAAAGTCGATCGAGGAAACGGAGGAATATGCGAAACAAGTGAACGCATACCAAGCTACGTAAAGATACGGATCATCAGGGTCCGTTGGGCATGTTGGAGGTTAAAGTGGCAGACACAAGCTACGTGGAGCACTGTTGCATATTTATCACTTTCATGGCGTGTAAAACAAACGCTCTGTAAGATAGCATGTTTCAAGTAAATATACATTTTAAGATGCAACGTTCGGCGGTCACTCAATTGAAACTCTGCCGGGTGAACCGAATTACATAAACCATGAGTTTAAGTGTACATATACAGCTTTCAGATCCCATCAAATGCCCAAAGGTTAAGACGGGGGAGCGGCAGGTGGCGCCTCTGTGCCAGAACCTGTCCCGACACGCGGGGTAACCGGGGGGAGAAACAATGGCATGTAACCCTGTTTGCCATGAGTCTCTGGACATCACCAGGAAAGGGCGTAGGATACAACTTACAACGAGCAGCGACATGACTGGTCTATGTTAGCTATGATCACTCGCCCATGCTCGAGAGACAACTTACAGCTCATGCCTACAGAGAAGTAGGCTGGGGTAGCAGCTGTCCTTCTTTGCTCAGCGGTCTCTGCTAGCCACGACTGGAGCGCAAACACGACGGCGACCCATCCAATCATCCTGAAGTGCACGCAGTGTTAGAGCTGATTTCCGCTTATGACCATATCTGCTCTTACTTGTTGCGGGTGAATATCTGAAGCAGGTCGTTAGCAGAGGCAGAGGCATATTGGACAGGTAGCGGGAAACATACCGCAGCCATCGGCAACGTCGTCGCCATAGTACTGGCCATATCGCCATCTGACTTGTCCTTCGCCGGTTCGGCATAAGGTACGACTGTAATCCAGAGTTAGCGCACGTGACGTCTACCGACCTCGGCTGATAGTAATATAGATTAGGGGTTCGAGGTGCGTAGCACCAAGCTGAAGGACGTAGGGCAATTGCAAGAAGCGTACTCAGATCGATCCGTCGCATGTCCTTCTTGTTGGACGCCATTGTGATGCAGCAAGCACGGGATAAGGCGAGGCGAGGGTTGGTGGAGGTGGTGATGAAGGGGTGGTCCCACATGTGCACCATATCGCTGACTGACGCAACCCTGTCTCGGCCCAAGTTGGCCGACCTCATTGCCGGTCCGACTCCGCGACAACCGCCCCATTGCCCTTGAAGCTCCTCCACTATTCGTGATCGTCTGCGGATTGTTTTTCCCTCCTACATCGGCCGTTTTCGAGTTCCACACACGCACACGCACACACGCCGAGTCCGTTCGGCTGGCTACTCCATCCACCCGCCGTCCGCTGGCCCTTGATCACACCATGAATCCGCTCTCCGTGCGATGACTTCCCGTCCCGCCCAAGGCGCGCAAGACCCTGTGCAACACCGCGGGAATGCGCCTGCGACGTCGTCGGCGCGGCGGGCGGCAGGACAGCCTGGCCAAGAGACGACAGTAGACCACGACCGTGCTGCTGGGGAACCGCCGCCCAAAGCCAGACCCAAGGGCAAGCCAGGGCCGCTCGATGGCATACAGACGACGGCTCCCGAGCCCATGCGCGCCCCTCCCAAGGGCAAACCCCAGCTCTTCTTCAGCGTAGCCGCCCACAGCGGTTTCGAGTCCTCGGAGCCCAGTCCGACGACTGCGGCTCTACCGGTGCCTCCGCGGCCCAGCTTGTCCATGCCCGCCGAGGCTCTGCACCAGCGTCGTATTTTCCCTGGAGGCAGTGGCGTCAAGGCCGATCCAACGATGACAAAGGTGGTGAACCAGGACACGCCAGCCTCGGCCGCTGTCCTCCCAGGCGGAAGTGAGTCTCAGACACTGGCTGCGCGGACTACCTACTGACGCCATGATAGAAGCTGCCGACCTCTTTCCGTGGACGGGCAACCATCCCGAAGATGTGCTCTCCGAGGCGCTGGTCAAGGGTGGGATCAGCAACAAGTCCCAGATTATGAACGAGACGAACACCGCGCGACCCTCCTTGTGGGCCAACCTGAAGAACAAGTCTGGCACATCGACACTGTCAACTTTGTTCGTTGCTGTCCTTGAAAAGCGCCAGTCGTGCAATCGTCTCCTCGCGCCCAATACTTTCAAACCACCTCCTCGATTAACACTCCGCGACTCTACTCGAGAGAGTTGGCTGCACGATTTGGCCAATCCAGCAGTTGGGCTACGCCGTTTGAGCCGCACCATACCGCACGGCGTCACTGGCAAGGTTCTCCTTGACCAATGCCTCAACAAGAACATACCCATCCCTCGGGCCTTGTGGCTAGCGAAGTGCGTGGGAATCAATGAAATGCGAGCTCACAAAAGGAAGGGGCAAGCAGGCACGATTACTTGGGTCCGCGGCTGGACAAGCTCAGTCGAGCAGTTTCTGGACGGCGTAATAGCAACCATTGGACAGCAAGACTGGAAGATCCGTATCACGTATGCTTTGCAGCTTGCAGCACACCTATTCAAGGAGCACCTCATGGAAGAAGACCATTTCATGGACTGGATACTTAAGAGTCTTGATTCTTGCACTTCAGAGCGTTTGTTCCTTTGGCTTCTGATCACCTGCATCCCCGACTTTTGGACCAGTATCATATCTTTCCGCCGTCGCGGCAAACGTTTGGCAGAATCGCTCTTGAATCATGCTGGGAAGATTTACAGTTCGAGCGGGGAGTCCCGAGAAACATCCGTCCTTGGGCTGCTTGAGAGCATAATTGCCAGGGTTGCTGTCACCAAGTCTGCGTGCCTTTTACTCCCTGATGATTGGGAGAGATGCAGGGAGGTATTGCACGTCTTCGCGCAACGTCGAGCACACACGAAGATCTCTCAAGTTGTCCCCGGCCTGGACCAACGGAACAGGGATATAATGCCTTCTCGAAGCCTTGGATCTTCACCATCACAGCGATCCTTTTGTACGTTGTATCAGTTGTTGGACAGCGTAGACTACGAGAACAACATCTCTGTAGACGAACTGGCGTACCAGTGCATTGATTTCTTTCCTGATCAGGACCGTCTTATCTCGGCCGTCTTGCAATGGGCATCGTCGCTTTATCGGCAAGGCTTGCACCGTGTCTATCTCGTCACTCGCTTACTCCGCAAATGGAACCAAGTTGGTATCGATGTTTCCGAAGGCATTCTGAGGTATCTTCCACATGTGGCTTTGGATCGTAGTAAAGACCCGGAGCTTGTCTTCAGAGTTATAAGTGAATTGGTCCGCTCGAGGACATTCTCCTTAGGGAGGTTTCTCCAGTGGCTCATAGCGACCGGATCGATGGATTCAGGCCGGGATCCCGACGCGGTAGGTCTGCAGTGATTATACACCCCATGCTCAGGCTAACGAGGTGTAGGCAACTGCTTGGCAGCTTCGTCTACTGACTGAAGTTCCACTGAGTGGTCTTTCTGAGCAAGTGTTGAATCTGAGAAGCACAATGCTTCGTGGCTCGATTTATTTGGTCGACACGGAGGACGATCTCATCCTAAACACGCAAGATTCCATTCTGCAACAGCTGACGGATTTCACACTCGCAGATCCTAAAGCCTTGCGTAGAATTTCTCTTGATATTGGGCGTCTCAGTCGAACGATGTGTCTCGAAATAGCTATCTGGTTACGAGGGCAAGTCGCCGTAATGGTTGAGACCAGCGATCGGTGCGTATTGCCAAGCTTGTCATGTTTGGCGATGCTGACGATGGGTAGTGCACCTATGAAAGAAAGCAGCATCTTCATGGCGGGCTCAGTTTGCACGATATCGTCTTCCTGTTTCGAAATCGTACGACATTACCTTGAGCAGTTCAAGGACCTATCCATCTTGGCAGATGTTGTCGGAATATCTGCTACTTCATTTGACTCGCACATCCTGAGCGCTTCCGCCGATACCCTTTGTCGCCATTTCAAGGCCTTCAAAGCCATTGGCGCCTTCAATCCGCTTTCCGAGAAAGTCGCCATGAGGTATACTCAGATCCGAGCGATGCGCCTTCCCGAACGGAACCTGCTGCTTAGTATCAGTGCCTTGTCACACTTGACAAATGTCGACTCGCAACTCACGCAGCTGCTGGAGTATGATCTAAGTCGTTGCGACCAGCGGAACTCTCCCGCCGTGTGCTCACCTGTTTCGGACACCATGATCGAGAACATCACAGGGTCAGACCCTGAAGATGAGATAGAGCGCATCTTGTCCAGCGGTAACAGTATGGATCAACATACGATGAACCGAGTGTTCAAGAAGGTTGTGTCCTATCTTGACCAACGCTCCAGTCAAGGTAGCTACCCTCCAGAGGCTCTGTCGTCATGGTTTTGCCGCTTGCAATGCCTTGAAGAGAACACTTTTCATGCAATAGTTGTCTCATGGCTGCAGTCGGTCTTGGTTGACCACGAACCGCGAATACTTGCTGTCGTTCTGCCTCCGCTTGTAGTCTCTGGATGTCTCTCTTTGTCTCGTTTCGCACAGACGACAAAGGATTGTATGCGACGTTTACAACCGAACCACCCTGCTGAATCATTCCGCGCTGCGATCAATGGTTTGGATAGCATCCTTCCAGGACACGAGTTGAGCGATCTACTACCACATTCAAACTCATACCAGTTCCGTACGAAACAAGTTGCCTTCTGTCAAAAACAAGACAGCGGTCTGTTGGACTTGATCAAAGGGGCATTTGAGTTGATAAGTGCCCATCCGGAATCATGCCCCGGAGACTCGCTGCCTCGTGTGCTCTCCGATGGTCGACTTCTTGGCGTACTCCGGCATTTAGCTGCCGTGGACTTCCAGAGCGTCTCATTTTTACTAGATGTATCCGCACGTATCACGGATGGGGTCTCTCAAGCTGGTATCAAGTCTTTGCTTGACCGTGTCATGGATCCTTTCAACGCTCTAGGTAAGTAGCTGTGATTATCTCACATTGGTGTATTTCTAAAGGCTTACTGATATACTTAGATCTGTCAAAATTGAGTCATGAAGAGCAGGCCACCGCGATCTTCAGATACGCAGACCAACTCTCTTTGTCTTTCTGTCAGCTGAAACTTCAAGATTTGTTTATATCTGTCTCGACCACAGGACAGCCAATTGAAAGCTTACCTGTGGCATTCATCAAGTTTTTGAAGTCGACTCTCGAGTTTGATCACTCATATATGTTGGATCTTGTGTCTGGGCTGGACACCAATCTCAAAGACTTGGTAGGCAACGACTCCGCGATCAAATGAGCAGCTACTAATATCGATAGATACGTGGGCATGCGGAAGAGGAGATTTTGACGTTCTCGGCTTTCTTGTGCGATGTCACTCTAGACGACAAGGAGGGGAACTGCCTAGATGAGCTACCTTTTGTCCATCGGCTCCTGGACGTCATCTGCGCTACCGCAACGAGCAACGCAAGAGAAGCGCAATCTTCTCTTCTCGCGCCTCTCGTTGAAAGGCTCAAAGGAATCGCCGAGCTCCTGCACCAGATGGACTACCGACTGATGAAACGTGACCAACAAACAACGATCGAGAATAACCTGTTGCCCTCCGATCTGTGCTCGTGGTGAGTTGATGTCTATTCCCCCTTTTTTTGCGCGTTTACTAATGTGCCACAGGCTCAATGCTTTACTTCGTCTCATCGTTTGTCAAAGCCCGGTATTGATTCTGAAAGCGAACCATCAGCATCAAGCTGCGCTTATGTGGAACCTTCGGAACCTTCTGACCCACCCGCACCTCCAAGGATTTCCGTCGACTACTCAATACATCTTCGATGTTTCGGTCTTGCTCTCGGATTCTATCTCCGAAGAAGTTCGAAAGAACCTCGTTAGCTCGACAAACACGAAGGCTTCCTACGATAGCCGATGTGCGTTTATCTTCGGATGGGATCCTCAAGAGGATGGTTGGCTCGGCCTCACAAGGTCGTTGCAACGGGCATCCTCCCCCCAGAGACAGACGCAGGCATCCAATCCTGCTCAACCACAAATGCAAGGTCAGCAGCAATATGGAGTTGGGGTTGCGCAATCGCGGAGGCCGTCGAATACTCAGCAGCAACCGCAAAATCAAATGCAGGGGCGATATCCGCAGCACCAGCAACCCCACAATATGCTCTCACAGCAGCTTCAGCGGATGGGATCCAGCGGGCAAAACAGTTCAGCTTCCCAGCTGCAGCAGATGCAGCAGATGCAAGCTATGGCGCAACAGCGCCAAAGTACCATCAGTCCTCAGTTACAGAGGACTCCTTCGATGCAAAGCCAACCGGCGAAGACAACGAAGGCCAGCGGTGTGAAGCAGGAAAGAGTGGATACGAAACCTGTGCCATACAAGTTAAGCAGATGGGAGGTGCTTCCGGAAAGTGGAAGCAACGTAGGCGGGGGCGGGAACGAGACGGCAATCAGTCTCAGTCTGTTCGGAGCTAGGAAAGCCTGAGTGCAGGCATTGTGTGGATTAGGGAGGGTATCTTTTCAACATTGACGGTACGGCATGTATTCAAAAGCGGTGGTCAGCATAGCGACGGAGTTACGGGCAGGATTGGACGAGCCCCGCGGATGTGCGGGCATCTTGGACTGATTTAGCATCACTACATGCCTCGGGTGTATTGGGGGGTATGAAGCATGTTATATATACATTACGGTACACATGAAAGGGTTGACTGGTAGAAGGGTAGAGTGGATTAACCACACAGTATTCCAGTCAGAGCTCCCAGCGTGAGAGTGACATAGCGTAGAGAATACAGCTTCTTATGTTTTGCATAATCGTCACACAGCCCTCGAATGCGCCTGTGCAGGCATCGTACAGCTTCCGAGGATCAAACGCCATTTGCCAACACCGATCCGCCAACATCGCCGACAACCCAATCTCTGACCTGGCCCTTCCAATCCGCTACCCTCCCATCCCGAATCGTTACAACCACCACCCTCACCTCCTCCCCCTCGACATAACACCTCGTTCCGCCATCCCCCTCCACCGTCTCCTCATCCTGCCGCTGCCGCTCCAGGCCCCCGCCACCCCAAAGCCCGCCCACCGGCGAGCTGGAGTAGGAATCCTCGCTCGGGCCAAAAGTATTGTTCGCAAGATGTTGCGCCTTGTACCAAGCCTCCTCGTCGCTGCCGCTGGGTATTATGGCGGCGAGGCCGTTGATTGTGGTGCTGATTCTGCTGAGGGAGGCGGTGTTCATGCCGAGGAGGAGCTCGGCGAGGGAGCCGGAGCGCGGGTTGCGGCGGGCGGGCGAGGGCGAGCGGTTGCGCGCGTCGAGGGTTGGGGGGCGGTGGGATACCCAGTCGTGGACTATGGAGGGAGGACGTCAGTGTGATTCTGGTGAATGGCGGGGGATAGGCATGGCTCGTTGGTCTTTTCAGAGATGTCGAACTCTTTTGGGGGAAGTTTGAGATCAAGAGGCGCAATGAACACCTTGTGCACTGGTGTGACTTACCGAGTAACGAGACGAGCGGATTGGACTCTAGATTGTGGGTTTTTTGGGATGAGGGCGGCGTGGTCATGATTATGGTGGGATGTGGAGAGTAGGGCGTCGAGGGCAGGTAGGTGTAGTTCATGAGGGAGATATGCGGGACATTGTCGGCGGAGGTTGCGAGATGGAGCTGCAAGAGGTCAACAGTGGTCTCGATACTGAAAGCCAAGGGACATACGAAGCGAGCATTTTGCAGACAGACGGTGACCTCATCTGGTAGGCCGTTAGAGGATGTCATTGTGGGTGGTGTTTCGTGTCAAGGGCGATGTCAAAGTGTCAAGCGCAGGCGTTCGCACGGGCTGGCGGGATGGCGGGGTGAGTGGAGTGGAGTCGAGGTACGAGTACGTCAAGCCAGCAAGCGCAGACGCGCTGCGCCACGAACGACTGCAGCGTCTACCACCGCACGAGCTTCGCACCTTGCCTAGCAAACACCACGAACCGCCATGGCCGCCCCACCCTCGCTACCGCCTATGGAGAGCACTGACAGCTTCAATCCAGACTTCAATACAGCGTCTATTCTGCACGATGCCAACGGCAATGCGGAAGATGGACCTGCATCGCCAGTCGAACCCGCGCCTGTCGCCCACGCGCAGGAGCCCAAGCAGGACGCCCCAGATGCGCAGATACAGCAGAAAGTCCATGACGTATTGCACTCGGATATTGGCGTCAACACGCTGCTGAACCGCCTCAAGGCGAGCATCGCAAGCGCTCGGGTACGTGGTGCTGCCCAACCTGTGTATCCGCATACTGACATGGCAGGACTTCGCAAGCTTTCTGAAGCGCCGCGGGGCCATGGAGGAGGAGCACGCGAACAGCCTGAAGAAGCTCAGCCGCTCGACCCTCGACGGCATTCGCAAGCCCGACGGCCGCCACGAGAGCTACCAGACACAGTTCGAGCTCGTCATGCACGCCAACGAGCGCATCGGCGACAACGGCACGCAGTTTGGCCTCGCGCTCCACGCCATGCACGAGAACCTGCTGCAGCTGGCTAACAAGATGGACGCCAGCCGGAAGACGTGGAAGCAGCAGGGTCTGGCCGCCGAGGCAAAGGTCCAGGATGCCGAGAAGTTGGTGGAAAAGGCCAAGGCCAAGTACGACCAACTTTCAGAAGATCTCGACCGCGTCAAGACTGGTGACACTGGCGCTGGCAGGAAGTTCGGTCTCAAGGGACCCAAGTCGGCCGCCCAGCACGAGGAGGACCTGCACCGCAAGGTTCAGGCTGCCGACCAAGACTATCTGAGCAAAGTTCAGACTGCACAGTCGTACCGCAAAGAATTGGTATCTACCACACGGCCCCAGGCGGTCACTGCCATGGTCGATCTGATCAAGGAGATCGACGCGGCTTTGACCATGGAAATGCAGAAGTACGCTTCTTTCAACGAGAAGCTCGTTGTGAACAACGGTCAGGTTGTCAGTCCTCAGTCTCTCAAGGGCAGCACGTCTCAACCGCCCCCAAGCATCAACCAGCTCATCTACCAAATCCACAACGAGAGAGACTTCGACGACTACGTCTTGAAGCACGCCTCCAAGGTACCATCCGTGCGGACAGACTTGCAGTACATCAAGCATCCTACGCAGGCTCCTAAGACAGCTCAGCCCACCCCACCTCCTGCCGCCGGTGGAGACCGCCGGACATCGTTACAAAATCAGCCTCCACCTGCGTATGGTCTGCAGCCGAATGAATCAGTCTCATCGCCGACGCAGCATGAGCCCTCTTATCCCACCGGGCCTGCTCAGCAACCAAGCTACCAAACTTACAATACAGGCTACCAGCAACAACCCCCGCAACTACAGCAGACACATCCGCAATCAAACGCTACGCCCTACTCTCCCGTTGGGCAGAATCCTTATGCACAACCCGACTATCCCAGAGGCCCTTCTGGCCAAGTGGCGGCGCAACAGTCGAGCGGAGTATTGCACAGTCCTGTCAGTCCTCCAACGAATCCAGTATTCGGAGTCACTCTCGATCAATTGTTTGCTAGAGATGGCTCGCCAGTACCTTTGGTTGTATATCAGTGCATCCAGGCTGTTGATTTGTATGGTCTGGAAGTTGAAGGCATCTACCGCATTCCGGGCACTTCATCGCATATCCAGCACATGAAGGCCCTATTTGACAGTGGTATGCGCCCCAATCAAGGTTTGGATCCAGCGGCTAACACAAAACAGATGCAACCCAGGTCGACTTCCGCAATCCCGAGGCTTTTCAACACGACGTCAATAGTGTTGCCGGTCTGTTGAAACAGTTCTTTCGCGAGCTTCCCGACCCTCTCTTGACACGGGACTTCTACAACAAGTTCATTGATGCAGCACGCCTCGATGACGACACGATGCGGCGGGACTCGATGCATGCGCTGATCAACGCACTTCCGGACCCTAACTACGCCACGCTTCGAGCGATAATGCTGCATCTACGCCGTGTAGAGCAATCGTCCGAGGTCAACCGCATGAGCACTGCCAACCTCGGTATCTGTTGGGCGTAAGTATCTACCCGTCCTTGTTACAGACACTGTCTAACGCTTTCAGACCGTCGATCATGGGCCCGCATCAAGGCAACAACATGGCGGATGCCGGGCTTCAAGCTCGGGTCATCATCACCATACTGGAGAACGTTCTGCAGATATTTGATGAAGATTAAGTCCACCTTGATCTTCATCGCTGTTCTTCTCCGGGGTTGTGCTTATAAGCTTTGTGTAGGGAGACGTGGGAGCATGAAAGCCCTCCACTTGGACTAAGCGAGCGCTCACAGGCACACGTCTCGTCGGGAGTGGGTACGAGCGCAGGGGTTCCTCAACATGCGAGCCAATACACTCAAGCAATCCGGGCGTGGGAGAACAGGTTGAGCTCATGGCCGCGACCGCGATCCCTGGCGCGGACACATGCTGCAAAGTCCCATCCGTTTACACGTCGACCCTGGACAAGATGAGGTGTCGGACGAGTTCAGGCGGCGTGGTCGAGGGTGTCGGGTGGTTGAAGCAGTCGGACGTATTGTTGGATTGCGAAGGACTATTGTATGTTGGACTCGCAGCTCCTAGGAGCTTTAATGTGGTAGATTATGCCCTTTTGCAGAATACTACTGGCCCAAGCACGAGCGTGTAACGACGCTGCACACATTGTGCGTGACGTCTTAGTCTACCTGAAGGTTGTCAGAACAGCAAAGGGAATAGCTCTCGGACCGATCGGACCGGCGCACGAGCCACATTCGGAATTTCTTCAAGGGGGCAAAGTGTCAAGTAGGCCAAGCCGGACTCGCACCTTGGCAACGCTCAAGCCGTCGCTCCCTTCTCTGGTCTCTGTACAAAACATGCAATCTCCAACCATGGGTCCAGCTCGGACGAAGCGGATCCAGGTTGCATGTTACGACGTCGTTGGATTCGGCGATAGCGAGGGGGGATGATTGGGAAACACTGCGGACGCTGCTTATCATGTAATGTCTCGCCCTCTCCGCGTGTGAAGGGCATGCTCGGGGCGCGCTCTGGCTTCGCTCGTTATTACCGACCCGAACAGCGGCCTATCGCACTCGCAATAGAATCACGCAACGAACACGTCCCCCCATGCCGTTATCGCAGCTGCGGCGAGGCGAAGCTTGTGCCTGCTTGGTCAAAGCTTGATAGCTGCGTGTGGGGAAGGGCACGGCGCGCCAATCACGCTCCCCACTTCGCCATGGGGGGTCTGGTCATGGCTTCACTGCGCGAGGCCTGCTGCATGCCCTTGATAAGAGTAGGCCCGAACCACATGCGATCGTCGCCATCTCGTGCGCCTCTCCCGCCGCCTTGACGTACGGGCCGCGCAGAACGCAGAGGGACGCCTACCCAGCCTGCGACACGCCGTTATAAGTATCGAGGCCCTGGAACTCTGCTCGACGCATTTGCTGGGCCTGTCCTGCACCTCAGCCCACCTCACCTCTTGATCACGACATACGAGTCGTGTGCTAACCGAGATGGCCGACGTCGACCTTGAAGGCGGGAGAGAGAAGGGGTACAGCTCGCCCTCGGTTGCTTCGGGGGCCCACCATGGCTACGGCGAGACCGAGGTCAAGTCGGGGACCAAGTGGGAGAACTTCAGGGACAGCTTCAAGAGGAATCCGAATGCCCGCGTCGTGACCGAGGCTCTCGACGACGAGGGACGCCCGCTGCCGGAGCAGCCGCCCGCTGAGCCCGCGCTGAGTATGAAACTCAAGGATAGACACTTGCAGATGATTGCCATTGGCGGTTCTATCGGTATGTATCCGACCACCAAATCCTTGTAGAGAAAACTGACCAGATGTCCTAGGTACTGGTCTCTTCGTCGGCTCGGGTTCTGCTTTGTCGGCCGGTGGTCCCGCGTCTCTGATCCTGGCATACGGGCTCATCGGCATGATGCTTTTCTGCACAATCCAAGCGCTAGGTGAACTTGCAGTTGCCTTCCCAGTCGCAGGATCTTTCGCAGTCTATGCTTCCCGTTTCTTGGATCCAGCCTGGGGTTTTGCGATGGCTTGGAAGTACGTCTGCTGACCCAGCGCCTGCATTCTTGAGTCTTTGACTGATGTTGAATAGCTACGCCCTCTCCTGGCTCGTGACGCTCCCCCTCGAGATCGTCGCCGCCTCCATCACGCTCCAGTTCTGGAGCGGTGCGAGAGAGACGAACGCAGCCGCATGGGTCACCATCTTCCTCTTCGTCATTATCTCCATCAACTTGTTCGGCGTCAAGGGGTACGGAGAAGCAGAGTTTGTGTTTTCCATTATAAAGGTTACAGCCATCATAGGCTTTATCATCCTTGGTATCATCATTGACACGGGTGGTGTTCCCGGTGGTAATGGTTATATGGGAGCCAAGTACTGGTAAGATGGCGTTGAAAGCTTGCTTCGAAGGTGCGGTTGCTCACTATCCCAGGTACAATCCCGGAGCTTTCAACAACGGCTTCAAGGGCCTTTGTTCCGTCTTTGTGACTGCTGCCTTCTCTTTCCAGGGAACCGAACTGGTCGGACTGTGCGCTGCTGAGACGGAGAACCCACGCAAGACTCTGCCCAAGGCTGTGAAGCAGGTGTTTTGGAGAATCACGCTGGTATGAACGCTCCCACTAAAACCCCCCCTCACTGTCAGACAGAAGCTTACCGCATTAGTTCTACATGGTTTCACTGACAATCGTCGGATGCTTGGTACCCTACAACGACGAGAAGCTGCTCGGGGCCTCGACCGACGCCAACGCCTCGCCCTTCGTCATAGCCGTACGCAACGCCGGCATTAACGTCGTCCCCTCCATCATGAACGTCGTCATCCTCATCGCCGTTCTCTCGGTGGGCAACTCCTCCATCTACGGGGCCTCGCGCACCATCGCCGCCCTCGCCGACCGCGGCCAAGCCCCCAAGATCTTCGGCTACATCGACCGCTCCGGCCGCCCCCTCGTCGCCATCCTCTTCTCCTCCGCCTTCGGCTTCATCTCGTACATCGTGGCCGCCGGCTCCGACACCAGCGACAAGGCCTTTGCGTGGATGATGGCCATCTCAGGCCTCTCCGCCATCTTCAACTGGGGCTCCATCTGCCTCTGCCACATCCGCTTCCGCCAGGCGTGGGCGCACCGCGGCCACACGCTCGACGAGCTGGCCTTCAAGTCGCAGGCCACCGTCTACGGCTCCTGGGCGGGTCTCATCTTCAACGGGCTCGTCCTCGTCGCACAGTTCTGGACTGGCTTTGCCCCCGTCGGATACGCTGAGATGACTACCTCCGAACTCGTAGAGAACTGGTTCAAGGCCTACCTCGCCGCGCCGATCGTCATCGCGTGCTACCTCATCTTCAAATTCGTGAAGAAGACGCACTTCAAGCGCATCGACGAGATCGATGTTACGTCTGGGCGGAGGGAGATGAATCTGCCGGCTTTGCTGGCCGAGGAGAGGGCGGAGCAGGCGCAGTGGCCGAGGTGGAAGAAAGTGTGGAATATACTTTGCTGATGGACGGGCCGGGCTGAGCGTGTGCGGGGATACTTTCTGCATGCCAGCCTCGAAGCGGGGTCCTTGCTCTTCGAATACGAATTCATCTTGTTACTTGTTAGGGCTTAGAGCGGAAAGCTACAGTATAGATCTCCCGAATGGTAGTCGTACGTTCTGAGAAGCTGAGGTGGAGCGAACTAGGTCGACGACAGAGCATGCGAGGATCGCGTTGTGGGCTGGGTTGCGACTCGTACTGTATACCCGGCAGGCATCTTGGCCCTTGTTAAACGTCTTACATCAAAACATAGCACTTGGAAGCAGGGCTGCACGTGTATATGCATACTTTTCTCACTATCATAGCTCCCTTCAGCACCTCTACCGTACAGATTATTTCCACCATGTTCATAGACTTCCACCTCTCGCCCACCAAATCCGGCGTCCGCGACCGCGATGTTCTTATCCCCTCGCGACCCTCTCTCCTCCTCCACTTCCCAACAAAATCGTTGCACCGGCACGTTACGAAGAAGCCGTAACCCGCAGCCCGATCAAAACCCAAATCGCGTCCCCGCTTGGCGGCACAGGCGGCTCTCTCGTAGAAGCAGCGCTGCGTGTGGAAGAGTGTTACGCAGCGGATCCGAGCGGAGAGGAAGAGGAGTGGGTGGTTGGCAGGAAGAAGGTATAGGGGGCTAATTGTGTTGCATGGGACGACTGTGGGCAAATCTCCAAACTGTTGTGTGTCGCGATGCGACGACACCTCCTCGCGAAGGGGGAGATGCGAAGGAAAAAATCGCCATCGTGCTGGTAAGTCACGCAGGTATCGTCCGCAACGGCGACGCCTCGTTCAAGGTAGTACATCACCTCTCGACCATGGGGCATAAGTCCTACTCGGGTGCTCACGCTCGCTTCACTGACCTGCGCGTACCTCAGGCGAATACCCTCTACGGTCCCGGCCCCCAGGCAGTAGAGTCTGTGCGGTCTTCATTCGACAATACGGGAGTCCTCGTAGGCGCCATGGCGTTACGAGGGCGGTGGTTGATGCCGCGCTGGCGTTCGCAAAAGTGTATAGCCGCCGGGGCGCACCGCCACTTCTTGTCTTGAGCGCCAGGCTGTTGTCGACAAACTGGGCGACATCAAGATGAATGCTGAGGCTTGTCGGGCGCTGACATGGAAGGCTGGGCATGCACTGAAAAATGGGCCGGGGGAGTATTGGACAGAGGGAGTTGGCGCTGGCTTTGCGGTGAGGCGGTCAAAACTGATGGATGCTACCAGTATTGTTGGAGTGTAAGTTTCTCTTTGAAGAGATGGTGACTTGATCGCAAAAGTGGTGCTGACGTGCTTTTCAGATCCGCATATGATACCGCGCAGCCTTTCGCGGAGCTCCTGAACACTGCGATAGCATTGTCCATATTTGACGGTGGCAATCTCACCATGAGACAAAGACACATGCAGGATAGCATGCTGTCGCCAGATTACGATCCGTAGGGTGCGACTTTCGGTCAGAGCTGAAGGGAGTCATGGTGCGATGATGGTTGTTCACGGCCCCGGGACGAACTTATTGGAGGCTTACGGAAGGGAGTAACATTTTGTTTCGTAAGAGGTGAGAAGTGAAGTTTAGCGTGGCGCAGTGCTTGGGCGTTCACAGTGTTGGCATTGGATCATACATCCGTCTGGGCAGAGACGGTTGCGGCTGCCTGATCCACCTTTTGGTTCAGGTTGTGGAGCGGCAGTGACAATGTTGGTCATCGGTTCTGTCTAATCTGGCAATCAACATTCTTCCATCTACTCTCCCACATCTACCTCAACGTCAACCCGCACTTTGTTCATCGGACTCTTTCTCGCAGAGTGTTGGACTTACAGTTGAACGTTTTCGGTCTAGTGTCGTGTTCCGGTCGAATGGCGAGACGAGCAGAGCCGCTTACGTGCCACGTCAAAGCCAGCCCGATTCACAGCCCCCACTTGAGAAATGAAGGGATCGCGCCTACGTTACAGAATGTCTACAACCCACCATCTTTGGCGTTCCCTAACGTGCCGCTTAGTTGATTTTGTGTCGGGGCCTGATCGACACTTCGACATCTGATGCCGATGGAGGATCGATGGAGGATCAATGTAGCGAGAATTTACAAGTCGCTGAAGGTTACACAACAGCTCGCAGGACCATCTAATCTTGGAGCGTAAACGGTCCGTAATTACTTTTCACGCGACAATATACCAAACGAGCTGCAGTTCAACATTGGAAAATACAACGATTACGGTATGTTCATCTCCACATAGTCGTACTCAGCCTCCAAAGCCAACACACACCGGACTTCGAGCGCGCTAAACCTGGTCTAGCAAAGCTACTCAGGCGTGCCTCGCGAACTTGAACCTCAACCTCAGCGCGTTAACAAAACCTCGCGAATAAACCGAAACCGTCTGACGAATCCAAATCCACGGTTTGCGGGGCAAATAAGCCATGCCCACAAAAACTCAGCATAGCGCCCACAAGGCACACAATATGTCGTATATGCGACCCGCAGCTGGCCCCAGCCCCATGCGCCATGTGCTCCTCTGAGTTGTTGGACGAATGCCTCGTTTACTCCTTCCGGCAGCGCATGCAAACCTTTAGGCCAAGAGCTGATCTCAAACGGCCCAATAGACGCGCGTTGGTTTCTGGGCTGAATGATGGTGTTGCTTAAAGAGTTGGAGGAGCCCATGTCAACATGGTCTTGCTTGGGTGACCTCGAACCCGACAGCCCGGATTTCAGAGTACATAAGTATGTCCCTTCGCTGGTCAAAGCGTATCTTTCCTCTTGCTCGTCCGTCCCGGGCGGAGTTACCTGCGCCCGGTTCTCGTCCCAAGTTTGATCCATGCTCTGACGAATGCTCCGAGAACGACATCCGACCTGCTGCTTTCGCAACCTCTCAGGATGGGGGTCACAGGCCCGCATACCTTGGTAAGCGGGAACAGGAGACGGAAATTGCAGCCGCAAGCACTTCATCAAGTCGGACTACGACGAGCATTGGAGCTACAACAATACCGAGTACCTCATCAAACGAATCATCACCTTCCTCGTCTACAAATACGACAGCTGCACCATCCAACCATCCGAATATCGCCGCCATTGCAGGAGCAGCAGCGGGAGGCTTCGTCTTTCTCCTACTTGTCGGCATCATCATTTTCTTCTGGCTCCACACGCAAAAATCCCGCCGACACCACAACCGCAGTTTTGAACGCCGGGTATCAGATCCCGGAGATGGCGGCGAGATGGCCCCAAAACAACTCCTACGGATTTCGATTGTAGCCGAGGGTAAGTTGCTTCAATTCGATTGTCATCGCAAGTCTAAATCACTCTACAGCAGCACCACACTCATGGCACCAACGCACAGCTTCGCATGTTTACATCTCACCCACCACGACGACAGAACGTAGAGCTTCCCAGCATGCGTCTCGCAATATCGATGCAGATCCAGACACATACCGGCATTACTCAGCCGAGGATTTCCGTTTGCCTCAATCACCAGCCGCCACTGTCTGGAAAACATCCCATCGCCCCACAACGTGGGACCTTACGCGCAGGTCTATCGGTACGTTCGAGCTTGATAGTCCACTTACCCCAGAGGAGTACAGCACGGCGACTTCAAGAAAGAGCTCGGTGGTGAGTTCGCTGGGGAGTGCATCACGCAAAAGCTCGCTGAAGAGCGGGGTGTCTTCGATGAGGGAGACAGTGCCTGTACCTCCTCTTCCTCCTCCACCAGCGGCGACAGGCGCTTGGGATACGCACCGCAGGAGTGCAAGCACAGGCGTTTTGTGATACCCGCGTGTTCATTCGCAACTTCTCTTTGCTTCACGATATGATGACTGTAATAGTAGTATCAATGCCGATCTCCTTGCAATGTCAAAGGTTCCTAATTCGTCAATTCGTCATATGGATTATGCTTCGGTCTCTTGAACGTGAACATGCAACATCGCGATGGCTCGCCTCCCACTGCCACAGTATCGTACATACCCGTCGCTCAAACGCTCCCCCCACTTTGGCCGTGCCCAATCAACCCAGCCATCTTCAACAGCTCCCGATCCGCATCGATATCCCCAGTGCCCAGATTAATCCGCCTTCTGGCCTCCGCCTCTCTCTCCTGGAACGCCCACTCCTTCCTCTGCGCCTCCGCCACCTCATCCCCACCACACCCCCAAACCTCCAAACTCTCAATCTCGAACCGATCCTGCCAATTCCTGTTCTTCCGCACAGGGAGCCGCGACGGATGGAACGACCCCCCACCCTCGGCCAGATGCGTAAACACGCCGAACTCGAGCGCGTCGTCGAGATGCAGGCTCACGGGGCCCGGGCGCAGCATCGAGTTGTGGTGCGTGCTGCTCGACGCGGACTGGCGGGGGACAGGCGTGCCGAGACCGAGCCCGGACGGGTACGTCGGCGGGCGGTTGAAGTAGACGTAGTCCTCGCTGTAGGGGCTCGCGTGGAAGACGTCGTGCACGGGGGAGAGCTGGAAGAGGACGGTGGAGGCGTCTCCGAAGCAGCCCTTGTGCGTGAGTTTCCACTGCGCGGGTATGTACGCGCCGAAGGTGTATATCTGGTCTTCTGAGGGGGAGGAGTCGGGGGTTGCGGAGGAGGGGTAGCGCTTTGGGGGGAGGGAGTCTGTGAAGGCGCGCTCGCGGGTGCTGGAGGGCGAGGCGGAGAGGAGGCGACCGGAGACGAGGAGGATGGTGGGGGCCCGCCAGTGGAAGGACTGCTTTTCGAAGGAGCCCATGCTGAAGCCGTGCGTGTTGCCGCTGTATAAGGGGCGGAGGCGGCGGAAGAGGTCGCTGCCTTTGAGGAAGAAGGACAGTTGGCTTAGTATGGAGAGGTTTAGGATTTCTCCTGGGTCACGGAGGATTGGCTCGAGGGCAGGCTTGGGTGGTGCTATTACGGGGTGCTTTTCTGTGGTTGGGCTGGAGGAGCCGGGCTTGCGCTTGGAAAGATCGAAGTCTTTCGCGAAGAGGAAGTGTTCGAAGAGAGGGTTTAAACCATTGAAAAGGTACGGGAGGCAGGATGAGACAACAGTGTTGAAAGCGCGGTAGGTGATGCCCGGCTGGTTTGTCGATACACCGAACGACGAAAGGATGCCACTCGCCGTCCGTCTCAGGTCCTCCTTCCGTTCGGCCGTCAACTCGCCCGCAAAGACAGATAGACTCTCTTGCGCATCTATGGGCGCAATGAGGAGTAGGAGCTCGACTAGTCGCAAAAAGTTATCCGTCGGGATAATGGAGTGGTGCACGTCGGAGTGCTCTCCGTGCTTGAACACTTCATCTGCGTCCATAGAATCTAAAGCCGCCAGGACGAGCTCGTCATCCTCGTCGTCTTCCCCGCTTTCTTCTGGGGCGTCGATCGCGAAGCCCTTGCTCCCATCAGTACTGAACTGTGTTTCTGTCTTGCCCTCGGGCCCCCCATCGCCCTGCTTCAACCCTCTATCGTGCACAGCCAAACTGCGATATAGCTCCCTCAGCCAGATCTCCCTACTTCTCTTCTTGATCACCGCACCATATCTCTCTGTAAGGATCGTGACCACCTTCAATAGCGCTTCATACGTCAGGATCGCTGGGGCGTGGCTTGGAAAAGGGAATGCGCCGAGATAGCTGCTCATTTGGAACAGTATCGGGCCTACAGCAAGGGAGTCGGGCAACTCGAGGAAGCGACATAGCGTAGATTCGCTCCAGTATCTAACACCTGACTCGGTGTCGGCGAGCGATCGGAAGACAGAATTGAAGCAGTAGAGCTCGAGGGGCGTGTAGGACTTTTGGGCGAAGCGTTGCGCGAGTTCATGGTTCAGCTGCTCTGTCGAAAGTCAGCTTGGCGGATGTATTCCTGGAATGATGACTGATGGGGACGATGCGCAGAGATTGGCATACCGAGAGTCAAGTGCGGAGCTTCCGCTGAGCCTCCTTGACCCATGATGGCTAGAGGTTAGTGACGTGTGACAGACAATGTGTGTTATGTGTTGCGCCAAAAGTTATTGGTGGGGGGTGATGGGAATGATCAAGTGACGTGCATCGGCGTTCTGGGCTGCCACTTTGCCAAGGCGCCTTCGAGCATGCCGTGCAACCCAAAAACGGCACTGGGGCAGGCTGAACTTTGGTACAGGTGTTGATGGATCAGCAGTTCGGGAATTGACCAATTACTAGCCAGATGTCGAACGTAGAAGATTATCATACATACTGTACATGTGGGGAGACCATCTACATCCACAGGCTCTGCATACAATACATGTCGAATGTCGCAACCTTGACGTGTTCCCCCGAGCCAAAGAAATTGTTTTGTACAGGTGAAGGTTGTGATGCCCCTATCGCCGCCCTCTTTTCTCTTGTTGCTCAAGCTCGACCTCTAGTACACTCTGCACAATGCCATCCCACCCAATTTCCTCTCCACGCACTCTCGTGCCTCCAGTATACCTCGGTCCGTGGTCAAGAACATGCACTCTCCCGGATGGGTCAGGCCTTTTACGTATGCGGCCTCCCTTGTCCTCGTGATCCGACCCAGGTCCTCGCTCGTCAGCCATAACCGTCTCGTAGGCTTGCTCACCAGCTTCATGTTCTTGAGCACAGGTTCGTTGTTCCAATACTTCAGTCCCAGCCACAGCCTTCGACGTGCCGGATTCTGTGGGACCTTTACATTGTACGATATTTCGCGACCACCCAGCAAATTCCCTGACGGTGACTCGGCGGAAGGGTATGCAGCCCATGGCTCGGCAGCCAATTTCTGCGCCATGTCCGAGTGCTCTTCCGGGTCAATTTGGTCCTGGAGCAGGAAAGGAGTAGGAGGCGTGGTGCCGCCGAGGGTCACGCTGGAGATGAAGCCCTCGCGCTGGAGACCGAGCATCAGGTTGACGTGCATTTTGGACACGGGTATCGACGTGAGACCCAGCCGGGCCTTTGAGGCATTCTGGAGGTGCGAGCACACGTGTGCGAGGTTGACGAGGGACATTGTGACGACGAAGTCTCAACGATGGCGCCGGAAGGGAGAATTTGAGCCCTCGAGGGCAGTCGCGAAGGCGCGGTCGTGCGGGTAGGAGGAAGGCGCAATGGAGCGGCGTGTGGCAGGCGATGCAGGGTCGTCGAGGCCCCAATTCGCGGCGAAGGTGTCGACAGTCGATGGCAGGCGTGTCGGCGTGCGTCTTCTCATCGCGGCCAAATTTCTCGGAGGTCCGCCGAGTTGCAGTGGATCGGCAGAGAAGCTTGGACCAGCTGGACTCGCATGGGAAACGCCGCTGGAGCTTCTGGGCACGCGTTGGCGCTGACCCCACGCAAAGAGGGCGCGTAGAGCACGATCAAAATAGCATACAGCCAAGCCGTTGGCTCTCTGCGGGTATTGCGATCCACAACCTCTCCCCAGTATATATCTTGCCTCTGGTTCCGTTTTCTGCACAGCCATCTACATTTCCTGCTCTTTGTGTGATACGGTGACTTGGGTCGAGTGCCGCTACCTGTCCAGGGTCCAAACTCAGCTTGAACACCAGAACATGCCGCCACAGCAAGGGGAAGTGTCTCTGTTGACACTGTGAGAGCTTTGATCAGCCTTGGACACCGTAGAAGACTAACGTCTGCACAGCTTCGCAGACATACATTACTATTTCTCCCCACCTACTTACAAGACCACGCACCACCGCTTCGATAAAGGCAGCTATGTCTACCTGTACCACAATCCCATGCAGCAAAACGGCCGGATAGAAGTTGCCAACCATGCCGGGACACCGGACCAAGATGCATTTGCCGGGCGTAAGTGGAGACAGCACACTCCATTCAATGAATAGGATGCTGACCACGTCAAGATCTCGACACGGTTCGGATAGAGCGGACGTACAAACACCCATGCCTCTTCACACTCACAGTGGACGCATTCCGCAGCCAAAATGGAAGTGCAGCCTCCAGCCCTCAGCAAGATATGTCGCAATGGCACCTACCTTCCCCGGATCCGCAGAACAATGGCAAATACATGTATCGACTACACACCGTCGACATATATTTCTGGACGCCAGAAGACGCGTCATTATTTCTAGATTCTATCAGACGAGTTGTCCAGCCTCACCAACTCCAGATCCTGGCGAACCCTCAAGCGGCACTAGCGCAACCTGATTACAAGAACGACTCGATGAACCCCGTGGTAGCAAAGCTCGAGCGGGCAGCAATATCACACTCAAGTCGCAGTCCAAGCCTCAATCTGAACACGCAGCAATCTTTTCCAGGTCCTCCTACTGCTCCTGCACCCACCTCAAGCCCCCCAGCAGCAGATGCACACAGCAACTTCGCGCCGATGGCTTACAATCCTGCCGCTCCAGCAGCTCCAGAACCCATTGCCCACCGCGAAAAGACACCTCCGCCTCCTGATGCGGCGGACGGCACCGGCCTCAATGCGGCAGCTTACAACGACCACCAGCATGCGCATCAGTACGGCAATCCATTGCACACATCCTTCGCCCCGCAGCCAACATCAGGACCATACGTGCCTGGACCCCCGTCGCGAGCATCTACATTCTCCGGCCCACCGCAGCCACCAGGAGTCTCAAGGACAAATACCGTTGGATCTATTCCACCTCCACCACAGAGTCCTCCAAGCTTCGCTCCACCGCCCTCTGGCCCACCACCCGGGCAGGCTCCTGTACAGCAATTTGCAAACCACCCTGGATCTCCAGGCTTCGCACCCAGCGTGCAATCGCCTGGTGCACCTAGCCAGTCTCCCCTTCCATCGCCAGGCTATGCACCCCAACAATACCAGCCGATGGCTTCACCGCCGGTCGGGGGATACGCGCAGTACCAATATGGCAGCACGACACCACAGCAACAACCAGGCGCAGATGCATATGGGATGCATCAGCAACTATACAGACCAACGGAACACGAAGCGCAGACAAAAGAACATAGTGCACCAGGAGTGCAGGCGAAGAGCAATATGGGGAAGCGGGCAGAGAAATTGGAGAAGGGGATTGGTGGGTTTCTGAAGAAATTGGACAAGAAGTTTTAGGTGGCTCTGTGCTGGAGGCAGAAAATGAAGGCGGTTTAACGTGGATGGCGAGATTACCAGCGGCGCGGTGTGTTTCGTCGATCAAAACGGACAAAGTACTTCGCCTTGAGCGCACATCAACGGCTGCAGAAGTGTGATGGTGCATGTGATGAAGGTTGAACTGCAAACCGCGCCGTAGAGGCAAGCGCCCAAAAATAGGCCTAATCTACGTTGAGACGGTTCCTTCGGCGACAACCCCAGCCAGAATCGAGTCGGCGCTAGCAGCCACATTCGCTACTGCTGACATGACAAGATGCAACCGTCGGCTCTCGGGCCTCGCAGCAATCTCACTGTGAACAGTCGAATCCATGTCAATTGACTGCTTCTTCGGCCTGTCAAGATCCGCAGCGGTCAGCAGGTGGCCGATCGCAACGATCCAAACGGCTGTGCAGACAGGGCCGCGGCGCATTCAGCCACGGCGACTTCCCGGTTTATGCTCTGATCCCTGCTTACGAGCCCAAGCGCCCTTCTAGTGCAGCCTGTGCAAGGCCTCAGCCCCAGCTTGCGGAGAAGACCCTCTACAATCTATTGCTGCTTGTTCTTTGACTTGGTACATAGCTACCGGCTGATTGCGACACCCCCGAGACGGTACCTGGCGGCTTCGAGCGTCCTTGCCTCTTCCGTGCCACGAGCCCTACAGCACGCCCGTCGCACGCCCGTCGCACGCGCGCGGGCACATTCCGACTTCGATTGCGGGTCCAGCAGACGGGGAGACGCGGGAGGAGTGACCTTATTCCGTTTCGAGCTCCTGAGGCAGAAAAGTCGGGCTGCGAGGGAAACCAGGAGAGGGGGACTGTACATCATATTCGACACCAGTATGCGGATACCCGTGACAAACGCGCGGGAAGGCGCGTTGGAGCGGCGGATGACCAAGTCGCAGAAGAGTCTCTGGGTGGTACGAAGACCCAATCCATATCCCACCAGCCTTTTCTGCTGCTTCGCACACTACGTCCGGCTGCTTCACGCTTTATTGCATACTGACAGCGACACAGATTGCAATCATTGTCATCATAATCTTCGTTATCCTCCTCGTCACCTATATCCTCACGATCAAGCTGCGCCACAATTCCGGCGTGCCCACGCGCAAACCCAAGGACAAGCTGCCCTCGCTCTTCTCATGGAAAAACCTTCGCATAAGACCACGCCGGAACCAATACTCTACGAGCCTACAAGACCAGGATGCGGGCAGGAATAGCAGTCTTGGGGCGAACCGCGATCGCGAGATGACCGGGAGCGTAGCCGTCGCGAACGATCCGGAGAGACAGTCGTTCGCCCAGAATAGCAATACCAACAGCAACAACAACAACAACGCAGGCGTGGACCGCAACACCTCGGTTCGCAGTGTAATGACCCTCCCCGCATACGCCCCCGCTCCACGAGAAAACGAGCAAGTGCTGGGGCGGGAGGGCGAAAGAGGGGGTATTGATACAGTCGTGGAATTCCCCGAAGAAATCGACGAAGAGGAAGCTCGCCGGGAGGGTGAAATGGAGTCCCTTTACCAGATTCGACTTGCCCGCCGCCAGGAGGCGCGCGAGCGCGAGGAGCGCAGACAAGCACGTCGAGAAGCGCGTCAGCGTGGGGATTACGAGGCTCTTGCAGAGATCAGGAGAAGGGCGGAACAGGCGGCCGAAGAGTCCGTGAGCGCCTTGCTCATTGCGACGCACCAAACCGCCAGCCGCGACCGCCGCGTTTCCTCTGTGCAGTACGGCGATCTGGGCGTTGCAAGGCATGACGGAACGAGGCTGCGAGCGAACTCGACGGACAGCGATAACCGGCCTCTTCTTGACGGCGCCGCGTCGTTTGGAAGCGGTGGGCGGGAAAGAGGCTTATCAAATACGACGCTGAATACGCACCGGAGAGGGCTCTCGGCGTCGTCTTTACGATCCGTCTCAACCGGCCGAGCGTCTGAAGAGTACGAGTTCCCCGAGGCCGTGAACACCCACCGCTCCAACTCAGACGACTTCGAAGTTGTCTCCCTATCGCACCCAAATTCGAATCCCCACTCGAGCAACCTGAGCAGAGTCGCGACGCCCAACCCTTCTCCTAGCATCGATATACCTACCGAGGATGCGCCTGCGTACGAAGACCCCCCGATATACGAAAGCCCCACCGCAACGCGCGCCCCGCAGTTACCGGGTCCGCCGCAACTGCCCACACTGGAGCGGTTACCAAGCATACAGATCACGCCCGAGCCGCTGTCCATCGACGGCAGGGAGCCCTTGCGGAGTTACTCGCCCGCATCAAGATAACGCCTCCACAATCTCCTTTCCTCTGTCTGTACCTACTAGCGTTTGTTTGATCTTTGGGCATCTGCCTTGAAATACTGCCTAAATACGTTGGGAGTTTGTACATGCGCCACGACGTCACGCTCCAAGCTCTCTCTCTCTCTCTCTCCTCTTTCTGTCGCTAGCTAGTTGGGATATAGGCGTCATTTTCGACTGGACATATTTCTACCCCTGCCGGAGAGCATGTAGGCTAGCTAGCTAGCTAGCTGCTGCTGTCAATTTTTTCCCCTCAAGTATTGTAAAAGCGATAATACATAACACATAGCTAGGTGGCCGGAGAAGCGCCATCGCATCACCTATACATACTTGTTTTGTCGTCTCTATAGGGCGACAACGCGCGGTTGGAAGCTTATTGCACAATGGTGGTAGTAACGGACCAAATAAATATGATATAATTGTCCCGCCAGAGCTCGAAGCTACTACTCAAACGCCAAACGCTCGTTCCGTCTCTCTGATAGAGCAGGACCTATACCCATGTGTCCGACAGCGCAGAAAAAAAGCCGGCAGTTTTACATGAAGCTTGAAAACCCAAAACACCGTGCTTCGACTCGTCGCAAAGGAGAGATGCAAGTCTCCTCCACGCTCTCCGCACGCTCCCCGCACACTCCCAACGCCTACTGGCTCTGCGTTCGTTTGTGCCAAAGTCGAGAAGAGACCTACCTCTTCCTCTTCTTGCCCTTCTCCTCTTCCTCCTCCGCATGCCCGCTCTCGCGGTCCTTCCTTGCCGCCTTCTTCTCCAGCTCGTCCCAGTCCTCTCCCTCGGAGAACTCGTCCTCCGAGCCCTCGTCCGACATCTCATCAGACGCATTCTCATCGAAGTCGCTCTCCTCCTCGCTGCTCTCGTCGCTCTGCGCCAACTCGCTCTCCGACACCTCGAACGCGCTCTCCTCTTCCTCCTCCTCTCCGTCTTCGTCGTCGGACTCGGTGGAAAGGAACGACCACCCGCCGTCGACGAAGAACTGGTGCGGGTCGCTGGTCACCGTCTTCATGATGGTGGCCCAATTGAGGTTGAGCGGGCCCTCGGAGAAGGGAATGTCGACAGAGTCGAGCCAGTCCTTTACGGGGTCGAGAGACTCCACGGGAATGGTGTTGATGTGCGCAGGCGTGCGGTTGTAGTCTTTGAAGACGACCACCATATCGAAGTTGCGGAGGCCGAACTGCACACGCTCGAGGTGCACAATTTCGATCTCGCTGAGCGTGATGCAAGTGAAGGGGGGCTCCGTTAGCTGCACCAGGCAGTCGGTCGTGGGCTGGATGAGCACGGAGGATCGAGAGGGTACGCCGTTGAATCCAAGCTCGCGGTATGGGATGTCGACACTGACGTTCTCATTGCGTGCTGCCTCGGCGATCTTCTCCGCGAAGTTCTTGAATTCTTTGTCGAGAGCTGCGCGCTGTCGTCGCTCCGCTTGCTCCTGTTCGAACTCTTCTTCGTCGCCGTAACCCTTGTGCTTGCGCTTCGCGCGGGCACCCGTCTCGTCGAATTGGATATCCGTGGCATCGCGGACGAACTGGACGTCCTTGGTCTTCTTCTTGCCAACCATGATGGGGTTCTTCAGGTGCACGTGGATAATGACGATGAGTTCGTGTTGCGAGGGCTGGAAGAAGAGATGCTTGACGTTGCTGAAGAGAACGTCGACTTTAACGCCGCCGGCGCCGTGGGCATAGCGGAGACCGTTTTGGTGAATTTCAACAGATCCTGGAATACGCTTGCCGTCAAGGGCAGGGCGAAGGTAGATCATGTCGAGAACGAAGGGTTTTCGGTCTGTAGAAGTTAGTAAGGAAGCTGAGCGAAAGTTAAGACAACATACTCTTGATAGGCACGAGTTTATCCTGCTCAACAACATCTTCCATCTGCTTCTTTTCTTGCTCTCGGCGAACAACGTCCTTTTTGAGCTCGGTAATGTCCTTGGTGATTTGCTCAATGCGGTCGATGTCGTGCGAGCGGAAGGTCAGACTGCGAATGAAGTGTGCGTTGGGATCCTCAAATGGCTGGTCGTCTTTCCGGCCAACACCTTGACCTGGTGACAAGAAGTTGATACGAAGGGAAGTGAAGTCGGCTTCCGGGGTATGGGAAGCATTCTTGATGGTATGAATATGGAAAGGAACTGGTCGACCCATGATGGGAAGGATGACAGTGAGGTTCTTCTTGTCGACAACGATCTCCAGCCTGGCAACTGTTGTTGGCAACTGATTGTCTCGCTTGTATGACTCAAATTTCTTGAACTTCTTCTCTTCGGTGCCGTTCAGAGCTTTGGCGTCCTCGCCATACTCTTCCAGACCTGCTTGCTGCTTCTTCTGGTGGAGTTCCTTTTGGTGCACTCGCCGCTGCGCCTCTTTCTCGGCGTCTTGGTTAGTCGGACGCTCATGTCGCGTTCGGGTCTTGGTAATGTTCGTTTGTGCAACGGCAGGTCGGGATTCCTTCTTCGCCTTTGGCTTCTTTTCTTCCTCTTCTTCATCGTTGAAGAAGAATGAGATGCTTTCGAGGTCGGACGCGGTATCCTTTGTGAAGACGGCACAATCGGTGGGACCCACGCGGACCGTGTCGACCAGAACCAGCGAATAAGTCTTGCTCTTCTTGTCCTGAGGCTTTGTGTTCTCCAAATCTTGCAAGCTGGTGCTAATGACCAAGGTCATACCGTCCTTAAGAACGCGAGTGTTCTTTCCACTCAGAAGAAGTGCCGTATCCTTGTTCTCAGTGCCAACGCCGTACCCAACATTCTTGGGGAAATGCTTCTCATACTCGGGCTTCTTTTTCTTCAAGAGTTCCAAAGCCTTGCCGTATACGTCTTTCGCCACCACACCATCTTTTATGATCTTGATAATCAAATCGTGCACCGACAGGAGGATCTTGTACGCTGTCTCCTGTTCGCGGTTCGGGTCTACCATGAAAGTTCGCGCAATCATGGCGCCGTATGTGTGGTAGCGAAGACCGAGCGCGGAAACGATGACTCCGGCGTGCAAGTTGTTGTCGTCCGGTTCGGCGTTGAACTTCAGGTCGTAGCTCCCGCCACTTTGCACCGTGGGTTGCAGGCACCAATCCAGCTGCATGTTGTCGAAGTTTTTCGATACCTTCTGCTTCTCGAAAAACTTCTGGTCGTCTATCTTGTTCGAGATCTTATCGGAGAAGGCTTTGTGGGATACCTTCTTTTCGGAATCGAGGATCTCGGACATTTCTTCGACGAAGTAGTTGCTCATGACGGCGCTCGATGCGCGCGACGCATCGCGGATGAGTCGCTGCATGTTTGTCAGTAGCTGCAAACCTGAACAGTCCCGCTCTAAGACGTACCAGCTCCTTCGCATCTTTAATAGACATGGCTGCCTGCGAGAGGATAGGGCCTAGCTCGATCTGGTCCTCGTCCTTGATGCCAGCTTCTCCGAATGCCGTTTTCCACTCTTCTGCAAAGCCACCGCTCGAATTATCCTTCTTGAGCACGGCGACCTTCTTGCCTGCCTTCTTTATGATGTCGAGGCATTTTTCGAACTGCTTCTTGTTCTCGTCCACATCCTTGCCCCGAATGAGGATCTCAACAGGGACCTTGCCACCCTTCAAAGGCTCGAGATATGACGCTGTGCAATGTGTTAGCAGCTTGACCGCGATCAATGTCGCGCATCCAAGTCAAAGATGGGGCTCTGTCTGCCGTTGTATCGCCTTCTCGAATCCGATGCAGGGTGCTTGAACTTGTGCTCGACGATCTACGTACCCTTCTTCTTTGTCGTGACGATCTGGAAAAGCTCAGGCGTGATGATGAACAGGGTCGCGGGGAACTCGTAGCCTAGCAGCCATAGCTGTGCGACAGCTGTCAGCGCATGTACAATTAATTCAAGCTCGGTTTGCGCGCTCTTACCTGGAAGGCTGCGGGCTTCAGGTAGCTGCCTGATTCGCTCGCCTTGCCCACGACGGTCGCGATGGAGCCTGCGCCCTGGAAGAGCTGATCACCACCGCGCTTGTCTGTCTTCCACTTGGAGACGAAGTTGCCCAGGCGCTCGTGGAAGAGGTCCTTGTCGATGACAATGTCGTCGGCCATGATGATGCAGGCGGGGACTGGACACAGCCTTCGCGGGTGACTGCGACGCTGCGGGTGGGGTGCAAGTAAGACAGGCGCCGATGAGAAGAAAGTCGCGAGGTCTGAGTGACGCGACGCGGAAGGTCTTGGCGGTCACGGTTCGTGAATAGGCGCCAGCAGCTCCACTTCGAGTTCCGCGGCCTTTTCCGAACTTCAGCCTCTTCCGAGCGCAGGTCACCTCGACTTCACCGGTGACGCGCCCACGTGCAGCCGCTGCTTGCCTTTATTTTACTTGTACTGCTGCTTGCCTTTACTAGTACTGCTGCACTCGCTCCCCGATGAGTCTGCAGCGCTCTCTTAGCTTTGGTGATATGCGATGACCCCCAGCTTCTCCAGTCCCCGCGCTGGCACCGTTCCCCGCGTGGATGGAAACAACAACAACGATGGCCAGGGTCCGAATAAGGCGCCCGCAACGGGCGCGCAGGCGGCTGGTATGAGGGTCATTGCCGCGCGTGTTGTTGCTTTCTACTTTCGAGCGCCGGTTAAGGCTTTCTTCAGAGGCCGCATCGATTACATGGGCTACGCCCGAGCCATCAACCCTCACTTCCAAGCGGCAGCCAAGTGGACATGGCGGATGACTACCCCAGCGGTTTTGTGGCACGCGATAAGGACCGAGGGTTGGAGCTTCATACCGAACCAAGTCATGCCGCCCCTGATTGCGAACACCTTGTACGGGGCCCCTCTGACAACAAATAGACCCCATAAAGCTAATTGTGCACAGGATTGGTGCCGTACTATACACATCGTACCTCCACAGCCTATCGAGTCTCCATGTGCCGTCCTCTTACCAAACGAAGCGAACATATCCCCCGCCCTCGTTCCAGACAACTTTCACAGCAGGCTTGATCGCTGGCGGTGTTCAATCCACTCTTGCAGCGCCCTTTGACGCCCTCCAAGTCCGCTTCCGAACCTCAGATATCCTCGAAGGGAAATACAAAACCATGTGGCACTACTCGTGGCACAAGCTGCAGTCAATTGGAATTCGCGGCATCTTCGGGGGCTTTGGCCTCAGTTTGGTCAAGGATTCCGTCGGCGCAGCCTTCTTCTTCGGCACGTTCGAGACAATCAAGAGCCAAGCCTACTACACATACATAACCCGCTATTACGGCAGCCGCACACGAGATACCCTTCTGGAGTCAAGAGCCCTCTACATTGACGAAACAGACGGCCGCCCCGTCATCAAACCCCACTACGCCTTAGAACCCAGCTTCATCCTCTTAGCAGGCATTTCCGCCTCCTTGGCGTCGCAGACCATCCAGCACCCGCTCACCGAGCTCCAAGACGTCCACTACCGCCGCCTCGAAGCGCTGGATTTCCAAGCTCATCAGGAAGCGAACTCCTCGGGGATCATGAGGCGGTACTACCACGCGTATCAAGAAACATTCCGACAGTGCGGAAAACTAGCGAAGAGACAAGGCGGCTGGCGGCGATATCTGTACAGAGACTTCTGGATGAGCACCATCAAGCAGATGCCAAGCACGAGTGCAGGGCTGATCGTGTTCGAGCTTGTGCGGAGGAAGTACGCGTTCGATACCGAGGAGGTAATCATAAGCCACGAAGGGGCACATATTCTGTTGACCTGACGAGGAGGGTCACAGAAAGAGGAAACCATACTGTAACATTACTGTTGATACCCAGGCCTACATGAACATTAGCGCGCATCGCATTGTATATACCATAGACTTAGACTCATGCTCAGCAACACTGACTGTAGAATACAGACACCTTTACTCCCAACAATACACAATATCTTAGCGTGATGAGTGCTAACCAGCCGTAACTTCATGCAAACATGCTAAAGCACAGTGAACGGCACAACGCTACAGAACGCTACAAGTACAACTTGTCAGAATATACAATCCCAACGGAAACGAAATGTCCCAAAACAAGCACGCCCCCAACCCTCCACCTAAAGATACCTCACCATAACACCTCCAACCCACCTACACGCCCCATCCGTTAACCCCCACCCCACCTCCCCCCTCGCCTGCCGATAACCCTCCCAGTACGCCATCACCAAATACCACGCCCCCACACCCCAGAATATCGGCTCCATGAACGGATTCTTGGGCCAGCGTAACCGCGCGCCGACACTACTATTGCCGTCGGGGTCCGCGTGCGTTGCGTTTCCCGCTGACGGACGAGCTGACGGCGCGGCGGGATCGGTTGAGTCGTCTAGGTCGGGCGTTGTCGTGGGTTCTGCACCCGTGCTGGTGGGGGAGTGGGACTTGGACTTGTGTGGCGTGGAAGAAGGACGTGGGGTGTGGGGATGAGGGTCGAATCCGAAGGTTGGCTTTGGTGGGTCTTTAGCCTTTGTGGATGTGGGTTCGGGGCGGGGGATGGACGTTGGCTCTGTGTCGTCCTCTTCCCCTTCATGCGCTTTCATTATACCCAGCTTCCCTTGTTCCTCCGCGGCGTCGTGGCGCTTCTTCGCAGACGACTTGGACGAGAAGCCCTGCACCTGCTCCACCTCAGCCGAGTCGTGAAGGTGGTACCCCAGGCCGTTCCTGCGCCACACAAACGGGGGATGGAACCAAAGGAGCAGGTCCCGCAAACCAGCGGCTTGGGAGAACTGGCGTTGTTGGCGGGCGGCTACTTTGTCCCTGGTCGCGGACGGAGCATCGGCGCTCGTTGTTGGGCTTTTTGCTGGTTTCGGCTCCTTGGTGCTCGTGGGTGAATCTGTCCGCTTATTATGTACTCGCTTGCTTAAGCGCGAATGGAGGTCGTCAATGTACGAGCTGTAGGACGCCCATGCTTTGGAGTTGTCGGCTAGTAGCTGTGACACGTCGCGGGACTTACCTGCGTCATCGACCGAGGAGGTGGAAGAAGTGGTTGTAAGCGCCGCGTCATCTTCCGTTGTAGTGATAGATGGAGCGATGGCAGTACCCTTATGAGAAAACGTCGTTCCAGATGTTCGATCTGCTGTGGACAGACTTCCTGTGGTAGAAGTGGAATTATGATCCGGTATTGACTTGGCATTCGTGTCTGCTGTCGTAGTGGAGCTTGGCTTCTTCGTCGGGGTTTTAGATGTAGATGGAGTTTCTGAGGAACTTGGTGTATCTGTTTCGGTGTCGCTCGTGGCCTCTTCGGTTGCCTTAGGCTCTTGATCCGCTGCCTTGCTCGCATCTGACGTTTTCGGTGCTTCTGTAGGTTCACCATCGCCTATGGAGGTCGTTATGTCCGAAGCACTCCCCTCAATTTTGCTGCTAACAGACCTGCAAAAGTCTGTTGCGTTTTCCTTCAGGATGGGTACAGTAACGTCATAGCCATTTACTAAGAGAATCATAGTCAAGTACGCAGGTTCTTCTAGAAGTTCATCAAGTTCGTGTTTAGCGCGACGTATGTTTGGCATGGGGATGCTGGTTGGTGACCGCTTTGATATGTCAGTGGTGCTTGCTATCAACGACTGAGCTTTGGAGAATCCGATAGATAGGATTCGGTTCTGGTCGATAGCATCATGGTTGAAGGGGCGTGTGTAGGTCGCGGTATCGATGATAGTGTTGCGGACGCGCGAAGGCCTGTAGAGGGATGTGGTGGTCTCGAATATTGGATCAGCAAGTGTGAGGCTTCCTGACGCGATGTACCAAAGAAGTAAAAGGTGCAACATAGTAATACAGGAGCCGCGGTAATGCGATCGTTTGTGTAGAAGTCAAATCCCTCCGCGATACAGAGAAGAAGTATGTACTATAAGTGCAGGCAAGATCTTGGTCATCGCAGATGGTATTTCACAGAATAAAGAAAGCATGTGAAGATGTGATTAGACAATTCACTTTTTAGCCATGGAATAAGCCAACTGTTATTTAACTATGCAATTCAAGAGATGGAGAAATTGGAAGGTCCTATGTGACTGATGACATGCGTTGAGTTCAAAAGTCCGGAAGCTCCAGCAGAGTTGGACGGGGTCGACTTCGCGGACGCGTCCTGGTTATTGTCCTGGTAACACGTGCAACTGAGGTTATGTGTATGGTAGTCGTAGGCTCAGGTCTACATCCTAAGTCAGAATACTTTCTTGTGCATGCGCAAGGAACTTACTTGGGTGTCTTGTACTTCACATGTTTCGTGATATACAATGTAGGCACATCCAGTTCGCTTGGTTCGCTTAGTTCGCTTGCCACACTTGCTTGACTTGCTTCTGGTTCGTTTGGTCGCGTGACCAGCTTCTTCCTCTTGCTCGTACTCTCCGTCTCAATACCCGTCTCCAGCAATAACGTTGTCGATAAGTCTATAGTCTCCACCGCATCTGTGATAATCGCGGTCATCGTCTCAACAATAAGCGTACCGGGGCCGGTCACAGTCGTCGTCAATTGCACTTCCCTCCGCGTTGTCATAGTCTTGGTGACCACAAACACTTCCCATACCTCCCGATAACGGAGACACTCCAAGCTCTCGTCTTCCTGAGCTGTGCACACCTTGATGTCCACGTCGGATGGGGCTTCCCCTGCCGTCAAAGATTGCCATGGAGCAACCCAGAACGTTGTCAATCTCTTCACCGTTGGCGCCGGCGTGATCAGTGATGAATTCGATGTCACTGGCGTCGGTGTCTCCAACGTGAATCCGCATTCGCTCGAGAAGGTGATTTCCTGGTCACATTCCGACACTGTGATCTTTGAGGCAATACCAGTGAGTGTTGTAGCACACACAGTAGTCTCAGTTGTGGCGTAGGCCGTCTCGCAGCGGGCTGTGCCTGCAGTGATCATTTCGTACTCGACGGACTGGTTCAGGTACGGTGCTCTTGTTGTTATTGCAGCGAAGGCCACTGGAGGGCCGACGCACCAAGTCATCTCTGGAAGGTATGAAGTGACGACCTGGCTTTGGATCGTAATTTCCACGGCTGAAGCATTTGGCGAGGGATATAGCAAGCTATGTACTGACCGCGTGGGTGCCGGGCATTGTTCTGAGATGGTGTAATCGAAAATGAGAGGGTCAAGTTTTTCGACTCGTCTCTCGTAGTGCTGATCCGACGCGTCTACTGCCTCGTGTCGAAAGCCATTGCCCCTTGCTGCTATACCTCGGAAGCGGGCTATAGCGAGAAGTGTAGTGAGAATGTGCGGAAACAAAGGCATTTTGGTGGTTGACGCAGAGGATTAAGCAGTTCTTCACACTCTGAAAAAGCGAAACTGCCACGCTTAACGGCGCGCAGGGCTCTTTGAAGCTGGGAAATGACTTCAGCATGCCGTGCTTATTTTGCTGGTTCGGTTCTGGAATGTTGAGATCTCATCCACATTCGGGTATGTGTTCCCTTACTTGGCTCCCAAGAAAAAGGATCGATACACTCTTTCGGCATCGTTCGATCCAGAAATCCCGCGAAGGGAGCGCTGCGTACGATTTCTTCCAGAGGCGGGGAATCACGGTTGACTTCTAGATTTAGATACTCCTGTGATCGATACGCTTGAATGAATTCGACGATGGAAAATCGTCAGGATTCGAAGTTGTTGATGGTAGAGGGAACACAGGGCGAGGCTCGCTTTTCCAGGCGAGATCCGCTTTTCCGCAACCTCCAACCACGCCTTCGGCACCATTTGCCGACAAGTGCGAGCCTGCTCGATGAGCAAAGCAGCCGTGCGAGTAACTTCAAGATTTTTACTTGGAGCACCTTGATCGCTTACAAATGTTGTTGTGATTTTATCATCCCGCATTCGCAATCCCGCATTCAAATGCCAGGCGTATAACGTCTTTACCGCGGACAAGACCCGCAACCAAGCATGTCTCTGCGCCTCTTTCAACTCTCACGTACCATTAGGTATTCTCCTTTTGGATCTAAACCCCAATTGATCCATACAATGGCCTCTCAAACACCTGTGAAGCTCGCCATCCTCGATGATTACCACAACATCGCAGCGCAGCATTTTTCCGCAATAGATCCATCTAAGCTCGAGGTTGTGACTTTCAATGACACACTACCCTCATATACGCATCCTAGAACCACCGATGCCGACCGCAAAAAGCTAGTCGACCGCCTGCGGCCCTTCGCGGCACTCTCCACCATGCGCGAACGAACTCCGTTTCCTGGCGAGCTACTCCGACAGCTACCAAACTTGAAAGTCATATTTGCTACAGGTACTCAGTTCGAAACATTCGACAAAGATACAATTAAGGAACTAGGCATCCAATTGGTTGCTGCGCCTGGAAAGGGGAGGACCGATGGGAAGGGCAGAGGTCCGGCGGCTCGAGCGAAGATCGATATCAAGAAGGGTGGAGGGCATCCTACAACACAACATGCATGGGCGATGATATTGGCTCTGGCACGCAATATTGCGGCTGATGATGCCGTGGTCAAGGGCAAAGGAGCAGCTCCCGGATGGCAGACCGAACTCGCTGTTGGAATGCAGGGCAAAACCCTCGGTCTTGTCGGCTTCGGAAGAATCGGCGCGCTGGTAGCACGGGTAGGGCTGCTAGCTTGGGGTATGAAGATCGTTTGTTGGAGCGCGAATTTAAACCAGGAGAGGGCGGATCAGTTGGCGGAGGAGGTAGGTTTGCCTGTGACGGGCGGAGGTATCGTCGCACATGATGAGCCTACTTTCAAGGCTGTCGGAAAGAAAGAGCTGTTCAAGAACTCGGATGTCATCAGTTTGCATTACGTTCTAAGCCCGCGATCGCGGGGTATTGTTGGAGCACAAGAGCTGGGATGGATGAAACCCTCCGGACTCTTAATCAATACTTCAAGAGGTCCGCTGATCCACGAAGCTGCTCTATTAGACACCATTCGTAGCGGCCGCATACGCGGCGTCGCACTCGACGTCTTCGATATCGAACCTCTCCCCGCAGATAGCCCATGGAGATCTGAAAGTTGGGATGAAAAAGGCAAGAGCAGGGTCCTTCTGACTCCACATATGGGTTATGTTGAGGAAGAAACCCTACAAACATGGTATGACGAGACGGTGGAAAATGTGGAGCGGTACGTCCAGGGAAAACAATTGCTACACCGCCTCGTATAGTCGCTCTATGGCCTGCAATACGAAGTTCAAAATCTATCTGGTTTATTCGGACACTTTCTAGCACAGAACGTTGTTCACGACGTAATGCCTCTGGTCTGGAACGCGGAGATGTGCCCTGTGTACAAGCCCATGAAGTCAAAGAAACATATTCGAATCCCTACATCACAACTTTTGTCTAATTTTTATTGACGTACTCTGATTTCTTGGTATTTAATGTATATTTCAGGGGCTTTACGACTAGTTCGAAGAGGCTCTGGTGTCATGGAGAACCTTGGTATCGCCTTGATAACGACAGAAAAACGTTTAGTAATTGTTGATCTGAATTCGGCCTCGCAGACCCGCTACGAACATCGTAACCTGAAAGTGATTTGTTGCTCGAATTTATAATTCGTTGTAGATTTCTTGAACGTATCCTTGCAGACATCTGGATTACCGGAAGGTTGCTACATTTTCATAAAAGCCTTTTTAGACGGGAGATTCTCGGGATGCTACCAGATAGGGACATGCTTTCCTACATAATTCATATGACGTTATCTCTGACGGTGTCGTCACGACACAGAGTCAACACTTCCGGTGCCATCTTGAGGTTGAGTGTATCAGCGGAGGATCGACCCAAACAACTATGCGCGTAAGCCGCACATTGGTGCATTCGGGGGATTCCGCTTTAGCGAAGGCATATTGTAGATTATGCATCTGAGGCGGGGTCATGCGTTATCGTCGATATGGATATCGGTCATGAGTTCATTCTATGGTCAGTTGTTGACTCTTCGCGAGCTTCAGCAAGCCGCGGCAAATCGCAATACAGGAACTCTGTGGGGTGCCAAAACACAAAGATTTGTTCATACCTACGCGTGAGCGTGCCTCCGTTTTGTGCAAGGAGAGCGCTGGCGGCGAAGGACACACGTGTCGCTTGGAATTAGCAAATGCTCCGGACTGCGCAGCTAAAAGGATCTACGACACCGAATGTGGTCATCTGCAAAACTTTGAAGAGGTGGGGAAGGTCTTCAATATAATATTCTTGGAAGCTGGGCCACATGCAATGTATTCTTATCAATACCATACCGACGGGTGAAAGCATTGGCCAATGAAAGCCTCTCCACACTCAGAGGGCAGATCTTGACCAACACCCTGGACATCAAATACGAGAAGCATGCCACATTCCGGCTCTTGCGAGCGCAACCCAACAGCGTCCACGGAATGTAGAGAGCGTAACCGTCGGCCACGATGCTACTGAAGATTATAGTTTCGTCGACGGAAGCAATCAGAAGCGCACAGGACATCTAGTGCGTGGAAAACCGGGGTTTCGGGTCCTGAGTCTATGCCACCGACTCATGGATGGAATCTTCGGTTGCTAATTACTTCCAGAAACTTTCCATACGGCTTCCATGTGATAGTTTTTCGCAAAACCGACATTTCCAGGTATTGTGCCGCGTCCATTATGGCTTACCCTGGGGATATAACGTCGCAATTGGAGACAGGGACAATCGGAATCACCATTCCAAAGGAGACACTGCTTGAGTATTCGCGCAGGAAGGAGGCCACGCTACTGTGGGGTATATGGAGAAGGCGTGAGCGGGAGTGAAAAGTTCACGACTAGCCATTTCTGGATGCGGAGAAACGCTCTCCGTTGTATTTCAGAATTCTTCAACACATGACTCGCAGACGCCTCCAATTGAAACACAACACTAGAAGTGTGCACATCGCTCCATTATGCGACGACAGCGGGCGATATCTCCAGTGTTTACACCCGTCGACCTCTCGAGCACACGCAGTGGCGCGACCGTTAAAGCCTGCACGGGAAAGCTGAGTACAGTATCACGCCGCACCGTTTACAATACGAAGACTCACATGCACCACTGTGGCACAGTAGCGATCTTGCTGGATAACCGGCTCGTTGCTCCTTGCTCAGAAGTGTTGGATCATCACCGGCGTACAATAGACATTTGGTGGTGCGCCTCGCCTTATAGCTGCGATTGTCCGATGTTAATCTGAGGAGAGGAATAATTCACGCGCGATCATACAGCTGGGCTAACGCTTCCAGAGAATTGCATGCCGGGCGCAAGAGATCAGATGGCAACATTCAGGCCGTGTGATTGCAGGAGCTGGAATACGCCTTAATCGCGGAACCCCAAAGCTTACTCCAGCTTCCCCCAATCGTTCGAAGCCACCCTTGTCTGGCGCGCTGATGTTTCCCGGCATCCCTGCGCTTACGCGGATATAAGGTACTTGAGCCGGCAAGTGAGCACTAACCCTGGTTCTGCCTGCAGCGCAGAGCCATGCGTTTAGATGACTTTCTAGTTCGGGGGTCACGGTCTCCAGTTAAATACATGCGTCGTCCCGGGCCCTGACCTGCCAGAGGTTCGAGCTCAATTGTGAGTTTCGCGTTCGAGGACGACTCTGGGATCTCTTCTTGTTTTCAGTTACACGCCTCCAGTCGACAATGGTATCGGGGCCAAAAACTGATGTTGGTGTGTCGCACGACGAGCGCCGGGAGAGTCATATTCGACACGTGCAGAATGTTGCTCTAGCAGACGCCACGGCGAAGGCTGGCGTCTCACCATGGACACCTGCTATGTTCAGGGTATGATTTCAACGTATAGGAAAACGGAGCATAGGCTCACCTGGTGAAGCTCTACGTATGTCTGCTTGTGGCAACATTGAACTCCTGCATCAACGGTTATGATGGATCCTTGATGGGAGCCATTAATTCGTATCCGCAATACCGAGGTTACTTCGGCTTCAGTATCGACGAGGGCACGCCGTCCACTGGTATTGTTTACGCTATATACACCATCGGTAACTTGGTGGGTTCTTTCGCAGCTGGACCCGCCACTGATTTTAGGGGCCGCAAATGGGGAATGTTCTTGGGATGTCTCATCATTATCGTCGGTACCTGCATTCAAGGTAAGCAATTACAAATCTTTGCCTGTCCCGAGGCATACCTAACAATATCCAGCTACCAGTGCAAACCTTGGAGGCTTCATGGGTGGGCGTTTCGTCCTGGGTTTTGGCGTCGCCATCACCTCAACCGCAGGCCCCGCCTATGCCTCTGAGATGGCGCACCCCGCCTACAGAGGTGTCCTGACGGGTATCTTCAATACATTCTGGGTAGATAGTACCCGCACTACGCGCACTCAGCATAGCTAACATACGTTTCGGTTCGTCGGCGGTATTCCAGGAACCTTTGTTCCCTACGGTACATCGACCATGGAAGGCACCATCTCCTGGCGTATCCCTATCTGGTTGCAGATGGTATTCGCTGGTGTCGTGCTCATGTGTTCACCCTTCCTACCCGAAACACCTCGTTGGTTGATCGCCAACGATCGTCACGAAGAGGCTCTCAACACCATGGCCAAGTACCATGGCGAAGGCAGCCGCGACTCGCCCTTCGTGATGCTAGAGTACAAAGAAATGGTGGAGGATATTTCTGTGACCGGTTCAGACAAGCGCTGGTGGGACTACCGTGAGCTGTTCAACAGTCGCGAACAACGCTACAGGACCATGATCGTATTCACTATGGCTTTCTTTGGGCAATGGTCTGGTAACGGTCCAGGTGAGTGATACGAGAGAGTGCATGGCAAGGTGGATGAGCCGGCTGACCCAGAATCCAGTCTCCTACTACTATCCAACAATGCTTAGGGGGGCCGGTATCACCAGCAACCACCGCCGTCTCTTGCTCAATGGCATGCAGAACGTCGTCTCCTTCGGCGGCGCCATCTTCGGCGCTGTCTACACCGATAAGTGGGGTCGTCGACCGCAACTGCTCGTCTCCACCGGGATTTGCGTTGGTATTTTCTGCATCGTGTGTGCGCTCGTGGCTACCAACGTTATTAACGGACCGGACGGCAAGCCGAAAGTCGACGCGACTGGTACGCCCATGATAAAAAATCCTGGACAGGCCAAGGCCGTTATCGCTTTCATCTTCATCTTTGGTTTTATCTTCTCGGCTGGATACACGCCGCTGCAGCAGCTGTACCCCGTAGAGTGCCTCAGATACGAGTCGCGTGCGAAGGGTATGGCGTTTTACAACTTCTGGCTGAACATTGCTGGGTTCTACAACACGTTTGTGACTGGCATTGCCTTCTCTGGGGCTGGATGGAAGGTAAGTCATCGTCCTTACAGGATACTAACAACGAGTAGACTCGAGCTAACCGGAGTGCCAGTACTACTTCCTCTTCATCTTCTGGGACATTTTTGAGTTCGTGTTCATCTACTTCTTTTACATCGAGACGCGTCGCCGCACTCTTGAAGAGCTCTCTGAGATCTTCAGGGCCAAGAAGCCGGTGCAGACTTCGCTCAGCAAGACGCAAATCGTCATGCATGGCCGCAACCAAGGTGTCACTGAGGTGTTTGACAAGGAGACAGCAGCTTAGATATGTCAATGGACATGTAGTTGCATGTGTTATGACTTCAAACCAATACCCTCGTTCATTAATAGTTTCGAACCATGTCCGAACTACTTGCGCGCATCATTTCCTCCGTCGGGTTCCCTTCCTCACCAGCTCACTGCTGGTTTGAAAATCGGTACCTTGCTGAAGTCATCGGTAGCCCACTTTACCTTACCGTTCTTGTCAATCCAAGCACCCTCATCACTCGCTGCAACCTGCTTCTCCTCCAGATCCTGCACGATCCTTTTGCTGACCTTGGCTTCATCTCTCGGCACCCACACCGCCGGTGTCTGGCTCGTAAAAGCAGGATCAAGATATGCTTTCCGCAACTGCTCCTCGCTATATTGCGGAACATCATCTTCGTCCCATTCAGTATCTTCACGAAGCCATGCCCGCATCGCACGGTGGGACGCATATCGCTGTGGCTCGAAGAACTGCGCTATCGGAGAGAGATATTTTGGTGGGATGGGAGTGGAATCGACAATGCGCTGAACGTGATGTGTCACCACCCCTTCTTCCGTCTCTCTATCATCGAGCAACGGAGCGCCCTCGCCGTCCTCTTCAGCGCTCAGATCGACAGGTAAAAACTTCTCCAAAGGCGCGAAATAATTGTTTGTCATGACGTTGAAGAGCACTGTTGCGAGGAACAATATGCTTATCATAATAGATGGACCTGTGGCCTGTCGTAGACTGAAAAGACCTAGCAAGCAGAGTTCGGCGATGTAGATACCGCCAAGTATTTGTTGTAAGGCGAGCGTATAGCAATGACCCTTTGTGTCGATCTTTGGCGAGACGGTGAAAAGGAGCATATATCGGTAACTAAAGTAAAAACATGTGAGGCCTACGGCAGCAAAGCCGAGAACGAGCGGGGCGATACAGGAGTAGGCGATGGCTGTAATCGGTGAGTACTTGGACAAAGATGACGTGGTTCGGGGGTTTACCAACCGATAATCAGGAAGTTTCCGTACTTTGGAAACACTTTACCCCACTGTATGCCCTTCAACCGCGTGAAGCTCTGGTACTTTTGTCTCGGCGTCTTGTCGAAGAACTTGTCGAAGAAAAGGTACGACACAAGATCGGAGTAGTTCAACATGTTGTTTGAGGCGTTTGTCAAACCTTGCACGATAAAGTACGATAGGTACGAATTCGCCGCACTGGGAAGGTTGGCTGCGAGTAGAGTTGGGATTGACGATGGATCGTTTGCAGCTTGAGATAGCACCGCAGCGGCACCAGAGGCAAGCGTATTGATCAAAAAGACCTGCAGGACCTGGAAGACAAAGTACCACTTGAGTACCTTGAGTTCGACGGAAGTATTGGTAGGCTCACCAAAGGCCTTGAAGATAGCTGCAATAGGTCAGCAAAAATAGCAGAAGCTGGTTGCAGTGGCCTAAATTACATCTGAAAATGTTTGGGACAAACGAAGCAAGTGCACTGAGCAATGCTGCAGGGACGAGTCCGGCCAAGAGGCTGGTGACAGTTTCAGGAAGGTTATTAAGCCAACTGAGCCATTTGTAGGTATTGGCAAGATACTCTACGTTTGACCAAGCTCCGACGAAGGAGATCGGGATAGACCTGCAGACCATGAGCTCAGCATATAGCATAACGCGCATGTGCTTACCAGAACACAATGATGGCAACCACAAGAATTGTGGCAAGTCCTTGTTGAGAGATTCTCTTTGCGGGTGCTATTGTCAGATTTTTCCATATAATCTCTCCCGGTAACACGGAAGTGTATCTTGGGTTGAGCGCCAGAATTTCCGCGGACATAATCTGCTGGTACGCGCGTTGTGCCGCAGCTTGCGACCGGAACTCGACAAAGACTGCAGCAGCACCGCCATGGCTTTCCACATTCGCATTCGAATCGCGTGCCTTTTGGACCTCTTCTTCCTTTTCCTTGATTTGTCCGCGATAGAAATCGATACTGTCCACTTTCTTACCAGTTGGCGGCGTCTTCAACGTGTGAGTTGGTCGTAAAGACTTCTTCATGTGGTTCGGGAGATCGTCGTAACTCGAAAAAACGCTATTCCCTTTGTTTCCACTCTTTTCCAGTTTCCGCTTTACGTTTTGTATCAAATTAAGCTCAGCGGCTTCCAGCTCTTCGACTGCCGCATCCCGACTGGACACGAGTGAGTGCAACTTCTCGGCTTTGGTCGCGGGCCAGACCCGAACCGCATCATCCCCGAAGAATCGTTGGGCATTATCTTGATCAAGAGTAGCTGTAGGTGCGGAGAGGAAAAGAACAGTCCTGGAGGACAACCTCTTTGCCATCGGCTTCGACAAGTTCCATGCCTGCCGCAGCCCTATCAACCAGAGTCTCTCCCTTGCTACGGTGAACATGACAAACCCGAAGTAGATGTATGCAACAGCAGCGTGAGCATACAGCTTCTTCTTGTCTGAGACATTGCCGATCGATATGCGATCGAGCTGAGACGAGGTTCCGCCTCCAGTCGCATTGATTGGAAAGAGGATTGGCCAGGTGATGCAGCAACCAACCACACAAAGGAAAATTAGAGTACGTAGAAAACGTAGGTATAGGTATGAGTCCAAATGTTCATGGTAGAGAACGAATTTGTCAGGTACAACCCAGAGGGTATGGAACCATGAAAAGTACGACCGGCTGGCTGAAGGCGTGCGGTCCCTGGAAAAAGATTAAATCTGCTAGACGTCTGGGCATTAAGAGTATATACGCACTTCTCTGGAATGGTCCCAATGAACGTCCTCGGCGAGTAGATCTTGGGACATCGGTTGCGAATGAACACAAATACGATAATGAAAAGGACGGCAGTGAACCATGTTGGAACAAATGCGGATACTATGGCCGCAAGATTATGAGCAGAACCTTTCGGCTATGCGTTCATGCCGTTAACAACGTGAACCAACTATCGAGATTGACGAATCCTCACCTTCGGCTTCTCATCCCAAGCTCCCAAACCTTCACCTGAGGTACCAGTCACTAAGACACGAAAGACTTGCTGCGCTTCCATGATGCCACGGGAGATGTGAATACTGGAGTGGACGTTGTTCGATGGGCTACCTAAGGTAGACAGACGTGCGCAAGTCGCGCCGAGCCCCACAGAAAGCCTTGAAACGAGTAGTGCAGGTCAATCAGACGTCATTCCGATAGCCTGACGTGCACAGAAAAGATGATTCGCAGTGCAATACGAAGTGCGACTTAGGAGATAGGTAGACAAGTTCCTATTTGTTGTTGCAGGCGCAGGCAACAGGTAGGCGCAGGGATGACGTACGACGTACGTGCCAAAGCGCTGGGGGCCACGCGCTCACGTGATGATAACTACGTATCAGGAAAAATTCACTTTTGGTGTTAGACAGTGTTTTTAGAATGATGGGACGAGAAGGCATCGATGTCTTGATGCACGGTCATAGTGCCAATGCCGCCTCTAGCTGCGTGGTAAGAGCTACATCTTGAGGATACAATTGAACAACAAGCTTTGCAGCTAGCAGATGATGTCTTCAAAGTGTTCGCTGACGCCTCAGTTCTTGGTCGAAGTCTATGACAAGACAATGTTGCCCGTTCAGGAGAGCAATAATAATGATGCATAAGGTAGGAGGGACCCAGTTTTCGGCGGCGGAATCACAGACCCACCGAAGAAGTCGCGCTAAAATTATTTCTTGCCAAGAGTTCGGTGCAACTTTCTCTGCTCACTTGCAAGTCGACTTCACGAACATGATAGCCTCCGTGATTGAGTGCTAGCGCAGGATTTCTGCTTTCGCGTCGAGATCTGTCGTCCAGTTATCCCACGATTCTCCGCCATGGATATCCACCGGTCGCGCTTCGTGCCATTCCCGCCGTCCGCGATCAATGCGCTCGCGTTCTCTCACACCGAACCCACCCTCGGAAACAAAGATCCTGAAGGCTTGAGGCTTGCAGTCGGCCGGGCGAACGGCAACATTGAGATTTGGAACCCCGCGAATGGCGCGTGGCAGCAGGAGCGAGTGTTTTACGGAGGCAAAGACCGAAGCGTAGAAGGCCTGGCATGGACGCAAGAGCCAGACAGCAAAGATGGCAACGGGAAAATAACACCAGGAAGGCTGCGCCTCTTCAGTATCGGTTATTCCAACAGTGTTACGGAATGGGACCTCGCCACGGGCCTGCCCCTCCGGCACTCCGACGGCAACAACAGCGAGGTGTGGTGTTTCGCGGCCCAGCCCAAGTTTTCCAAATACGCCAAAGGACTCGAATCAGAGGATGATACCCCCCAGAAGCTAGTCGCAGGCTGTGCAGACGGCACCTTGGTGCTTCTCTCAACTGCAGACGACGATTTGAGATTCGAGAAATTCGTCGCAAGGTCAATGGTCAAGAAAGCCCGAGTGTTGAGTGTTACGTTCAAGGACCGAAGAACCGTCATCGCCGGCTTCGCCGACAGTACTATACGGGTCTACGACACGAGGAACGGTTTCGTGATCAGGAGCATTTCGCTCGGTAACAGGGGTCCCGGAGGACCGCGCGAAACGCTGGTCTGGAAAGTGAGGACACTGCCGAATGGCGGCTTCGTATCCGGCGACTCCAACGGGGACATTTGCGTTTACGATGGCAAGAACTACAGCCAGACGCAACGTATATCAGCTCATGAAGCGGACGTGCTCGACGTCGCCGTATCTCGCGATGGCACCAAGATGTTTAGCGGTGGTATGGATTGCCGGACGACTTACTACACGTGCAACCCACGCGGGAAGTGGCGCGAGGTCTCTCACCAGAGATACCATGAACACGATGTGAAGGCGATGGCTGCATACGATGGGGCCGGTCTTAGTGTCACGGTTTCCGGAGGTAAGTCCCTTTCTAGTCACTGCCAACGTGTACTAATGATGCAGGTATCGATACTCAGCCCATCGTTCTTCCCATCCGTAATTATGGCAAAGAGCTTAGCCGCGGTCTCCCTGCCCTACCCCATTCACCGCCGCTCATCAGTGCTCCCGATGCCCGCCTTATGGTCAGCTGGTGGAACTGTGAGATCCGCATATGGCGTGTCAAGGCTCAGGATGATAGTGTAGAAAAGCCGAAAGTCGTCGCCCGCCTAGCCTTGCAAGGAGACGAGAATATCTCATCCGTAAGCACCACGCGAGACGGCGGGCTTTTAGCAGTTGCAACGGCAAGAGAAGTCAAGCTTTTTCAATTGCTCGAAACAAGTACAGAACTAGGCTCGGGCCTCCGCATCAAGAAACTCGAACTACCTTCGACTCTAGGCGCAAAACTTGTGCGATTCACACCCGACGGCAAGTGGCTGGCTATCATTGACATGGCGAACGACGTATCGATGATACGCATCATCCGAACCGAAGACGAGCGACCACGAGCTCTGCACACAACTCTTCGTCTACACCGGATAGATCGAGTTGAAGATGCATCGGATCCTCTCAGCAGTCCCACAGGCTTGTACAACAGGTCTATATCACATGCCGAATTTTCTCCGGATGGGTCCATCTTTGCCGTGGCTGATTTGGCAGGCTACGTAGACACGTGGGTCGCAGAAGGGAATGAGGATATCACCGCGCCCGAAGTCGATGTGGATGAGACTGATGCTGCACCGGCTGACGATGGTGATGACGAATCTGAGGATGAAGAAATTCCCCAAAAGCGTATAACATTCCTCGGACAGCGGTGGATACGCAACCCGTCGGCGCACCTGTTCCCACGTCTCGGATCCGCCCCCGCTCTACTGTCTTTCGAACCCACATCAGGCAGCACTTCCCGCTCGGAGCCACGAGGTAACCCCGCGGTGCACCCAACTCGAGGCAACCCACACCCGCATTCGCATGAGATACCAGATACAGAACATCGCCTACTTTTGGTATCTGCTGACCAACAACTATACCTTTTCGAAGTTTTAGCCGGTCGCTTGTCAGAGTGGAGCAGGAGGAACCCGCCTTCCAGCTATCCATCGCAGTACCGAATCCTGAAGTCTCCAACTAAAGGATGCATCTGGGATGTCAACAGCCAACAGCGCCTATGGCTGTATGGTGAGGGATGGTTGTTCATGTTTGACTTGGACAGAGATCTCCCCATCCCGGAAACAATCGAGACACAAGATTCCGTGAGCGGGGAAGAGCTGGAAAGCAAGGCATCCAAGAAGCGGAAAAGGGAAGGCGCCAAGAAAGGTGTCAATGGTGCGGGTGACGCGGTGCCTGAAAAGGATGCGCCCGTAACGAAGATGCGGCGATTTGACACCGCAGAGGATGACGAGGCGAAATCCCCAGCCGAGATTGGCTTACACGATGCACAGATGGGTGGATTGGACCACGAAGCCGAAGGCGAACAAGGAGCTCTGATTAGTCTTCGAAGATCAAAAGATGAGGTTGATGAACTGGATGGAGCGAGCGATGATGTAGCACAGAACACGGATGGGGCTATGGAACAACCAAGACGCTCACCCGAGCCTTGGTGGAACACGTTTCAATACCGGCCTATACTAGGGATGGTGCCCATAGGGAGAGAAGGCCAACCGCTCGAAGTAGTGCTCGTGGAGAGGCCGTCGTGGGAGTTAAACCTTCCCCCACGGTTCGTAGGCGCTCACGAATAATGGGTTCGCATCCACCTTTATCGAAACACTTTCTGCCACAGTTGCCACATATTCCCCAATTTTGATGTTTTGGTCTCGGAGAAAGGCGCTGGTGTTTGGGCTCCGGACCGCCACTTTTGGCATAGATGTGGGTAAAAGCACAGAGACTCTTAGGTGTGGGGCTGGACGTGGGTCTTGGTCTCGAGCGAGACTAACCTGTTTGGCGAGATAAAAGTATGGAGACGGTTTCGTAAGCTCGAAGGCCATGTTGCAACGACCATGTGAGCAAGGCGCGGGCGGCGAATGAGGAGGGTTCGTCAGCGGATGGAACCTCACAGCGGCGGCCAGTGAGACTTCATGATGATGGCCGTCACTGCACGTGGCTTGTCAGATACTTTGATCATTGCTGTGGTGTTGTTTGTTCACCCCGGGTGGTACATGGAAAAGTTCAGATCATCACACGCAATCAAGTAACCAGGTTCCACGATTCTACGATTCTAGTGCATCCAAAGCCGAACATCAGTGACTTTTTCGCGGTGCTCGCAAGCCTTACCATGATCGAATGTCATGCCATTCCAGACAGCCATCACTCGCACGTAGCATGTCTGGACGGAGTCGACTGACGACGCAACGTGCCAAGGCGAAGGCTTACTAAGTTACACACACCGCCAAGCCACGCCACCCGTCGAAGCACGCAAGCGGATAAGGGGAGTCCGAACAGGGGTGACGGATGCAGTAAGCGTAGTCCAAGTTGGCCGCGTATTCACTGCAACTACGCGGTGAGGTGCTGGTGGTGCTGAGGGAGGCAACGCATGTTCTATGGATCTCGGCTTCGCGATAACGCATATTGGGGCCCCCTGCGAATATGCTCAACCTCAAATCGTGGTATTGGGTTGCAGTGCTGTATACAGCACAGGCGGAGGTGGCCCTGCAGGGCATTTCATCCGCCACCTGGTCCAAAGTGCTCCTTCCCTCTTTGGGGCTGAAGGGGAGGCGCAACCGTCCACGCAGCGAACACGGCAACACCGCATCTCCGCCGGCGAGAGCAGCAACACGCGCGGACGCCCGCGCATGTAGCCGCGATAGTCATACTATAGTGTGAATCTCGCGAGGCACGAGAGCATCTGCGAAAGAAACTGCGTGAAAGCCTTCTTAGCGAGCGGAAGCGCCATTGGCTCGTTTTCGTGCTGCCACGCAAGCTCGCGCAGGCCGCGCGTAAGAGTGTCAGTGAGCACCGGCGGCCCTCATCATCGCCCGGGCACTACAAACCCACCCCGTCCCTCGACACACCAGAAAGATCCTCTTTGACTCTGTTTTTTTGTGCGCTCTCCGGACGCTGCGCTGCCGTCGCAACAGTCGCATCGTAAGACGACGCCCGTAATACCTGCTGCCTCGGCCACAGTGCTGCGCCTTCGACCGCATCATACAAGGGCTGTGCACTCCCGCCGCGCCCAGCCAGGACCCAGGGCCCGCAGCCTGCGACACTATAACGCCGCCGCTCCCCCATTCTGCGCACGCAGAACGCAACCACCACCGCACTGTCGACTCGACGCCCTCGCGACCGCTGCGAGCACCCCCGCATCCGACCATGGAGCACTCGCACGGCGCCTCACGGCCGCCCGCCGCCAACGCTGATGCCAACCACCTGGCCACCGAACTGACGGAGCGCTTCCGCCAGGTCCTCAGCACCAAGCGCATGAACGAACTCACATCGCGATCCGTACAGTCACGCCCAGCATCGCCAGCACCGCGAGACTTTGGCACGCCCCAGCCGCCACCCGTCCAGAACGCCCCCCCGTCCTACTCGTCGCTCCGAAACATACCCCTAGTACCGGAACCGCCCCAGGACGCCCGCTCGCTGCGCTTCAAGAACATGCTCCACTCGCTCTCCAACATGCCACTGCGATGGGAAAACCCCGGTCTGCTGGACGAGGCCCTACGGGTGGTCCCGCTAGAGCAGATCTACAACGAAGCCGAAGAAGAGAGCCAGATCCTCCAGGCCGAGGCCGAGAGCCTGGGCGCTGGCAAGAAAGCCGCTTGGGGCTACCAGGACTGCGTCGTTCGAGCGTTGATGCGCTGGTTCAAACGCTCCTTTTTCTCGTGGGTGAACAACCCGCCATGTAACCGCTGTTACTCGCCGACGATTGGCGTCGGTATGGCCGCACCGCTCCCGGACGAGCAGGCCCGCGGCGCCAACCAAGTCGAGCTCTACAAGTGCTCACTAGACCACTGCGGTGCTTACGAGCGATACCCACGATACAACGATGCCTTCGTGCTCCTCCAGACTCGCCGGGGTCGATGTGGCGAATGGGCCAACTGCTTCAGCATGCTTTGTCGAGCCGTTGGATCAAGAGTCAGATGGGTCTGGAATGCTGAGGATCATGTCTGGACCGAGGTCTACTCAGTCCACCGCAAGCGATGGGTGCATGTAGACGTCTGTGAAGAGGCTTGGGACAAGCCCCTCTTGTACACTCAAGGTACGCATCTTCTCGCTCCTAACCCCATGAACACACGAGTGACCGATTTTCAGGTTGGGGCAAGAAGCTCTCATACTGCATCGCCTTCTCCGCAGACGGTGCTATGGACGTCACACGGAGATACGTGCGAGACGCGACCAAATACAGCGCTGAACGCACCCGCGCCCCCGAGGCAGTCCTCCACCATATCATGACTGAAATACGGAACATGCGACGAAACAACATGGGCAAGCAAGAGAAGTTCCGCCTCGAAGGGGAAGACATGCGTGAAGACCGTGAGCTACGCACCTATGTCATCACCTCGATCGCACAATCAGTCAGCAAGATCAACGCCGACGACATTATCGGCGGACGGGCCACTGCACGAGCAGACCCAGACGCACAGAAGGCACTCGAGGGCCGAACGAGCGGCAATGCCCAGTGGATCCGTTCAAGAGGAGAACAGGGCCGCGGTACCCCTGGCCAGGATCCTCACAACCAGCATCCGCGATGAGGGATTCGCTTGCTTAGTGTTCCCTTTCTACCTTATTCCTCAGGATTCAATTCTCATCACACCGAACCCTCCACGGCCCGGCCACGCTTCATTCGTTATGCCACAGCGTTCGCTATCTAGCCTGGGTTGAGATGAGCTACCTCGATACCCATCTTGAGCCGCGACATTACTCGCGCTTGTAACAACATTTACCTGGAACGGCACCACATCTAACGTGCCTGCTACGGCGTTCTGGCGCACCGATCGCTTCTAGACATTAGTCCTAAAGCTTAATGTCTACATAACTATGACGGCGTTCCATTTTTTGGGCATCGGCAATCTGCAGCATTTTCACGACACTGGAGGGAGACAGATACGTCTACAATTTTCGTTTCTATACAACGTTCGTGTGCAATTCGGCAAACAATTCTTATACCACTGGCATTTTTTGGTTAGCTACGTCTCCTCTATCCGAGAGATGAGATATGTATTTTCATTTGTTACAACCACCGAGATATTTTCTTTGCATGACAAGAGAGGGCAGCATTGGGTGGATTAGGTGCATGTATGGAGGAGGGATATACCTCAGAGGCTACTATGGAAGGTCTCGGAAGAGTCACATGTGCTGCCTTGGTGTAGTCGTGGTGGGTGAGATGAGGGGATCCGAAGATCAAGGCATGACGCGCGTCGCTTGACGCAGGGTATGCCGAGAGACACCGCATCCATAGAAAGTGCAGTAGAAAACCAAGATCAGCATTGCGAACGTGCATATTGCGTGCACCAGATTCTGCGCGATTGCGATGATAAGAAAAGGTGGGGTTTTGCGGGTTCTGCACGTGCTGCATGTGGACCCGGGACATGGAAAACCACGTCACGTGCATGGATAATGCCCGCCCCCGGTTCTACCTTCTACTACATATCACTGCTTATCGCGCTTCATTGAGCACGTGTCCGACATGAATACACGCAGAGTGGAAGTGCGTATTGTGTCAACGTCCACATGTCGGTTCTAACCAGCCTTGGAACAGTACTAGTAACGGAAACGTACAGCTTCTTGTCTTGGCTATGTCCGCACCCGCATCTGTTCCAACAAGTAGATACACAGCACTTCAGCCTAGATGTCCACTGCAGACCTCACGTGTTTTCTCATTGATTACTTCTTCTCGATTGCGAAGTGCCCACAACAGAAGGTCCTTTATAAGAAGCATTTCACCGTCGGAGAGCCTGCCGAGCGCTCTTCCATGAGCGGACTCGACCTCCTCAGCAATACTCTGCACAGCGCTGTGCCAAAAGACACGGTCAAGACTTGGCCCACGAACACTTGCCCATCACCCACATCTTGTAGTCCACTCTGGTGTTGAGCCTCCGCACTGTCGCAAAACAGGTGACAAACACTCTGCTGCGCCAGACGACTGCGCCGCGAATGGCAGGCTTGGCAGGCTTGGCAGGCTTGGCATAGCCACAAAAGGGAAGACGCGCAGATGTCGGCCCCCAAGCGAGTTTGGTCTATTTTAACAACGGGCGGCGTCGATGCTGGGGCACTGCTTACATGGGCATGAGATGGAGCTAAAGATTGCGCTTGGCCGGGCTGAGGGTGGTGGTTGTCTGTAAGGCGGATGAAGATGCTGCCGACGACTGTGAGGTTGTGTACGATGCACGTCTTTGAGCGCGTTGCTTGCGATGGGGAGGACTAGAACATGTGCAGGCACAGAAGAGGAGGGCTTGATGCGAAGGACGAGTGCGTGTTTCGCGCGGATGGAGATCAACTTTGGCCCGGGCTGATTGTGGAGATTTGTCGCGTCGCGGCACGTCACCTAGCGTCGCCACGCCCTCAAGCATGAAGATGCAACGCAAGGCTGCTCGTTGCCGGCGGGACTCGAGATTCCCAGGTTTCCGTGGGAAGAAGCTGCATAGCTCGCAATCTTCACTCGAAGGTCCCAAGCAAGAATTGTCTTCACAGGGTAGGATAGAACACGGCTGACTGTCCAAGCCAACGGCCAATGCACGCAGCTGAACAGCAAGTGGAGGTCCTGCGGTTTCCAACTTCGCGTGCTGTGTAGTCATCAGCACCGCCATGCCACATCATGGTGAACGCGTTTCTACAGTAGGCTTAGAAGCGTCAGCAAGCGTGCACGCTTCTTACTGGAATCGTCGAAGCGTGTGAGGCTGGTGCTGGGTCCCGGAAGGATGGAGTGGGCTGTCGTGCGTCGGCACAGACCCTGACCACCAGCCCGCCTTCCAGGGGGGCTGAGTGCACTCAAACGGCCGCGAGCTGAGGCGGTGTCGCTCGTACAAAAGCTGGCCACCAGCCTACGCCGCTAAGACTATCCTACCATCGCTCTCGTGTCTCCCGCCTTTTCCTTATTTACGTTCATCCATATATCTTGGGATACCGCATCGCTTTTCTGGATACACGGTCGCTTCTTACACCCTACTACGTCACACGCCCCGGCTGTGTTTCTGCGCGACTCGCCATTATCTGAGAACTAGACATCATGGGCAAAGCAGGGCGATTCGTGTGTATTTTCACGCCAATGGCGTTGACAATTGCGAGTCTTTTGTGTCTCGCCATCGTGTTGTCGGGCCAGGCATATCAGAAGAGTGATCTGTCCAGGGAGCTGTTTTTCTTCAAGGTGCGCTATGCCAACCCAGCCGCGTCTCCAAACAGACGCGACTTGCCCCACCCAACAAACTCACATGCTGACTAGCCATGTACAGGCGAATACTACAGGCTTCAAGAATGATCCAGAGAACGTCCTCGACAACCTGCCCGAAGGCGTGACCCCCGAGACCGTCAAGCAGATGCAGGTCGCCGCTTCCGCTGGCAACATGCGCGACATCTACCAAGTTGGGCTTTGGAACTACTGCGAGGCCGACTTGAAGGATGGCAAGGAGGAGAACTGGCACTGCGTCGACCGTCAGAGCTACTTCTGGTTCAACCCCTTCCAGGTGTGGAAGCTGGAGAACACCAGCATCCAGGCGGGCCTCCCGGAGGACTTCCAGAGCGGCATCGACACATACCACAAGGTCTCGCGATGGATGTTCATCAGCTACATGATTGCGCTCGTCCTCACCATTGCTGAGATTCTCATCGGTATTTCTGCCATCTTCTCGAGGTGGGGCAGTTTGATCACCACCATCGTCTCTACCGTACGTCCTCCCCGAATCCCCTAGTCTTCCTTGCGCTTGAGATTAACATCGACCCAGGCACAAACCCTCTTCATGGTTGCCGCAGCCGCAACCTCGACCGCTCTCTACGGCACCCTCATCTCTGTCTTCCGCACCGTTCTCGACCCCTACAACATCGAGGCGTCGTGGTCCGCCAAGATGCTCTCCGTCCTCTGGATCGGCGTTGCCTTCTCCGTCGCCAGCGGCTTCTTCTGGCTCATCAGCACGTGCTGCTGCTCGGGCAAGAGCCCCCACAAGAAGGTCGTCGTGGAGAAGACGCCGTACACCTACGAGAGGGTGGCCTCGCCATACTTGGGTGGCAGCGGAAACGCGCATCAGATGCACGATATGGGCGGCAACCACGGCCAGACTGGCCACACGTACGAGCCGTTCAGGCAGCAGCACGTCTAAGCTCTTGTAGCTGAGCGTGTGAAGGAGGGAGAGGGAGGCAAGGACTGTGCTGCGGATGGTAATCGTAAATGATTGCGGTTTGCTGGCTGCTGGGTGAGGGACGAAGAGGCGGTCTTCATGACTATCATGATTTTGATATTTTTTGCGCGGGTTGGGCGCTATACCACAAGGCAGGCGTTTTGTATTTTGGGACACATGCTTGCTAGATACGGAGGAGGAGATCTGGATCAGATCTTGTCCAAGGGCTGCTAATGTGGATTGCACATATGATGCAAGAGTTTGCACCCCTACCATGTTCACCGAAGCGTTTCTCGTACTATTTCTACCGTCAATTCTCCCTTCCGCGTGGAGAGGTCGATGGGCTCCACCACGACAAACAAGCCTCGCATGTGCATGAATCGTGGAAGACGTTCCCTCGTCAGCTAGCTTGGCTCGTTCGCACCTACTAGCCTTCCGCACGAAAAAAGCACGATACCAACCGCCCGTCAGCAGGGGCCAGAATCCCTGACCAAGCACGGTGCTTTTCTTGGAGTTGGAGTGGAGAGCTCGGGAAACTAGCATCTTGCTGACGGGCGCGTGCGGGCTTGCTGCTTTGGGGAATATTCGGACACGGGGTCGGGATTGGCAAGGATGTGTGGCGGTGCGGTAGGGGATGGTGACGGAGCGGTGGATTGGGACCTGGATCTTGAGAGGGGGGAGGTACTAAGACCTGGGATGTGCTGGTTGCGTGGTACAAGTTTGTAGTTATTTTGGATAGTTGGGCCTTGACCTCAATCCATTGTTGGGTTGTGATGGGATAACACGTATCTCCAGGCTACTACCTTATGCAGACCATATCCAAGATTTTCTGATTGTTGACACGAACCACAAAGTGGTGTCCTGTAAAGTGATAGACAAAAATATGGACTGCCGCCCAAAAGTAACACAAAATGAAGCGCGGTGAGACCATATGCATGGTGCTCTGCATACCTAACGCATGCTTATCCTTTACTCGCAAACGCCTCTTCCACGACACCAACAACATCATCCGCATTCGAAATTGCAAGCTCATGTCCCACCCCCCTCACAATCCTCACCTCCACATTCTCCCTCCCCAGCACCTCAGTCGCATCCTCCACCAGCTCCTCCGCAACAATAATCGGATCCGTCTCCCCCAGCACCAAGTACACCTTCCTCAACCCCCCCACGCCCTTCTCGATGTTCTCCCTCAACATCCTCCACCGCTCCTGCTGTCCGTGAATAGGCGCATGTCGTATCGCCGACACAAAAGCAGGTATGAAACCCCTGTGATGCAGAATCTGCCAATCCACCACCTTCGCCGCCGTACTATCCACGTAGTCCGGCAGCAGCGTGTGGTGGCTCGTCGTATATACCGCCGCCGACCTCGCCCTTGACCCCGCTCTCTGCTCCTCCCCGCCCAATTGCGCGACGTCTTTCTCCGGTTCAGGATCCGTCGCCGACCCCGTCCACAAGCGCCGCGCTACAAGTCTTTCGACGAGCCACTCTGGCAGGATCCCGCGCGAGGAGTACAGCAGGCTGCTCGTCCAGGTGATGTGCGAGGTGCGGATGAGGCCGCCGGGGGCGATGAGGATGAGGTTCTCCACGGAGCGGGGGATGCGGGAGGCGATGTCTGCGGCGAGGGCACCGCCGAGGGAGTAGCCGATTAGCGTGAAGGAGGGCCAGGGGAGCGGGGAGGAGCTGAGGCTGCTGGAGAGTTGGGCGAGGTAGAGGAGGGTGGTGTGCGGGTGGGTGAGTGGGGTCGCGGTGGAGGAGTAGCCGCGGCCGAAGAGGTCTGTGGGTGTGGGTTAGCAATAGGTTAGGGTTATGCGCACTGCGTGGTGATCCTGGGGTAAGACAGGGTCTCGATGGGGCACTGGGAAAGTGAGGAGGTAGGAGTTTCACGAGATTGTAGGGTATTGTGATAGTGAAGATATTGTATGGGAACAGTCGAGTTAAGAGATGTGCAAATGGAAACGCCAACTATGCGGGTCACGTTTAGGTATGGGAGGCTTCAAAGGTGTTGACAATGAAGATACATATCCGTGGGAAGAGTAAATAACTCCAAGTGCGGAGTGAATCGATTTAAAACGCAAGTCTGACTTACCGAACAGCATCACTCGGCATCCTGTGGCGACAAGTTTGTGAGCAAGGTCGGCCAGTGCTATACTCGGTGTTGAGATGCCATGAATGAGCAGTACTCTAGGCCCATGTTCCGGGCCCCACTCGTAAATGCGGGTACTACCTGATGGACAGGTTTTGATTTAGTATGGTTACCAGCACTTCTTGCCGAGGGTACTCACCCAGCGCAGAGTCGACATCTCTGCGTCCTGGCAACGGGTCTGGTGGATAAGGCAATTGGTTTGCTTCTTCAGCAGTGAGGTGTGGTAAAAGAGAGTCTTTTGGCGATGGTATTATATGCGGTTTGTTTGAAACGGTAGGCGGTCTTATCGACGTTAAATATACCCAGGTACTAAGAGCTGCCACGCCTGCAAGCAGGTACAGGGGAGAATGGCGAGCAGATTCTGGGACCATGGCCGTCATGGCGAGAGTGACGCACGGTAACACGTAGACGGCGCCGCCCAATGCGTAACGCTCGCGATCGCACAGTGATAGGACGGTGACATGGACATGGTCATGGTGGATGTCGAAAATAGGCAAGGGAGCAGCCGCAGTGGACGACGGCTAGGCTCAGATCATGCCCACCAGCGCCACGCCGAGGGCCGGCACACCTGCGGCGCACGCCAACGCTCCATCTGATGGCTCGGGCGGCACCTCGAGTGGATCGCCATTTCACAGCGGGCTCCTTTCTGCGAGGGGCGCCCCGTCCGAGTGCCCCTGGTGCCAAAGCGGGCATGGATACGCGTAGCCAAGTTGCCCAGAGACAGCTCCAACGCTAGTCAGTCGGTGCTGTCAGCAGCCTCAGCCACGCTGAATACAAACTTGACACTGCCTGGCTCCTGCGGAGACGCTGATGGAGAGCAACCCTGGCCTGCAACTGCAACCGCAACAAGGTCCTACTTTACGCCCCTCCGCCCGCCGCTCGTTTGGTTCCTTTTCGCTCTTCCGCCCTTCGCCGCGAGCGTCGCCTGCTTGATACCCCCCCGTCTCTGCGCGAACCACTGCGCCGCCCACGCCCACGCCTGCAGCGACTTTCGACAGGGCAGCTGTATATTCCGGAGGCCCCCCCGACCAAGTGCAAGCCTGAGGCTGCCTCGGAGCTTTTCGTTGCGCGGCTGGATGCGGTAGCTCCAACATGGACCAGTGGAATACGAACAAGCTCCCTGAGCGCCTGCCCTTCTCCAAGAAGCGCCTGCCCAAGAAGGTCATATTCTCGTGCGTTGCTCTGCTCGGCTCGACACAGAGGGAAGCAACCGCCCGCTAATTGCCACAGCTACATCCTCGACTATGTCGTTATCTTGTGAGCTTACACCGCGCGTGTCGTTGCACACGACCTCCTTCCTAATCGCTGCAGCGTCCTCCTCGCCGTCTTCATGACCATCGACAAGATCGAGCCCTTCCACCAGCCCTTCGCCCTCGAGAACTGGACCCTGCACTATCCGTATGCGAAGCACGAGCGCGTGACCGTCACCATGGCGGCCATCTTCGCCGTCGGCTTCCCCATCATCATCATCACCTTCTACACCATGGTCATCGACGGCATATTCTCGCACCAGACACCCACACCGGCGGGTAGGGGAGGGTTGAAGCGCCTCGCTGGTCGCTACAGGCTCAAGGACAGGCTTTGGGAATTGAACTGCGGTGTGCTTGGCCTCATGCTCAGCGTAGGCGCAGCCTTCACAATTACGGGTACGATGAGCTCCCACCCGGAATGTGCCCGCGACTTACAGCATGGGTAGGAGCGTTGAAGAACGCCATTGGAAAGCCCCGCCCGGATATCGTCGACCGGTATGGTCCCTACTTTATAAAGGCCTACAATGGATGCTAATTTGGCCCAGATGCCAAGTCAAGGACGCAACATGGGCAACGTTCAAGGCAAACTACCCCAAGGTGGTGATGGCTACAGTCGCGGATTGCATGCAAAAGGACAATTATATCTTGCAGGATGGCTTCAAGAGCTTCCCATCCGCGCACAGCAGTGGTATGAGTTTGTTGCATTGACCGCAACGCGCAAACACTGACATTTGCAGTCTCATTTGGAGGTCTCTTTTACCTCTCCATCTACCTCGCCGCGAAGCTCCACGTGCTCGACTCAAAGGGCGAGGTTTGGAAGTCGTTCATCGTTCTCGTGCCGACGCTCGGGGCTGCGCTCATTGCCGGAAGCCGCATCATGGACGCCCGCCACCATCCCTTTGATGTTCTATCTGGCAGCTTGATGGGTATTCTGGTCGCATGGGGCTCTTACCGTCAATACTTTCCCCCGGTCTCAGAAACGTGGCGCAAAGGCCGAGCGTATCCTATTCGAGCTTGGGGTAAAGGTCCCGCTATGCCTCCCCCGACCATAGATGTTGCAGACGACATACAACCGTTGCGCCCTGTGCGATCAGCAACAGACGAAGAGCGGGGGACATCGTCAGCGATTTCAGGGGCTGAGCATAGTGGCAACATTTTCCGACAGCAGATATCTCAATCACAAAGGCGGAGGCAGGAGGAGTTCGGCGGTATACAACCGAGCGACACGATGAGCTCAACATACTCGTCCAAGGTCGCTGGATATCAGGGACAGCTTCCAGCATCGAATCCATTCGCAGATACCAGCCGACGTCGGCAAGATAACTACGAATACTCCTCTTCAGAAGACGATGACAATATCGAGTTGCAACCATCGTATTCTCTTTCTGGTCGACCTTTGGCAGGCCAGCGCGGGACTAATTACGACCCTGTGGCCGGCCGCCTCACTGATACTGGATACCACCCGCCCCAGGGTATAACGCCCACTCCAACACCTCCTCCGATGCGGCCGACTGGCGATATAGCAGAAGCCGGAGGCGCGCCACCACCGCCGCCCGCACATGCTGTAGGGACCACGGCTCAGCAGGTATAATGGGAGGCCGAGCATTGTCAGAATATAGGATATTTCAGCATTTGTGAGCGTGCCTATGTGCGTCTCATACGGCGCGTTGAACGACTATGCATGACTGGAGCCATGGACCTGGGCGTTTGGATGTTTGGACGGAATTTGTTGTATGCAAACTGCCGATGATTGTTTTCTTAGCGCCAGCAATGAGCTGGCGGATTCTTTGTACATTGATGCAGGGCTGGATTCACACGACGGCGCCATAGCATGGTGTTTTCTCTTCACGCGGAAATCTGAACTTTTACTTTTCAGCAGTCCACGGAGCCCGTTAATATAAGTGCTTGCGGCGCGCCACTTCCCCCCCTGGACGCATGGCTGGCACGTGCGGAGGGTTGAACATTGACGTAAATCCGGCAGGGATGTTGAATAGCGGCGGTCCGACCCCCGTAACCGTACCCGTAGTAGATTGTAGGTACGTGGGCCGCGTTGCATCTCTCCACATGTGCCCGTTTCGCCTTCCGTCTGCTGCTCCCAAAACGTTCGGCCTGTTCCTTGGCTGCCCGAGACATAAACTGCACGCGTTCGTTTGACGCAGCAGCCACGAGATCATGCGCGTTCCTCGCCGGCGACGGTAACATCACGACCGGCCGTCACCACCATGTCGGCACCCTCCAGCGAGGGTCGGCTTTCCACGTCGTCCATACCCTCCGTCACATCCTCGCCGACGCTGAATTCGAGATACTCCGGGGCGTATGAAAACAATGGGCAGGGTAGCTCGTCGCAACGCCCCAGCCTGGCAGGGTCGAGGCAGAACAGTGGAGTGAGAAGCCACGTCCAACAGGAGCAGTCGCAGCATTCTGGGAGTGCGTTGCGCGATGCAGCTGTAGGAGAGCGCGATTTCGCGCACCGCAAGCTGAACCGCAGGTCTGGAGGCTTTCTTCTCGACTCGGCTTTCTCCAGCGGACCGCGGAGCCGACTTTCACACCAGAGCGGACACGGGAAGGACGCGAAGCGCAAGCAGACACACGATCAAAGCGAGCACCCAGAGAGACATGCCGCGACTGGCATTGCGCGCGGTCCGCCTTTGTCGCGGGTACTCAAGATGGCGGACGGAGGGCCTGCCGAAGCAGACGGCCGGGTAGACTCTGCCAACACGGATGAGCACGCGTCAGATGGTGTACATGTTGCAAAGACGAGAGCCAGAGCACCTGTGGTACCTCCGAATGCGCACGATAGAGAGCAACCTGATGCTACCACACCGCGTCCCGCCTTCGATCCGAACCAAATTGTACACATGGCTCTTAGCCTGAATGAAAGTCGCCGACGGAATCTTAGTGCTGGCCAGCTGCTCACTCCACAGGCGCATGCCACATCCGGACGGCGTCGGGATGGGAGCGTCAACAGTCCCAGCACTGGAAGCGGCCACCTGAGACAATATCTGAACGAGCAGCGGAGGGTGTCCCGAAATATCTCTCCTTTCGGCGACAGGTCTCCAGCGCGCCACATGTCCATGTCAGCACAACGTAGAGGGTCAGTGTTGATACAGGGACAGCAAGAGCCGAGCTCAGCAACATGGCAGCGCGCGGACAAGGCTCGCGCGTTCATTGAGCTAAGGGTAGAATATCTGAGGGTCCTCGAATTCCTCCCTCCACTCAAACCTGACTCCACTGCGCCCGGAAACTTCGTAGTCATGGCCAATAACGTTCCCGGCAGTCCGCATGCGCAACTGACACGGGTCCCCTCTCATGCGAATAAGAATTATGACCTTGGTCGACCCTATAACCCTTTACAGGTGTTGCGTAACCGCCGGAGCAGAGCACGGGAAAGAAGGAGTTTCGAGCATCCTCCAGAAGAATTCGCGGATGTGGACCAGGTTCACAAATGGGTCGACAGGGTAGAAGAGGCGGCACAATCATTCATGTACCGCCGACTCGACGGGGTGGCCTTGCCCAAACTTCATGAAGACCATGGGACAGCAGCCGAACCTGCAAAGCCCGTTAGACCAAGCAAAATCTGGATGTTCTCGCCCGAAGAGTTGCTTGCAGACGCGCATTGGCTTGAGCACGGTGACAACAAGACAATCGTGGAAGACCGCCACGGACGCAGAATCTTCCCCGCGAAGGAACCTCAGAAACAAGACCTCCTATCAGCCCGCCCCAGCAAAGAATATACCGAAAAACGGAGAAAGAGCTGGGTAGAGAGCATAGTAGCCGACAATCACAACACCACCGGAGATGAAAGCGAGGCTTTGAGTGAGCGTGGCCGCAAGCGAAGGCTCCTGCCTACGTTCCATGCGGAGAGCCCGAAGCATAAAAAACATAATTGGATTGGATCGAGACAGCAGGCTGGGAGCGATACGGACTCTTCCGATTCCGACTCTGATCTGGAGAAACGCCGCTCGAGGAAGACTCAGAAGATGGTAGAAGGAGACAATGAGACTGGTGCACTGAAGCTTAGGATGAAGCATCTCATGGAAAGAGAGGCCAAAGACACGCAAAGGGCGGAAACCCCTCTGTTATTTACGCCTGACACTCCGAACAAGTGGGGACAAGAGCCGGCTGACGGTTATGATGAGAAAGGTGTACGAAGCTCATTTGAAGTGTCAGATTCTGGAAATGGGTCTGTCAAGGCCAATCTGGCTGGGCTCAAACTGCCTCCTAGGCAGCGTAACGATCTTGAGCTGTCGAAAGACCCATCAAAAGAATACAGATCGTCATTCGAAGAATTCGACAGCACGGCACCGAGCACCCCGTTGTACCCGAGGCACTACCCATACATCGATGGTGACGTGTCACCACCGCCGAGCCGTGCTGACTCGCAAAAGAAGCCAAAGAAAAGCAAATTGGACTTCTTGCGCTCTGACGAGAGCAAAGCAAGGCACGATCATGATCACCTTGTGCCAGACTCGGCCGGCTCTGACAAAAAGCGTAGCTCTCGCCATGCAAGTGAAGAGGCCGAAGAAGGTAACGGTATTGGATCCGCGATATGGGCAGCCCCAGGCGCGGTCAAGAATTTCCTAGGACACCGCAAGAACGACAGCGTCAACAGTCTGACGAGTCACATCAAGGACAAAGAGCGCAAAGAGATGAAGGAGCCGCCTTCTGCTGTCACAAGATTCATCAAAGGCGTCAAGAATGAGGGCTCAAAGATGGGAGGCTTCATATTCCGCAAAGACGGGCCCGCAGATGAATCAGATTCCGATGCGGCATCCGACCGTCCCGTTGCCCTCGAATCCGAAACAGACGAAGAGTTTAGCTCGCTCCGCCGCAGAAAAACTCCCAAACTCGCGCGAAGCAGCACTGCCGAGAGTGCAGGCAGCGTTACATCCAAGACGTCAAAGAAGGCCACCGGCTACTATCTCGAACTCCCTTCTTTCCGGTCCTCCCACCAGAACCAACCCAAGATCGACGAGGACAGCGCCTCGGAGCTCTCCGACCATCACATCAGCCGCCAGGCCCGCGAAACAGCAAAGAACCGCTCCCCACGCTTCGACAAGCTGGCCCCTCCCGGCCTCGATCTCTCCCGCATATCCTCCTCGTCGTCCCGCTCCCCGAGCCAGGACCGCATCAGCCAGCTCCTCGCCCGCCCCGGCGGCGTCGGCCACGCAGGCCTTCCCGTAACCCCTCTCGCAAAAGGCAAACTACCCCCCTCCAGCACCGATATCAGCCCCAAGCGCAAGCCCTCGCGCCCAACCCTCGAAGGCAAACGCCACTGGAGCATCGTCGACTCGCAAAAGGAGCTCTCCCGCCCCACGTCCACCGGCATCGTCGTTTCCCCCGCGGAGATCGCCCGCGTCCGCGCTCTCTTCCTCTGCTCCGGCATCAAAGCAAAGCAAATCAACCGCCGCGCCCTCGAGATCCGCACCCCGCCCGCCCCCTTCCTCGTCCGCGCCGCCAACTCCGCCCACGCAAACCTCTACCCCGTCAACAGGAAGGAAGAGCACGTCCTCGCCGCGCGCATCCTCACCACAGCCTTCGAGTCGCGCATCGTCGCCCTGCAAACCGCCGCCCAGCGCTTCCGCGAGGACGCCGTCGTGGACCTGCAGTCCCGCATCGCAGACCTGAAAGGCACCGTGGAGACGTCGCTGTTCGCGCGCGTCCGCGCAGGCGGCGACGACGCCCTCACCGTCTCGAGCCGCGTCTCGGCAGACGCCCCGCTCGCCGTCAAGCAGATCGCCGACGACATCGAGCACATGGTGCGCATGCGGCGGCGGCGCACCCGCTGGCTGCGCCGCGTCGGCTGGACGCTCCTCGAGTGGGCACTGCTGGCTTTCATGTGGTGCGCCTGGCTCGTCGTCACCCTGAGCCGCGTCGGCACGCGATCCGTGGCTTTCCTCTGGCGCATCGCAAAGTGGCTGCTTTGGCTGTAGGATGGCCCGCGTCGCTGTCTTTGGGGAGTGTAAAGAAATGCATTTTGGAGTTTTGGTTCGGGTTCCCGTCGTGCCAACGTGCGACTTGCTGTTGTACGGATCGATGCGACGGCGTTGCTGCGTTTGATACCATTGCATGTTATTTTGGATGGCGCCGCAAATGTTGCACAAGTCGGCGCAGCACATCATTGCTCTTCGTTTATGTGTTTTGTAATGTGTAGTAATAGAGTCTTCGTTTCTTCTTCCAAGTGTCCTGTTATCATAATCACAACAGCAACTGCAGACGGCCATCAACAAGCAATATTATGTAGTCTACAATCCTAGTGCGTGCTTACTGCATGAAGAGTGCACCTCTGTCATCCTTCAAGGTGTGGTGACTTACACCACGTTAGAAAAAGTCCAATAAGCCTAAGAACATCAGTCAATTTACTACAACGCAAATCTGATTAGGGTCAATGGTTACGCATTCCTTCACACAATCATGCCGATTTTCCAAATAATCTTCTCCCAAGCCCCAAGCTCACTCGGCCCCCAACTACCTTTGCTCCACCCCTCTTCTTCTCCCGAAGTCCCTCCTGCTGGCCTCCACCATCTTGCCCTGTCTGTCTAGTTCCACCAGTTGGCCCCTCTCGAGCATCTCCTCCTTCTCGTTCCTCTTCCTCCCTTCCTGCAACCTTCCTGTCTCGTTTTGGCGAGTCCGACTTATCTCTTCGTACCCAAAAGCTTTTCTGTCCTGTTGGAGATGAAGTCTTTGGAGGCGGGCTCGCTGCGAGGAAGGAATTCCTTCGTTGGGTTCCAGCACGCTGCTGCGTTGGGGACTGTAGTCGCGAGTTGGGCGGTCGTGAGGCTTCCGTTGCTGCCTCTGGCATTGTTCGCATTCTCTGAATGCCCTGCTCGAGACATCGGTTTCGCGAGAACGATTCTGGGGTGGTCGTTGCCGGCGAGGCCTCGCTGAGCAGGTTGCCTGGTCCTGACGCAGCGAGCGTTGAACCACTGAGGGATCTTGGGAGGTCATTAGATCTCGCTGCAGCGCTTGCCCTTCTCGAGTCCCCCTTTGACGTATCCCATGTACCCCCTGGAGATCGTGTGCCGTGAGCTGTTGATGGACGTCTACCGAAAGTCTTTCGCGCTCTGCTCGCCTCCTCTTCAAGCGTGGATGTTCTCCGAATAGGGCATCCATAAGTTGCCTCTCTCTGGAGCTTTCCAGCTTTAGGCGTGATTGAACCTCTTTTTGACTCCGATCGTAATGTGCTCGGCCGAGAGAGCCCCGCTTGCAGCATCGTGAACTGCGATCGGAAGTCCTCTGGATTTGGATTTGAATGTCGTTTGATGCGGTGTCCCGCTGTCGAGATCGTTCTTGCTGCTTCGGCTGGGGAGAATGGTTTGAGGAGAGTACCATCAGGGTTGGACTTGAGGGCCTGGCCTGTCGCAGATATTCTTCTTGCTGCATCGAGGGCTGAGAAGGTGCTCGCACGCGGGACAGTGGTTCTGGTGCGGACGGTTCGCTCGGTATGAGCTCTATTGATGCAGGGCCTACTGCTCTCTTCACTGGCACCGTCTGTGATGTATTTGTGTCCAAGATCACCGTCGTCATGTCTGGGACCATACTCGGAGGCGGCAGATCCAGAATCTTCTTGCGAGCTCTCTTTTTCTTGCGGCACTTGACTGACTCGCCCTGCCGAGCTTCTACGTCGCTGATCTGCACCTTGTCCTTGCGCCCTCTGGGTGGGAGCCTCGGGGTTCTCCGACGCTCGACGACCTGCGTTACGATTTGCGCCTGTGCTTGTTGGTTGGCGTTCGATATCGCCGCTGTGCGTCGAAGGAATTTCCTGATCCCACGTCCCTGAAGTCCTGGTCCATGTGCGGCCACCTTGCGGCGGGTCTTCCCTCTGCGAGCCGCGTTGGGCATCCCGGCGGACAGGCCCCGATCTAGCTGCCTCCTGCGGAACTGCCGGCGGGCGAGTGGGTTGTTTGTCAGTCGGCGCCCGACGAACATATGCAGGCGCTTCATGCCTAGAAGCGGCGTTCTCTTGGTTACGAAGGTCTTGTTGCGCTTGAGGTTGATAGCGAAAGGGTTCCGGCGCTTGGCTACGAAGGGGTCGCGCACTAACTTCGTTGCGAGGGGGGTGGTCCTGCCGAGGAGGCTCCCTGTGAACTGATGGGGGAGGCTCATATCCGGCTGGTGGAAGTCTTGAGTAGATATCTCGTACAGCGGGCGCTGTAGAACGTGGTTGGTAGATATGGTGTCGAACTGGGACCGGAGGTGGTTGTGAGTGGATATATCTTCGAGCGAGAGCTGATGGGAGTCTTGAGGAATCATTGCTTCTAGCTGTAGCGGGTGGAGGCTGAGAGTGGACATCTCGTCTAACAGATGTTGTTCGTGGTCTATGATAGGAGTCTCGTTGTTCGGGAAGTGGAGGTGGGAGTCTGGGGTAGTAGTCATCCTTCCTAGCGAAGGCTGGCGCATGTCGGGGAGGAGGATCGTCTCGTCGAGGAAGAGTGGGGTAGACGGAGACGGGTGGAGCCACCTTCCTTGCAATGAAGATGGGTTCTCGTCCAGGTGCGATTCGATAACCTCTTGGCCTTTGTAGCGTTCCCCCAGGATATCCTAATGCCTGTCCTGGTGCCGCGGATCGAAAGGGCCGGACTGGTTCCCAGTCTCTTTGTGCTGGTGGTTCAGGTGAGTACTCACGCTGAACACGCGAAACCGGCGGGGGGTCAGCTTTGAGTTTACTACCAAAACCAAAAAAGCCTCGTTTCGGCTTAATTGATGGCTGCTCTTTGGGTTTGGGAGGCGGTGTCTGCGTGTATGGCTTGGTCCACATTGGGGTATCTCGGACTGGATATTCAGGGGCCGGAGGTCGTTGTTGATCTGGCGGGAGGCTGATACCATAGACGGACCTTCTAGTCTTGCGCTTGCGAACAGCAGGTACCATCTTCTTCGGTGCGAACTGAGTGGGAGGGGCAAAAATACCTGGAGCCGCTGAACTAGGTTTCCTTTGCTTCTCCGCACGCACAGTTAGCACGCGAGGTATTGTGCTTCGCCGCCTTTTAGGCGCAGTAGTTGCTACGCGCTCAAGTGGCGGTGCAAGTAACTGCGGGTCTCGAGACAAATCGGCAGTAGGAGGCCCATCACGCCTACTAGGCTCCTGTTCTGGAATAACGTACTCAACCTCGTTCTTCACAGATGCTGTAGACGATCGCGCAAGTGCGGAAAGACTTGGCTGTCTTAAAAAAACCCCAGGAGGACTGTAGGATGCTGTAGGCTCAACTTGAAACCTCACTGATTTCTTATCACGCGGGAAATCTTCAGCGGTAGACTGGCGTCGGGAACAGATTGTTTCCTTGCGGGATGGAGTATGACTTGGTTTTGTGGGTGAATCCGGAATTGAAGGAGCCGGACTGCTGTGGTAAACATGTAACGCAGCCAACGGCTCATCAAAAACCGAAGATTGGGTGGAAGGAAAAGGAGAAAGAGCTCGATCTGCTTCTATCTCTGGCTCCACATTTCTATGAATAAAGCCAGCGGGTGGCTGATCGAGTGTGCCCTGATGCGATATGCCAGTCGCACGTTGTTGAACAGTCTCTTTCTCTTCCGAAAGCGCTAGCCCGGTGGGTACACGAGTTGCCTTCCTTTCGACATGGGATGCCTGAGCATGCGTGCTTTGGCGTGAGATACCGGTTGAAGCACGTCTGGGTATTGGGTCTTCCTCCTCCGGGGTCAATTGCTTGGTAGGCTTGCGAGTAACCTTTTTTTCGAGCTCAGCTCGCTCAACTCGAAGTTCTTGTGGCAGCAGAGTCGGTCGCCGTTCGAGGATCTCAATAGGCCTTCTCGAAGTCGCAGCTCGTTGTGGTGACGGTGCTTGCTCTTCATCAGGAAGTGCTCGTTCGGTTTCTGCACGGGTTACTATTCCTTGGAGCTCGGTGGGCCAACGTGTTGTAGATCGTTGTACTATGAGATCTTCCAGGGGCAAAATGGCCTTTTTTTCAAGAGCTTCAGTGAACCTTTTCGATGTTGTAGCTCGCCGCGAAAAGTTCACTTCCTCTTCGTTTGCAGGAGATGCTCGATCCGTTGGCATGCGAGTCGATTCCTCCTCCAGCTCCGTAGGCTGCAGTGTTGGTGTCGATTGGGTAGCCGGATCCTCTGCTGACATACGTTTTTGACATCCGAGGGCTTCAGTGGGGTTCTTTTCGAGTGGAACAGTGGCAATTCCAGTATGCGCCCTTGATACCGGCATGGAGTCTTTAGAAGGGTCAGGTACAGAATCGTCGCTCACATCTTCTTGAGGCTCAGCAAGCAGATTTTTTGCGGTCCGCTCAGCCACCCGGTCCTCTGTTGATGCGGTCTTTTGGTGCTGGAGGAGTCCAGTGGAATTTTGCTCAATGGGGAACGTGGCAGCTTTAGTAGGCTTTCTCGAAAGATGTGTGAAACTTCTGCGGTGTGGGATAGAGATGTCAGGCTCATGAGCTTCAGGATCAAGGTCACCGTCATCTTCTTGCTCAGTGCCTGCTCGTTCTATGCACATCACTGGCATGGTGGAAGTTGGACTTTCATCGCGCGCAATGGAAGAAGGCTTTTGCGAGACCGAGATGGTAGGAGCCCTGCCTGGTGAGCTTGAAGTAGAAATCTTGGTCGGAGTCCTCGATATTTGTTTATTAGGTTTTCGACTCGGAGGATCGATCTCGGTATCAGGAGTCTTAAGATTGGAATCACCTCTACCCTCTGACTCGGTGTCTTCGCCCGCCATGCATATGACTGGTATACTAGAAGACGATTCTTCCTCTTGTGTAGTTGAAGTGGGCTTGCGTGAAACCGATGCAGTTAGAGCCTGGGTAGGCTTTCTAGAGATAGGCGCAGTAGGAGCCCTGGTCGACTTCCTTGAGACCCGGACTGAATCTGACCTACTTGGAAGGGCAGAGGCAATATGTCCCGTCGGTCGTCTCGTGGTTACCTTGCAAACAACTGGAGATTGGAATTTGTCATCCTCAAGCTCCGGATCTGGACTTGGAACCCGCTCAGTCGGTCGCCTAGTTGTCACGTTGAAAACGACAGGAGGTTGGATATCGTCGTCCTCGACGTCAGGTGTTGGACTTGGAACCTTCCCAGTCTGACATCTTGTTGTCACCCTGCGTATAACTGGAGGTTGGAAGTCTATAGTCTCTAGTTCGAGTTCTGGGCTTAGAGTCCGCTCTGTGGGTGGCCTTGTTGTCGCTTCGCGAACGACTGGTGCTTGGAAGTCATCTACCACTGGTTGGGGCTCTGGACTGGGTATAATCTCTGTAGATCGTCGCGTACTCACCTCGCGGACAAATGGAGGCTGGTAGTCATCATCCAGCGGTTCAGGCTCTGGTGTTTCGAGTCCAGCCACCGCGCCAACTGCAGATTCCGGCTGCTTTTGAACCTGAATAACTTTTCCGATCTTAACGGTGTCGAGTTCTGATGCGACACTCATCGGAGAACCCGGTTGCGCTTCACGATACTTAACCTTGTTGTTCTCAAGCTCCGGTGAAGAATTGTCAGCATATGGCGGCTGCTCTTCGGTTTCCTCGACGTAGTCGGCCTGACGTTGCGTAGCCCAAGCGCCCGCATACTCTGACTGATGTGACTGTCCTCCAACATCTTCGTATATTTCATACTCATCAACCTCATCAGTCCCTTCGACCTCCTCAGTCTCCAGTCCCGGCGCAAAGTCTACCGTTGGTAAAGTCTCCATGATAACAGTGATAAAGTCGATATCAGTAGGTAGTTTAGTTTGTGCAAACCCAAGCCATGCTTGGATTTCTTCTGGTGGTATGGCTTCAACCTCTAGCATGCGTTGGGGGATCATCGACATTCGCCGAGACTGCGTTGAGGTGCGATCGAGCTGAACGCCAAGGTCGTCGAGGATTGTATCGAGCTCGTCCATGGGTTGGTTCTTGGTCTCAGGAAGCTGCGTCAATTGCCTACAGGTCTTTTGTAGCCACGCGTCTTCGGTGTCTTGTGTTTCCTCCGACTCTAAGCCAGTTAGCTTCCGCATGACCGGTGCTTGGAACTCCCCTTCCTCAAGCTTTTCGACCACGGGTTCTAGCGCAGAGCTGTGCCTTGAAACAGAGGAGCGTTCGGATGAGCGTTCGACCGGCGCTGCCTCAAATTTGGCATCGTCTTCTGCGGTGTACTTTTGATCAAGATCCACGCCTAGATCGTCGGCGGCAGACTTGACTAGATCAACAAGCTCTGGTGCAGATCTCACGTTTGCGCGCAGCGAAGGTAGCGCATCATTCATGTTGGGGCCTAGCTGACCGGGCGCTCCAACGTTGAGCTTCTCGGCTGCTTTGGGCGGGTAGGGCGGTTGCTAGCCACAAACCTGTTGTACTGGGTGGCAAGGCCGGCAAGGCCGATAGATGTGGTTGCATACAGGACGCTGGCCGATGTTGCGACATGCTCCGGTACAAGAAGCGCCAGATTTACAGCGTTCGACGAGATCCTCCGGGGCTTGTCGAAGCTGTGCAAGGTTCGGTTGGCTGAAATTAATGTTGTTGATGACATTCTGCAGAGTGTTTTGATGCTCTTCGAGGATAGAGTCAATCATGTAATCCAAGTCTTGAGCAAAAATGTCTCCGCATTTGTCTCCGGATATACAGTCGGAGTCATGTTGGTGACAGCACCTGCGGGCCGTCTTGGAGGGTTGGGAGCTGCTAGTCGAAGAGTCGGTGGCGGCATGTCTCTTTGAGTGATTGTGCTTTGATGTTGTAGGAAGGGGAGGTGACATAGCGCGACACTGGCTACAAGGTATCTTTGCGGCTTCTTCGCGTGGTTCGATGGCAGATATCGTCGAGAAATGGCCACATGCGCGTTTGATCCAATTGCCAGGGTTCTGCAGCGGCGCCTTATACACTCTGAACGTTGAGCTAGGCTTGATGCGCGCGCCGGGAAACCCAAAATCCTGAGTCTTGCGCCGGCCATATCCGCCTCGCCAGTCAACGTGTTCGGGGACTTCAATGGAGTAGTAGCCCTCTTCTACGCCGACATTCGCACTCGGATTAACGGCCTAGGTAGATGTCCGTCGCGTGGGGCTATAGTCAGAGCTGGACCCGTCGTGGCTGAGACTCTTCGCGGCAATCTCTTCAAGCTTCTCGACTGTCGGCAGGGGTTCCCCGTAGTTGTGAACACGGGCCTCCGAATTGACGTCCAGATCCTCGGGTTCGGACCTAGTTGATCTCCGCCTAGAACGTTGCACGGACTCGTTAGCATCAGTTTCCTGATCTATTGGGGTACTGCGAGATTTCTGGCGCCTGCTCCTTCTGGTGTTAGGTTGTCGCTCTGGGAATGAGTTTTTCCATGAAGTGGCTTCGTGGTTTCTAGTAGCGGTTCTGCGGTCAGGTTGGCCTGCAAACCTTCGAACAGAGTTACTAGTCTGCGAACGATGGGCTTGTCCGGTCTGCTTTGTATCGCCCGATGGACTAGCTTTATTGGTCTCAGCAGTGGATGACTTGCGGATCGAATGACGCCTCACTGTTTCGTCAGAGGTGGGCGGCTGCTCTGAATGTATAGAATCTGTACGAGCAGCTTCGAAGATATCGTTCAGCCGGTCCCGCTGTACAACTGAGCGTTGAACACCCCTCAGCGGCTGCGCCTGTGGTTTTGGCTGCGTGAACACGTTTGTGGGTCGCCTGCACTCCGATACCGACATTTCCGCAGCGGGAGAGTCTGAGTTGGACCGCTCTGCGACTTCTGTCGAACACCCAGACGAGCTCCGTCCGTGAGCTGGCCGTTCGCTAGTGCTGGTTCGAGTGGCGGTCCTCACCACCACCTTTGGCTTGACATCGTCCGCCTTCGCTCGAATGGACGGGTTGGTGCGTTGATTTGACTGTCTTCGCTCGGCAATCTCTGTCGGTGGTCGTGGGATAGGCAAGGCAGCGCTGGAAACTTCCCGCCCCGTTGGGGTTTCTTTGGCAGGACGAGCTTCCTCGTTCCCACCGGTAGTCCGCATGACAGAGCCGACGTTGGGCAGTTGCTGCTTGGTCGTGGAGTCGGCGGAGGCGCCCTTGGCGATGGCGGCGGACTTTGCAGGCGGAAAATGATGATCTTTCCGAGACTCCGAGGCTTTTGTTTCGAAAAACGTCTTCGCATCCTTGACGGAAAACATCTTTTGCGGCGGTCTTGCTGGGGGGAGAGGAGGTGGCGTTGGAGGGCCATCAACAGAGACTTTTCGCTCGGGCGCAGGCGGGGGCGTAGGTCTTGTGACGAATTTGAAGGATCCAGATGTTCTTGGGCGTCCACCCATATCGCTTCCGAGCTGTGAAGGCGGGCCTGGCGCTGGTGTCCCCCGCTCTCTGTAGGGGTGCTCGACATTGTTAAGAATTCTGCCGTAAGGGTTCTTGCCCGCCAAATAGGCTGGCGACTTTGGCCTCCCACGATTTGTCTGAGGGGCGGCGAGGTCGTCAGCTGATGGCAACGGCTGAGGCTGCGATTCCAGAGTTCGTTGAAGAGACGGTTGTGGTTGCTCAGTGGTCCCCCTTGGCGCTCTAGCAGATAGCTCGTCTACAGGATGTTTCCCTCGAGTCGCAGGCTGGCTGTCAGACCCGGAGGTTGTCGAAGGTCCTGAAATTGGTGCAGATGGGCCAGTGCCGCGTCGCATGTGAGAGAAGTGGGGCGGGAAAACTTACAGACGCGTAAGATGGAGTGCATGCGTTGACGTCGTATGTAAAACTAAGGCACGTAGAGAATGTACAGTGACAGGGTTGAGCAAAAGGTACTAGGAATATAGGTAGGACGTGAACGATATGATTGAATATAGGTAGCACGTGAACGATGTGATTTAGTGCACTCAACAGGGTGTGTAGGAGGAAGAGAGGAACAGATGAGGTGACTAGGGAAGTGTTTTGCATATTTCGAGCACCTGCTATATTTTGGCCGCGCTTGGGAGGAACCGAGGAAGGCACCTCCCGCTCCTGCTAATAGTGTACACGTCACGCAATGAAATGCCCAAGGAAAGCACCCTATTTACACAATTACTTCAGAGCCGCCTGCAGGCTCTCGAGAACCTGGTGCGACTGTTAGCATCGGTTCCTCGTGCAAGTAGATGCAACCGTGCAAAATGCATTGCGGATGCCGGGGGGACTCACCTCGAGCTCAATCTTGGCCTCAGCAATGTCCTGCTCACTGCCGTTTCCGCCAGCAACCTTCTGCGCCTCTGCGATCTGGTTCCTGACAGCCTGCTAGTTGTCAGTCTCACGTCGCACCGCCCATCTCAGACATTGTGTACCTCTGCGCTGAAGTCCTCCAATGCGTATCCCTCGACGGCGTTGATGCTGAGCTGCGAGTCGGGCTGGACGGTCGCGAAGCCGCCAGACAGGAAGAACTGCTTGCTGCCGCCGCTCTCCTCAATGATCTCGACGAGTCCGGGCTTCAATTGCTCGATGGAAGGAACGTGGTTGGCCAAGACACCCATCTCGCCGGTTTCCGCGGGGAGGTTGACCTGGACACTGCAGCGTAAATCCGTCAGTATTCGCTTGTACGAGGACAGGGCTCGGCGGGGCCGGCGGAGACGTACACGTCCTGCGACTTGTAGATAGACTGTTGCACGATACGGTTAGCATGCGTTTGGCCGTGTGTAGAGCCCAGCGAGGCAGGAGACGGCGCTTCAATGGGCGCGGTCGCTGGCGATGCGTACCTGGTGCGGAAGAGCTAGGGAGAGCTTGATCTTGTCCGAGGCGACGTCGGCGTAGCCCCTGCGCATGATGGGGCGGGCAATGGCCTGGGGCCGCACGCGAAGGGCAGCGCGAGCAATGCGTAGGGAGCTCATGATGGATGCGGGTGTGGTGGGGATGCAATTGCTGATGCCGGCGCTGTCGTGTTGGAGGTTGACGCCGAAGTTCTTGTGCTTGGCGGTCACCACCGAGGATCCACCGCCGCCCTGGCTAGCGCCCGTGTTCGTTTCCCTCGCAGAGATGAGACCTATCACTAACGCTTCATATTCACATTCACATTCACATTCATATTCATATTCACATTTACAGGAACCTTGATCCTCACGTGCACGCGCAATCACATAGCTTCGTGAGCAATGACTGATGGAGATTTTCTGATCCGCCATGGGACCGATCGATTAAAAACAACAAGTAATACAACTGACTATACTATATACACGAACTCTGAAAAGAAAGAAAAAACCACTTTCCCGCCCAATCACCCGTCTATACAACGGGCCATCCACTCGACCAGTCGATCTTGTTGATACCAAACTTCTTCTGGCCATCCGAGTACCCAATCCTCGTATCGACATAGTGGTAGTAGAGAACCGCTCCCAAAGAGGGATCCCAGAAGACACCTTGACCGCCCGGGCCATACACCCAGCCGTGAGACTCAAGCACGGTAGTTCCGCCGCCGTTCGTACACGAAACACCGTTCTTGTCGACGAACCCGCCAGTAGCTTTGCTAGACCTGCATACCTGGATCTTGTATTCGCCCCCGGCAGCGGGCTTGCTCGCGTCAAAGCCGCAGCACTGGCCGACGGAGAAAAAGAGGTAGTGGTAGTTTCCGTTCTTCGTGATGAAGGCGCCTTCCTGGGCGTGTGTGCCTGACGGCTTGTACGCAATGCGGGTCGAGCTAGCGCCCGAGGCAACCGTGAGAGGCGGGTTGTTCATCTTGACGTTGTAGATGTCGCCCCAGAAGGAGCCGAACGACATGACGATGTTGGAGCCGTCAAAGTAGGCGGCGCCGTCGATGGCGTTGTAGGCGGACCCGGCCTTGGAGGAGATGCCGGTGGCACCGTGGTCGGTCCAGTTATCGAGATCAGTTGAGGTGGCTACACCGATGGCGGAGTTTTGGGTGCCAAAGGAGGAGACGGTGTAGAAAAGGTAGTAGGTGTTGCCGAACTTGGACACATCGGGGGCCTATTTCCATGTCAGCCAGAATCCCCAGTAAGAACGAAGTGTTCGGAACTACTACTGCGGAAAGTACATACCCAGAGATCGTCTTTTCCAGCCAGGTTAATCTTCGAGCCAGCGGGAATAGCAGCATGAAGGTATGTCCACGGTCCGGTGATGGCCTTCGCACTGTGGATGGCGATCTTGCCTCCAGTCGAGAAACGGTAGTACCTCCCATCGGAGTCGCGGCGGATGAGCGCAGGATCGTGAGCGTTGCCGCAGACACCGCTGCAAGCCAGAGGATTCGCGTAACCCTTCACGAGAGCAGCAAGTCCCATAAGGGACGCAAGGATAGAAGACTTCATCTTGCCAGCAAGTGCCGTCAGAAGTATCAAAGAATGAGAATAATAACAAAGGATTGGCAACCTAAGGATAGGATGGAGGAACAAACCGTAGCGGGCAGACAGCCACTACCTATACTGTTCACGATAGCTACGAGATCAGATTGATAGGAGCATAGTGGGTCGCCAATTGTGGCTTGCCCCCGAAATCTCGGTGCGCATGGCGAAATGCTGTTAGCGTTGACCATTCTGTATGGTGGAAACAGAATCATTTCGGGCAGTACCAGCCCAGACGGAGGATTTCGCGGTGGAACCACTGCATCTGCCGGCATTGGAATATAATTTATATTGGCGGGGTACATATGGCTGCACCCCAGAGTACGAAAGCTGCATGATCTTGCCGAAAGTTGCCTGCATACAGGTAAGAGAGCTGAATCTCAGGTTTGTGTTTGGCGGAAAGCAGAGAACAGTTCCTGCATCGATGTTTATGTCCCTGCATCAATCGTTGCGCACATGCTCTCATAGTACGTTTCAGATAAAGCTGCTGACAATAAGATGGGCTCATGCCCTCAGCCTTGGTAGTTGGACTAGTGCGCTTTGATGTAGGTTCTAGAACTAGCTTTAAGCGATAGGATTTTAGGATGGTTGTCCAGACCGTAGCCTGGTCCCATTAAAATTGTCGCTAACACTACATAGTACTGTTGTTGCAGCCATATCTTTTGGCAGTAGGTCCTCCGGAGCAGGGATACTGTAATCTAATAAGTTCTCCCTAAAGATATAGACTATACCTAAAGTAGATAATACTAGGACTAAGAAGGTTTATTTATAAGTAGTTTTATATTATCCTACCCTGATTTAAAGCCGGGCTACGAAGTCCCTACTGCCAAAAGATAGGGCTGCGACCACAGTACACTCTCGGAGCCGGGCAATCTCGGCTTCGTAGCGTGATGTGTGGGCCAGCAGTGTACATGCAGATGAGATGGTGTGCTGCGGCTTGCAGAAGCTCGCGAAGAGTCAACTATTGATTAGATGTTGTGGGTGTCGGAAAATTCGAAAGCCGTGTTTGGGTGTCGACTTCGCAGACTCAGATCAACTCGGGAAATCAAGGGCGCCGAATCATTTTCCCACGACACATGTCCGTAAGAATCGCTCTATGAAACAGCTCCCTACTGTGACTGCTGGAAGGCAGTGACACATAGGGTGTTCTTGTTCAGGAGTAAGGGGTCGATGAGATAATAGCATGAAGTTGTGTTCTTCGTTGGCTATTCGACTCGAAAAATGCTCTAAGCCTTTATATTCGTGTCACACAAGACTTTCACAGCTTCTCAGATGGTTACTGTCCCTGGTATTGGTGGCACCTGTTGGGTGGTACCGCCCATCAAGATCATGACCCGCAGCAGGGCAAACTTACGACAAGCCACAACTACATAGTCGCCAGATTCCCTGAAGCTTTCGATGATAGCCATCGCCATTGCTAATCCCCCCATACGGTGTGGTAAAATCTTCGCGTTTGATACCAGCATGGCCAACTGACGAATCCAAGCCCACCCTCGAGCAATCTCGTAGAGTAACTGCAATGTCTCAAGTCAGCTACAGTATCTACAAACGCTTACACTGCAAAGATGAACGGAACGGTATCCCCCACAAACTATCCATTATGTTTTCTAAAGTAAAAGATCTGGGTATATAGTAGAGTACAATCAAGACGCGCTTTCCAAGCCGACATCGCATAATTAGATCCAGACAGACACAGGACGCAAGCAGCCATCCAATCTAGTTAAAGCCCAGCAACCAGCAAACACCAACCCGTCTATCCCAGACAAGCAAAGAACAAAAGAAAACACCACCACGACAAGGAAAAGAAAGCAGAAAGACCGCCCGCCTACCGCCTAAACCCGCTCAACGGCCGCCACTCCTCCGTCCGCGTCCGCTTCACCCGCCGAAACCGCACGCTCTTCTCCCGCACCGGCTCCTCCTCGAAGAGCGAATCGCGCCGCTCCCGCTCCCGCGCTTGATAGTCCTCGTCCACCCACTTCTCCCGACGGCGGAACACGTCGGCGGACCAAGCCGAGGCGTTGCGCTCAGACGAATGGCTGGACTTTGGCCGTCCGAAGGTGGCTTTGACTTTGAGGCGGAATTCGCGCTCGCGGTCCGAGTCGTCGTCTGAGTGTGCGGGCGGGTGCGAAGGTGAGTACCGCGTGGTAGCGTACTTGTACCTCACGGTGCGATCATCGTCGGCCTCGTCGTCGAGAGACTGCCGGTAGTACTTTGACGAGGTGTGCTTTGGCGACGACGACGAAGGACGCGACCAGACGTTGTATTTCTCGAGCTGGGAGGGCTGGCGGATGGCGAGGGCGCGGGAGGGCTTGGTTTGGTTGCTGGAGTACGGGTAGTCGTCGTACTCGTCGTCGTAGAGGTCTGCGCGGGCGCGCTTGGAGTCCTGTCGCACGAGGCGGCGCGAAGAGTAGTAGTCGTCGTCGTGGTCGTCGGCGAAGAGGGGGCTGCGCTCGCGCGTGCGAGTGCTGTGGATGGAGAACATTGTGATTGGCTGCAGTGGGGGGTGTTGATTGGCTGGCGTGGTCTTCGTAGTGGGGAAATATAGAGTTCTTCTCGTTTGAGTTGCGATGCGGTGGTAGTACTTTGTAGGTGTGCTAAAGCGAAGGTAGAAGTCACGACGTCTCCAACCCACTCAGTTTTATACATCTGTCTTCTTTGTCTCACCTCCCCCCTCATTGCCCTCATCACGACGCTCGGTCATGATGGACGCGGCGTAGTTGTTGCAGCCACAGAGCAAACCTGAGGCGCAGCATTCACTCGGCCGGGCTCGCTCGCGCGCTGATTGGCTGACCCACCGCGCCAGCCACTCCGCCCGCCAATCATGGCGTCAATACGGGGCCACCAGCCACAGATGCTGACCGCTCGGTTTTCATGCGCGCATGACGTCCGCCAGAAGGTTTGCAGAGCGCCCGATGTGCGGTCAGGCGGTCAGCGGGCGACAACAGGTGGGGTTTAGATGGAGGGATATGCCAGCTGAGGGGGTGTCGCCACGACTAGGCAATGATGATTAATGCGGGTTGGGGGCCGTTTTGGAAGATGACGAAGGAGATTCCGGAGGCATTGGGAAAACTTTTTGCGAAAGGGCCCACATTTCAAGAAAGAAGTGCGGGTGATCGTGCGGGTGCCTGCAGAAGGGCGTGTTTGCGTGTGAAATATGTGACCGGAAGCGGGTGGTTGCAGGCGTTCGAGGCCTGAGGGTCGTGTTGGTGATGACGCTTCAAGTCATGCGCCGGTTGCCTTGAAACAGAGTTGATGCCATTTGGAGGTTTTGGGTCGTTGAAGATAGGTGGTGGTGTTTAGTCTTGTCGATTGTCGTTTCGTCGTTTGTGTTAAGCATATACTTTCTACACACTGTTCTGTCGGTCACGCATACCAGCAACAGCTTCAGTGAGGTGGCGTCGGGCGGTTGTCTAGCTCTCTGTGAACAGGCTAGGGTGGCGTCGACAGCCTGGATCTTCTGGCGCTTTTGCCTTGAAGATGGAGAGACGCGTGTCACGTCTCAAGGGCGCACTGCAGGCTGTTTTGGCAAGAGGCCGTGCCTTCCCCCTAAGGCCAGAGAGGATATCCAGAGACTACTCGAGAAGCTTCTCAAACGCATCCCTTGGTCAAATATGGGAACGTTAGGTGAGTTTTACGTGTGAGCTTGAAAACGCGGAAGTAGCTCTTGAAAACCAAATGTTGCAACTGACGTGGTTGTCCCGAGGGCGGGTCGCGTGAGACGCTTCGTAGTTGGGCTTGTTGTAATCAGTCTTGCTGGCAGTGCCGTGCCAGTCTTTTCACCGGTCCCCCCTCCCCTGTTAAATCGCCGCGACGAGGTAGCACAAACCTACCGTTCAGTATCGAAAAAAATAAGAAAAATGAAGGGACAACATCTGCAGCGGAAAGTGGACACAAAGTGAACTTTAAAGGGTATATCTTTGTACTTTTTGTGGTTCTGGCCTGCATACCTGCACGCAGGGGACGCACCGCGAAAGCGGATCGCAGCGGGCGACCACCCACCTAGCCATAACCTGTTCTGACTGGCGTCCTTGACTTTAGGTTCATGTACCATTCATGCTTAATCGTGATTCATAGACCAACTTGACGTGGGCTCATCCCATCTTCGCGTTCGAAAAGTCCATCTCCGGGTGCTGCGACTGGAACTGCTTCAAGATGTCGAGCTTCTTCTGCTCGTCGCTGGTCGGCTTGCCCATCTCCTTCTGGCGCTGGTCAAACATCATCTTCTCGACCATGCCGCGGGTCTCGCCGTCGAGATCACCGAGATTGCTGTTCTCTGGCTGGATCTTGGAGGTGTCGATCTTGGGGGCGGTGGTCACGACGTGGGCCCACCACTCGAGCTGGTTGACCTTTTCGAAGTGCACGGCGATCTCCTTGCCGCCGGGGACCGTCTCGAGGGTCCAGGTGGAGTCGTCAACGAGGATGGGATGGGGGAGGTCGCCCTGGGCTGGTCAGCAGGGTGCACGGCTACAGTCTAGGGGACGGCGCACGTCGATGATGGGGTCCTGGCCCTTGATGGCGACCTTGAGGTGGTTGCGGGTGAGCTTCACGTCCAGGTCGCGGCCCTTGTACTTGGCGTCGATGGAGACGGTGACATCGAGGTCCTTGATGGTCTGGGACCACTTGTAGGGCAGGGCGGCCTGCTCGGCATCCTCGTTCGCCTTGGCCTCTGCATCGAGGCGCTTCTGCTCGTCGGGGGTGGGTTCCGGTGCCGACATGGTGCGAGTGGGCGCCGTGTGTGTTTTCGCTGGACGTGGGGTCGAGCCGCGCCCGCGTCATCGAGGACTGGCAGCTTAGCTTTCGTAGGCCGGCCGTGCACCTTCATTCTGCTGCAGCCCGGAGCAGTCCATCCATCCTCATCAGAGCCCCTTGCGCGCCACACCCAGCGCACTCGCCCGCGCCCACGCCCACTGCCCATTACTACCGCCCCGACTGCCCCGCGATGCTGCCGTAGAGCCCGCCACACGAAGCGAGCGCGAGAGAGCTGCCCACCTGCACCCGAACCCTGACCGACCGCGACACACGCCCTGGAAACAAGCCAGTGGTCCGGCCCCGTTGTCGACCCGAGCGCATACCTGCACCTGCTGCCTTCCAGATGGCGAGCTCCTTCGAGAAGAGCGTCAAGGGCGGCACCAAGATCAAGGTGTGCCTGCTCCCCGTGCTGGCCGCATGCGCCGTCCGGCCCCTACCCGCTGCTGCAGTGGATGCTAATGCGCCGAATTGACAGCTCGCCGCGCCCAAGTCCAAGTATGTCGAGCACATCCTCGTCGCCACCCACGCTGGCGAGGCAGGCGTCGCCGAGATCTTCCGCGCCCTCACCAACCGCCTCCGCGACTCCACTTGGACCATCGTATACAAGAGCTTGATCATTGTGCATCTGATGATCCGGGAGGGCGAGCCCGAAGTCACGCTCAAGTTTCTGTCCAAGAACCCCCGCCGGACGCTGGCGATAAACCACTTCACTGAGGGTACGTGCACGAATAGCGACACAGGCGACACGGGTCGTCACCTGCTGTGCGCACTGCGCGCCGGTGGCACGCTGTGGGAAGCAGCTCCTGGAACGCTGTGCTGGGCGAATCATCTGGGAGACAGGCACAGCTGACCCACCAACAGTGCAAACCCAGGGAGGCAACATACGCAATTACGCAGAGTACCTGCTCTGTCGCGCCGAGCAGTATGGCGCGACCAAGATGGACTATGTACGCGCCGGAGAAGGCCGGCTTAAGCGGCTGAACATTGAAAAAGGTCTGCTTCGGGAGACGGAAAGCGTGCAAGACCAGATCAAATTTCTGCTGAAATGCGAGGTACGCACCAATGCCATGCGCGCACAAGCGAGGCCTGACATGTTGAACAGCCCTTCCTCGAAGAGCCGGAGAACGAGATAACGCTGACTGCTTTCCGCTTGCTCTCCATGGATTTACTTGTGCTCTTCCACGTCATGAACGAAGGAACCATTAATGTTCTGGGTAAGACGCTTTCCAGTGCCCTATGCGACATGTCCTGATATCGTAGAACACTACTTTGAACTATCAAAGCCGGACGCGAAACGCGCTCTGGACATCTATCGGACCTTCGTAAAACAAACCGATCTGGTCGTGCAGTACCTGAGCGTTGCTCGGTTGCATGAGCATTCGACAAGGCTGGAGATACCAAAAATTAAGCACGCTCCAACGAGCCTGACCCAGGCATTGGAAGAATACCTGAATGATAAAGATTTTGAAGTCAACCGCAGACAATATCTGGCGGAGCGCGAAGCGAAGAAGACTGGCGGGAAGACCCCGAATGGAACGAGTAAGCTGCTTTCTGACTCGAGACCTGCCGCTACATCGACCGCATCCCCGACTCAGGCTTCAGCACCATCAAAGCCACCAGATGTCAGCCTGCCGCTGATTGATTTCTTCGACTCAATAAACGACAACCAGCAAACCATGGCCCAGCCGCAGGCGCAACAGTATCCTCAGCCGACAAGTTACCAACAGCCCAACGTGCAAATACCACAACAAACTGCCGGCTTTCAACAGCAGCAGCAACCTTTCGGTCAGCCAGATGGCCAATCAACAAATCCATTTGCTCAGATGCAGCAAGGAATGCAGCAGATGAATTTCCAGCAACCGCAACAACCTCAGCTCCAAACACAGTTTACCGGCGCTGGGTTCGGCGGCTACACCCCCCAGCCGTTCAGCCCACAAAATAACCTCCCACCCAATCCCCAGAACGGCATGCCGAATTTCTCACAGCAACCCACCATGGCCGAACCTTTACAAGCCCAGCCAACCTCCACAAACCCCTTCCGCGCCTCCATGCTCCCAGCTGCACAAGCGGAACCAAAGCTCCTCGGCAATCCCACCGGCGCTTCATCACCACTCGGTCGTTCTCCCACGAACCCCTTCGCCAAACACACCACTGGCGGCTTCCAATCCTCATTATCACCCACCTACGAAGGCGCCGTCGCCTCCCCCTTCTCCATCCCCTCAATCCAACCACCACAGCAAACCTCGCCGTTCGCGCCCCTGCCACAGCAGCAACAACCACTCCAGCCGACACCCACGGGAACGAACCCCTTCGCCCGCGGCATCTCACCCGTGCAAGGCACCCCGTCCCCGCAAGGCGGACTGACAGTCCACGCGACGGGGAGCACAAAGTACGTGCCGCACTGTATCCCCTTTCTCCCAATCGATACTGACAAATTTACCAGCCCCTTCCGCCAGTCTGCCTTCGTAAACCAGGCCACAGGCCAGGGTTGGCAGAATACCGGCGCCGGTACTCTCGGCGGCATGAACCTCGACGCCGTTCCCACAACGAGCGTGTTCCCCCGACCCGGCCAGCAGCAGCAACAACAGCAGCCGAACTATATGGGCTAGGGGCCCGCTGCGGGGCGTCTGCGGCTAAGGGGTGGGGATCGCGCGTGCGACTGTGCGGCAGGCAGAGGGTGCGTGGTGCACGAATACGGATCTGGGTGCGAGATAAGCATTTAGCAGATGTGTTTGCGTCGGAGAGGTCTCCAAGGAGACGGGAAGGGCAAGAGGAGGAGTGCGAGCTGCGGCGCGGCGTCTGGGCGGGCGCTTTGGGCTGGTAATAGGGATTCTAGTACTGCCTCTGGATCTGGCTCTGGATCTGCGCTTCGTTATAGCGACAGCGATAATTGTGCCGGCGGGCACGAGAGCGAGATGGATGCGGACATCGCGGCGCTGGCGGCGGAGCTGCGGGGCTCGCGCGCGAGTTTGATGCGCAGGATTGCGGAATTGAACAGAACATTGGCGGCGAGTGAGAGGTCGACGCCGGGAGCGCTTTTGTAATACTATTGCTGCGCGGAAGAGACGAGGCGGAGAGCTCGGTGGCAGGGCACGCACCGGCGCGTGGTCATGATCAGTTATGGATATAAGTGCATGATTACTATTGCTGCTGTCGGTGAACAATATGTGTTGTGTATCGTGGATGCTGTCTACATACTGTGTGGAGGTCAAATGCCAGCTACCAATGCCTTGTCCATCCGCCAGCCGCTCAAAATACAGTTACTATGCTATGCAATGTTCAATATCCGCCTAACCCCTAACTGTCCAATAACCTTCATAGACGCCGTAGATCGTGCCATTCACGATGTCGATGACGCAGAGTGTGATATCCGCAGTGTCAATGTTGTAGCCACCGCAAGCGTTGCTCTTCCTACACCGAGATCCACCTACGCGTCGCTGGGAGCCACGCACTCGACGGTGCTCTCCCCTCACGACCCCTTAGGCCGCGGCGGCGCACTATGCTTCACGCTCCACCCCTGCATGCTCCTCCTCGCGCCCAGCGTCCGCCTCTGCACCCCACCGGGCCCACTCCCACCCTGCTGTAGCGCGCCCATCGACGTGGTGTGCAATGTCGCCGCGGGCCGGAACCCAGATGTCGCGGGCTCGCTCGGTCGGTCCTTATCCTCCGAGGATATCAAGATGGGCTCGTTGTCCGGTTTTGTAGGCGATGACGAGAGGAGCACATGTTTCAAGCGCTCTTCAGCGGCGGCTTTTCTGGGCTTGGTGGACATGGGGGCGGTGTGAAGGGTGTGGGTGGGGAAAGAGGGTGGTTGGTAAGGGCGATAGGAGCGGGAAGGGTGGGAGTGGGGTTGTCTGTTCGATACGTCTGCGAGTGGGCGGGTGAATGTGGCGGGTGTGTTGCGAGGGGTGGGCTGAGGTTTTGGGATGGGTATTGGGTCTTGTTCTTCAGACATGGAACTCGCGGAGCGCTTGAAAAATCCGGTGATAGAGCCCTGTCCTGCGACGCGCGGCTTGCTTTTCTTCGGGGGGGCTGAACTCGTACCGAGCCTGTTGACCTCTTTGTACACCGGCCTCGTTGACGTGCCAAGCACATTGACTTCGCTGTAGGTGTGTTTTCCAGCCGCGTTGGCACTTGCAAGCATTCGTGCATTTTCAGCCTCTTGCTGCAGGGCTCGTACATCCCTCGCACTGGTGAAGCCCGCGTTTCTACTAGCGTTGGTCATGCTCATAGTGTACTCTCCTTCAGGGTGTCGCTCCTCGACGACATCGTACATGACGCCTCCATATTCGCGTGTCGAGTGGTCGACCTTTGTTCGCTTGGCCCATGGCTCCTTTGTGGTATTCCATCCGTTTTGGAAGTTGGACCAGGACTCTGTACCATCTATTTCATCTCGTGTATATGGAAATTTGTCGTCTTCGATACGCTCTACTAGGCTTCGCGCGATTTGAACCTCCGTAGCAAGTGGGCAAGCTCGTCCGAGTATCTGTGCGAGGTCTCTTATAGCGGTGGACCCCATGCTTGGGCCACTTCGACTGAAGAGCTTCTGTATGCTGGCGTCGTCGACAAATTTTGACAAGACAGTGTCATCCGAGGAAGCAAGCTTCACAGGGCAGCTCAGGTACAAGAGGCCTTTGGCTCTGGTCATGCCAACATAGAGCAGACGTCTCTCCTCATCGTGGTCTTCCGCTCGAGAATGAGGGATTGACCCCATGTAGACTGCTGGGATGAAGACGACCGGCCATTCGAGTCCTTTGGCGGCGTGGATGGTGGAGATGGTGACTTGGCTTACTTCCTCCCCATTAGGCTGTTCCACTGCAGACGATAGGGTAACGTTCGCAAGGAACTTCGACAAGATATCAGCAGCTGTATCTTGACGTTGCTCAATACCCTCGACGATAGGTAACGCATCGTCGGCGACTTCTTCACCATTTGCGACGCTCGTAGCCATCTGTGTGGCTTGAGATACGAGCTCCTCATAATTTGCCCACCGCTCTTTCCAGTCATCCTTGTACGTGCTCTTCAGGTAGGCTTCGAGATTGATCTTGGTGCTAACATGGTCAATCAGGCCTAGGAGATCGCACGAATCTTCTTGTTGGAGTTTCTTCTGAGAAGTTAGTACCAGATTGACGAATGTCTCGATGCCAAGCTGCGCAGGTTTGGCAATTTTTGATCGAGCCTTCTTTCTGCCCTGAGCAATGGCTAATATGAGTTTCCAGAAAGATATCTTCTCCTCTTCTGCTTCCTTAACGAGGGCTTTGACGGTACTCTCACCAATCTTTCGTGACGGTCGATTGATGATGCGCATCAACACATCGTTACTCTCCGGCTGATTGATAATGCGTAGGTAGTCTAGCACCAGTTTGATCTCCGCCCGGTCAAAGAATCGCAAGCCACCAACCATGCGATAAGGTATTCCTGCTTTTGCGAGTGCTCTTTCAATTGATAGAGATAGCGCGGCTGAGCGAATGAGTATCGCGTAATCGTTGTGGTCTAACAGCCCAGCAGCAAGTGTTGTTGTCCGTTGGATCTCGTCAACAATCCACCACGCTTCGACTTGCGCAGTGGCGAGATGACGAAGAGTAGGTTGCTCACCCACGCAGTGGGTTGCAATTAGTGGCTTATCGGGACGAGATTCGTCTTGCTCGATGACAGCCATTGCCGTGGTCAAAATACAACCAGAAGACCGGTAGTTCATCTCAAGATTGATGACGGAAGAGTCAGGATAATCCTTTCGCATCTTGAAGAGGTTCTTAATCTCAGCTGCCCGGAAGCTGTATATGCTCTGATCCGGGTCGCCGACAATCGTAATGCGGCCCCTTTCCTGGGCCAGAAGCTTCATCAGTTCATATTGCACATTGTTCGTGTCTTGGTATTCGTCGATAAGCACGGCCTGTATGCTGGAGACGCACTGCGGGTGTTTTCGAAGAAGCTCCACGCATCGTACGAGCAGGTCATCGTAGTCGAGAAGATTCTGGGATTTTAGTTGCTCTTCGTACTCGAAGTAGACATTTGCAAATTCATGCTCGTCTGCCTTCTTTTGGGTGGCAGCAAACTGCTCTGCAGATATATTACGGGCCTTCAATCCAGAAATCCGACTGCGAGCCTGATCGGGCGGTACAAGATATTGCCGAGTGTCGATGATCCGCTTGATGATCGACTTGCTATCGGTAGTATCGGCAATTCCGAAGTTCTTTGGAATACCAATCTCTTGGCCGTAGCGAACGAGGAAGCGGCGGGCGACTGAATGGAAAGTACCCAGAATCAACTTCTTCTCAATTCCCTCGCCGACGAAGCCGCATATCCTCTCTTTCATCTCATGTGCGGCCTTGATGGTGAAGGTGCAGACGATGATGTTCCAGGGCTGAAGTCGCTCGTGATTGACCATATACGCGACGCGTGCCGTGAGCGTTTTCGTCTTCCCAGAGCCGGGCGGCGCCAGGACCTGCAGGACGGACGCAGGACTGGTAACAGCGCTCCGTTGTGCGTCATTGAGGCCATCCAGCAGCGCCTCCATTGCCGCAATTGACAGAGAGGCTGTTCGTGTGAACAGCGTCGGGGTGGTTGAAGGAAGCGTGGCGCGCTAGCAGAGGGCTTCCCCCGAAACGGAAACGACTTTCACGCGCTCACGTGAAGATAAGCTTCGGAACGATAACCTAGAGGAACCCATCTTTTCCTGCCCACCACTTTCTGTCAACCTTCCGAATCTGTTCCAAGTCGATAAAAATTACACATGCTTCATAAAGTTGGCAGTGATCGCACATCTACAGCTTCAAAAACCACTTCGGACCCAAATTACCGTCCAGTTAGCGCGAGATTGCATGTGCCGCTACCGGCTGGCTCATGCGACTGAGCCCTGTGCTTTTTCTCCCTTCGGACTCAACCTGGCTTCATGGAACGTTACGAAACCGCTCATCGTACTAATAGTCCAACGCTTTTTATCCCCTGTGCCCTCTTGCGTTCCTTTTCACACCCTTGAGTCGTCTTACGTAAGGTTTGTCCATCGTTCAATAGTAGCGCACGAGATTTCATTAACTTTTCCCTGGGATGTCTTTGGCATCTGGTCTACACAATCAGGATTCTGCAATAACGTCTCAGCGACATGGATCGATATCGAAATTGTAAGATTCGACAGAATTCTGTCTTGACTCCGTGTTTCCGAACATCTGGAATGTTTGATACGCTACATCAGAGTCCCAGCTCTTGATCTCGGGATTTCGTGTTCATCAGCAGTCAATTTTTGGTTTCCATGCGAGCCCACCGAAATACGAGGACCCCACGTGGTAGTTTTGGGGGCTGACAATAGCGATCACGGACTTTCTCCCTAAATTTGCGCCACATTGTCTGGGGTTCCGGCGGCTCAAACGCAGGTACGGACGACACTCGGCCACTGTTGCGGTCCGGTGTATCCTCATTCGCCCGGAGTAGGGCTGATCGCCATCGACCGTATCTACATCACAGCCGAAGTCGTGTCCGGTAATGAGAATAACGAGCCTCTCGACATTCTCCATAATAGATTCCATATCTACGCGAATGCAGAAATCAATGCGAAGTACGACTTACTTCGAGCGCGGAACTACAACCTGCCTTTTGTTGTTGGTTTGTCCCCTTCGCATTCGACCACAAAAATCACGGTGCGCGATCTTGTAGCGGGCGTAGCTGTGAGGTGATCACAAGTTTAATACTGAGCTCACAAACTCGCAGTGATATCTGGCATGTATAAAGACCGATAGCACCCCGATGGGCAAGATAGCACGCCGATAAACTTCAGCACTACAATCACTCGTTCCAAGGTCAATATAAATTGACACCCATCAATTACTATCATGCGCGCTTCTATTCTCGCCTCCCTTCTTCTGGCCGCCGTGTCATCGGTCACCGCCGCCTCTCATAAGAACGGACCTTGCACAGGCAAGAACGGCGTCCAAGGCGTTTGCATATCCACGAAGTCATGCTCTGGTGGTGGCGGCTCGTACATCAGCAACGCTTGCCCAGGTCTTCCTGACGACATTAAATGCTGCACCAAACCTTCCTGTCAGAAGGCTGCCCAGAAGGGCGACTGCCGCTTTGTGGACAAATGTGGCAACGGAAAGACGCCGATCGCCGGTCTGTGCCCCGGACCCGACTCCTTCAAGTGTTGTGTTCCTAAGCCTGTAACTACACCGAAGCCTCCTACGACGCCAAAGCCGCCGACGCTCAATTTGGGCCAAGAAATCCTGAAGAAAGCGCAGGAGCTGAAGGGTGTTCCTTGTAAGTTCGCTCACAACTTTGTGTCGGATATGGCTGACATCTAAAGATCACTGGGCCGGCGGTAGTTGCAAGGGTAAGACTGGCGGTGGATTCGACTGCTCGGGGCTCGTCTCTTGGGCCGTTTGCCAGGTCACTGGTCGCGACCTCTTCAAGGAAGGTCTGCGAGTTACGCGCTCCATGTATTGCGCAAGCGAGAAAAAGCTCAAGTACAAGTGAGTCTGGACTAACTGTATACGAATGGACGCATACTCATTACTCGCAGGAAAGTCCCATTCTCTGAGCGCCTGGCTGGGGATGCTGGTACGTCCTCCATTATTTTACTACGAGTATTTCTTTGTTTGCTGGCAATGGATTGTAGTCTTCTTCGGTGGAAAATGTGACTGCAAGAACAACCCGGGCGGCATCCACCATGTCGGTCTCATGATGGACAGCGGTTATAACATGTTCAACGCGTTGAAGACTGAAACAAACATTAGAAAGGACAACTTCAAGAACTGGAACGAGAAGGCCTGTCCTTATGTGATTCGATTTCAGTAATCTTGGATTTTGTTTCACAATATCAGTCGGCGACTCGAGGGCGGTGGCACTTGGAATGATTTTCACTCTCATAAAGCTATGTTAGAGCACTTGTATTTGTAAGAGTTTTCCGTACTTACGACCGAACATTGAGCCCGGTGGGCACTGACTTTATGGATGAGGTACCGGTCTCCCTTCACTAAATGCACCGAGTCACAGAAAGTTGTATTATTTGAAAGTTTTAATTTTTGGAATGCAGTATGAACTATCAATGGGTTTTCCAGGGGGGTTGAAACCGGACAGATGGTTGAAGGTGGCAGGTTTTGAATCCTATACAGCCTTCAACCAGCCTGTCCCGCAGAATGACAGACTTGAACAAAGAAAAAAGGAAAACAATCTCATGCTTGTATTCAGGCATCCGTGTGTGATGCATTCTTGCATACCCCTTGCTCTGTCATGACTGGGTCAAGTAAGTATGAACTGACCCAGTAGCTTCCGACACTTCCTCGGAGTCTAGAAGTAGTAGCCTGAGCGGCCGCCGTATACGTCTTCGTCTTCGTCATCATACCGACGCGAGTTGCGACCACGGCTCGATGAACGAGGACGGCTGGAAGAGGAAGGGTAGCCATGCGAGTAAGCAGAGCTCGACGCAGGGGCCCGGCTTGACGGACGACGGCTCGATGAGCGTCGGCCTGAACTCGACTGTTCAGTGTAACGGGCAGAAGTAGGGGTCGAGGTACGCGCATCATAATGCCGAATTGGCTGATTGCGTGCATTCCACGAATAATGGTGATGGGTATGTGGGCGATGCTCCCCCATAGCATAGGGGGAAGTAGCATAAAGACCCCTCCCATAGTTAATATTCCCCGACCTATCGTGTATTTGAATATTTTGGGGTTGATAGTGTTGAATGTTTCGAACCCCATAGCTGTTCGTCTCGGTGGGACGGCTTCGGGTAGTCGCGGTCGTTCCAGACCGAGTGCGCGAAACCTCTCGTGGACGATTCTCCCTGGACGAAGCGCGAAAGAGACTACCCAAGGCACCAAATGCACCACCTGACTGCGAACGGCTCCGGGAGCGGCCACGAGGAGGATGGTCTGCACAAGGTGTAGGATCTCGAACCGGGCGGGACTCAACTCGACCACAATCAGGTTGATAGTTGGCCACCGCGTCGAGACACCGCGTGATCCCAGGAGCTTGGAGGCAGCAGCCGCACGACTTGACGTGGATTTCGGTGTGGCACATTGTGATGCTGGGTGACGGTGGAGTTGTATGAAGGGGTTTTTGATCGAGAGCTGGGGCAATTCAAAGGGACTTGTGTTACGTTGAGCCCAAGTCCAGGTGTGCTATGTGTGCTTGTTGTAGAGAACGCTAGAGTATGTTATGGCGGGTCGTTCATATCTGCTTGGGGTGCTCGTTGTGCTTGGTGTAGTGAATATATAATGTGTGTGATGCCCAAGCCTCATGTCCATTGTTCACCTGTTTTGACTTTGTGAAAGGTCAACATTTCTTGGTCTGCGGGTTGTGCGAGATCTTCCGCATCGGTCAGGCAAGATAGGTCGATGCGAAGTTCCGCTCGAGGGTAGGATTTAACTGTTTTATGATGAGTAAAGCGCGCTACCAAGGGCTATACTGTTATAATTAGGGAAGGCGCGTTATATAGAGAGAAGGTGCAGGTTAAGGCTAAACATTTAAGTTAACACAGGCACGACTTATAACATCATTTAACCCCTTCAAAAAATAAAGTTGATATGTAGATACACTCACTATAACAGTTATATCACACTCACAGGTGAAGCACATCCTGAGTGATGTAATGTCGCATTGAAGGAAGGCACCCGCGTGAATAGCGACCAGATAACTGATCAAGATCATGCTTATAACCAACTCAATACGACTCCTCGCATTGCAATCCGCGAAGTGCTCTGCCAACATCCGCGACATCAGCTAATCTTGAAGGGAGGCTGTTAGGAGTTCTGGCTTTTCACATGCATTATAATGTTCTAGATACCCAGTCAGTCTCTAATGAACATAAACTCGGATAGAAATAATTTCGTAACATGACCAAGTCTTACATCGTACAATCAGTCCAAATGATCAGGTCCCGCAGAGTAAAATTGAGCCCTGTATGTTTCCCATCGAGTAATGCATACTGAAAATACACCAAGCGATAGTGAAAGTCCAAAAAGCATTCTCTTGTACTTGGGTAACCTTAAACAGGAGGTCGCCGCAAATAGATTGTGCCAGTAGCGCAAAGCTTGTGACGACGCCACAATCTCATCAAGCCAGTCGAACCTAGTATCAGATCTACGAAGAAGCCCGGGCAATCGAAAAATTACAGTGGTGATACACTCGAGCAAACATGCTGGCAGGATTGATGGCAAGCGCTCGATATGAGACTCAGTGGCACTTAGAATGAGAAACACAGACAAGTAGTTTCATATTGTATCAGCCGCTCATTAAGGTCACAGAGGAGACTTTGGAAGGTCCATCGAACAAAGGGCGTTGACTTTTCCGCTTCGTTTTCAACTCGTATATTTTGCAGTGCTTTAGCTCGAGCTTGTTGCAATCAATTGATGCAATTGCTGTTTCAGAACTGTTCATCGCATGTTGCTCATTGCGCACAGTTGCTTCTTGCTCGTTTTATTTAATCGGTATAGCGGTTCCGTTAGTTGACAAACTCCATGCTCGGATTTCACGTTTTGCTGCGGTGCGTACACCTCATGGCGCGGTTGTCGTGCGGGGAACGCTAGACCTTTTGCATAAAGTAGTCGCATCGCGCCTCAGGCTCGGAGGAACCGGAAAATGAGGGTTCGGCCGGGTGGCTCTTTTTCCGGCCTGCGGAACCTATTCAGACTGGTACTTTTTGTTTCGCTGAGTAGCAGCTATTTGATTGTGCAAAAGACAGGCTTTTATTGCAAACTCAACACATACACTCATCAAGATGTTGACCCTAGATATTAATAGTCTGTTTAGTGTGAAAGGAATGGTCTTCGTGATTACAGGGGGCGGTTCCGGTACTTCTCGTCCCAAACACCTCAAATCTCAACACTCTAACCAAAACCTAAGGCATCGGTGCCATGTTCGCCAAAACACTTGCCACAAACCACGCCTCCAAAGTTTACATCCTCGGCCGACGCGTCCCTGCCCTCGAATCCGTCGCTTCGCATTTTCCAGAGGTCATCATTCCGATACAATGCGACATCACCTCCAAAGAATCCCTCTCAGCAGCCGTCTCACACGTCGAAAAAGATTCTGGTTTCGTTAACTGTGTGATTGCGAATTCTGGTGCCACTGGTCCAGACATGTATGGTCTGCCGAAAGACCGTAAGCCGAGCCTAGAGGAGGTACAAAAGTACCTGTGGGATACGCCGATGGCGGATTTCACGCAGGCTTATGAGGTGAATACAACTGCGTGCTTTTACACGCTAGTTGCGTTTCTGGGGCTGCTGGGGAAAGGTAATGAAAGTGGGGTTGCGAAGAGTATAGGCGTGAAGAGCCAATTTATCGTCACGGGGAGTATCGGTGCCATGAGTCGAAGGCCTGGAATGGGATTTGCGTATGCGGGGAGTAAGATGGCGGTGAGTTGCCATTCTCGAAGAGGAGCATCCGAGAAGGGCCTGATAGAGCTTCCCAGATTATCCATATCGTCAAACAGCTCTCGACGATGTTAGCGGACTGGCGATTCGACATTCGTGCAAACTGCTTCTGTCCAGGTGTTTACCCGAGCGATATGAGTCAGGTGTGTTCCGTTTCATCCGAAGATGCATTAAACTAAATCCTTCAGGGACTGATGGGAGACAAAAGTCTCACGGAAGAAGGTTCTATTTCACCGGAAGTGGTACCCCTCACACGAGCTGGCACTGCTGAAGACGCCGGTGGTGCGCTCATCTTTATGTGCAGTAGAGCCGGCGCGTACACGAGTAGGTGGATGGAAATCCCACTGTATATCCGTGCTAATCGACTGCTACAGACGGCAACATACTGATTTCCGATGGTGGACGTATGTCGATCGTGCCTGCGACCTATTAGACAACAATTCGAGATATCTCTTAACAATACTCAGCCCAAGAATGCAAACTGTGATTGAGCGAAATAAGACCTTCTGTATAAATATAGTTGCTGCATTGATATTCGAGATTTACACAAACTGCACCACTTGCCGTTTTGTGAGCTCGCCCTTCTTCATTCTCTCAACCATACCATTGACTGCGTCCAGGCTTTTGTGCGTTTCAATCTCGGGTTTGATGTGATGCTTGGCTGTGAAATCGATCGCTTTCTTCATCCGTCTTGGGATACCCGTACTGTCTCCCTTCACCCTATAAGTCCCCCTCGCAATATCCAGAGCGTCGAACGTGACGCCTGCAGCCGGCAGTCCTACGACCATGATGATCCCGCCAAGTTTTACCAGAGGCGGCGCGCTCTTGTAAGCGGCTGTAGCTGCGCTGAATACGGCAACCGCATCGGCCCCCTTGTTAGGGCCACGATCCATGAAATCTTTGGCTTCTTCAATGTAATTGGGGTTAGAACGGCTGTTGAAAACGGAATCTGCCCCTTGCGACTTGGCAGTTGCAAGAATTTCATCGTTGATGTCAATGCCAACCACTTTGAAGCCCATGGCTTTTGCGTACTGAACGGCTAATTGGCCGAGCCCACCGCAGCCGATGATGACGAGCCACTGACCAGGCTGCAGCTCGCATGAATCGACGCAGTGGAAAGCTAAACGAATTAGCACACGAGCATTCATCTGGATTCTAAAAGCTATCACGTGCCTGTAATACCGCCACAGAAGATTGGACTTGACGTCTCTGGCGATAGTTCCTCGGGCAAAGTTATGCAGCTTGTGGCATCGACCGCCGCATACTCTGCAAAAAGGCCTGGCTCGTCAAATCCGTGTACCCGGCTCTTCTTTGTCAGACAATGGTTGTTATGGACTGCGCACCCTTCGCATTCATCACAGTAGTTGACGATGTATGTGAAACCTACGCCTTCGCCTACTTTGAATCCTTTGTTCTCGGCTGCAGGGTCTATTTCCTCAATATAGCCAGCACCTTCGTGACCGATGGTAATAGGCTTCTCATGAGGCATAGCCATGGACATGAGATCGGAGTGACACAGTGACGCTGATGCCAGCCGGATGAGGAATTGGCCAGGTCCTGGCGACGGTTTCGGGACTTCATTCACCACCACCTTCTGCTGTGCCTAGTCGAATGAGCATTTGATATACCGTATTTTATTATAGTATATACGCACTGGATCCCATTGTGCTGCTTTCATATTCGTTTAAAGAATAGAGGAATGTTTTTTGCGGTTGAGGAGATTCTAGAGCGTACTGCCGCAAAACTGTAGATCCTCGCGGGCTGCACGTAGGCTAGGGTGGCCATGCTGTGTGTCCCACGTGCTCCCGCGTTCGTAACCATCTCGTGTCGGCTGATGCATGGTGGGAGTGTACTTCCGTGGTAGAGCTTGAACCTTGAGAAGACGTCGCTAGTTCGCCCCTGAGCCCCGCACTTTCCCGCACTTCAACCCCACACCATCGTCTTCCGCTGTTCTCTATCTTCCGGCGTCGAACCGCGGATTTGGAGACAGCCACATGGCATGTGGTATACTTATCCCCGTAATTTGGAACGAATGAAGCGGAAAAGGCTCTCCGAACCCGTACTGCCGCGTGACGCGCGACGCGTTGTGACAGTGACTAACACACTTTCCGATAGAAGTTGTCAGACATGAGAATCAACCACGTATTTGCTCTTTGTAGTGATAACAACCTCGTTCAATCTCTTGCAATCATACTTTTGGTCTTACTGTTTCCGCTGTTACCCAATTGACGCATCTTTGCCGCCCAAAATGCCTGTAGACTACGACATCAAAGGCAAAGTCATCGTCCTCACAGGCGCAGCGTCAGGAATCGGCTACGAGACCTCTCTCCTACTCGCGCGTCAAGGCGCACACCTTTCCATTGCCGACGTCAACGAAGCCGCCCTGAAAGAGAAGTTTGCCGAAATCGAAGAAGTCAGCACAGGCAAAGTCATATACACCACAGTCGACGTGCGCAAAGATGATCAGGTTAATGCTTGGATAGCGAAGACAGTGGAGGCCTTTGGAAAGCTGGATGGCGCAGTGAACCTCGCCGGCGTTGTCCCTAAAGTTATCAATAAAGAGCGAGTTGAGGATTTGAACAACGAGGACTGGCATTTTGTATTGGACGTCAACTTACATGGTGTAATGCATTGTATGAGGGCACAGCTGCAGAACATGAACGAGAAGGGTAGCTTGGTCAATGCAGCTTCCATATGCGGTGTGATCGGGTTTCCGAAAAATGCGGCGTACACTGTATCGAAGCATGCAGTGATCGGGTTGTCACGAACCGCAGCGAAAGAAGTCGGCGACCGCGAGATCCGAGTAAACTGTATAGCACCGTGAGTCGTTCTACGTCCGGACCTTCGCTGACAGGTAGCTAATCAGAGCAGTGGCCTGATCGATGGACCTATGCAGCAAGCTTCAGTTAAGGCTAGAGGCGGAGAGCAGGTGTGGAAGCAGCAGATCATGCGTCGTGGAACACCCCAAGAAGTCGGAGCACTTATTGCTTGGCTGTTGTGTGACGATACGCAGTACATTACCGGGACAGTGCAGATAATTGATGGTGGGTGGGTTTGCTAGGACCGAGATTAGTCTTCATGATACCGAACTCTGCAGAGACAATTATATGTTGTGTCGCCATGTTTTACTATCGCTCTGCGTGCCAATCTTCCTTTACCGGTCGAGAAACTGCTTTGCTTCCGGTCTCTTTTCAGAGGTAGCTGTTCGCTTGTTCAAGTATCCACGTTTAGTGAAGCCGAGCATATACAATGGTTGGGCAAAAGTTTGAGTACAATGTAACCCCATGAAGAGTAATGCAAAAACATGAATCATTTGCCCAGTACTATTTATGAACTACCGACCTCTTGTAATGCGCACATATTACCTAGGTAATCATATTTGACGGCGGATGCTTCTCTCAACATGACGTTTAGCGCAGTAAGATGTGATGGTATTGCGCTACTGATCATACGCTGCCAGAATCTCATCAAAATACTGCTTGGTCCTGTCCTTCAAATCAGGATGCGTAGCCACCCATCCCCGATCTTCCTTAATGCCCGTAACGATCTTCCCCGCAACGTCACTTGAAGGTATTCTCCTTGCCGCCCTCCTCTCCACCTCAACCTTTAAAGGCTCACCGAATCTATCCGGTCGACTCCTTTCGCTCTTCATGATCTCGGTTTGTGTACCCGCGATGACAACAGTAGTTACTCCTACACCATGAGTTGCTGCTTCAGGACGCATCGCCGCTCCCAATGCATGCACGGCAGCCTTCGCGGATGTGTACGGACCATGCAATGTCACCCAATTCGGCACCATGCCCGCCTGAGACCCATTGATCACGATGTGGCCCGAACCGCGAGTCACCATATCCGGATAGAATGCCTGAATGCAGTACGTAGTCCCGTTCAGCACTACTCCGTATACCCAGTCCCAATCCTCCTCGCGGTGCAAATGGTAGTCCCCGCTTGTGGTGACGCCGGCGTTGCAGACGAGTATATCGACCTGCAGACCAGCCTTGGTGATTTCGTCTTTGAGTTGTTTGACAGAGTTCCGATCCGACACGTCGCACACGATATCGAGAACCTTAACGTTTGGAGACGCTTCGCGAATCTGTTGCGCGCCTGCTGCGAGGCGTTCTTTGCTTGTGGATGAGATTATGATGTTGGCTCCTTCTGCGGCTAGTTGAAGGGCAAGCGCGAGGCCGATGCCGGTCCCACCGCCCGTGATCAGGACCGCTTTTGACGCGATGTCTTTCATGTTTAGTTTGGAGAGCGAAAAGATGGGTGGATGAAATGAGGTGCGATTCCCAGAGTAGTAGCACGTGCTATGAACGCAGTTTTTTGTTATTCTCGCAAGGGAAGCTCTGGCTTTTCGCCATGGAATTGCTAGCAGATAGACGCGCCTTCACGGGACGTCCATCATCCTCATCCAGAGCGGCAGAATACAGGCACGCGTCGCAGGGTATCTTCAACCGCGACTTGTGCACCGGATGCGAGATGTCACTCCCGCTGATGCATGGCCCCCACTTCGCTGCACGCCCCTCATTCCGAGAGCCAATGACGTATATGAAGGGTTCAGGAAAATCAACTTCCGGATTCGTCGCTCCGTGTACTCGTCCGGATCTAAAACTATGGTACTGACCATAATACTCTACCAGAGCACACGGCAGGGAAAAGAGTATCCCTGGTTCCGTCGGACTGTCTGCCAATCCAACATGCGGTTCCTTTAAAGCTTTCGTGCAAAGTCTCGGCTGTGAATATCCTGCATCACTATTAGTCGCCTACTCTAACTTTGACACTCTTTACACCGTAGAGTTTTGCAATTACCGGCCACGCAGGATTTAGCGATCTAACCTAAAGGAAGTAACGCTCTTAAAAGTGGAACACAAGTAGGACATAAACCCTTTGGTGTCGACACCGCTTGATAATCGCAGTTTTGCACTCCGACCAAGTGCAGGATTACTTTCCCCTACTTAAGCTTGCACGAACACAAGTAGCATCACCCAAGGAGATTCAACAAACATGCCGCCTCTACATAATCACGTCATCAACCACGTCGCCATCTCGGTACCCGACTGTAACAAAGCGGTCGAGTGGTATGGGAAAGTATTCGGCTTTAGAAGAATTAGGTACGTTTCAACAGACCGGAAAACTGAAAGACGGAAGTTAATCCACCTCACCCACACAGAGGTGACGCCGTAACCGACCGCGCCGAAGCGGAAGACGCACCAATCTTCAGGATATACGACTCCAAACTGCATAAGGTCAAGATTGCATGGCTGGGTACGGGCAACAGTGTCGGTTTCGAGATCTTTGAATTTATCAACCCGCCGAATCAGCCATCCCCCTCCTTCGAATATGCCAAAACGGGCTTCTTCCACATCGCTGTCACTTCTCCGGATGTCGCGGGTGCAATTAAGAGAGTCCAGGAAAATGGCGGAGACCAGATTGGGGAGACGCTGAGCATGGGACCTGGGGACAAGGCGGCGTATGTACGGGATCCTTGGGGGAATGTTGTGGAGCTTTTGAGTTGCAGCTTTGAGCATTTGATGGCAAATAGATGAGCCACCAAAAAATGACTGAGATATAATCTTTGCTTGAAAAGTACCTGAGAGGATGTGAGGTAACATCGACTTATTGTGCGCGGAAGCTACGCAGCAAAGCGTGTGAGATATGTGATTTAGCTGCGGCCACTGTCCCTGGAGTCTTCGTGCTTCTAGTGTGCATGCATGTGAATGAAGCCTAGCGTTTGAACATCATTTCAATGACACTCTGCAATGTATGTAAGAAATTGCCGGACTTTTTCATGCAACGTACTGTTCGTTCAGTCATAGTTAAGTCATCGTTAGCGACAACCACATCAATCAAGCAATACTCATTGAAGTCATCATTTAAGGTTTCTCTAGTTGCTATCAATACTAGTTTTCACATTTTTCTTGGTATCAGTTTCAGTTTGAGGCCTGGTTTGATCCAGTTGTTGTACACCACCATGTTCTCATACTCGTTCTTCGGGTTCCAGACCTCGTTGCTACCATACATCTCGACATCGTGATGCCAGAGCAGTTTCGCAATGATCAGTCTCATCTCCATGTACGACAGGTTTCGTCCAATGCAGCCTCTTGGTCCTAAGGAGAATGGGTTGCTAGCGCCGAGTTTATCGGTCTTGTTATTCTCTCGATCCAACCAGCGCTCGGGGCGGAAGACATAGGGATCCTCAAAGTTTCGTTCCGACTTGGTTGCTGCCCACATGCAGACAGATACTGTCGTGCCGCCAGGTATGAACTCACCGGAAACAGTATCGCCGCCTTCGGGAACAGTGCGGACAAATCCAATAGGTGCTGACGGAAACATTCGAAGACCTTCTTCGATGACGGCAGTCATATAGAGCAGCTTAGCGAGCTCCTCGAAATGAAGCTCTTGCTCGGACTGGAATGAGGAGCGGACCTCTGCGGTGAGCCTATCCAAAATGTGCTTATTCTCTGCTCCGGTAATGAGGTTGAAGAGACCGGTCAGGAAGCCAGCGGTAGTCTCGGTGCCGGCAATGATGAACAGTGCGCCGTTCACAATGACTTCACCAAGGTTAAGATCACCTTTGTCCTGCTGCTTCATTACGTAGTGCAGAAAGTCGCGGTTGTTCGTCTGTGTCTCCATGCGCTTTAGGATTTTCTCTTTGCTGTAGTCCAGGTGCTGTTTGCGGCTCTCAGCGACATGAGCAGGTATGCACCACTGCAGGAAGCGTTGAAGCGGACTGCCAGTCTGACTGATGCGGCGGGTAGCTTGCTCGATAGCACCAGCCTTAATAGACTCGCTAATAAGAGGGACCCAGAATCTGAAGTCCTCTAATTCTCGTTAGACCACTATAAGGATAGTAATGAGTACACGTCTTACCACTGTGAAGACATCCGAACGGCTCTCCAAGCGCCAGCTCACCGATGATATCGAATGTTGTGTAGGCAAACCAATCCGTAACATCAACAATTCCGTCTCCGCGAGCGAACTCCTGCATCTTCTGTGAAAACGTCTCGACGTATCTCATGACGATGTACTCTTGCTCGAGTAGGGCTTTGGTGGAAAATGCATGTGATAAGGCTCTCCGTTGCCGAGCATGATCATCATCGCCCGCCATGGTGATTGTTGACACGCCATGGACTGCTGCAATCGATCCTACGTGAATCGGATCTTTTTGAAAGTTCTTGTGGCCCAGCCCGCGTGAGCCATATATGTCCTTCCATGCGGACTCCTCGTCGAAGCAAAGCTCATTAGGCGCCACCCGCACGATGGGGCCATACTTGTCGTGACAGGCTTTGACGTAGAAGGGTATACGACCGCGAAGTAGACTCCATGTTGCCGGAATCTACAATCATAAACACCCATGCTATGCTTAGTCTTTTTCGTACTTACTGGAGTCAATCGTGCCAAAAGTGGGCCCGGGAAGCGTGCCAGCGGATGGAAGTATAATCGGTATATGACGTTTGTAATAATGTATGTGAAGAACTGTAGCTTCTCAGATCAAAGCCCAGTAATGACTCAACTACAGACTTACTGAAACACTAAAGAATATGCCCACTGTCTCGCCGGGACTGTAATGCGCAAACCGCAGCTCATCCCAATTTAGTACCGCCATGTCTTCAGCGTTGGTAAATTGATGGAATACTCAAGTCGAAGGCATTAAGCTATGGACCTGCAGTCTTCGGAAGATGAGAATCTCTAAGATTAAGACATAGATACGGACGCAAAATCCTAAGACCGCGTCGTGATGAGAGAGGATCATGACTCGCGCAACGTGCTCCCCGCCCCCGCTTTCCTAACGCGCAAGTCGCGCCAGCGTCTTCCGTACTTCCCCTTTTCCGATACGACAAGCGGCAGCCTTCATCCGAGAGCTCAACACGCATCAACTGCTGCAAACTATGTGCGGGGCGTCCGATTTGATGGGCGCTGCTGTGGCGAAGATGGATAACGCGACAATCGTGGCTATAGCGCCTCCTGCTTGAACTCGGCGAATAGATCCGGAAATCTGTCTCTTGGTTGATTTTTGGTTCCGAGTCTGATGCTCAATCTTCTAAGAAACGAACCACTCCACAAAACAACGCAGTTGCTATCGTAGACAACGACGGGGATCGCACCACTTTCGGGTCGAACTGGACAAACCCTTACGTTGTAATCTCTCGCATCAAATCAGTTGCCATGGCTCCAGGACTGCAGATGAACGGAGACGCAGAGTTCCATGATCGCTCACGTAACGTGTTGAGGATTGCTGGTGTTTCTGGTGGAGTCTTTGACCGCTTTCGCTCCATTCAGGATCTCGCTAAAGACCCAAGTATTCATGGTATTCAGCATGGCCTTCGTGAACAGCTTGGTCGCTGACAGACTCAGTGCTTTTCGGCGACTGGATCAGCGAGATTAGTATGACCTTCCGAGGCAATGAGCGCGCGTCTCGAGCAGCAGACGCTGAACAAGTTGCATTTGAAATGTCTTTTATCTCCGCTCTCAAGCCAGCAATCAGGGACATCGCCAAAAACAAGCAGAGAGTCGCGGTCAATGCCGGTTCTTGTGACCCTGAGGCTATGGCCAAAGTCGTGCAGCAGCTGGTCAAAGACCACGGAACAGATCTGAAAGTTTCATGGGTCACAGGTGACGACGTCACGACACAGTTCACAGATTTGTTGAAGAGTGGAGAGGAGTTTCCGTCCTTGCCCTCAGACACCCCCATCGACCAGTGGGGTGTAGAGCCAGTGTGTGCGCAGGCTTATCTGGGAGGCGTTGGTATCGCGGAGGCGCTCCGTCATGGCGCCGACATCGTCATTTGCGGCCGAGTTACAGATGCTGCGCCTGTAGTCGGCGCAGCTATGTGGTACCACAACTGGGGTCGCGAAGATTTCACCGAATTAGCTCATGCACTCATGGCAGGCCATTTACTCGAATGCAGTTCTTATGTTACTGGAGGGTATTACACGGGGTTTAAAAAGGAGCTCCTCCCGTCCAAGAACTGCACCAATCTAGGCTTCCCTATCGGCGAAATTGAATCGAATGGCGAGTTCGTGATTACCAAAGAGAAGACTGCGGGCGGGATCGTGAATGTCCAGACTGTCACTGCGCAGTTGTTGTACGAGATCCAAGGGCCATTGTACTACAACTCTGATGTCACAGCACGCCTGGATGGGATACAAGTAGCAGACGATGGACCGGATCGTGTACGAGTCACCGGCGTTATCGGCTTGCCTCCTCCACCTACCACCAAGATCGGCATCACTGCTCGCGGTGGTTGGCAAGCCGAGGTTCATTTCTTCTTGACTGGTCTGGACATCGCCGAGAAAGTCGAGCTCGTAAAGAGACAGACACTGGAATCAATAGGAGAATACCGAAAAGAGTTCACAACCTTGACCTTCACTGTCACCGGATCAGTTGCCGAGAATCCTAAAAACCAGGCGAGTGCGACAGTGGACCTTCGTATCTTCGCGCAGAGCAAGAATCCCGAGATCATGTCTGCAGGATCGCACAAAGGGGTTGCACCTGACACTCCCAGTTTCGCGAAATGGTGTATCGAAAACTGTCTCCAGGGCTACCCAGGAGGTACTCCAGCCATGGATCTGCGGCAAAGTATTGGCAAACCGTTTTTCGAGTACTGGGTCGCATTGTTCCCGCAAGATAAGATCAATCATGAGATGCATACTTTCGACGGGAAGACTGTACCAGTGCCAGCCCCAACTGTGACAGCAACGTATCCGCGACAGCAGGACTCCTACGACACGTCATCACCACTTTCGCTCGACTCGTGGGGTCCTACAGTGCGTGCACCCCTAGGTCATATTGTTCACGGACGGTCTGGAGATAAATCTTCCGACTGCAATCTTGGCCTGTTTGTGCGACATGCCGACGAATGGGATTGGCTCCGCTCACTGCTCTCAGTGAGTAAACTACGAGAGCTGTTGGAAGAAGAGGATACAGGGAAGAAGATCGATCGGTTCGAGGTTCCTTCCCTGAACGCCGTGCATTTTCTACTGAGGGATCATTTGGATCGCGGTGCGAACTCAAGTTCAAGCTACGACATACTGGGGAAGAATGTGTGCGAATACATCAGATGTAAGAGGGTGGATATACCAAAGGTCTTTTACGATAGAGGCGCAATCTAAATGTAGAGAACTTGATTACAACCGCGAACATGAAATATCTTACCAAAATACTTCATAGAACAGTCACCTTAATACATGGGTAGCTCCTCTGGGTAGAACTGTCGATCGTGCAGGACTCGAGAATGTGGATAACCTACTGCGGGGTGGCGTTTAGCCTCGCCCGGGTTCCGGATATCTTTCTCCACGCGCATGCCGCTGTGTCGCGTGTCGATCTGATGTATTCTGCATTCGACACGCGATTTATACCTAGCAACAGCACATACAACGCCAATAACCCATCCGATCACATATAATGGGCGAGCCTGCAAACCTTCCGTACATTCGAGTCCAGCTATGCATCAAAAAGAAGGACGAAGTGTCTGACGAATTCTTCCACGACTATTGGAAAGTCAATCACGTCAAGCTTGCACTAGAGAACAAGAAGTTCTGTGAGAAGGTCATCCGATACAATCAGGTACGCAATATCAGCACTTGTCACACGTCGCTTATCCTAGCAGTTCCACACCTCTCCGCGCTTCGTAGCAGCGGCCAAAGAATTCAAGATTCCTGTGCCAGAATACGACGGCATCGCAGAAGTATGGGTCAAGGACATTGAAACATGGAAGGAAATAGCAACGGATCCTGATTTTGTCGCTGTAATTGCACCGGATGAGGATAATTTCATCAAAGCGCCCATTCACATCATGCTGGGGTACGATAACACTGTGATTGGGGATGCTATCGAGAACAAATCGTAAAGGCTGATTAGAAAAATACGAATCTTTTGAGACTCCAGGATCTGCTATGTACATAATCTCCGACATCCTGTATACATTCCACCGTCTCTAGGGGCTGAGTTCAGGCGTGTCCCCGAAAGAATACGACTGAAATGCTGGCGGGTACCTATCCCCAGCGACTTCGACCTTCTCAATTTCCGCGCGCATCTGCTTCGCTTCTTCGTCTGTAAGATGCACGTTGATTGTACCGATATTTTCCTCAAGATACTTGATTTTCTTCGTTCCCCTTGCAACCTGTCAGCATATCGCAGGGACGGCAATGTCTTACTTACGGAATGGGGATAATATCGAGGCCTTGAGCCATCAACCAGGCCAGGCTCAACTGCCCAGCAGTGCAACCCTTCTTGGAAGCGATATCCTGTAATGTCTGCACCAGCTTCAGGTTCTTGGGAAAGTTTTCCTTGCTGTATCTTGGCGCATGCTTTCTGAAATCACCCTCTTCGAAGTCTTCCGGGCTTTTGATTTGACCGGTAAGAAAACCTCGCCCCAACGGACTGTAGGCGACGACCGCGATACCTAGCTCTCGACATGTCTCTAGAATTCCAATCTCGGGGGATTCGATATCAAGTGTGAAAGGGCTGTATTCGAGCTGCACCGCATCAATGTGGTGGACCTTCTCGGCCCTTCTAATTGTAGCAGCAGAGACTTCACTGAGACCGATAGCACCGATCCTTCCCTCCCTATGCAGAGCATTACTTCCGCGTAAGAACATGCTTCGAAGAGACTCACTTTTTCAATTCTGCCATAGCAGCTACCGTTTCTTCGATTGGGGTCTTCTTGTCCACACGGTGACAATAGTATAGATCAATCTTGTCCAAACCTAGCCTCCTCAGGCTCTTCTCGCAGGCCTGCCTTACATACGCAGGGTCACTTCGCATCGTCGGTTTTCCATTCGCGATGGTGACGCCAAACTTAGTGGCCAAGAATATCTGATCGCGTTTTCCAGTGCGCTCGAACCACAACTTCAGCAGGTCCTCGCTGTCGGCATCTGTTGGTTGTAAGTTCATCTCCTAAAATGATGAAGAAACATCGACATTGCACAAGGGTATGCATACAAACATCGGAGGTGTCCCAAAACGTAGAACCAAGCTCTAAGGCGCGATCTAGCACTGCAAATCTGGCTTCATTTGCTTCAACTTTGCCATAGGAAGAACTCAATCCCATGGCACCGAAGCCCAATACTGAGACATCAGGGCCAGATTTTCCAAGTTGTCTTTTCGGAAGCGACGGCATTATGTCACTGTGTGACTCGGATTTGGCGCTTGAAACAGCAGAGCTATCGGAAGAAGAAGGTTCAAAAGAAAAGCTATACAATCTCAAGACCAAGGTTTGGGTAGTTCCGCCTTCGGTGCACGGCTATCGACCAAAAGCATATGTCAAACGTCGTAGCTGGAAACATCAACCTATTTCCAATCGACTGGCTGTCAGCCTCCACACCACCGGTGTGTATGTCCGCGGATGTTCTAGACAGTAATTTCGGAACTGCATAGCCATAATCGCGTCGAGCTAGCGCCACATTCAAAGGCATCAGGCTTCCACGCCCCGGAGTTAGCACAGTATGCTTTGGAAAAGACAAGTGCGGGGACCCCGCTTCTCCCAAACACCCCACATTTTACAGTAGTGCATTCTTCGGAAATCCATTTTCCGGCTCACCTCAACGTTCACCGTGATGAGCTGTGATAGGTCTGGACTTATTCATTTTGTCGCAATACTCTTGGAAAGCGCCGATGGCGTTGGGCGAGACTTGCCATCGTGCAGTCTGTCATACGGAATCTCACATCCGCAAGTGCGCGCGTAGGTGTGGTTGATGAATAGTGACAGCAGTCATCACCGTGCGCCAAATGTGCGCTAGGAATGGCCGTGCGAAATCAGGTAGGTACAAATGGAGATCAACCTCTGGGCATGACCCACGTTCCTAGTGGCTTGAAGCGCAAGTTGCCAGGTATCATTAACGATCATTCAATCTCCTTCCAAGGCATCAAAAATGACAGACGCTGCATTGGAGAAGAGTCACACCGAACATGTCGAACAAGCTTCCAGCTCTCACGATGGAAACGAAATCAAAAACCTCGGGACGGATGCGCACGGCTTCGCCGCAGAAGCTGAAGAGCTTCCGAAGGGATACTATTACTCTCCTTTCTTTCTGGGAACTACATTTGCTATTGGGCTTAATTTGATGGTGAGTAAACTCTGCATTTGCATGACCTAAGTCTGGCTTGGGGAGTAGAGTTGGCCATCACAACTTGTTAACACATTCGATAGGCCTCAACCGCAGGCTTCGCTCTCGTAGCACCTGGTAATTATACGCATAGGCGTTTGCTACATATGGCTGCTCATCCCTCACAGTTCTCGGTCAAATTGCCGTCTCGTTGGACGCAGCATCGAGCGTTATCTGGCTATCTCTCGTGTACACCATGGGATTGGCTGTTGGTCTTACATTGGTCGGAAGGATTACGGATACCTTCGGACGACGTTGGTTCTTCATCGGGGGAACGGCACTCGGATGCATCGGCGCCGTCGTTGCGAGCACCGCGAAAAACATCAACGTGCTGATCGGCGGACAGGTCCTGATTGGATTGAGTGCTTCTACGGGCTACAGCTATGCTTTTGTGATTGGAGAACTCGTCCCGGTGAAGCGAAGGTGTACGTATCGTCCCGGTACAAAGCCGCTATGTCTTAGACATAGATACCTTGTATCTATCCCTGGCTCATGGCAACCACTGACTTCGTACCCACGAGTATAGTCATATTCAACTCCATCGTCTTCGTCTTCTCTTTTCCTACGGCTGGTTTTGGCGCTGCGATATCGACCGCGTTCATTCTCAAAACAAGTGCAGGTTGGCGATGGGTATATTACTTGCTCATCATCCTCAACGGACTCACGGCGCTATTATACGCCGTCTTCTACTTCCCACCGACATTCCACCAAAAACACGGAAAAGATCACATCTCAAAGTTCCTTCGGACATTCGACTGGGGTGGACTCTTTCTTTATACGGCTGGACTGGTCCTCTTCATCATTGGTCTTTCTTCTGGCAACACTCTATATCCGTGGGTGGATGCTCGCGTCCTTGCACCTCTTATCATCGGGATATTGTGTTTGATAGCGCTATTCGTATACGAGAGCTACGCCAAGTTGTCGCAACCACTGATACCCATAGAGTTCTTCAAAAATGGTGGTTGGGTCGCGTCCATGCTAAGCCTATCGCTTGGGGCGAGCGTTTACTACAGCCAGGCTATTGTGTGGCCTCAAATGACAGCAAATGTGTATGCTGAAGGGCGTCTCATGTGGAGCGGAGTTGTCTCCTGCGTTGTGGGTGTCGGCATCACGTTTGGCGAGATTATCGGAGGAACGTTCGCAAAAGTAAGTCTTATTCTCTCGTATCGCAAGGCTGGATATCGCGTTCGGTTAGCTAACATCTTTGCAGTCCCTGGGTCATTGGAAACTACAATGTCTCACTGTTATCACCCTGGGAACTCTCTTCCTTGGCCTCGCCGCTCTGTGCAAACCCGACACTCCAGGAATGGCCATTGCATTCATGTTGCTCGCCACGACCTTTGTGGGATGGAATGAAGCCCTAGTCTTACCCATCTGCACGATCGTTATCCCAGACCAAGCCGAGATTGGTACAGCTGCCGGTGTTGCTGGCTCCTCAAGATCCGCAATCAGCACCGTGGCAAGCACAATTTACTCAGTCGTCCTGGCCACGAGGACTGCTACGGAACTCGGAAGCCAAGTCCCACCTGCGGTCATAGGAGCAGGACTACCCGCTGACTCAGTATCAGCTTACATGGCTGCAATAGCGGCAGGTGGCTCGGAAGCGCTCCTTAGCAAAGTACAAGGCCTGACGCCAGAAGTTATCGCAGCGGGTACGGAGGCATACCGATGGGCTTATACGGATGCTTATAAGACCATCTTCCTGGTCAGCCTTGCGTTTGGTGGGCTGGCGATCATAGCAAGTTTTTTCATACCTGATGTCAATCACTTGATGGGAGGTAAGGTTGCGGCAACTTTGTCAGGCCGAGAGGAGAAGATCACAGATAGGTCGGCATGAGTTGTGTCTTGCTATAGAGGCCACGGTCATAGTGAGAAGAATAAAGTGGAACGCGCAGCAGGCAGCCTACCTCACTCTTCGATGTGAAAAGTAAATCATACCCAATCGCCACAACTTATGATAGTAAATATCACAATGACATCATGACTATGCGAGGACACTAATTCGTGCTGTACGCGAAGCAATAATCCGAGGATACCGATGCCCGGGATTAAAAACACCCACACTACTAGGCAAAAGGTTGAGTACTACATTGGTTCTTGTGGGGTAAAACAGTAGACTCAAAACGTGTCGAGGTAAAGTAAAGCAAACCCATAGAACGGCAATTACCGACCAGAAGATAGAGTAGTAAGGAGAAGGAAACCAGGAAAGAAGACATAAACAAGCTGTTAAGGGAGAGAGTACATCACAGGTTAAGAGCAGTTAGAGTGAGTTGCGAGTCTTAAAAGCATTCAATTAACTATCTAAAACGTTTCTCAATTCCCAAGCGAGTGCCGTAAATAACTTCAACTCTTTTATGTATGCCCAAAATAACATATCATTCTTGAACTCTGCGGCTGTCAGACAAACCCACTCATTGATTTTCGAAAAAAAAAAAAAAAAAAAAAAAAAAAAACATACATTCTCCAGTTCGGCTGTACAATCTCATCCAACTGAGGTGCTCTTAAGCTCGGAATCTACGAGCGAAGCGAGCGATGGCACGGCCGTAGATGTCATCTCTGTCGAACGGGCCGTTGATAGTCACACCGTCGCCCATGAGTGAAGGTGGACGGTCCGGTGGCCACGAGTATGGTTGCCATGGCTCGCCTGAGTTGTCTTTGGGGTCTGAGTTGTCTTCGGAGTCTGGTTGTCTTAGGCCTCCAAGTCCCCCAGATCCGCTTGGTCCTGCGCTTGGTCCTGCGCTTGGTCCTGCGCTTGATCCTCCTCCAGATCCTCCCAGCTGCCCAGATACTCCCAGCTGTCCCGACGTTCCTAGCTGTCCTGACGTTCCTAGCTGTCCTGAAGTTCCCAGCTGTCCAGACGTTCCCAACTGTCCCTACACAGAATGTTAGTCCATGTGTCTATTGCAGACATGCTGCTCCTTGAATGATTTCATATTAGTGCTACTGCTCGTCGATGCTCAGGTGTGCGCTTATGTAGTTCTGCTGGAAAAGTGTACTCATGTTAGTAGGTTAGTAGCGTCGTGTGCTAGATGGGTGAGGCCGAATGCCTCGGCTGAGTTGCAGTCTGCAGCTTCGAGCAGTTCACTGGTGTTAGAAAGTCGGCCTACTCCGGAACCACCAATCCCTCCATTTCCCCCTCCATAGTCGTCTACTTTGTCACCGCTGTCATCACAGCTGTTGTCTCCGTTGTCGCCATATTCTCCCCCATTATCGCCGCTATTATCCCCTCCATTGTCTTCCACTATCCCCTCCATAGCCTTTCTCATCTCTGTGTGCTGTGCTCTGTAACGAAAGAAGAACGAATATTAACATGAGATAACAATCCTGCTCTTCGACGGCTTCAGAAATCATGCCAATTTATCATCGGCACCCAGCCGCTGCCAGTATATACCTACTGTGATGTCAGCAGAGTATTCTAGCAGTTCCCTACCAGGGCATCAATGGGAAAATCGCTGCTCGTCAATATTGCGAAAAAAACAGACGACCCACCTGCTCAAAGTAGTAACCATAACGATGGAACTGCATGCCAACCCATCTGTCCTACAACCCTTTAGTGGCTCAAGGCATGTCGAAATGCGAACTTTCTGATCGTGCCAGTCGAATACTATGCTTACCTGACATTGGTGTCAAGAGGTATAATAGCATGTAGCGCGTTCATTTGATAACGCTCTGTAAGTTGTCTATGCTCGTCAGTACCAAGTGTCACTTACCTTGAACAACACTCAATAAGACCAAGAGATCATCTGGAGAACAGGACTTTATTGCTATGACTTGGGTAGTCTGATCCACGCCCGTGTGCGCCGTCACGACGATGGCGTCTTTCAGCAGTAACCAAACAGTAGCAGAAAGATGGGCATGCCGAGAGGGTCGAAGAACCCTGAATTCATAATCTATCACGATGGAGAAGGCAATGGCTCTCTTTTCAAGAATTCTTTTGCAGCGTTGCCTGGTATGCATCGCGTACGTAAGAGGGGTTCGAGACACGGTATCACACCGAGTGCATCTCCCGTTGCAACGATGTGGTAGCCACGTCCGTAAAAGGCTATCCTTCCTGGATTCCGTGACTTTCCTGGGGCGCTGTCAGCATACGACTGTTTCGATAGCGGGTCTGATAGGCAACGCCTTCATTCCAGTGGTATTTGTCGGGTTCCAGGCCCATTCCTTTAGCCTCTGGAACAAGGCGTCCCCCACACAAGCTTGGCTACGACAGATGATAGGAGAGTCGCCCAGACGACCAGCACAAATGCAGATGCGCTTGGGAAAGAGAGCTCCATCTGAGCCGCCGCAAAAACTCGACTTTGAACCAAAATGTAACTCAACAATCTTGATGGCTTCCCGGCACAATCCTGGTTTTCAGAATACAGCCACCCCTATTCACAATAGCTGTTCTGCTCGGTTCATTCCTTCTCCAGTCGAGCAACTTGTTCCCCACGCGTCGTATCCGCGCGTCTAATTCCGCCCTTGGTAGACCCCTTGTCAGCTCCTTCAAACCCTTGCAGCGGATGCACTCCCTCGCCCCCCCTCCCGCCGCGCTCCAACACGATCTTCCCAGCCACCCCTCGTAATCTTCCTCAAAGCACTTCACATGAAGGTAGTGTCCGCATGGCAACCTGTACATCGCGCGCAATGCCGGGAAGCTCGTCGTCGGGCACCGACCGCAGATCTGGCAGCTAACCGAACTCGGCGGCGTGGGAATGAGCACAATCGAGTTCCAGATGATGTCCCTGGAGAACGGAGGCAGTTCGCTGTACCCACTGCGAGAAATCCCGCTGCTTTGGGCCGCACTCTCCTCGGTAACAAGGGTTAGAACGAGTCCAGAGAGGCGGGGCGGAGGATGATCGACGCGCCATCCTCGTAACATCACTTCGATATCTGCTGGCTCCTGCGCGATCTCCTCGTAGCGCTGCCTCATCTCCTTTTCCTGCATAACATAAGCGTGCCATGTTTGATATTCTTCTTTTTCGCTATCCTCCAAGGCGTCGAACGCTGGCGACGCAATGCCGAAGAAGTCTCGCAGGCTTTGTACACGGGATTTGGTTGTCATGTGGGCCTTTCTTGCTTTTTCTTTTTGCGCAGCTGTGGTGTCTTTTTCTCGGTATGCGGCGTGAACGGCTACATCACTTGCGTCTATGATTTGCGCAGTGTCGTCATGTGACCGTTTGTGAAGAGGGATTCTGATGGGCTTAGTGAACGCGAACCCGTGCAGCTTTTTTGAAAAGGAGTCTTGTTTGAAGGGGGCGCCTGTAGGGTGTGGTTTATCCACAGCCGGACTGGGTGTCGACGCGGACCCGGCATGGGTGAAGCTCGATGAGTAACGCTTGAGGATTGACATAGCCATGGTGATGTGTGGTTTGAATCTGCTTGCGAAGATGACGACTTGGCGAGTGTTTGGGCGGACAATTGTTTGTGGACAGGAGCCTTGCACACACCTAGGTTCTTGATACTTTTTGCAAAAGAATTGCATTTTGAAGTTTGGTTTGACCGCTGGGCAACGATGCTGTCGAGAAGTGCTGCGTCCATGATTGGTGGCACCACGAAAAAACACTGAATACCGAGCTAGTCGTGGGTAAGACATGCACTTTCTTAACACTGTCTGAATATTTTACCTCTTTAGCTGGTCGAGAGGTCGATCTGAGCGGGCAGACCTATTCGCTTCAGCGTCTGTCACGAAGGCGAATACTCTGTCGGGTTTACGCGCTTAGCTTGGTCAAAGAATCTCTTTCAGTCGGCCCTCAACACATGAAAACTGGACCTTGGAAGTGATTATCAAGAGTGGATCACCCAATAGATTTGAATGCGGCATTGATGGAAAAAAGTAAACTATATCGCTCCCCCTGCTCTCCAGTAGCCCTCTCAGCTTGATTATCCCCTGGAGAGAATTGGTGTGCGATTTTGGCATTAAAAAGGAAGGAGCCCAAACGATGTTTCGGGGACGGCAAGCATCGCGTTCCAAGTGATTGTACGTGTTTGGAAGAACAATCTTGACCAGAGGCGGTATTGGCAAAAGCATCAATACCCAGATTACATGTGGGTTGAAATGCTGATATTTACGAGCACTGTGAAGCACCGATAGTGTCCGCCACCCGAATATCGTCTTATTACGATCCCAGAAATAGGCCCAAGCCGTCCAGTTGCGCCTGTTCCAACAATGTTCGTTCAGCTGCACTGACGCGACGGGGTGCCTGATTTGCGCCTGGCCGAATGTAGCAAGTGCCCCGCTTCCCAGCAAGAAGGTACGCTGCGCCGTCGAGGGGCCCAAACAACTCTCTTTCGACCACATGTACTTGATGCTGCCCTCTGCGTTCATTCTCTTCTGCTACGTGTGAACAGCAGCTTGATTTTGCAGTCTGTTGTCACCCCTGTAACTGCTCGCCGACCTGCCGATCACACCCGCACACGGCAAACGCTCCCTACCTGCACCGCGAAGGCTGCCGAATCACCTTCCCGTTCGAGGCCGTCCCAAGCTTTCTCCGTCTTTGCATAGTCGAGACATGGTCGGCGCATGCAGTGGAAATGCCGTATCCTCGCCTCAACTCGCTCATCACGTCCATCTGCAGGCTCTTGGTTCGGCGAGCAGCTGGCTAGATTCTACACACAACACGTGCCCGTCGCACGCAAACGTCCGGTTTCTCTAGTGAACGAGAGCGGTAGCTTTCGCGAATGCGAGCCCCTAGGCCAACGCGCCGCTTCCAGGACGGGTGGGTCTGGGACAAGCCATGTTGTGGGCATGGCAGCAGATTGCTTTTTCGAGAGGGCCCGTAGGGCTTTTGGCAGGCTAGGAGCCATGATCTCCTTCACCGGACACTGATTTGCGGATAATTCCGCTGCCTCCCGTTCAAGGAGAGCTCAGACATCCGTAGTTATGGTACAAGGTGGCTGGCTACGATATGCAATGTGTCTCCTCTGGCGGCTCGCCCACTCGCCCACTCGTACCGAGTCTGGAATCGACTCACAGACCAAACGCAGCCGTCCCTCTTCAAGCTTCCGCACCTGCATCAACAGGAACCGTGTTCCAAGCGAATGAGAGACATGAACGCGCCGCTCATCTAAACTTTGTTCGCTCCTGAAGTTGCCGTTGTCTGGGATCCTAAGTCGGGGTTGGTCGGGTCGACGCGCCGCATCGTTCGGTCCGTGGTAGACGGTAAAGATTATCCGCATCCCCTTTCGTACCTAGCGGATCGTGTAGTGTGCGGGAAGGATGACGCTGGGACAGACCAATCCAGCGGCTCGGGTTCGGTCCCTCCCATATTAGGGAGGCATGGGCGTTTCTTGCGGGGTCGCTGCGACTCGCTACACAGGCGAGGCCGACGATACCTCCACATCGCCCACGAACCAACGGCACCGCCGAGGTTGGTGGTGCGAAGTCAATTCGCAACGGTTCTGCTCGCTAGCTTGGAATGAGTTCGACTTCTGCAACAGTTGCCTGACGATTACGAGCATAAAATGCCGGTCGTCGTCCAGTCCACTAAAAATGGCCTCGTGGCCTCCGGCATCTTCATGGGTGTACAGCACTATCGATCAGATCTAGCACAAGGACCGTGTTGGCTGCCAAACAGGGTCCGTTCGCTTGCTACGGAACGCCAGAAACACGGCGCATCGCAATGCAAAGGACGACGCCCATCCGAAACCGTAATATTGGTACTCCGCCAGTGAGCATGCGTTCTGCGGATCACCCGTCGATGTGGCTTTGTGGCATCCCACGCACTGCATCTCCGCATGCCATGCATCTCCCATCTTGTGCAAGTCTTCCAGAACGAGTTGTCTTTTGTAGTTGCAAAGCTATCGCTATCGCAGCCCTCGACCCTATTAGCTCATCTACGGCGAGCCCAACAAGGAATGCAAGGACGGACGGAGCCATGTCCGCCGTGCAGCAGTCGAAGCTCACAGGAGCTACATTAGACGTTTTTTGGCCATTCTGTTCGCAACAACGTAGCCATAGCGCATGTCTCAGAGCGGCTCCATGGCCATTATCGCCCCTGAGTACGGGCTCGCTGGATGGGGGCTGTTTCGCTTCCCATCAGACCGGCACAATTGCACGCCGATGCTGACGGATGAAATTGTGCCCGCTCAGCAACCGTTCAACGCACCGGCAAGAAGCCATTTCTGACCGGTTGCCAATCACAATCTGTATCGTACACAGGAGGTACATGACATGAGACGATCGGAATTTCTGCCAACGTTGTTGATCTCCGGTCAGGCACAAGTCGTCATGGACGGAGGGCATTTCATCAGTCAGGCAACACGGTCGCGAAAGTGGCCCTTCCTGTCCTAGACCAGCGTGGCTATCTTCAATTTGTCCGCGGGACACGAGCCTGGACTACCCAGGTCAGGATAGCCAGGTCACCACACGAGGGCCCAGACAAAGCCTTTGCAGAACTGTGGCCGTGCAAACCTATCATACCGCGGGAAGCTCAATCACGGACACGAAGCACGTTCTTGGGTTGAAGGCGCGTGCTTATTGGACGCCAACCGAATCTCTGCTCGCCGTCCGCTATATATAGGTCCGAGATACGGCCCTGTGGCGGTGCGACGGCCATCACTGAGTGCACTGTTGCAGCGAAATTGCTTGGGCTACAAGCATGGCAGAGCATCGAATCCTGACGTGTACCCATTGCTCATGGAACCCCGGAACCCCCACGAGGTGCACAGGCAAGGTGTTCAACTCTAGTGGACGCTCGTGTCATCTTCTACGAGAAGCAAAAGTGGTAGTCGAGAACTAACGCGGCGCCACGGAGAAGGCATGCTACCTGCATAGCTCCTTTACATGGCGCTGGGTCGACGGATAGTCGTATCTATCAAGTCATGGTGGCCCAACTATCAACAACGCCTGGCCCAAGCACCATGTGTGGACGAGGGGCTGCCACACTCTACTCCAACGTGCCATTTCCCCGCAGCTGCCACAAGTCGGACTGCCAAGACGCCATCTTTGACGTGAGTCCCAAGAGCTGTTTTGTACGGTGTGGAGTTGGCGAGGCGGTGATTGTTAGACATGACTCGCCTGGGGGGTTGGAGAGAGGCGTTACGTTGTGTCTCGAGGGAAAACTCGTGGCACCGTGACGCAGGCAATATTCATGCGTCAAAGCACCGTGTTGCACGGCGAGAGAAGGGTTGGGGAGCGAGGTGATAGGCTGCAGGCTCCCAGGACAGGGTGTCGTTCACGCTTCTTAGCAACCTTATCCATGAGGGCGGGCCAGAGGATTCAGGGACCACGAGCGTGAGAAACAGGATGACTGCGCAGACGCGGCACGAAAAGCCCGAGTATTACGACAGAGGAGAGGGCAGGTACTGGGTGCAGAGGCTGGCGGAAGCACTGGCGCGGTGAGATTGCATCAGCATGAAACCGGCGGCCAGACAGTTTGGTGGTGGTGGGCGAGGGGCGAGGGGCGAGGGGCGCACGGGCCTCGTTCACCGGCGACAAGGGCCACGGCGGCGACGAAGCGTGCGATGCTCGCTGGCGGGCGGTGAGGCGGCAGACATGACGCACGGCAATGCAGTGCAGTGGGTGTTAGTCCGGCAGAGCCTCGCGGGATCCCCTTTGGGCATATGGTGCGGGTGGTGAAGGTATATTTAGGCCGGGCGGGCAGCGAATCACGGGGCTGCGAGGGCTGCACCTCCACGCTGCGCCACAGCGACCACCAGCGACCACCAGCAACTACCAGCGCAGGCGAGGAGGCGGCGCACCGTGTGGCATGTATGGCATGGACGGCATGGATGGCATGGACGATGGGTGGCAGGGCTCCGTGGCAGGACGTGGCTCCCGACAGAAGCGGTGGTCGACGTGCAGAATGGCGGCACGTCGCCTGGCGCTCGTCCCAATCCGCGTGCCTTTGCCTGCTTGGGCGTCGAGGCTCTGGCTGCGCGCCCGCCCCATTCGCCCGCGCCCGCCTGCCCTCGTCGCATCCGGCATGGTCGCGAAGACGACGTGCAGCGCCGTGCAGCGCCGGCCCTCGCCCTCACCGCACCTCTACCCCCGGCGCTCTCGTCTGACCGCGATGTCGTCGGCGCGCGCGATCGAGGCGGAGACGTGGATTCATGGCCGCCCGTGGTCGCGCACACTTGTCTTTCCTATTTTCCTAGCGTCCATTCACCCTTCCCACCCCTCCCCCAAAGCCCAAGCCACGCCCAAAGCCCTGCAAGGGTCCGTCCGCCGGGGGGACTGTTGCTTCGTGCGCAGCCTGGGGCCTGGGGGTCCACGCCCGCCTTATACATAACCTGACCATGTCGCCCCCGAGCCTCTTCACCAGTCCAGGCCTCCCATCGCCCCTCACACTGAGCACCTCCCACTCTGCAAGCCGTCTTGTCTCCGACTTTGCTGTTCCAAACCCACTCGCCGGCCCGGCCTCGTCTTGCCGCTCTCCTCGTTACCGGCTTGTCGGCCTTTGGACCATCGCATCCATCCCGACTTGGCCGCGCCCGCTATCACTTGAACAGCAAGAACAGCAGCAGATCACCAAAAGCCAATAGTAGACGCCATCGAGCTCGCCGACCCGTGCGACGGCCCCAAGGCTCTACGCCCTGGCTAATCCAGTGTTTCAACGTAGGTGTCCCCTGCTTGTCCATAACATCTAGCACCCTAGCACCCGGGCCCCTGTCGGTACGATGCTGTTTTCCGCTTGTGCTAACACTGGGGAAGCCGACACCCTATATATCCACTCCTCGGCCGTCCTGGACACGCCCGTCTCGTCATGGTCGACTACGTCCCGTACACCACCGCCAACATGCCTCACGACTTTGAGCTTTACTCCAACCAGGAGCAACAACTCGACTTCTTGCCTACCTCACAACCATTCCTTTCTTCCACATCCTATCCCATGGACCCAACCTTCAGTAGCGCTTTCGAGCCTCAGGATCTCCAGTTTCACTATGATGGCATTGCCCAGGGCGTCAAGGCAACCTTCCAACAGTATGCAAGTCCCATGGCATCACCTCACTCGATAGCGAATTCGTTCCAAGAGCAACCACCGGTGCTTTCGGCCTCCTCAGAGTCTGGCGCTTCAGTGTCATCCTCCGCCATGGGCTCCCCGTCACAGTTCAACGAGCCCTGGAATCCCCTCTCAGCTGGCCTCGGACTCGCTCATGGCTTCGAGTACCCTGGCATGGTAGAGGCCGTCAAGGTCCCGGGCTGCGTGGGTGAGTCAATCAGCATCTCTTCAAAATCCGAGTCGTCGTCTTTTGCATTTCCTTCCACGCCCACGTCGAACCCTTCGCACGCAAATGTATCTAGATCGCCTGCTACTCCTGCTTCGGCAAGATGGTCGGCGTCGAGGTCGAGCGCATTTGCAGGCCGTCGAAATTCTCTTCTGTCCAATGTAGTACGCCCTGGCGACATCGTAAATCCTAGCCTAGATGCTCCTTTTACTCCAACATCTTCATTCTCTCAGTCTCCTCAAAGCCAGACGAGTCTCCTTGCAAAGTCTGAATCATCTTGTCGGTTCTCCTTCGACCTTCCCAACCTCACACACTTCCGCAGACCAGGAGCAAGCACTGACCGTGAAGCAGACCCCAGCCTCACCCAGTTTGGGAACCCTCTGGCTTACATGCCCCCTTCGCCATACCCAGAGATCAGGACCACCCAGTCCCCTTACTTTGGCGTGATCGAGCACCCTCCGTCGCCTGCTTTGTCCAACATCTCTTCTCACAGCCAGCGTCTTGGATCGAATAACTTGAAGCGAGGCTCAGCCTCCCCCTTCCTCAACGACCGATTCCAGCCATATCCAGCGTTCAACGGTCAGAGGCGGCACTCCAACGCCTCACTACACTCCCAGCACTCGGGTACCAGCCGGAAGAGCGCAGGCAGCTACGAGCTTGACGATGAGACCCGCGAGAAGGGCCTATGCCCGCTGCCAGAATGCGGTCGCGTCTTCAAAGACTTGAAGGCGCACATGCTCACACACCAGAACGAAAGGCCGGAGAAGTGCCCAATCACTACTTGCGAGTACCACCTCAAGGGATTCGCAAGGAAGTACGACAAGAACCGACACACTCTCACTCACTACAAGGGTACCATGGTGTGTGGCTTCTGCCCGGGCTCTGGTTCAGCGGCTGAAAAGTCGTTCAATCGCGCCGACGTATTCAAACGACACCTCACCTCGGTGCATGGTGTGGAACAGAACCCGCCCAACAGCAGGAAGAAGTCGCCCACTGGCCGCAAGCCGTACTCGGGTTCACAACAGGAGATGGCTGGTACTTGCTCTACTTGCTCCATCACATTTGCCAACGCGCAAGAATTCTATGAGCACTTGGACGACTGTGTCCTGCGCGTTGTTCAACAAGCCGACCCCAGCGAGGCTATCAACCAGCGTCTGTTGACGTCGGTCGCCGAGGACAAGGACGTCTCAGAGACGCTCGACCGTAATGGCCTCTCGAATAGCATTGAGTATACTATACCTAACTACGATGAGGATGAAGAAGAGGAGGAGGAGGATGCGGTTGATGTCGACGATGCAAGCGACGACACGTACGGTGCACGTCGCTCGCGCTCTGGCAAAGGCTCCATCAAGAACAAAGCGCATTGACAATTAACACATCCCCGAGGTGCCACATCGCACGTCGGGGGTGGTAACCCCTCTAAAGTGACGAAGGCCTCTGGTGCGAGGGGCCCTCGGGCCGGGCTGACCTTTTCCAAGGGCGGCGTGGCAATTACCGGTTCGGGTCGCAAGAAGCGCAAAAATTACCCTGTTTCTTGGGGATGTCCGACCGATAAAATGAAGATGAAGAAGCGCGTCCTCTGTGTCTACGACGGGCCGCGACGTCTCTGGAAAGACGACATGATGCTCGACCAAGAGTTCGAGGTCCGCATGAAGCTGCCCGACGGCAAGTCTTACGTGACGGATCTGGATGTGCAGACGCTGAAGCGTGCGGATGCGCTGCACGACGCGACGCCCGAAGAGAAGGGCCCGTGGACGCCCGACAACATCATCGGCGGCCCCCACCCCCATGGCCAAGTCACGGCCGAACTTCAACACCAGCAGTATTTGATTTGATTGTAACGCATTATCCGGACCATTTCTACACGACACTCACCTTTCTCGCTCGAGCCCAAGCGTTGGAATCGATTTCGAGACGTACACTGAGACGCGATCAAGACCTCTTATTGTACCAAGTATTTACCTGCTCTGCTGGACACGCGCTTCTTGTTGATGGTTGGCTTCATGTCTTGATTATTCGGACTGCTTTTAATGGATGGCTTTTGATGGGAAAACTTATTGGGAGGATGGGCTAGCGACTGATACCACTGGAACTGGGAGGATGGGCTCTTTGCTGGCGTTTTGGTTGGATGATGAGGGCGCTGATGCCGGGGACTACCTGCTGTAGCTATCGGCACCGCGAAGGGATCGGCTTTGTGCTGGTCGCAGGGCCGGGGTCTCCTAGTCGAATGTATTGTCTGATCAACGTGTTTGCTTTGCCGTGCCTTGGCCCGCCTTCACTCGGCTTGATGTGATGCTCCAAGCATGCAGCGATACCCTTTGCTGGATGACGGAGACTGCCGTCAGAAGCGGTGGGTAGAGGTTCGGGCTGCGCGATCGCCAACCGGGTTCAGGGCCCCAGGGAGACGTACTGATTTTCCACCCTTGCTGGGACCGACATGCTTAGTGGTGATGCTGGGCGATAGCGCGGACGCGGGAGAGATGGCACGCGGTGGCTCGAGTAGGCGGGTATAGCAGCCTGGGACTGGACCACAGTGCAGAGCGCGCAGTGTGTATGCTTGGCATTGCAGCCAGCATTTGGAATGCCATGCAACGAGCCCGGAACTCGGACACTGGTGGTGACTTCTGGGGCAAAGATGGTCGAGTCTGTGCTGCATGGAGAGGGCAGATGATGGTGCATTCCTGCGGGTGGCAGCATGAGGTGCAACGTGGACTCGGCGAGGCGGGAGGGAGGGCGCGTCGCGGGTGGTCGTCGGCGAGGATCAGCGGTGAACGGAACGGAACAGAACAGAAAATCCTCTCTAGTCCTCCTCACATCTCGTGAACCTCTCTACTCTTACGTCCGTGACGTTCGTACTAGTCGACTGGGGTTCGGGCTCCGCCGTCATGGAGCAAGCCGCCCCTGCGCCTGTCGTCGGCGTCGCAAACTACCAGCACGCGCAGGATGCCATCTTCAGCGGGCCGCCCGTCCACCTCGCCCGCGGCCGCCAGGTGCGCGATCCCCAGGCGAAGACGGTCACGTACACGGTCGCCTCGCTCGACGCCTTTGAGACGTCGTTGCGCGAGTACCTCGACAACCCGCCAGAGCATCCCGACCACACCGACTGCCAGCTCTCCTTCTGGATAGGCACCAGCTTCCTCGTCGCCGCGCCCCCGGACGCCCCTGCCTCGTCCGCTGCCGCCCAGTCGCCCGCCCAGACGCAGACGCAGACGCAGACGCAGCCCTGCTTCGCGCCGCACGACGCGTCGCAGGCCTACAGCAGCACCCACGCCAGCAGCAGCACCACCAGCGCCACCAGCACCACCAGCGCCAGCAGCGCAAATGGCATCCACGCGCCGCAGTACGGGACCGCCTACCAGGGCGTCGCGGACCCAGCCATGACCCTCGCACTCGACTTCCAGCAGCCGCAGGCCAGCCCGTCGAGTGCCGGTGGCGCCCGGCCCAGCAGCAGCAACAGCAGCAGCGCCGGCAAGAAGACGGAGCCCCGGGTCGCCATGAGCATCCTCGAGGCCCTCCAGCCGATGCCCGACACCAGGGACAAGATGCGGAAGCAGCGCGCCATTGCAAAGTGCTGCGTCGACGCCATCCAGCGGTGCGACGGCTACCGATACAGCTTCCACAACTGCTGGAACAGCCGCGAGGACGACAGCTACCGCTTCTCCTACTACTGCAACGACTCGCTGCTCAACAAGGACCGCGCCGCCAACGGCAAGGGCGCGAAGCTCGGCAAGCGCGCCACCAAGCCCGTCTACGACTGCAAAGGGGTGCTGTCCATCAAGTTCTCCGCCACGAAGCAGGCCCTGGATGTCTTCTACAAGCACATACCCATACACAAGACGTACGAAGAGCGGGCCCCTCCGCCGCGCAAAGACTCGCGGAGGCGCAAGTTTCTCGAGGAGAACGACCCGGACGCTTTGAAGAAGCTACAGAGCCGACCAAAGCCACCCAGACCGGATCTTCCCCTGGAAAGTGCACAGAAGGCCAAGAAGAAGAGGAAGACCGACGACCAAAAATCATCAACCTCACTTGAGAGCGACTTGCGTGCTCAGAGCCTCCGCTCGCTACTTGAGCTCATTCGCCCTGATCCTGCTCCCGATCACTCACCTCCAGAACCCCCTCCACCTGCCGTCCAGCAACAACGTCCTGTTCCGCCCCCGCCGCTCCTGCAGTCCGTTCAGCATCAGACTCGAGTACAACAGCAGGCACAGCCCTCCACTCGGAAGAGACCGAGGAACAGCTGCGATGTATGCAAGGTCAAGAAGACCAAGGTAGGACGCTCACCCTTACGAAGGAGATCCGCCACTAACCAGAACAGTGTGACGGCACGCGGCCAGTCTGCCAGACTTGCATTGTTAAAAAGCGGCAGTGCTTCTACTCAGCCGACCCGCCAAACGACGAGCGCCGCCCATCCACTATCCCCGACACAGCAGAGTCCACACGGCACGCCCAAGCCGCCACCGGCGAGCTCTCCGAGCTCGAACGTATGCGCAAAGAACTTGAAGACGCAAAAGCCCGCATACATGAGCTCGAAGAAGAAAAGCGCCGCTCGTCCACCACCCCCGCGCATACACCGCAGATGACGCAGCTCTCGCAACCTCCCCGCCCACAGCTCCAGCTCCAGCCGCAGTCCACAGACACACCGCCCCAGACACACCCGCATCCGCATCCGCAGCAGGCTCAGCGCGACCAGAAGCAGCAGCGCCAGCATAGCAGAAGCCACTCTATCCACCAGCAGCAGCCCCAAAAGCAGCAGCAGCAACAGCAGCAGCAGCAGTACCAGCACCCTATACCCACCCCGCAGACCGTGCCCTCCCCCCAGCAGGCGATGCAGCAGCTCCAGACCGCGGCACAGCAGCTCCAAACCCCGCATACGCAGCACGCGTATTCGCCCTTCCAGAACCCCTACGGCATGCCCGCGCAGTCGAGCATGCCGCGCAATGCTGCACAGCCGCAGCAGAACGTGCAGGGCGTGCAGAACGTGCAGGGCGTGCAGGGGCACCGGATGGGCGTAGGCGGGATGGCGCCCGCGGGGCAGCAGGCGCATCCGTACGCGCGCGGGTTTGGGACCGGCGAGTGGACGGGGTACTATGGGTATCAGAGTGCGCAGGGGCAGCAGGGACAGGAGGGGTGGGCTGGAGTGAGGGGCGCCGGGGTGTTTAGGCAGGGTTGATGGAGGGTGGAGTGGAGTGGAGGGTGCAAATGGAGATGAGTGGTAAGGTGTGGTATGGTGTGGTGATTGATACCCTAGCTGTTGTTTTTGTTTGTAATGATGTTTTTATGAGGGTGGGGTGGGATGGGATAGATAGGTAGGTAGGAAAGGGAGGGCAGTGCATGGAAAATGAACAATTATAACTCCCCTCTCTCTTGCGTAGACGTGAAAACCAGCGCTGTGACATCAGGCCAACCTTGCGGAAACGCCTAGTACCCTACCTAAGTCACTCCACGGTCAAGCAGTCAGACGCCCGTTGCGGAGGGTTGAAGCCAGCCTGGTGTTGGCAGGAGAAAGTATGTGGGTGTCCTGATTTTTCATTTTTCATTCAGACTTTGCAGACAGCGCAGAGCGGAGGACACTTGGGTGGAACAATGTATATTTATGTAGTACCGTCCCAGAGGCCTTTGCCATCCCCCTCCGCTCGCTCATGAATCGCTCAAACCCGTGATAACGCCGTGGGGAGCAGCCAGCCAGCAAGCAAGGCAAGGCCCCATGTCATGTCATGTTCACGTCGTAACTCTGCGCACCCTAACGCCTGCAAATGCCATCCCATCTATGCTCGAACCGAAACGACCATCCCCTCCCATGTGCCGACATCACCTCATCGCCCCATCGCCCGACGAAAAGAGCCCTCGTCCTACGAAAAGCCCATCTTGGACCCGATCCCGCGCAGCCCCGCGCTGAGCCCCTCGCCAAACGACGAGTCCTTGAACGCGGCGTCCTTCGGGCCGCCCTTCTCCTGGCGCACCTCGAAGCCCGCGGCCAGCATGTTCAGGCGCGTGAGGCGCAGGCGCAGCGTATGGTCGTAGGACTGGGCCATGGCGAGGGCGTCAGCGTGGACGGTGTAGCGCGGGTTGGTGGGCGGGGAGATGAGCAGGCGGTCGACGAGGTCGATGCGCGCGTCGAGCGTGCCCGTGTTGATCATGGTCTCGAGCTCGTCTTCGATGGTGCTGTATTCGCCGCCTGCCGTCTGGAACTTGGTCGCCATCTCGTCGAGCGTCACGCAGCTGAAAGGGATGAAGTACTGGACGATGCTCTTCCTGCGGATGAGGCCGTAGATGTTGGAGAGCAGTTTGGAGAGGTATACGTCGAGGAGGTAGTCGGAACGGTAGTTTTCGAGGACCTCGAGGCAGACCGAGTATTTGGAGGCGCAGAAGAGGTTGATGGCGCGGCGGATGTGGGGCTCGAGCTCGAGGAAGTTGCGGAAGTCGTTGTTGTCGAGGACGAGGTCTTTGAGCTGGCTGCGGTCCATGGAGGCGAGGGCACAGAGGCCGCCGTAGACGGCGATGTCGTTGCCCGTGACGACTTCCCGTTGCCATGTTATGCCCGCAATGGGTTCGGCGGTCAGGAAGGTGGGGGAGGTGTTGATAAAGGCCGTTGCGGCCTCTCGGTAATTGGTGGCTCCCATGTGCGCCAGGCCTGCACACGCCGATATGATGGGTTCGAGCTTGGCCTTCTCGTCTCCCTTAACCTGTGTGGAGTCGACTTTCGCAATGTGTGATTGGACGGTGAGCCACGACTTCTGTGCTATGCTGACGAGGAGGAGACGCAGGGTCATGTCGGCGAGATGCTTGGGCGAGGTGCAGTGCTCACGCATGCGCATGTAGGCCTTGTGCGCAAGGCTGTAGTCGCCGACGGCGTAGTAGAAATGGCCCATGTCTTCGTTGCCCATCTGGACGACGTATTAGCCGCCAGGACTGGCACCCACATGTTGAAGCACTACTCACCCGTATGCTCTCCTTGATCATGTTGTTTTTGTACGACTTCAGCTCGTGCTCCAGCTTGTCCTTCTCTACCTCGACCTTCTTCGTCTTCTCCGTCGCCCATGCCGTGTCCGTCAAGGCGGCTGGGTCCTCGGGGGCAATCTGGGCGAGCTCCTCCACCAGGTCGAGGTACAGCTTCACGTTCTTGCCGCGCTTGGCCTCTGCGATTGCGGTTCGGTAGGCGTCGACGGCGAGGTATGTCGAGTGCGAGCCGATGTGGCGGAGGCGGTCGGCGCGCGTGAAGCCATCGTAGTTGGATATATACGACTCCAGGTCGAACTTCGGGGGATCTAGCTGCGTGAGCATGCGTCTACCATGTACAAGCAGATAGCTACCTTTGACGACGATTTGGCCCTCCGACCTCCGTTTCTGGAAGAAGGGCGTGTCTGCGGCGTCCTTTGCCATGGCTGGTCGGCGTGTGTGGAGAGTCGAGTGCAACGGCGAGCAGCTGGAGCTCCGCGTTCATGTTGATGCCTGCCGCTGCCTATTACGTTAAGCGGGGGCTGACTAAGCACGCCGATGCACGTCCTCCGTGAAAGAAGGCCATTCCTTCTCGACCATGAACAGTTGTTCATACTCTTCATGATGATTCTGCCTTGACTTCACAGCGATGGACACTCCGACTTCGTCTTTGAGTTTACAGCCCAATGTCGCAACTCAACAATCGATCATGTGGATAGTGTGGTTCCAAGGTTCCTAGGTTCCAGGTTCTCTACTATCCGCCGCATGTTACATGGACATTCCTGTGGGCAATCTCGGTTACGATACCTTGTACTAGCAATGCGAGCACTCAAATCGTTCGTAACAATGCCGTGGATTTCAATAAACGATTCCATCCTGCATCGATCCTGGCTAGGCGGAGGCACTGACCGAGAATCACCCTCACAATGCTCACAACCTTGTCTGGCTGACCCGTCTTGTAATCGAGAAGAAAGCACCGGGTTCTAATGGAGATGAGGAAGTCAAGGAAGGAGGTGAGAACGACCATCCCAAGTCTAGCATGGTGATACATAGCGGACATGAGCAAGGCGTAATTAGTGAAGCCTTCGATGTCACTGGTGCCGAAGAAGCTGTACCAGCCAATGAAACAGTCGTCAGGGACGAGACCTATGTCTCTGGCGGCGAGCCCAGAGCCAGGCGGGGTATGAGCACTAACTCCACCGCCGTCTTCAAGGACGTGATTTGGCCCATGGCGGCCGCAAACAACCCCACGCAGGAGGACATGGTCAAGCAGGTCTCTGTTCTCTCAAATATGCAGTTCGACGCCGCGCAGCACTGCTCTGAGCACTGGACGAGTAGCTACTGCCGCATCCAGCGCAAGTACGCCAAAGCTGGGTACCAGATGCCGAAGCTGGTGTTCTGGAATCTGGCGGAGAGAGCACTGACAACCCTGTGATGATTGATATGCATAATACGACAGTGGTGTCGGGATATTCGCAGGACATGCTGAAGGTGTTTCTGAAGGGAGGGAGTTTTGAGGTAGAGCCGAAGAGGAGGTTCTGGAGGAGAATGGGGACGGCGGGGTTGCGGTGAAGAAGGAGGGAAAGGACAAGAAGGCGGTCGGGCATCCGGCGTATGCGATGCTGGAGGTTGTCGATTACACCGGATCGCCTACATATCCACCCTAATCCCACCATGGGGGAAGTCCAGAAACTACATACAACCCCATCGCAACCGCACAACGGAGACACGACTCCAAGACAGGACAGGAGGTCTTTCACCCCCGCCGCTAACGCTACCACAAGGTTAGGTGATGGAGGTGGGTAGGCTCCCACGTCCACGTCTGTCATCTAAGTCTCGAACAGAGGGGCCAGGCGCGTCGTGCAAAGGAAGTGAGAAAGACGCGTGGGAAACGGCGAAGCCTGCAGCACAGGGACGCAACAGGTGCAGGAGGTACTACAACCACCAACTGTGCGATTTTCTAACTTCACATCACTTCACATCACTTCACATCACTTCACATCATTCCACTCCACAAACCACACATTCTAAACTCAGATCGCTAGCATTCCTACATCCTTTCCTTTTGCTCACAGACTAGACCTTCCGGCCCACTTTCCCCACACCAGCCGCGTCTATTCCTATATACAACACCACACGGGGCCTCGCTCCGCGCAACACAAAAAATAGGGGTATACACCAACAAAAAACACGATTACCAGTCGCTCCGTCCGCAGGACGTATTAGAAAAGAAAGAAAAAAACGTACGTACGTAGACAAGATAGCAAGGGGGTGGGCAAGATGGAAGGAAGGAGGCATGCTGCCGCACGCCGAGGATATGGTACAACAGTACAGCGCATGACATGTCAGCTCAAAAGTAGGTAAAAGAAAAGATTTTTGGTAGGCGCATATAGCAAGGAGAGTAGGGGGATGCGTTTGGGCAGCGCTCACGACGTCGTTCCCGTCGGCACCTTCGCCTGCACCGTCGTCCCGTTGTCGAACTTGATGGAAAACTGCTCCAGGTCGATGGTAAACACGGAGAGGTCGACTTCGCTCGACGATGACGGCGCCGTGCGGTCGTTGCTTAGGAAGTTCTGGATCGCTTCTTGCGCGCTCGCTGCCGTGTCCAGCTTGCCGCTGACCTGGAGCGAGAGCAGGACGCCGAGGCGCGCGAAGTCGAGGGCGGTGGGGTTGCTCGAGATGGGGACCGTGGTGGTGGCTGCGGACTTTGCGGAGACGGTGGCGGACGGGGATGACGCTGCGGAGTTTGCGTTTTGGGCGGCCGAACCGACGTTACCGATGGCCTGGCGGCGCTGGAGGGCGGCGGGTTCGGGGTGTGGCTGGTCGAGGAGGGGGAGGGAGCGCGACGGCGTGGTCGAGGTTTCGATGAGGATGGGCATGTAGGAGGAGGCGGAGCGGGAGGCGAGGCCGTTGAAGGTGATGAGGGCGTTTTCGGCGGTGCAGCTCATGGAGAGGCCGGAGAAGAGCGTCAGGAGACGCGTAGAGTCGAGAGGGATCTGGAAATCGCTTTGGGCGCTCTCAATGAGCCTGGGGATGCCTGAGCCAACGGTAGCGTTGTTCGCGGTTCCACCGATGCTTGCTGTGGTGCAGCCAGAGTCTCCTTCTGTCGCGCAGGTCTTTCCGGTGAAGCCGTTGATGCAGACGCAGTTGCAGGAGCGGTCAGCATTGGGGATCGCTACACCTCCGTTCTCGCAGGTGATGATGCCGCTGCACTGACTATTCTGGTTCCCATTGGAGCCAGTTAAGCCAGTAGGCTGCGCAGGACTGCTGGTGGCGGTCGCCTTACCCATGCCTTGGGTGTCCTGGGCGGCGGTGCTTGTTTGATTCTTCATTTTCGGAATGACCACCAGAACGATAGGGATGACGACAGCGGCCGCGACGAGGAACAAAAGCACGATCAAAAGTGTCACAAACGTCCACATAGGCATACCGCAGCATCTTCTTCGGCGCTGGCCCTTCTGATTGTTGGTGGATGATTCTGCTCCATATTCACCAGCCGACGTCCATTGAGACAAGCGCCTCTGCACCGGTGTGCCTCCACGGGTCGGCGTGCCCTGTGCAGGTGGAGGGAACGCCGCCAGCATGTCGCCCATGGAATTGGAGTGGTGTTTCTTGTCGGGTGCTCCAGCTTCCCAGAAGTCCAGACCCAGTCGGCTTGCCGTCTTGCCTCTATCGAGGTTTGCAGCAAGTCGCGTTGCGCGTCTGATTAACTCCGGTAAGCTGGTAAGACTACCCCGGGCCTCAGCCTCGCGTACTGCATCGACGTCGAGTCGCGGTGGACGAGGTCTCCCAGGGCGATCCGCGAAACCAGCTCCACGAGACCCTTGCAGGCGAAACGCTGAGGGTGCCATTGAGCCATCCTTTTCCGGATCCATATCTTTCTCGGGATCTCTGAACTTGTGATCGGAGTATGTAGGGGAATCCAGGGATGCATCATCGGGCGAAATCTCTCTTAGGCGTGCGGGACCGTTTCCACCAATTCCATCTTTTGCTGCAAGTACCGCACCCCCAATCCCTGCTTCCCATTCTTTCTCTCCATTCGAAGTCTTCCGTTTGGTTGACGAATTTTCAACGGACTTTATGGTCATCATCGAAGGCTTTGTTCTCCTTCCTAGACTCGCCTGTCGAACAATCGCTGGAGTTACCAGCCCGCTTCTATCGTCATGATCACTCGCCGGCGAAAGGCGCCCGTGGTCACTGGTTATGGTTTCTTCGTCGTCGGAGCGCACAAACGGGTCCTCATAGTAAAGGTCCCCATTCGCAGGCATGGCCATACTCGATGCGAACGATCCATGATGCGAACGTATCGTATTTGAACGGGCCTCTGCTTCTTCGGCAATTGGCGACACATACGATATTTGGGTGTAGTAAGACGATGGCCCTCTTCGGGACGAAGGCGGTGGACCTAGGCTGGGCATGCGGCGCGGCAGCGGCTGTATGGTAGGCATCGGTGGTTCCGGTACGGGGAAATCGGGTATCTCTCCCAACGAAGAGGTTTCTGAGTGAGCAGAGGAGGTGGTGAGCGGGCGTGAAGACGGACCAGACAGGGGCGAGAATGGGTCCTCGCAGTTGAATGAATCGCGGTATCCTGGCGAAAGTTGTTGTATCGGTAGCTCATCTGATGTTGGACGTGGTGGTCGTTGAGGCGGTGGTCCACGGTTAGGCTGCAGTAAGCCAGGCCTTGACGCCAGGACATCGTCCGCGTCGTTGGTCAAAGGCCACTGCGGAGTAGGAGAGAGCGCAGGTGCTACGCTTCTGCTCGGTGCCAGCGCGATGGGCTGATTAGGCCTCTGCGGCAAACCTATTATCTTCGACCTGTCCGGCAACTGCTCCTGTACTTTTGCTTCCTGTAGTGCTTTCCGCGCTGCGCGCACCGAACCTTTCTTGGAGCCTCCATCCTCCTCTTCTCGCGCGCCGTACCGGGCGGCGATTCGCGGGTCGTAACTCATCAATAGTTGGACGAAATGGTGGCGATGGTTCGTGTCTGTAGACCGACACGGGTCCGGTGGCGGTGTGGAAGGTGAAGGGGTCGGACGTGAGGAGTTCGGTGGCCGTTCCAGGGAATCACGTTGCGCCTGTTAGTACTGTCTCAGATGGTGCGGTAAGGTACAGCAAGGCTAGTCTGTCGCAAGGACTCGGCTGTCCTTGACGTTGGGTGGGGCTGCCGTTTGATGGTGTGGGGAGCAATAGCGCAGAGTCGAGCATGGAGGAGTGTGCCCGTCAGTTACAAATCCGCTCAGCTTCGGTCCTCGGTGCCACTGTTATCGATGATAACCAAGGCCCACGTTTGAGGAGAATGACTGTGATTAGAGTATCGGACTACAGAGGTACCGAGTGCCACGGTTCCTTGCTTGGAGCGGGTCCACGCCGCAGCGAGCTCGGCGGTGACAGAACCGAGCGCTTGAAGCGATAGGGCAATTGTTTATGGATTAGGAATTATCGAAACCTATAGCCAGTGATGGTCAGAAGAGTCCCTAGCATGATGCTGAAGAAGCAAAAAAAAAAAAAGACAAGGACGATCCCAATCCGGTAGCTTGCGACAATGTGAGGATCAATGAGGATGCGGCAAGACCAGACCATGTATCAGAATTGATAACGGGGTCACGACCTTGGGTGAGTAGGGTAGGTGCAGAGGTGAATCTTGCGACGCTTCCCGTAACAGCAGCGCGAAGCGAAGGCCAGATGCGGGTTTGAGAAGAAAGCTGTACGTACAGTACAACAGCATGTCCCGGAGTGCAGTCCAGACAGTGATTGTCAGAGATGCACGCTTCCTGGCCTTCTCAAGAAGTGCTCGAGGGAAGGGTCAATTGGTCGCGAGATAAGATGCAGCGGTGAGTGGGGATACGAATCGAAGGGTTTCAATCGGCGAACAAGAGCTACAGCACCAAAAGAAGAAGGGAGAGAGCGAAAAGGAGAGCAAAATGGCCAGCAGCGAATCTGGGGAAAGGAGCGTTGTGCGTGCGAGCAGCACCGGGCCAGCACTTGGAGTCGAGAGCGGTAGAGAGGACGACGAGAGGCAAGGCGGGATCAGAGACAGTGTTGCCAGCACCAGAGACTTCGGGGTTGACCCGCGCGGGTGGTGCAGATGGGCGTGGCGGAGAGGACTGGGACCAGGCGAGCGCTTGGACTCTGGAGCGGTCTTCTGTGGAAGCGAAGCAACGCCATTCTGAGTTGCCGAGTCAGGGCTGGTCGCGATGTCGGGCGATTGGTGGGAGCGGATGGTGAGACGCGGGCATGCACGAGGGGTTCCCGCTTCTGCTCCACGCGGCCCATTCGAGATGGCGCACGCTGCCGTGTTCTCTGTGTGTTCTCTGTGTGTTCTCTGCGCGCGGCCCAGCGCAGCCCTTGGCCCTTGGTCACTGGTGGTCGTGTCGTCGCAATGGCGCGCTGCTCGTCCATGGAGGCTCGGAATCGGAAGGGGTAGTTGTAACAGTAGTCACTGCCAGTCGGCAACGTGAAGCAGCGGCCGGCGGTGCACGGGTGCAGGTGGGTGTGCGGTCGGAAGCATGACGATATCAGGACAGTCTATTGGCTGGCCCGTGCGCCATGTTTGAGGTTGACCATCACCACCACGGCATCGATGTGATGCCGCGTCTGCCTGGTGAGGCAGCACCGTGCAGCTTCTCTTCGCACGGTACCGCTGCAACTCCTGGTGCACTGTCAGCACTCGCGCATGGACAACCCCCACGGCGACAGGAGAGACGGCCGTGGGTCGTGACATGCCAGAGTCATCGCAAATGAGCACACGGTCCTAGTGTGCGTACTGTTATATTAAGACTCCTGCCGCACTGATATGCAACCATGACGCTCCATGGCGCTCCTCCCGGTGGGGCTGAACCGTTGCTTTCGTTCGTACCCGGGTCCCACCCTCATCAAGCGAATATTGAAAGTGCGCCGAGGACCCGCTTGGTGACTTCTTCGACAGCTAACGTTCGGGCATATCGTGTTATCGAAGAGCCGAGAAGAGCCATGGCCGAAAGCGTCTTGGTAGCCGTGCCGCTTCGCTCGAATGCTCCAGCTTCTGTCTCTTCCCCGAACACATTGTAGCGCCTGTGAGTGATCTGCGCCGCTGTGGGGCCGCCGGTGGACTTGGAGAGCCTGAGGCCTCACGACGATGGAGATTCCATGTCATGGCACATTCTGAGGTGACGTTCCACAATACGTCTTGGATCGTGCCTTCCCCTACAGCAGCGACTTCAAACACCCGCCACGGCCTGTAATACCCAACCCAACAATCTATCCTCGCCCGCTCCAGTTCACCACTGTTCCACGAGTTTTCCGTGTCCACGTCGCTCGTTGTAATTGCACTATTGCACCAGCCAGGTCTTCCCAGTACAGCTACACGTGTGCAAGAGCGTCCTGTTTCAACAACCCCCACCATAAAGTCCTCCAAATTAGTCCAACGTCGCTAACCATCACCGAGGGAACTGCCGCCAAAATAGGCCACCACCTGCATGATTTCTCTGATAGTGGGTAGTGGAACTCTGTCATTCAACAACGCCTGTTCATGGAACGGTAAACAAACGACACAAAACGCCCGGCCTAGCGCCATGGGATGCCTAATAGCCGCCGGTACAACGAGCAAACAACAAGCAGTGTACAACGCCAGCAAGGCGGTTACCACGTTGCGATGACGCTTTCGTCACATGGGCGGCGCTTCTTTCATAGCGACGGTTTTTCGGGCACATAGTAATCTCGCCATCAGTGCTGGAAGACGTATCCACCATGACCCGGTCTTGATGCACTCCCAGCCCGACCAGGTTACTTGAGTCGCTCGAGGAATACATTTGGACTCGTCGGCCAGGCGGTTTTGATTTTCTGATTGTTGGCACGAACCACAAAGTGGAGTCCTGTAAAGTAGTAGACAAATATGGACTGATCTAGTCTCCACAACGACAAGGACGTTGAACATCCGCGACATCCAACTGCGTCATGGCGTGCCTGCCTGCTGTACAGTTCAGTAATCCGTAAAAGTCGATCCTTGCTGTGCCGCACACTGACTTAAAAGACGTTACTTGATGTTCAGCTCTTCATAGTGGAGTTGCTTTCAAATCGGCGACAGTGTGCGGAGTGTCTTACGGGAATATAAAGGCCGGATATAAGCTAAGGCCTTTATTAGTTAGATATTAAATAGTTAATCGTAGAGTAACTTAGGCTACTATACAAGTTTATAATCTTACCTTGATACTGTATTGCCGGTGTTCACCTTCCTGTGAGAGCGGCTCTCACGGGGACTGAAAACCGGATGTAAGCCAAGGCCTCTGCCAGTCAGATATTGAATAGTCGATCCTAGAGTAACTTAGGCTGCTTTACAAGTTTCTAATCTTACCTTAATACTGTATCGCCGCTGTTTACCAGGCACCTTCCCGTGAGAGCGGGTCTTCTTTGATGCACAGCCACAGCGCCACGAGCTCGTCGAAAGGCGCCAATCTCTCACGGGAAGGCCGGATATAAGCTAATGCCTTCGCCGACAGATATAGAATAGTTAATCCTAGAGCAACTTCGACTACTATACAGGTTTAAAAGCTTGACCTAATACTATATCGCCGGTGTTCACCTTCCCGTGAGAGGCCGATCATCAGTGACATCACACCATCCGCGTAACCGATCCCTGTCGTTTGTCCAACCGTTCCTATGACCTAGGCTTTGTAAACACACCTCACCTACTTACGTAGCGGCCCTCCTTTATACCACCAAGCCAATGCGACCATCACAGCTACCAGGCACCGCTGTGTCTCTGCCATCATGAGTGGCTACCTGCAGAGCCTCTCCTACTTCTTCCGCCTCCCCTTCCACATCCAATGGCGCACCTGTCTCGTGTAAGCAACCCCGTGAATACAGTGCTAATGCCGCGCCGCCATTTGCTAAATTGCTCGCATCTAGACACCTCCCACGATTTGTTCCTCTGTCGATCCTGCATCTTACCTCCCCGGAAGGCCCGCAGCCGTTCATTGTAGCGCTCCCGAGCCGCAAGAACACTACCATACCGCTATACGTCTTTGTGCCGCCGGCTCCCGTGGTGCTCGAACGTGAAGATGGCGCCAGGATACCGGTCGAAAATGGCGAATGGAAGGTTCCCGTGGTGCTGGACTTTCACGGAGGAGGCTTCATCATGGGCAGCCCGCTCGAGCAGGCTCCCTACGCGGCCATGATGGCGAGGGAGCTCGGGGCTGTGGTCATCAGCGTGTCGTATCGCATTGGCCCGTTCCACCAGTTTCCGGCCGCCATCCACGACGCCGAAGATGTGCTGAGCGCTATATTAGACACCGACGAAGTGTCCAAGGCTAGCAAAGTGCTGCGAAACGAGATCCAGCGATACTTTGGCATGACGGTCGAGGAGGCTCAGAAGAAAAAGAAGGCGCACGCTCTCAATGACATTCAAAGGATCACGCTCGACCCGTCGCGTCTCGCCATCTCTGGCTTCTCGGCCGGAGGAAACATTGCGCTCAACATGGCCGTCTGGGTTCCGCCTTGTCCACAGCTTTTCAGCCCCCCTGCAACAACCACAGGCATGGGATCACATACAACTCGCACAACACGAGGCCCGTCTGCGGCCGACACCTTTTCGCCGCTGCTACCACCCGTGCGCGCGCCCACTGTGCTCGACGACATCTCCCAGCCGTGGCCTTCCATACTCCCGCCAGAAAAAGCGCAGCCGCGATTGCTACCACTGCTGCTCTTCTACCCCTCCCTTGACGCGCGCCTCCTCCCCCACGAACGCCCGATGAAAGATATGCCGAGCGCCCTCAACCCTGATGACAAGAAACCACAGCAAACGCGGATGCCGGGCCTCTTCTCCATCATGGGCCCAACCTACCTCCCCAAGAAACTCCGCGCGCATCCGCGCGCAAGCCCCGGCCTCGTCGACCCCGGCAACGTTCAGAAAAACGCCGCAATCCTGCTGGTGCTCCCGGAGAAGGACACCCTCGCCGTGCAGAGCGACGTCTGGGTCGACAAGATGAACACTAGCGGGTGGAACGGCCCCGTGCGCTTCGGCGACGGCCGCGACAACGACTGGAATGGACGGGAGGGCAATGCGCCTGCGCCAAGCGGCACGAACGGGGGGATGGAAGTCTGGCACGCGCCCGATTGCCAACATGGGTGGACGCAGTTCCCAGTGACGATTCTGGGCAAGCATGAGAAGGAGGAGAGGAGGAAGGTGTTCGAGAGAACCCTAGACTTTGTCAAAGGGAACTGGAAGAAGTCGTTGCCGACTGAGGCGGTGGGCAACACGAGGCAGGAGCTGAGGCCCTTCGACATTCCTCCTGTGCAGGCTGGCGAGGGAGCTTCATCCGGAGTCGGCGCGGCCTCGTCATAGGGTTGCATCGTGGGCGTTAATTTTGCATTTTGGGATGGGTATGGGTACAATAGGCATAGCATAATTCGGCGTTCACATAGATGGACACTCTCAGCGACCGCGTCATGCGGCTACGAAACGACATGACTTTCGATTTCATCATACTATTTTCTTGTACAAGCGACTGCAGAAGAACAATCTGATGCAACTTGCAGGGCATTCGCTCATCTCACATTCAGCGCCAAGCCAGATAACCGCGGCTCCCAATGCAGCCTAGCTCCTCTCTCACTGTTATCTCACACGACACACGTAAACATCGTCGCCCCCATCGCATGCTTTCTTTCTCAATGTTGCCATAATCTCTTGTATATAGATTCCCTCCCTTCTTTAAAATGGTTGCACCCTTCGTCAAAAAGAGCTACTGGACGCTCGCAGCGCTCGGCGGCATCTGGGCGCTGCTCCTCGCGGCTGCGATACATCCCACCGTGCAGAGCCAGTAAGACATCCACCCTCCTTCCTCCGCTGCTCTCGAGCAAAAAAAGAGTCGGAGTAGTATCAGATGAGATTGTGGCTGATATAGTTGAAGCCTCGTGTACATGCACAAGCTGCACCACGGGTACTTCCAGAACGCCAAGAACCCCGAGGAATTCGGTTTTGCTAGTACGTCTTACATACATACCTGCTTCCTCACCCGTGAAAAGGACTAATCAAATTGGCGCCGTGAAGAGGGCCAGGTCACGCCGTTCTGGCTCGAGACTAGCGATGCCGAGCACTTGTTCTGCTGGCACGTGCTCCCGCTCGATGTGTATCTGGAGCATGAGCGGGAGCTTGTGAGCCGTGTGCAGGATGATGTTGTGGAGAGTGGGGAGTTTGTGAAGACGCTGGGGGCGAGGTTGCTCAGGGAGGATACAGAGAGTAAATTGGTTATCAATTTCCATGGGGTGAGTACGGCGCCTTCATTCCACCAAAAGAGGGAACGAAAAGGGATTGGGAGAGGATGCAGTGCTGATAGCAATTGTAGAACGCAGGCCACCTCGCTCTCGGCTGGCGGCCCTCCATCTATCGCTCCATGAGCGGCATCCCGCGCACGCACACCTTCGTGTGCGACTACCGCGGCTTCGGCCTCTCCACAGCAAACAACGCACCCCATCGCCCCACGGAACCAGGCCTCATCACCGACGGCGTCTCCATCGTCTCCTTCGCCCTGAACACCCTCCACCACCCCGCCGCCCGCACCACCCTCCTCGGCCAATCCCTCGGCACCGCCGTCACAGCCGCAACAGCCCTCTACTTCACCGACCCGTCTTCCCCTCTCCTCCCCGCCTCCCTACCCCACCCACCAACCACCCCCCAACCCTTCGCTGCCGTCATCCTCGCCGCAGCTTTCACGGACCTCCCCACCCTCCTCAAATCCTACAAAATAAAAGGCGTCGTCCCCATCCTCTCCCCCCTGCAAAACTACCCCAAAATCGCCTCGTTCCTTTCCGCTCGAATAATCGACACCTGGCCTACCCTCCCACGCCTCCAAGCCCTTACCACCGCCGCGACTACCGCCTCCACCCCCCTCCACATCACCATCCTGCACGCCCGCAACGACCAAGAAATCCCGTTCCACATGGCGGAAACCGTGTACGCGCCGCTCGAGACGGCGCTACTGGGCGAGGAGGGCGCGATCAGCGTGAGCGAGCGGCGGAGTATACAGGGCGGGGAGCGCGTGAGCAGGGGCGCGTTTGCGTATCGGAAGGTTGAGACGAAGCAGGGAGAGAGAAGCGTCGAGGTGGAGGTTGTGAGGTATGGCGGGCATAGCGAGGGTGTGGGGTGGGGGCAGGTTAGTTTGGCAGTGAGGAGGGCGTGGGGGCGGGGAGAGGCGACGAGGTAGTATAGCGGGGATGAGATTTAGGTGATGATAAGGTTTCCATCTTTGCGCTGTCTTCTGCGCACGGCCTGTGCAAGACGATGTTCATCGTCGCTCTAGCTCTGATCATGGAGACAACAGTTTTGCGGCAAAACTACGCCCGTCGGCCGAGTCCGGGGTAAGATCTTGTTCGGGAAGCATACTAACACGGGTTCAAGCTGTGGAAGCCCCAGTACTCATTCCAGACAAGCTCGTTTTGACCTTCCATAAATGACTGTAGGGAACTTCACGAACGTGGGCAACGTCCGTCCTCTTGAACATTAGTGAAAGATGCAAGCTCGACTGTACGTATCCTTCTGCAACAGAGCGGGTCAATGATGTTGCCTTTTCAAAGATTCTTGCCTTAGCGTTTGCTGCCACTGGCTGAGCTGTTCGGCAACAACATTCGCGCCGTTTAGTATAGAGAGTCTGAATGTGCGTGGAAGGAGAGGTACACATATGGCGATGGGTTTGGATTCTCAATTATATAATGATACTCATTCGCCCATTACCACATCGAGACCCGGGAGGTTGAGACTCAATGTTTGTGAGGTCACGGTCTGCTGTAGCTTATTCACACGCTGTTGGAGGTCTTCCTTATCTTTTTCCAACTGTTCGATCGTCTTCTGCATCTCATCTCTTGCGTCGTCTGCACCACGGTGGTATGCTACCCACATGTCCCGTTCATGAACTTCTTTTGGAATGTTTACCTGTCTGCAGCATCTCATAAAGAGCGGTGTGTCTCCATGGCGCACTGATAAGATATCGATGAGCGCGAAATCTTTCCTTACTTGACGAATTGTGGGTCGTTCTGCTGGATCCTTCCTGAGCATTGACCGGAATTGATGTTTGATTTGATGACCATATATATCATTCCATTCAGTCGGCCTTGAAAGCCAGTCGATGATGGCTTCAAGGTTTTCCTGAAAACTCTTGTCGTGTTTGTTTCTTAGTTTTCGTAGAGTTTCTAGACTGTGTTCGTGCAAAATCGTGTGCATCTCCAACAGAACGCACCCGAGCGAGAAAATGTCTGCAGGACGGCCGCTACCTTCGTAGGCAGCCACCTCAGGGGCGAAATATTTCGGGGTCCCTGCAGGTATAAGGTCAGTGTGTCTCTGAGATTTCGAGGATATGGTCTCGTATCTCGACTAAGCGAAAGAAAAAAGCCCTTCTATCTCCTTTTCAATAGTAGTGCTATCCGGCCCTCGCCTATATTTAGAACAGAGCCGTTGTTGATGTCGCTGCCTGTGTCGTCCTGATCCCGGTCGATTAAAGGAGTGGCCGGTGGGGTGCTGAAGTCAAATGTCTTGGAGGAGCTGGATTGATCGAGAATGTTAAGCTTGTATCCGGATGACTTGCCAAAGCCCCGTTCATCGTGAGACCTCCGGATGTGATCGAGTAGTGTCTCTCCATCACTAACACCATATGGATTCCTCACGCTGTTGACAGATTTAGCAGGTTCTCCGGAAACCATCACGGTTCGATCAGGTATTCTCGTGTTGTCGATGTGTTTAGCCGATTGCCCGGGTGTATTGTTCAAAGAAGAGGCCGGTTCTGACTCTGTGTACGTCTGGCGATCTCCCCGGACTCTTTTAAACATCGCGTAAGCTGTATTCCAAGAGCCGCAAGTATGACGACTTCCGAGTCGTGAATGTCCCTATTCAAATTTGTTGGCGAACCTCTTCGCGAAGTCGAGAGAGTGCGCCCACTCCAGTACGTAGAGACGAGGCTGACCTCGCCTACCACACCGTGAACGCGGCAAGCACCACGTGGGACTGGAAGCGGCATCCGCGGAAGGTCGAAGAATCCTAGTGCAGGAAATATGTTGTAGTGTGGAAGCCTTCCAAGGAATCGTAACGGTGAGTGACAACTGTATATTCAGTGTTCAAGTGTCGGAGTGTCGTGGTGCCTCGCGGTGCCTCGCGGGCTGAGACCTAAGCCCCATCGACAAGGGAAGCTGCAACCCGCAAGGCTCCCTCACCCACAGCCAATAAGGGTGTCTCATAACCGCCAGCCTCGAAAACGTGGCATGTGACCATTCCGAGCTGTTTCCAAAGCGACGAGGATGTTTTTTATAGGTACGCATTGCTAGTGAACTAATCAACGACCTCAACGAACGCGACTAGTTAACTAGACCGGACCCGTTTCGATGGTGATGTATTGCGATCCATCCTCCGAGCCTTCCGGAGGAATGCAAGGCTGCAGATTCCGAGTCGTCATCTGGTTCTGCGGTTGCGCTGAAAGCAATAGCGAAGCACACCTCCAGCACACCAAATCGTCTTTCGTGATACTGTCCTCAGACCCCCCCAAAGTCTTTGGGTCGAGGCATCAAAACGCCCATCTACTGTGGCTGCTGAGTCTCGACAACCTCGCGGGTTTCTGTGTCGTCGAAATCGTCGCCAACTCTTGCTCCCTGTGAAGAGACCGGTACCAACGCTTCCGATTGCGCAGCTTCTATTCTGGGGGGTTTCTATTCGATTATGCCTAGGGCTTTGACTATTCGAGCAACATGGGCATGTGTATGTACGCGAGTGGAGTGCGAGATGGCGGCTTCGACGGCTTCTTTTGGTCAGCGATGAGTTGTATGCTTACGATGCCACCATGCGATTGTTTTCATGAGACAAGTACAAACGGCATTGCGGAGAAGGCGCGTTGTAGAGTCAACCTGTTGTTCGCCTGTGTCTGAGCTCGGCAGGGGGCGGGTTAAAGATGATGCTGATGGGAAGCATAGCGAAGACGGAGTCAGAGGGGGAAGTGAACGAGGTATTCTGGGTGATGTCGGAGGTCCAGCAGCGCCAGATAAGAATCTATAGTTTCGATAAGTTATCTTTCCTCTTCAATTCCACTCGTGAGGGGATGTCACTCGAGATAGGCGGTGTATGATGTGTGTATGCCTTCGAAACGCGCTGCGACATCGCCTGCGGATGTCTAGCACGGTGTAGTTATATGGCTGTCTGTATCTTCATTCCACCCTCCACGTTATCATTGCCCATCATCGCCCTTCTCCTGTGCCCAAGCCGTAGAATAACCTGCCACGACTCGATTCTGCTGTTCCACTTTTTTCCCAATACCTCATTCCCTCAATCATTTCTTACATACGTCTAATCGCACATACAATCATCTCAGCCCAGTCAATCGCCTTTCCTGAACCTCAGAGAGCGCCCGGCTCCCGCTAATGAAAGCCACGATCCCAACCACAGTGGCGGCGGGCAGAGTCTGGAACAGGTTCCAGGTGGTGTAGTACAGGAAGAAGATACCCTCCATCGCAAGGATGGACCCGAAGAAAAGGGCATGCGAAATGGGCGCATTGCCCAATGCCTTGCTTAAATGGTTGGCGTTGGCACCCAACGACCCCCAGACGATGAACAACACAGGCAAAGAAGCAGCAACAGCGGCCGCGAAAATCAGAGATATGGCCTTGGGCGGGGAGCGCGGGTCATCGCGGAAAATGTGGTGGATCTCCTTTTCGGCGGCGTAGCGGAGGGGCTTCTCGGGGATGGCGAGCGGGACGTTGGGGTCGCGGGCGACGTTGAGATCGAAGACCTTGGCTTTGTAGGCGGTCGAAGAGCCGAAGGAGCCGATGACGATGGAGGCGGGGAGTGGCTTCGACGAGGTGAGGAATTGGTGCGGGAGATCCTTGTGTGCCTGTGTATGTTAGCTTGCGTCCGCGTCCGGAGCCACTGGGTTACGCCGCTTACCAGGACCACGCTGCCCTTTCCGCTGTCTTTCACGTTGAGGAGGAACGATTCTTCTACGTCGGTCGCGGGGTCGGTCAAGGTGAGGAAGGCCTGGTGTGGCCGCGTGGCTTTCTTGCCGTCCACAGTCGTGAGTTGGAGCTTCAGCGTGTCGGTAGCGCCTAGAGATACGGACTTCGACAGCGGAGTCGTAGGGCTCAGTCTGAAATGTTCATCAGTAAAGGCATTTCATTCACGTCTCCTCGAACTCACTTGTCCTTCACACCAGCACCCACTCCGGCGCCTTTGCTTGAAACTGTGATGGCGGCATCCTCAAAACTCCAGGAAGAGGCAGCCGACACAACTGCAGCCGAGCTTACAAGCAGAGAGGGAACGAGCGACCGAAGAAACCTCATTTTGGCGGTTGTGGTGTTGACGTGGAACTGCTGAATGCTACTGTACATTAAACGTACCGCGTAAGCTGTCCTCTTGGAACGCCGAGTATTAGCCGGGCCCGCGCAAGGTCACGTGAGCAGCCGGTATGGATATCTGGATATCTGGAGCCACAACGACGGGCCGACAGCGGGTTGATGTATATGCAGACACATCAAGCGGTCTCTCTTGCACTGCCGTTGAGTTGAAGCTGAATTGCCTGTTGCACGATGCCTCCCGCTGCGGGTTGATCCGAGAACGACGTCAGTCAAACTACCGCAAAGGGTAGGTTTCGTGCCGAGGCGTTGATTTCTGCGGACTGCATGCGCCGACGGCCACTTTAGCGGCGGAAGCTTGCTGCAACTTCCTCGCTTTCACACATGAGTCTGGTAAGAAGCAGGGTGCCATATCCTGAGACAATTCGTATGCGAACATTCAATTCGTCTCAACTTACGTCGCTGTCGATCGTCCGTATTAATGTGCTCGTGTTCGCGCCCGCCCGACTAAGCGTCAGCGTCGCCAGCCTTCCCCATACCATTTCCTATCATCCCATATCCAAAGCACCAATCCTCTCCGCAACCGCATCCACAGCCGACAAACCTGCACTCACCTTATGCCAGCCCTTCGCCTCCTCCGATTTCAGCTCATCCTCCTCCTTAAACACCGGCTTCATTCCCGCCATGAGCATAGTGTCCTCCACGACGGTTGCGAGGCTTTTGCCTACATGCTCCGGAGGCCATTCCCTCCAGGCTACAGTAACGATGACCGGCTTCATCGCCTGAGACACCGGGAGCTCCACGCCGAAACCCCGCTTGCCTTGAGAGAAGCATGGAATGTCGGTTTCGGCGATGACGGCGAGTTGGTTGTTTGCGCATTTTTTCCAGCTTTTCCACTGCAGGTCGTCCTTGTGGTATGCCGTGCGGTGCTTCGAGGTGGCGCGGCCGGCGGTCTGTCGCGTCATGGTCAGCAGGACGGTGTTGAAGTGAAGTGAAGTAAATCGAAGCGAGGTCCTCGTGAGCTTACTTACCTCGGGCAAATCCGCCTCGAACGTCGTGTAGAAGTTCTTGTATCTCGGAAACTCGGCGGCTGCTTTTTGCTTGCCGTCTTTAGGTAACATGGGCGTGGCGAAACGGATTCTAGTGTTCGGTATGGTTTGACCTGGAATGTATTCTGCGTACCTGGGTGTGAGGTTTGTATCAGCGAGTCCGACGCCGCATTATGTTCATGGGAATGCTTACTCGTAATAGCACGCCATCTCGATGGCTGGCGTGGTCGCGAGGTGCGTCTCAAGCTCGCCAAAGGCGAAGGCTTCAATGCGGCGGTGCTCCGTCGGCAGCAAGAATCGGATGTACGCTCGCTGTTTTATCTCGTACCAAGGCCCTGGAGGACTTGCTTTTGGATTCTCTTGGTCGATTTGGTGATCTCCGGCTTGCGCGTCGATGATACTGTAACAGTCACTTCATTGACTGTCCCGTTGACATTTGATTCCGACGTACTCACAGACAGCCATAGTCATGCAGGCGAAGTAGCTCCGTTGTGAGGCCATCGTTTTCGAAGACCGGATACCAAGAGTACGCTGTCGACCGGCGCTGGTTACGAACAAACTCCCGGTTGTATTGCAATAGCTCCGACCAGCTTGTGGCGGTGACCCAGCAGTCGACCTGTTCAGCACAAGTCGCACACCTCATACGCTTGGCCGGGTCGTAGTCCTTCAGACGTGCGCTGCACATGTCGCAGTATTGGATACTGGCAGAGGGTAGGGCACTCATGAGAGAGACGGCTGGGTGCGGCACCTGGCGATACGGCGATACGGCGGTATCGTAGAAATGGGTTATATATGTGTGGGCGGGTAGAGTTTAAGTTACAGTGGTGAACAAGTGTCAACTGGATTCTTGGCAAGCTTTCTATGGCAGGCGTTGACCAGCACGCGGTTGCTGTGAAATTTGTGCTAGTCTCAGGTAGAACGAACACAAAGAAACTACAAACCTGTAAACTGAAGTGATATTATCTGCTCGCAATCTAAGTTAAGAGATCAAGCTTAAGCCAAGTACTGAGGACTCTGGGTCTGTTGGTCGTTGTGGTCGCTGGGTTGATTGTTCTGCGCGAATGTGAGAATCCAAAACCCGGTTGCAACTTCTTCATTTAGACATTTTGAAGTATAAACGTCTGTAGGCAAGCCTGCGTTCTGGTTGAAGCTCGTCGCTCTGAGACATACCGTCTCCTACCAACCTTAATCATGGTCATTCTACTAACGATATCCATGGCATTTTCGAGACCAACTTCAGTTTACTTATATCTAGGAGGTTGTCAGAAAGGAGAGTATAAATCGATGTCTGCCATCTCATAAGAACGTACTATTACCTTGCGCCTTGTTTTGATCTCTACCAAAGTTTTGCTGTAGAATCGTCCAGTAACGCATTACAAACGAGGACCAGAACAACATTGGACATGCATAGTTCTGCTGTTATAGAACATATCTTCTAACTGTCGATGCTGATGATGTGTCGATATAGTGGTGCCAGGATGAGTAAAGTTGGAAGGAGTTGCCCGGAAGGTATGCCCCGAGGACCAGAAGCCAGGGGCGATCGACAACACCACCATGGGAGCAATATGCGTTAGTAAGTGGGCTGTACCATCTTTTAGCTTTCTTGGTCTCAACTATTGTGAAGTCAAAAGAGATGGCGATGGCAGCTTAACTGCAATTACGACCATCCGACTGTTGTGGGATATCGATTTCCTTTCGTGGGTGATGGTACTCACAGATGGACATATGTTTGCAAATCAAACACGTATCATTTTGCCAGCCCGTTCAGATGAACTTTTGATACGATAAGATGTAGGTTGCTAATGAACCCTGTTGGGCCGTATCTTGAGATTGCACCCTTTCTGGTCTTTACGATATTGACAGCGAGATCTAGTGAGAACGTTATTAGCAGGTAACGCCTTGAATATCAGTGTGAGTTCGCTTCCGTGGATAGTGTCTCAAGCGCGGGCATTGATCTAGAATTCAAGAGTAGGAAAACATGTGTCTTGAAATTTGGTCGGAAGCAAAAAAGCATTGCTGCCCAACATGAGGCCCTATCGTGACCGGAGTTTCCAGGCAAGTAATGCCGGCAAGCCACAACGCACAAGCCCCACGAAATAGGAGCAGCGATGTTTATTCAAATGTGCAATTTTATTCGAGCCTCCGAGGAGGGAATGGCCATAAGAAAGTAACCCCTAGGTGCCCTTCCGTTGGCATCAAGCCTCCGTAAATGTTTTGAGCGTGTTTTGATACCGATAGCTCGTAGAGTACTTGTGTCAATCTTGCACCACCTCGTTGTACCTCGTCTCAGAGCAGCCACTCCATTGGGTACCCTGCTGCAGCAAGCATGTTTGGTGGTCGGCGTCCGGGGTCCGGGGTCCGCGATCTCGATCTCGATCCATCGTGTTTCCTCCCCGCCGGACTCGAAGGTGCTCACCCTGCGTCGCCGCAATGCCACAAAGCCTTTCCCCCAGATTGTCGGGTCGTCCTCGTGCCAGTGTGCCCTGATCTGCATGGTGTTTCCAACGCCTCATGCATGTAGATCATCGTAGCGGGCCGTGCCGCGTTGAAGGGCTTTGTGACATGCCGTGGTTGCAGCCAAAAAAAAAACCCCCCCAAATCGCTCCAGTCTTGTTCCCAACCCAACAAATAATTCTTTATAGATCCCCCTGTCTTGATCCACAAGAAGCTTGGAAATACTTAGGGCTGCAGCGTTTGTGACCCCACCTGGTTGGTCTGGGCCGCCGTTGTTATTGCCGCGTCCCTGCATTAACATCGGAAATATCTTGCGCTGTCGTCGCTGTGCCTGCATTTCGACGAGAGCCGTATGCGATGTTCATTCGTCTTGGACGCCATTATCGCCGACTTGTAGCTGCAGTTACCAGGACTACTCTGGCGATGCCGTGTTCTTGGCTGTGCTGGTGCAGCACCGCTGCTAGCGTACCGTTGCCAGCGATTCCTGTAAGTATATAAGCTTCTTGATGCCCATGTCAGAGTTGAAAGGCTCACCAGATGGCGCTCTTACTCGCAAGAGAATCGTGACACCATCTTCACAACGTGAGGGAAACCTAGCACCTATGGGCCAATCGTCGTGTGTAGCGCTCCAGTAGAGAGAGGAATAGGAAAGAAAAGTGAAGAGACCGGGAAGACTGTTCGTGTTCGCCTATCTTCGTTACCGCTACGATCCCAAGGGTGAAGCTCTTGAGGTGGATATCGTGAAGCGAGCATACAGCCTCATGAAGTGCGTGAGGCGATCCGCCGACGGGCAATCGCATCGCCCCAAGAGCCGCAAAATGGTACCCGTCTCGCCATCCACACCCTAGCTGTAAATAATTGGCAGCACCCCATACTCTCCGATGCAGAGCAGCAACAGCGGAACCGATCATTTCCAGATCTCGCCACCGTCTTGGCGACCCGATGAAGGATTCTAGGCTTACGCCACAAACGTGAACAGGATTCAAGACAGGCGTTGAATGCTTCGACATTATGAACGTGCAACTCGTGTTACTGTTGACGATAAAATCGCGTAAGATGACCTGCCGAGCACGTACACCCGGTTCCACTTAATTATGTGCATCGCGTCTCGTCGCATTCGCGTTCGCGTTCGTTTAGAAAAAATAAGTTGCTGTGTATAGGAACCTTCGAAAACTTCGAAACACACGGTGATGATGGTTCTCGCTGTAGTCTATTATGAATATTTGAATTACTGCCGAGGGCGCACCGAAAGCCTGAACTGGATCGTAAGACATATTGTAGTGATGCTGTAGAAGCGCTGTTACATGTGGGGGCGGCATGGATAGCCATGGTTTTCTGATTGTTGACTCAAACTACAAAGTAGTGTCCCGTAAAGTGATAGACAAACATGGACTAACTGCCGTCTAAACGTAATATAAAAGGAAGCGTTATAAATAGATAAATAAAATTAAGTAAGTAAGTAAGTAAGGCTTAGTAGCCCGCTATAAAACCTTAGTTAGGACACGATCGCTTTTTCTTGTTAGGACAGGTATATGTGTCGCAGCGCTGCCACGCTGCGGCGGCATCTGCCTGTCCATGGATAGCCATGGCAACGACCGTCACGGATTCCACATGGCGGAAGCGGGATAGCTAGCCACACCGAACAAATCCGTCGATCAGACATACACACCATCGTCGCTTCTTGACCGATGAGATACAGCGTGGTTCAGATGATCCAAAGCAGCGAGCGCCCAGCGGCTTGGTCCTGTCTGTGGCTACTCCAGTTCGATGCGTGACGGACATGTCCTGCGTCAACGTCAAGCTCAATCGATCGGGAAACGGCGGACCCTGGACTGTTTCAGATCGTGCACCCACGATCACTCAATCAAGACCACCCGGGGAGTGCGGGATGGCGTTGCGAAAGACTCGTTTTGCTAGTATCTTCCAACTTCAGTCAAAAAGCAATGTTGCGCAAAAACAAATGTGCGGCGCTGTTGGAACACAGATTTGAAATTAAGATCTTAACGTTGGGCTACATGAACACCTGGCCAAGACACGGATGATGCACCCGAAGTGTACGTCCGGCAAAGAAGACCAAAGTCAAAGTCGTCATCATCGACGAAGAAGGGCTTGTATTTCCGTAAAGTTCCCACTCCTACCCCCGCAGGCATACCTGAATCTCTTCGTTACAGTGGTTCTGCAGCTTTGGCGCTAGTACTATCCCTTGTTAGTCGCGTAAGGACAAGGCTACCCTGCAGCTTACCACAGATTTGTTTGAACCATCGACCACAAAAGGCTCGAGTGAACCGATCACGGTGGAGTTCGTGTCCATGCGCACGGTGAGAGTCTTCCCAGCATGCCCTGTGCCATTGAGCTTGGAAACTGCATATTCCGCCTCGGCTTTGGTCGAGAATCTTGCGGTCGCTACACCCTTGGAGGCGCCCCTTGAATCCTTGTGCACGTTGGCTTGCTCTGGTCGCAAACCAGCACTGTTTAGTAAGGTTGCAAGCTCGCTATTCCCTACACTGTAATTCAGGCCCTGGAGGAAGATCCCACGCGTCTCGGTGATTACCGCGCCGCGGCTCACATTCACGGGCAGGCCTCCGGAGCTCTGTGAATACACCGGTTGCATCGGTGTGCCCGGGTAAGGGTAGGCAGCTGGTGGCGCGTAGGGTGTAGCTTGGTAGTAACCATTGTATTGGTAGGAAGGCTGTCCCGGTACTGCGTAATAGGCTGCGGAGGCGCTTTCTCGTTTGCCGAAGACTTGGTTGACAGCATTGACATCGATTCCGGAACGGCCGGGGGAGTGGCCTCTTTCCCCTACCCCGAAATGCCTGTTGCAGTTGCATTTAAGCAGGTCCCAGTACCCCGTGCGTAGACTCGTTGCGAAAATATGAATCACCACTTGTTTGGAGTAAGCACCTAGAGGAGCGTGTTAGCCAAAAGGCACTGGTGTAGATTGATGTCACCAACTGTAAACAGAATTTGCATCTTCCTTATGCTTCAGTCTGCACCATCCTTGCATGTCTCCTCGGATGTTTCCTTCGCACACATTCGACCACCCAGGCTGTTCTCGTACAACCTTGCGAATATGATCCTTGAAAGCTTTCCAGTCCGCAAGGTAGGGATCTTTACGCAATTGACCAGAAACGACGAGTAGATAGTCTCCATCCGCATCATTCCTTGAGACCGAGAAAGACATTCTGGCGTTTGGAATGGGAATTGTAAATGTGAGATAGCAATAGATTGGGAGAAAAGGTATTCGGAAAGCTAAGCAGACCGTCGGAGTATTGCTACTTAGGAGCTATTGAGCGAGCGTTGTTCTAAAGAGCTATTACTAGCGGCGGGGACGTAGTCTTATATCTTTCAAAGGTTCCTGAAGTACCAGGGCCTTCACGGTGAAGGAGCTGTGAGATCTGAAACCAAGCAATGGGATCACTTCCCAGCTCGCCGAGAGCTAGATTCACGGCGCTGAACCCTTGTGCCGCGCGTTGACTGTAACGGAGTTGTTGCAGCTCGTCCGAAAAAAAGTAATTGGGGCGGGAGCTAGTTTAGCATGTACTTTGCACATGGCATTGACCAGCCCACTGTGGCTTCACCAAAATCCTGGCTGCTAGTGGGTCCGAGTCACCGGTATCGAGCGGCCATAATCCCGGAGATACTTGATCTGGAGCATCTGTAATGTTCTTTTGTTTTGTCAGTTGAGAAAGTTTCTGGGCGCACCGGGGAAGATTTGGGGATGCGTAGGCCGGCTTGGGAAGTACATGATCCCCGAGACATATTTAGAAACGACCCAATTTGAGCCACTTCAGCGTCGAGGTTCCTAACCAATAACTGGAACTTTTCGCCGAGCAATCCATATGAGTGGGATGAGAAGCTATCATCATTCGCGGAGACAGTGAAGTTGCCGGCGACCGTACATATCTGGCTGATAATGAACTGCTTCTTTTGGGCTTGACAATACGTCGATGAATGTTATGAAAAATTGCCATCATAGTAGGATGATCCTAGATGCTTCGAGCCAATCGCTGCCGTTCTACATAATGGTGGCCGAGCCGACTTCAGCTTCAGCCAGTCCTCCAGAGGACGAGCTTCTGATCGAAACCGCCAGTCAACAAAAACTCCTCTTGGTCATCAGCACCAAAGTTTGCTTGCCCGGCACAGAGACATCGGATCTTTGAACCAGGCTCGTGAGCGGTCAGAGATGCCATCAATCGGCCGGTGTTAGTTTCAAATCCGCGTACAACGCCGTCGTCCGAACTGACATAAATGCCGGATCCATCGGGCCGCCACATTAGCCGTGGCGTGGAATAGGCTGTCTGCGGAGCCATGGTACTCACGTTGACCATAATGGCCGCTTCTTCTTTTTCTTGGAGAAGACGATCAGCGCGAGCTTGCGAAGCTTGCGTGGCCGGTTGTGAGATCACACCCTCAGACCCGTCCGACGACACCTCCGCTTCAGGTGGTAGAAGCAGCTTCACGACCAGTAGCTTCATATGCGGAGTCGAGGAAGTTGCAACAGCAACAACCGACGAATCAACCGGATTGACCTGAACATCTGCCGGTGAAAACGCAACCCACGCGTTCGAATGTGGGGATAGATTTTGCTTGCCAATAGGCGACATGGCGGAGTTAACTCCCCCCTCCGTCGTAATCGCATAGTAGTAGAGAAAGGTGGAATCCCTGCGAGTGAGTAGCAATATAGGGCGCGAAGTTTCAGGAGAGTGAATAAACAGCAGAGTTTCGGGGACAGTCGGCAGTGAAATCGTTGCAACGGGCTCCCCGAGTCGAAGTTCCGTACTGTCGGTACCAATCCTGTATAGGAAAACTTTAGCGTCCCATCCCACGGAGGCCACAACGGTATAGGAGTCCATGGACCAGGTAGCTATCTTCACGACGTATTTGCCGTGATCTTTCCTCTGATCGAGGATTTGCTCGGTCTTCGTATCGAAGAGGAGCAATTTGCCCGACATCGAAGCCGCTAGCAAATACCGGCCTCGAAGGACTGTAACGTCCAATATAGGTGAATCCTGGAAAGCAGAATAAGATTGAACCACACTAGATGAAGAAGAGACAGTGTCAATAAGGTGTAAGCGCCTGTCTGCGGTTGTTGCAGCCAAGTAGGTTTGCAGCAGGGGCTGTGAGGGCAGGGCCAAGCTTAGAGGAGAAACACTGAGGATGTTGCTCCGTGGCGAGGATTCAATAACGATTGGTCTTGACGGGGCTACGTGGCACCCATCAGCGGAAAGCAGGGATGGTAGCTGCTCAATACTCACCGATGCTTCGCCATTTGCGATCTTTGTCTTCCAACCCTAATCTTTCAAACCTCAAACTTGCGTCGAACGTCTTTTTTTCCTGCAGTATCTGCTCAATCGTGAAGTCAGGATTCCCGCTTCCTGTATCCACTGGAAGTCCTGCCTCGTCGATGAACGCAGCCAGCGACTACCTCAGGTAAGCCCGATGGTTTTGGACATCGATGACGTAAATACCTCTGTATACCCATTAGACCTCAGGAAATGAGCCACAAGCTCTGCGACCGTGGGAAACATTTCCGATGATGGCGCCGTAAACGAGGAGGGATGAAAGTACCGTGGTTGGTTGTCAATGCGGCTGGTTGAGGATCCGGCGTTAGCCGATCCTAACCCCGTCAAAATTTCGGCCATGCCAAGCATCACGTGCAGCAAGAAATTCCACATCCACATGTGGCAATCGATTCTTCTTTAGCCTACGCTGGATATATCTTGCAAATTCCTATCGACTATCGGCACGCCATGGTCGTAAGATCCCAACCATAAATTTCCTCTCTTTATCTAACATTAGACAGCCAATATCCAGCGACACCCTGCACGAGCGGCTGGAGGGGCTAGCCAAGCTTCAGGCAGGTACACTAGACAATCCTTACAGCATAAAACATAGGCTGGTTCTTGCCAATGCATACGGAAACTTGGGATATCCCGATCTTGCCGCTGGCGATGCTTATAAGGCGCTTCTTTTGATCGACGAATGTGCGGAGGAAGGCGAATTTCACGTAGAAGCTTTGGAGGCTGCTAACAAGGATTACCGAGAAGAAAAAGGCTCTCCATGCGAGGATGCCGTTCAGGTAGTTCTCTGGGCCCAGTCTGTATGGTTGGGAAGTGCGTAAGTGTGCGCTTCTTTGCTATCTTGACGGATGGGAACGCTGATCTCTCCTAGATACGAGATACTCATCCCTTGTCTTATACAATGCGGAAGTCTTCGAAGTGCAGCCGGATTCCTTAAACGTGCCTCGAGATCTCTCCCGGATAAAGCGACACTTGCATCGTATCGCGAAGCCCTTAACTTAAAGCTACGCTTGCATTTGAACTCCCAAGAAGATGATCTTGACTCAATCAGCATCGAAGATTACCCCGACAAGGGTTCTGTACGCCGAGAGCTTTATCCTTGGAACCATCATGAACCGGATAGGTTCTCGTCTGAAGCGCTTCAAATTCTGAATGATGAAATGGAACGTGTTGCGCCAAAGCTTGAGGTGAGGGTTGCGGAGCTCCCAATACTAAAGTAAGCACAAGACATTCTTCTATGTCGAGGTAACACATGTCAATATCGTTAGGCTGCGTACTGATACATACACAGCGAAGCGTCGTCTCAGGGTACCGATGTTGCCTACGTCAAACAACTCGGCGTGTTCGCGAAAGAAGACATCTCGCCTGGGGAAGAGATCCTGACAGAGAAATCTCTTCTGACAGGGATATCTCGATTACATGACTTCTACTGCGATGCTTGCAGCATTTCTCTTTCAAGTACAAGCGATGACCAGCAGCCCACCACACTATCATGCGAAGAATGCGAAGAAGTCTTCTTCTGCAGTCAAGAGTGCCATGACCTAGCGCAGGACAACTACCATCCTTCTCTATGTGGCGTAGTCACGGAACAGAAAGTCAGAGCAAGCGAAGTCGCAGACGTACTGTACACACGCCTACTGGTCCGGGCGATGGGCCTGGCTGAAACGCAAGGTGTTCACCCGCTCGATTTGAAAGAGGTTCGCTACATTTGGGGCGACTATCATGGTCTCGATCTGACCGAGAGATGCAAGTTGGATTCTGATCCATTTGCGTCTGTTCCCCAAACTCTGCCATTTTCCTTCGAAGCCAATATCCTGAGGCCATTGCATATTCTCGAGAAGATGGACGTCAACATCTACGAACAAAGTCATCGATATGACACATGGATTTTCAACACTTTGTACGCAAAGTTCCGAGGTCAGTTCTCCGCCTCTCGCCTCGGATTGGCCAGGCTTACTAACGCGTGATAGGAACGGCATCCGGACGCCAGGGCCTCGACGGCCGACCTGAAATATGTGCTGTGCATCCGATGTGGTGTCTTGCAAACCATAGCTGCGACCCAAATGTGGCTTGGGAATGGAATGGCACCATCCGTTTCTGGGCCCGCGAACAGCTTGTCGATTACGAGCGACAAGTGCCGAGGCGGCCCGGCTTGAAGAAGGGAGAAGAGATGTTCAGTCACTACTGTGATATTCGACTCCCGGTTCAGGAAAGACGTGAGTGGGCATCCGGAGCACTAGGAGGTCTCTGTGTATGCCCTAGGTGCGTTTGGGAAGATGATCAACGGAAGGACTGAGTGCGGTAGCAAGCAAATGTACAGCTCCAACTCGATCTCGACATCACAAGGGTGCCACAACAGCGCCATGAGTCTGATGTTCGGCGCACATCAGACCGTTCAGCCTTGAGATGCCCATGAAACCGGTTCTTGGACCAAAGACAGCTCGCTTGTGTTCCCCTCCAACTATGATACTAGATACAACCGCAGAGTTCGCTACACATTCGAAAGACCTTGCCCTGCGTCCGCTTGACTGCACCAGATTTGGATCGCACTGCGCCTCTATCCGGCGTATCACCACCCAGTCTGGTTCGCATCGCACACTAGTGCTGCCATCTATCCGTGGGGGAGAGTACTGATCACTTTTGTTTCCGACTCGTGAAAGAATTAGCGCGCGGCTGTACTAGCTCTGTGCCACCTTCGTATACATTCCCCACTGATCACGCCTCGTGTCAACCCCGTGATTGGTCGCTTTTGTGCTACCATTCCCAATACCATACTTTCATTCGTCGTGGATCTCTTGCTGCGAAGCGACTGCCTATGCGATGTCGCTTTTCAATGTTCCTTGCAGCCTTCAGCCTCACTGTCCACGCGCAACCGACGCGCAACCGAATCGCCTATTGTTGCCTTTGACGACGCACCTTCAATCCGCCACACTCTCTTTACATCCCTCTATACTCATACCCGAGTGTCCAAGATCCGAGTGTCCAAAATCCTGTTCTACTAATGAACAGTGGAGCACTCGCTAAGTTAAACCCAGTCAAGATCTAGCATACACGCGTATCCGCGACTTACGGCATCCAACCCCACACCTTTACCACCCACACACTCTATTCAACAGGTGCTGAGACTTGCTTGCATACAGTCTACTGTGGTTGCAGCCCTAAGTAGTGCCAGTGGAGACTTCTTGGCCCCGGTTATAAAAGCTTTGTAGCAAGGTTTAAAAACACTAGAAAGAGCTAAAATCCTTCTCTTTTTAGTAAGGTTTCCTCCTTCAAAGGAACTTTATAATATTACAGTATCCTTGCTCCGGAGGACCCACTAGCACTACTTAGGGCTGCAATCACAGTGTCGGTTCGCGCCTACAGTGACCAGAACGCAATGCAGTCTGCAAGCCTAACCCGACTTCCCCGAACCCGGCACTGCGACAATGCAACATGGCACATCTATTGGATCCACGCGCCTAATCAGCCACGAATCAGAACATGTGCTTCTAGAAAGCTCGGCCTGGCAGCGGTACGCTTGCGTTATTGATTCTTGTCACGTGATAGCCAAGGCGTGGCACGGTGAATGCTATTGAGCTACCCGGCATGAACCCCACAGAGAAGTGCCAGCTAGATCTCGTCATCGATTTTGCATGAGTTGAACACGTTGCTTCGAGGAGCACTGCGTATTACTTTGATGACCCGATACATCCCCGAAACGATGCGTGCATGCGTGCATTCGATCGCGAGCAACGGACAGGGGCCTTGAAGATCGAGGCGAAGCAGGGCAAAGGACTTGCGTAACGACGTTTTGGATCACCCACGCCTTAAAATATCGACGCAATGCAGGTCATCTCATTTGAACTCGATGCACCCAGCTCGAAACTATATGCACTGCATCGTACCCGAGGCAGCTACGCACGGCTATAGTATACCATGACCATACCGAAGAGCCCCGAAATACCGTTTCGAAGACCCTGATCCATTAGCGCTTGCCCCCATGAGGGCATTGCCCTAGATAGGAAGCAGCGGCTGGTCAAGGGTTGCTCAAATCCTTGGAGGCTTGGTGAGATGATTGGAGACTACGAGGTTCAAGTTTGAGTATCACCTGCAAGGCGTGGACCAGTGTCACCATGATGGACGTCAAGTGGTGTGACAGGCAAGCGTTGCGCCTCGTGGGGTGTTCACAGTGTAACATCTCTACATGGTTACATTGTTCGTAGTCACGGAGTTCTCAACGATTTCCCCCCCACGCTCGCAATTTCGAGACAGGTGCAGCGACCCTTGGCCACCGACGATCCTTCCGACGGACTGCATGTGTCACACCTGGCTAGGCGTCCAGACGACGTGTTGCCTCGCACATACTTTTTGTAACAACCGAGGTTTAATAGGAGATGTGACGAAAAGAGGCGGCCATCGTCAGGGTTGGCAAGCGTTTTGTCAGGGTCAGACGCACCACCTGCATGCCGCTGATAAGATGTCCTGCCTCTTTCTGTATGTCCTTGCTCGGGCTACGTGAGCTTGGAAGAGAGGTGAGGAAATGAACATTCATGTGCTCTCCCCCCGAAGTCTTTCCAGGATGGTCTGATCTTGATCTCATTGTGCAATGTGAGTGGACTTTGGCGGATTTGGAGCTACATGCTTCATTCGTCTTCGAACACAGTGCCCTCAATTCTACGATGCCTGCGGTAATAGCCCAATGAAGACCCAGTGATCGACCTCGAAGCTTGAGCTTGATCGAAGGTAAGGATTTGGAAGCCTCGCCGAAAGCATTGTAGAGCACAGTAGACGAAGAATCTCGCGGTGAAGCTTCGTTCTTTCTCTGTAGGGGTTAGGAAACATCATGTCCTCGCTCTTGCCGAAAGCTTCCCCTAGACATCGAACATCCCATCACCATCCGCAGCAACTCGGATGTTGCCTTATCAAGCCTTGGCTGAATTTGCTCCGTCGCAACTTCTACTGCTGTAGACGCTAGATTCCACTACTACTGTAGATGCTAGATTCCACTACTGCTCCTGCGTGCGGTGGACGAGAGTCCGTCCATCCCTCGCTCTCGACTTATCCACACCCATTTTGAGTCAAAGATACACTTGGTGAACGCAGTTTGAAGTAATTATTTTCTGTGTGCTAAACTAAGACCCGGGTATGGTGTCGACACGAAAACGTGATTAATATGCTACAAAGCTCTCTCAATACATGCGAGTGTACGTGAATAAAGGTGCTAAAGGGGGAGGCGTGGTGAACGTCCACCAAACAGAACCGTCCCAAACACCCCCCGACAAATGACACCATGGCGAAACGTACACCATAACCTTTGGTTTGCAACCGTTCTCTCCAGGCGGTCCGTTCCGTTGCGCCCATACGCATGATTAACGCTATCATCCGATGGTGGTCCCTGATTTCCCGCGCGAAGACGTTTCCTCCCCCCGTCGGCCGCCGAAAACAAATGTCGTGCAGTGGGTCCATGTAGCAGAGGGCACGTTCATGCTGCACGGTCTGGTCATTGCTTACGCGCGATGGAACATCCCGCAGTCCGCGGCTGGGCAGGGCGTGTTTGCGCGGAATGAAGCTGGTATAGCGGATGGATCTGGATTGGCTGGGGTTTGAGCCCTTTTTTTTTTTTTTTTTTCGAGGGCAAGCATCTATGCTATGTGGACGGAAGGTCGCTGCCGCGGAGATGATGGTGCGAATTGGGAATGAATTCAGACCTGCGACGGGGCTGCGGGGCGTGTAAGGAGAGGGATAGCTATGAGGGCGGTGAAGAAGGGGGGGGTATGCAGTGTCAGCAACGACGAGGCTGGGGGTGGAGTGTGTAGGGATTCCTCGGACAAGTATACATCGTAGCAATGGTATCTCAGGACAGGGCTGCATTACACCCCATGCTAAACCGCCACCGCTTCCACCTATCCACTCCACACCGCCGGCCCAGGCGTCGAGTACGACTTCGCACTGTAGATGTTCACCTGCAGCCCAGGATCCGTGTTTTTATACGCGCCCGGAAACGCAACCAGCGGACCGGGACTCCCACTCCCACCCCCAGTGACACTCAACTGCGCACACGAGATGTACAACTGCGCGCCGTTGACTGCGCTCGCGCCGTGCAGGGCGATGTGTTCGATGCGCAGGAGGTACTCTCCCGAAGGCACATTCTTGGGGATGGTGACGCTGAAAGAGGCTTGGTTGAGGGACGCCCAGGAGAGCCCGCTGGAGCTGGAGGCCGGCTTCTCTGTGTAGATCTTGAACCATACTTGCCCGGAGCCGTCCCAGGTGGCGGCGGTTTGGCCGGAGGGAACTCTGCATCTTGTCAGCGCTGTTGGGTGTCTCTGGTCGCTGATCGAAAGGGAAGTTGTGGAAGGAAAGGCGTACTTCGCCATGTAGAACTGAATCGGGCCCTGGTGGAACACGGCCTGGTTTGCTTTGAACGTTACGCTGCTGCCTGCGGCCACGGACTGCGTCGCCGCCGCACCACGGTTGGAGGACGTGTAGCAGCGGACGAGGTTGGAGGAGACATCTGTGACGGGCCCGTTGGACTGGTAGTTGTCGGTCTGGCGGACGTACTGCCAGGCGGAGGAGCTGCCGATGGAGGGGAAGGTGTCTGGATGGAGGGGTTAGGAGGGCAAGAACACGGCAGGTGGAGGGGGGACGGACAGTGCCTGGGCTGCAGCGCGGCGCCGTGGACGGAGCTCGTGGCGGCGGCGACGCTGAGGGCGGTGGTGAGCTTCATGGTGAGCGGTCTTGGGTGGTTCTGGGGATTATTGCGGGCGACGGTAGTAGATCTTTGTCCGGGGCATCGTATACGGCTTCTAGGGATTAGTAGGCTTTCGCGCCATATTGTCGTGTGGTCGCTGCCCGGCTGTGCCGACTTGCCGCGATGGTGTTAGATTGATTGAGCCGGTGGGAGCGCTGAAATGGGGTTGTGTAGATTGTCATTAGATTGCGATCTTAGTATCGATCTTGGGAATTAGGCACGCGCAACCCTACGCTTCGGTTTTAGGAGTCTCGGCTTTGAGAGTAAAGCTGTATTGGGTTCCACTACCGCAAGTGTGTAGTTTTGTTAACGACATTGGCGAAGTTCGCATCTCGAATCGATCGGAGGCACGCGAGAAGAGGGGGCACGGGATTCGAAACGTGATGTGGAGTCGGAGTTTTGCGAGCGATAACTGTGCTGTATTGATGTTCGGAATAATGCGTACAGAACCCAAGACCGCCCGAGTGCACTCATGTACCGTTGTACCGTTGTGTGCCATCGCCATAACCATCATCCGCTCACCCCAAGCCTACGTCGTCTGTCGGACTTGCTTTCTTCCAAGTTGCAGTGTCGTGCTTCCATTGCCGCGACCAGATTGTAGGTTGTCCTTCCGAGGAGAGCCTCTCAGCTACCCTTTGCTAGTATCGGAGGCTGTGCATTGCACTTTGCCTCACGCACAAGTCTTTTGTCTGCTGGTAGCCGGATTGCCTCCCGCAGTACCGCATGCGATTCTTCTGCGATGCGAGTATCCATGGTAGGCCGCCGACAACGCGTGGAGGAACCCCCCGACGTGCCATTTGCAGTTCGACTGCGCAGTGCGTCGCATGCTTCCGCGCCCCAAACGCAACCCCAGTAGCGCGTGCGCGCGATTGGTCTGGTGCGAGCGATCGTCTTCGCATTCTGGGCCTCGTAGGTCTCTCACTTATTCATCTCCTTCTCCAACTCTCTCATCTCGTTGCTCAAGGCCTGGACCTCTTCCTGGCCCATCATCTGCGCACTGGTCTCCAGATCTTGAATGACATTCTCAAGTCCATGAACCAGAGCTTCGATCTCGGCACGCTGGGCAGTAACGGTAGAGAGCAGCTGCGTGTTGGCCTGCTGTGTATCGGCGAGTCGCGTGTGCATCTCGGCAGCCTGCGTCTCGAGAAACGGCCTGAGGTGCGCCAGGTATATTTCGGCGGGTGGCAGCGTGTGAAGTCTGCGCGGTTATGGTCAGTCTCAGCGCGAGAACAGTTTTCGCCCTCGCTGGCAGAGAAGACTTACGGCACCGGTGTTTCCACAGGTCCCCCGTTGGCCTCGGCGCGCTTCTTTCGCAGCCTCGCGTCCTCAATGCACTGGTCCAGAGAGTTGAGCAGCTGGACAACGTTCCGCTTTGCCATGATCTCGTCGAAATTGAGCTTCCATGTGCGCTGCAGCTGGTTGAGAACTTGGGTGCGTAGATGGTCCAACGTCTCGGGCGGGACCGTGGGGAAGCACGACGCGAAATTGGTGGGGGAGCACTTCTTCAGGGTGGCGTCGACGGCCTGGTTGTAGATGTTTATGAGTCCTTGCGCGCGCGGGCCTGGCGTGTCTGCGATGGGCGGGGGCGGCGCGGGTGAGGGCGAACGCGACTCTGGGTGTGTGGCGCCCGGCATGGTGGCAGAGGATGAATAGACAGCGGGCGACAGGTCGTGCGAAGGAACGGCGGCACTGGTGCTGGCGCTGGAGGCGATGCTGCTCCGGCGCATCCTGGCGCTCTGTTTACCACATCAACAGCTGCGGGACGCTAAAAGAGGCACGTGACCAGGCGTGTCCCGGCGTCGATCCCGCGTTCTGGCGATGCTCTCCACAACACTCGCACACATCTTCTCGGACCGAGCGCTTGGGTAGAGATTGAATCACCATTGATCTACGTACCCTTTGTATGATGTACGCACACGCACCGGCGTCCAAGGCGATTCTCGGGCGCGACAACTGGCAGGCTGGCCTGCCGCTAAGCGAGCATCTCATGCATCATCGTCATGAGAGCTCAACACCATCGCCCCTCTGCCTGGAGCTGGATTACCATCACAAGAACCAAGGCAGCCATTCGACTAGTCCGTAATTCCGCTTCTGCAAGCCTGCCGCACCAGTGCCTCCGCTGTGACACGTAATATCCTGAGGTTGGCCTCCCAGCCTCCTCTGCCAGCCACCTGCAGCAGCCCACCAGGGCATGGCTGTACAAAATCGACTGCGCATCCCGTGGTACACTAACAATGCAGCCATTCCGCATACCCACATACTGCTAGTGCTTCTGCCAGCGACATGAGCCTGGAGTCTCCCTTCCAGCTCAAGCATACCAACGGTAAGTATTGCGACACCCCGCTCAGCGCTCGTTGACTGACCATGTGGCACAGTCAGTCGCCCACGTCTTGCACACTCGGAATCGCAGCAGAGCATTGCTGCGTCCCAATCCGCCTCAGAGGGCTATTACAGCCTCTCTGAGAACTCGTCGAGCGAAAGTGACGCTCGCCGGCCCCGCTACACCACACCGCCTTCTCACCACCGCACACCAGCAGAGAGTCATGAGCATCTGCAGAACCACGGCGACGCACCGATAGCATCACTACGAGGGGTAGGCGTGCAGCGCCACCCACCACCCACCACCGACCGGCCCGTTTCCACCATTGACGAGGAGCGACCCGAGACGCAGGCAAGCAGGCAGCGTCCAATGGACTCGGAGTCAATGGCCACCACTCCCGGCTTGGACACGACACCCTACATCCGCTTTGCTATCGATCAGCTCACGCGCGATGAAGAAGTGCGAGGCAGTCGCATGTACCCGCAAGGTCATGAAGATGCTACGCTGGTATCCGACGGAGAGCCCGAAGAGGAGACCGACTACCCAGTCGAGCGCATAGTATCCGACGAGAGTCTGGGCTACATGACGCGGGATGCTCGGACTCAAGACAGATTATCGCGCTACATACCCCAGAGGCAGTCACGACATGTGCCCAACACACAGGGAGGCGCAACAGCAGAGAAACAGCCCTACCGGGAAAGGACGCCAGAGAGGGCGCAGAAAGACGTCTTCGTCGCTCATGACGTTCCCCATGCGCCGCTGAACTTTGTACCTGGAATTCTTCGTCCCCTCTGGCTGCTTCTGTTTGTCTTCCTTTGTTTGCTCATGGTCGGGGCCCTCATCTTCTGCGCCATCTACTCGAACCGACAAAACGGCATTGGACTGTGGGACTACCACGTGTTTGGCGACAACCGATATTTTGTCTTCGAGTATCTACCCACGTTGCTCGGTGCCCTCATTCTTCTATGGCTCATCCAGGTACAAGTCGCACTGCAGCGAGTGGTGCCCTTCATCGCCATGGCCTCAAACAAGTACCACCAGCGTTCAGAGGCCATCTTTCTGCAGCTTTATCCAACGCAGTTTCTGTTCCCACGCATGGCGTACTTCCGCGCCGGCCAGCCATTGGTCGGCGTCTGCTTTTTCATCTTCTGGCTTTTTCAATGGACGATACCCCTTCTTGCATCTTCTTTCAACGTACGATATGACCTTGGCAGAGCAGTCTGGCGATGGGTAGCTGTGCAGGGCGTTATCTGGACCGTCATTTCCCTATACATACTGTTAGTGTTGGCACTGCTAGTGCTATTGGTGGTGCTTCGCAAGCCCACTGGTCTGAAGTGGGATCCCCGCTCACTGGCCGATATTGTTGCGCTGCTCGAACGATCAAATATCACGAGCGACTACAGCGGCGCCGAGACCTTTGCGAACCGGGATTTTGACAACCTGAGAGGTCGATCGGACCGCTTGGGGTACTGGAGTACGACAAGACGCCCGAATGACATCTTCCACGGCATCGGGGAAGAGGGCGTTCCAACTCGAAGATACTCCGTCGAGGATGGGCGCATCCGAGAGAAAGGCGCAGAACGGACATACCCGGATCCAGCCGATGTACGGCAAAGTCATCGCCCAAGTGACTTCTCCATCCGCATGGATATCCGCAGCCCCAGCGTCCGTCTGCGATACCTCCCCTGGTGGCTGCGCAACTCGGCCGTACTCCTCTGGATTGTCGCCGCTATGGTCCTGCTGATCGCATTTTTCGTCATCAGCTTCGTTAACAGCGCAGTCCGCATCGGCTTCCTCCCGCAGGTCTTCGCGCGCACCAACGCCGCGGGCTTCTCCGCCTCCAACTTCCTCTACTCCTTCATCCCCGCGCTCATCGGTCAAATTCTCTTCCTCATTCTCCTCACCTTCGACTACACCCTCCGCCTCCTCCGCCCTTACATCTCGCTCTCCTCCAAAGGCGGCGCCACGGCCGAATCATCTCTCCTCATCGACTACGCCGCCCGCCTCCCCCTCTCTGCCACCTTCGCCGCGCTAGAAAACCAGCACTACCAGAACGCCATCCTTTCCCTCGTCTCGCTCACCTCCCTCGCCATCCCCATCCTAGCAGGCGGCTGCTTCTGGACGCAGTACTACCCCAACTCCGACGTCGTCCGCGTCGCCGCCGAGCTGCCAGGCTTCTACGCTATGTGCTTCTTCCTCGCACTATACGGCGTCAGTCTGCTGGTTCTCTGGCCGGGACGCCGCCGCGCCGCGCTCCCGCACCGCAGCACCAGCCTCGCCGAGATCATCAGCTGGGTGTACCAGAGCCCGATCCTCGCGGACCGCGCGTTCAACCGCCCGCAGACGAAGCCAGAGCTTGTAGCCCGGCTCATGGGGTCGGCGTACGCGGAGCGCTCTTGGGCGCAGTCCGTAACCTCTCTCATCCGTCCGTCGCGGGACAATCTGAGGGAGCAGGGCGCAAAGAAGGGGAAGAAGCAGGGCGAGGGCGAGGTGCACGGCGAGTCGCACCCGGGGAAGACGCGCTACGGGTTCGGCATCCACGTCGGCCGGGATGGCCTGGAGCACTTGGGCATCGACCGCGTGCGGCGCGGGGGCGAGCGCTCCGGGCGCGAGCTGGTCATCTGGGAGGAGCAGAACCGCAAGAGCTGGGTTGGGTCTGCCGCGTGAAGCGTGTCCCACCTGCATACAGTATATGGGTTTAAAAATCTTTGTGAGCGTTTTATAGTGTGGTTTTTTGGCTTTGGGCGCACGATATGAGCATATAGGTTACGGATCACGGGCTACGGAATTTACGGCATCGCATGGCATTTTAGACGTTCACGACTTTGTTTCAGCAAGCGGGTAGGGTGTGTATAGCGTGGGTGGATGGGATAATGAGTATGGGAATGGGTAATACGCATTGCACATATTGCGCGGAGAATACATGAAGTTGAAGATTGATATGTGTCTGGTTTTCCAAGGGGGTGTGAAGGTGTTTGTGTGGGAAGTGATCGCGTATACCGTGTGCTTGAGCTTGAGGGGTTGATCTGGGTGGGTTTGGCGAGGGGGTGAGTGCTTGATGGGCGGGTGTGATGATATGTACGTGACAAGGCGGGCATGAGGGTGTGTTGAAAGTGGACCCTGGGATGACTCAGTGCGTGATGCGTGGATGAAGGTGCGAGTTGACAACGTGTCTGGCCATCAGTCACATATGCGAGGGCGGGACTACAGAGCTCTTGCTACACTGTTCGCACCAGTCCTGGACCTTCAAAGCCATCACGTACTTCTACAACATTCAGAGTCAGCTCAAGCGCCAAGGGATTGAATTACAGTTGTTTGACTGCTGAGTAGCGCGATACCGATGATGGAGGTAAGTGTCCCAACGGTATAGATTCACTGAAAGTGTTTACTAACTAGTTACACACAGAATGGCACTAAGTCATACACGGATGTGCTTGACACTTACGGCGCGGCAATGATTATCAGATTGTAGCGACCGTTCATGGGAAAGCTTATTTGAAGTTGCATCAAGCCGACATCGAGAGTATTCAACCAAAGGGTCTTGCGTTTTACTTCATTTTAATGGGGAAATGAAGCGGTTTATGGTACATGCTGTCGAAAGTTTGGATTCTACAATGGGTAATAGTAGCAGTTATGAGATAGCAACTTCATCGATTCTAAATTTCGAGATCTTGCGCTATACCAACGCGGATGTACCAAAGTAACTTGAACTGCGTCATGGGTCGACCTCTTCATTGCCACTGACCAATCTATTCTGCCCCCGTCAGCCGCTTGAGCTTCTCCATGCCCTCGGCATTCCTGGCGACCAACCCGGCACGACTTCGCTCGAGCTTGGCCTCGTCCTCCGCCAGTTCCTCCTCTGAAGTGCGCAATCGACTGTCCTCAGTGCCCTCAGACCCTTTGGAAGGGTCGTATACCTCGCCCCTGTCCTTGACCGCCGTGACCTCGGCTTCGAATGCGAGCTGTGCCGGCAAGTTCGCATCGCCGAACCCCATAACGTCCCTGAATTCCTCTCGTTCTGCCCAAAAGCCCTTCACGAGTCTGGGATCCTCATTAGAGATGTCCAACCCCGAAAGGACTGGAGCGGCCCTGTTGAAACCGCCCCCTGAGGCCGCGAAACTATCGGCAATCAAGGCCAGCTGCATCTGAGCACACTGTACCTCGCCATCATTGGCCTGGTAAGAGATCGGAAATGTGTCCAGAGAAAATCGACCTGGCCAGCGCACATTGCAGACGTGCTTCACGAGATGTATGAGCCAGTTGCTTTTCTCGACCCGTGAGTGTTGAGCTTTCCCGTCCGCGAATTTCAGCGCCCGACCAACGTACTGCAGCGGCCGACGCAGCGGCGCGTCCCGCTCATCGGCTGGGAGCCGTCCGGGACGCAGTTCGAGAGCGTCGCAAAAGCGCTTGATGTCCTCGGCCTTGTAGCGGGTGCGGATGCGGCGGTTCTTGCCACTCTTGGCCAAGAAATACGGCCTGCCCGCTTGGATATCCTTCATGGTAGATATTGACCGATAGGCATTGTCGACCTTGAGAGTAAGCTGCGGCCACTTCATGTCGCCGTAGTGACGGAGGTCTTCGATGACCAAGCGCAGCTCCGCCGGGGTGTGTGCACGGCATCCATCCTTGGAATCGACCAGGCACAGTATGTAGACGACCGGGGCCAGGCCCTGGCCCTCTTCTATCCAAGCACTGTCCTCGTTGAACATGGCCTTTACGGTTTCGTTGTCATGACCCCGATATAAGCGGGACAGGTTTCCCGAGGCGACCGCTGTCAAGACTTCCTTTTGCATGCCGAGGAGCACGTTGTAGCTGTGCCATATCCAGTCCGCCTCGTCGATTTGGTTGGAGACCGAGGTTTGGTCCTGAAAGACGTGTTGCCAGGCCAATTTCACGGCCAGGATATAGCCAAGCTCAACGGCCTTGTCGTACCTGTGTCGGCCGGCCGGTAGCCACAGGAATTCGTCCTCGTCTTCGTCTTCCATCTCGAACGCATGCCCCCGTCTGTCCTGCGCCCGCATTTGTGTATTGCCCTGAGAGAATCCCGGAGGTCCAGACCCAGGCATGCGGCGTGTTTGGTTCTGCTCTAACCCAAGTCCCACGCCCCCACTGTCGAACGAGAATCCGCTCCGTGAAGACTCCAGTTCAGTTCGCTGACCTGAATGTCCTACTGAAGGGCCAGAAAGTGCAGCGCTGGACCCACCATCCCAATCCTCGACTTGTCCCGCAGCGGCAAGTAACTGCCGGGGGCGGGATCTATTCGCAACGTCGTAGCTTCCTTGTCCCAAATCCAGGCCATAGAAACCAGACTGCGATCTCTCTACTATCTCCCGGTCACCAGATCCCAGTTCGTCCTCGTCTTCCTCGACCTGCGCGCGTCGGTCTTTCCTGATTCATATTAGTTATGGCAACGAGAAGCAGCGGCGAGGGACCGCATACCTGCGTTTCCTCTTCATAGCGGCCTCCAATCTAAACCAGTTAGAACAATCCCCAAAGTGGCACAGCCGTCAAGATTGTACAAACTGTCCCTCTCCTTTCGCTTTTGGGCAAGCCCAAGTTTGGTGGCCTCGCCATCGCTATATGACCGATCCAAATCAGATGCGGCCAGCTCCATGTCGTATTTGCCCATGATTGAAAGTGTTCTGTGGCAAGAAGAGACGGCGGAGAAAATTTCACGACCGCAGGGCAGCGCGCACCTTCCTTGTGAGAGTGAGGCACGTGGAAGTGAATCACGTAATCGTGTCTAGCGCGGAAGTCGCGTCTAGTAGCACTCTCACCCAAGTAAACTCATGCAAGTACACTCACGCAAGTGCGAAAATCCAAGATGGCGCCCAAGAAAGACTCCCTGATTCATTGGTCCAAGCTTTTGAAGGCAGACGTCAACCTGGAGGTCCTCAATGACCCCTTCGATAAGGACGCAGATTTGGAAAGGAAAGAGTAAGCTTTTCGAACGCGATTCAATCGGTCGAAAGAGTACCTCAAGGACGCACTCAATGTTAAGGACTTGAAGGGCGACATGGAGGACCACAGTCGTATTTGAATCAACGATTTGCCCGGCTCTTGCATTGTTCATGCTCTCGGGTTTACAAACATCCAGATGTATTGAACCTGTCACTTGTTATAACATAGAATGGTATTGATCATAAGGAAGCTTTTCCTGTGTCGTCTTTGGGCAACGGAAGTGTCGCGAGACTGAACTGAAGTCTGATGGATCGGCCTTATGAAGGTACGTGATTTTCGACAATTTCCCAAGAACTATGAACTGGCTTGCAAAGTCACTGCTTCCATGTAAAGATTGATCCTAGCGTGTTCGATTCAACTCCTCGCGGCTGTTCCGACGTGGCTGCAAAGCCTGATCGAGGTTGAATTGGGACACCTGCATCGGCCCGTAGTTGTAGAAAGCAGCCTGTGTGTCACTACACTGGAAAAGTGACTGGGATCCATGCACGTCATTGAAGATTCCTTGAGTATATACATACTCGTTGCTGTTGCTTCCGTTCCCTCGAGATATCTCGATTCTACTCGTCGACCTCCACACACAATGGCTGATCCGGACAATGTATCGCTCGCACTTCAAGGCCTCGCTATCCGAAAGAAAAAAGAGTCTACTGTTACGGTGTAAGTGCTGGTACCGATCATTACAAGGCAAAGGCGACTGACATGCGACAACAACAGAGCAAAAGACAACCAGAAGTCACCGCTACTCCGTCTCCCTGCCGAGATCCGAAACATCATATACGACTATGTGATGGAAGATAACCACTGGTCCTATCCACACAACGGGGGCGTCGTCAAAACAAAGGCAAGCGCCGTGTCCAAAAGCCAAATGTCGCAAACCCCGCAGTTGACAGAGACGATCCGCAACGACTACGCTCTTGCCATGACCCTAGTATGCCGCCAGCTCTACCTAGAAACCCGCCTCTATCCCTTCGACACGACGGTATTCCATTTCTCCTGCCTGTCGCATCTCGACGAGTGGCTCGCCAAGATGGCACCCGTACCTGAAGATCTTCCACGCCGAAATCTGCAACACGGGACACTCTGGACACTTTCTCTCCCTCGGCATCAAACCTGCTCCGCAACACGCCATCAGGGGCCCCCCTGAGTGCAAATTCGCTCGTCGCCCTCGACGTACATGCTGTGCGTCTACGACCAGGCGATGGCGGCCGGCGGCACTCAGTGAGCTGCATGTGAAGTTTCAGCGCGAGGATGAACACGTTTTTGCTTATATGGCAAGAGTGAAGAAGGTGCTCGAGAAGAATGGAGTCAATGTTGCCATCACATGGCCTTGAGGACTTGATATTCCGGTGAGTTTTACAAGAGCCGGGGGCGGCACTGGGTTCTGGAAGGGTACTGAGCAAGCTGGAATAATCTTGTACCGATGGTTGTCTGGAGTATCCAGACTTGACTCATCATTGCTGCGCACGCCTCTCCTACCTTATGGCACGGACCATCATGCCATGGGTGGCCGATTGTATTGGATCTGGGTTTTTGCTGCCAATCTAAAGTCTAGTAGAGTAGTATGCCAGCTTACAGTAAAATTGAAGATGCGTCGGAATCACCCATCATCATCACGCTCGTTCGAGGACGCTCATGACTACGCTCTCTGGATGTGCAAGCCTGGCGCACGCTACCCATGGTTCTGTCCTGTCCTGTACCGCCACCAACAGCTTCTGTCGAGGCAGTTTTTTCAATGTCCACGGCTTCGCTGCCTGGAGACGTGCGAACAAGCCATGAGAGGCTTCTCATCATCACCCCAGCAAACACATATTCCAATACCAAGTGCACGACAGTCTCAGATCATTGGTCATGTACAATCAATTCTTACTACATCTTGCCCCCAGAGAAGGGTCGACCGTCTACCTAATCGTCCTCGGCTTCACCCACCTCTTTCCATGTCCCCGCCCCTTGAACTTACTCAGCTTCACTACAAACGCACCCCTGTCAATAGTGTTCACCACGATCCACCCACTCGGGAACGTGTAATGGCTCCACGTGCCGAAGTCCCAGACCGCCTGGCCGCCACCCGGCAGATCATCGTCACCGGGATACACATCGAAGTAGGCGATTTCCTTGACGTTGCCACCCGTGGGGTCGCGCGGGATGCCGGAGACGTCGAGCACGCGCAGGCCGGCTTGGTAGTTTGACTGGTACGCGAGGCCGTCGTGGACGAACTGGTTGTGGTCGACGGAGCGCGTCTTGGATTTGTAGTAGCCGGTGTTGACGGGCTTCTCGAGGTTGGAGATGTCGAAGATGTAGGTGACGGGGAAGCCGTCGATGGCTGGGGACTCGGGATCGGTACGGGCAGGGTCGATCTCGCCTTCGTCGAGCTCGTCGTCCATGATGAGATGGGTTTGCCAGTTCAGATCAAGGACCCAGCCCTGGTGGGTGTACGATGCGCCCTTGTAGGGGGTGCGGGAGATGACTTTGCCGGCGTTGGTGCCTTGCTTGTTGGTCACGTCGTAGATGGTGAGCGTGTCCTCGTTGTAGCCGTAGCATATCTCTTTGCCCCAGTACTTTCTGTGCGGACCGCGGTAGATGACGCACTGTGCGTCGTGGACGTAGCCATCCGAGGAGGCGCATCCAGGAGAGGTGGGCTTCGCCGGGTTCTTCAAGTCGATGAAGATGATCCCTGAAGCGCAGGTCGAGTTGCGAGGCTGAGCTCCGACGGCAAAAGCATTGCCGTTCTCGAAGTTGACGACCACATTGTGCGAGCGGCCGAGCTGGAGGTAGTCGGTGAAGAGACCGGTGAGATCAGTGGTCGTGCTGAATACCTTCGGCTTCTTGGGGTTGATCTTGAGCAGCTTTTTCAGGTCGAAAATTTGGACACCGTGGTTTACGCCCTCAGAGCCGACGACAAGGTAGTCGCCGCTAACCTTGATCTCGCGCCAGATGACAGGGCTTGCTTGGGCGGGCAAGCGTCCGAGATAGACAAGATTTCCCTTCTTGGTAACCTCAGCGAACGAGGCGCCGTCGGTTTGCCCGATGGCAATGAAGTCGCGGCCGCGGTGGCTCCATCCCCAAGAACCAGACCCCTGGCCGCCATTGCTGCCAAGCTCTTCATGCGTCTTGAAGTCGTACATGTCGATGTCTTTGCACTTGTACGTTTGGTCGGCGTCGCCTTTTACGGCCACAGCTTTCCCGTGGGTGCACTTGATGACGTCCTTGTTAGGACGCTTCTTGTCGAAGCCGTTCCACTTCTTGTTGTCATATCTACCGGCAGCCTTTTGCTTAGCCCAAGCCGTCTGGAAACGGTCAGTATAGATCTTGAACGTTTCGTTTGAGTAGGAAACGGACCTCTTTGGCCTCCATCATCTTAGCCATGACACGACCAGAGTCGTAATCATCCTTGGTGAAGCCATATGCGAGAGGCAGCAATGCTGCCGCGGCGATGGTGGCGAACTTCATGTTGAGAAACAGCAGAGAAGTCCAACGAAGCTGCCATTCCTCGCAAGCAGCACCGTATATTTATATTTCTCTCCGTCTCGGATGTCCTTCGCAGCGTCCCTCCGCGGCATCGTTGCCATGCAAGCCATGAACTTCCGAGATATCGAAAGAAACCCCTACCTTCCTAACCCAGGTAGCTGGGAGTCTTGTAGCGCGTGGATGACATTGTAAGGATGGATTGCAGGTCTCGGCGGTCTTGGTGAATGCTTGTCGTTGGGAGAAAGCGGTATGTCCATTTGTTGCGCGAAGTCTTGGCACAAGTCTCTGTCATCACGTTATCTTGGAGGTTTTGACGGCAATGTACGGGGGCATACTGTTGGTGGCTGAAAACCGAAGGGTATGCAGGCAGCTCGGATAGAGCGGTCGAAGTGAGGTGGAGCCAACGTTGATTGGCGTCAGTCAGCACGAAATGGAGGCGCGCGATAGGGCATAATGTTTTCGAATAGCTACTACGCCTAGAAACCGGCCAGTCTTCGCCATCTCGTGGCCTGGAGCCGGATCGTCTTGGAGGGAGGCTGAGGAAGCGGAGGGATGCTGCAACGGGAAGGAGCCAAGCTAGATAACACGCGACGCTAGCAAGCGAACTAAGATCGGCACCCAAAGCTTTCCCCAGAAACGGGATGAATGAATTGACCAATGGAAAGGGCCTCGCATAATCGGATAGTCCCCAGCTCAACGTCTAGCGTATCCGACACTCTGCATCCAAATGTTGTACAGACAATTTCCCTACAACCCGGTTGCACCCTTGGATCTGTTCTATTCCATGGTGGTCGAGCAGTGTTGAGATGGTTGAGGCGACGATAATCCCAGAGCCACGGTTACACGTGACTCACCCCACCGATCACCCCAACACTCCCTCCTCCTCGCGGGCGCCTCCCCATTGTCTTTGGAAAAATCAAACCCTACAATCAACGCTTCGCATCAAAGTCCACGAAGACGGACATCTCTTCCTCGGTCATGCTCTCCTCCTTTTTTGCGACATGATTGTGGCCGGATAGAAAACGCTCACGGAGGGCTCGACGTCGTTTGCCATGAGTTGAACGACGTGCAATCGGGAGCCTCATGCGAGGGCTCAACGGCCAACGGATGGGGACATGAGGAAGGGGAGGTCTACCTATACGGGGCTTGGGTAAATCTAGACCGAATGTCAGTACAGCATAAGTGCAAAAGTCCGAGTACAGTGTGTTACCCCAGGGTAGGCACGACGTAGGCCAACAGTACTCGGAATGTTGTCTTAGCACTGTAGGTATTCATCAAAAGAGCGACACACTTACCAATGGGCCAAACTCCACTTCCATCCAGATCCAAAGGAACAGCCCCATCCTCCGGAGCTGGAGGTCTGATGGGGAACACTGGCGATAGGGATAGCTTCCTGCCTTCTCCTTCCAGCGGCGGTTGGTTGCGCGCGTTCTTGATGGTCGCGTCCGTTTTTCGGGGTCGTTTCTTTCCTATCGGGCCATATGCCTGCTTAGAGCCCTCCCAATTCTCAAGCAGAGGCATTCCTGCGACCATGCTGCAGAACAGAGCTTGGTCGTGTACCTCATCGAATCGCGTGTCTTGTGTCTTGTACTTCTCAGCACGACGCGACTCGTTTGCTTCAAAGAGAGCCGGAGGAAGTTCTTTCCATGACGGCTCGCCTGTCGAGTTCCGGTCCCCGATGCTGTTGTGTCTGCTATGGTGACGGCGTGTGGATTCACTTTTTCTTGTGGCGAATGAGATTCCGGTGCCGGCTAGGGATGCTTGCGCCTTTGGATGAAGGTTGCGGTCGTATGCAGGTGCGAGCTGTCCTCCGAGGTTCTTGGAAACATATCTGCGTTTCGTACTGCCCCCTACATTTGCGATATCTGCTTCATGGTGCGCGGAAGCTTCGGGCGTCGGCATAGCCGTGATACGTTGGAACTTGCTGGGGCGACTTCGTTCGGATGTTGCGCCGTCGTCGGCGACGTGTCTCTTGCGAGGTGTGTCCGTATCGAATGTGAAGAATTTATTAATACCATTCATAGATCCGGCGATACGCCGGTTATCCAACGGAGGGGATGGCGCCCTTCTAGAAGAACCGCGGCAACGCGCCATGGCTTATGGCTGTGGTGCTGAGGCAGCTTAGAGTGGTTTGTTGGGGTGTACCGTGGCGCCCGTCGCTCTTTCCAGGTGAAGCGGGACCTTCACCTCGTAACCTAGTCAACACAGCGCTGTGCAGACGGTCATAGTGCGAGGTGATCAAGCTGAATCAAGGTAAAACTACTTGCCTTGGACAGCGTGCGGTTTGTGACAACGTAATCAACCATCGAGCTTCAGAGTTCGCATGACCATGCTGCAGAAAGCTTGCTGGACTCAAGAATTCGGGTCACAAAGCCGTAGATCGTGCAACACCAAGTCCATGCTCGCCCTTGTGCAGCTTTATGGTCACAGTCGAGCCTGCTTCCGGACGGTGCAAGAGCGCCCAGTCAAAATTAGCAAAGAACTCCAAACATCGCTTTGCTTGTTTGTTCCATGGTTTTCTGATTGTTGACTCGAACTACAATAGTGTCCCGTAAAGTGAGAGACAAAAACATAGACCACCGCCTAAAAGGAATATAAAATGAAGCGTTGTAAGTGGATAAACAAGGTTAGATAAGTAAGCAAGGCTTGGCGGACCGCGCGATGAAACCATGGCCAGGACACGATCGCTTTTTTCTTGTTGTATGTTGCATTCCGAGGTTTGCCTTCCGCACACGTGCTGCTGCCGTCCACGGGTCCAAGGTCTCCAGCACTTGGACACTGCGTAGGCTGCGGAGTAGGTTGCAGGACATTTAGACCCGAAGTATAATCCGAATTTCGCGAGGCAGGCTTATGATGAGCTAGCAATAGCATGTGCAGAGGGTCGAGCAGGCGGAAAGAAGCTTGAGATGACACCCAAACTGGCTAGCTTGGAATCCGCACGGACCTCGGAGTTCCCATCTCACGACCTGCATCACTCCGAAATGGAATCATTGTTGATCGCAGAGCGGTTGCGGGTGTCACATATAAAAGCTTTCGATGGATTTCGCGATGATCAATACCACCCACCCTCTCTCTCAGCGGACTGCCTCGCATTCACTACTGAGATCAGACTGTGACTCAACCTCAACAAAAATCACTTCTTCCTAAGTGCGTAGGAGCAAGATCCCGGCTTGCCGCTATTGTATGAGTCGAACTTTTACGGCACTTCGACATGCCTGTACGCGAAGCGATCATCGCAGAGCTCGATGCGAATCGCGAGAGCTACGTCACGTTTCTTCAGCAGCTGATCCAAGCGGCATCCCCCAATCCACCGGGAGACACTACCGAAGCTGCAAGAGTCATCACAAATTACTTAACAGAGCATGGCGTGGAATCCGAGACTATCGCGCCTGTACTACATGCGCCGAATGTTGTTGCTGACTTCTGCGGCGGGAGAAGAGGCGGGCAGCGCGTGATACTCAACGGGCATATCGACACGTACCCAGTGGAGAAGCCGGTCGCATGGGAGAAAGGGCCATACTCAGGCTATAACGATGGGAGCATGGTTCATGGCAGAGGTGGGGTAGACATGAAAGCCGGGACTGCATCATCCGTCATCGCGTATACTATCTTGCGAAGCAGAGCTATACATCTGAAAGGCAGCGTGGGCCTCATGGCTGTGTCAGATGAAGAGACAGGAGGGAAATGGGGCACTCGGTATCTCCTGGAAAATTGCGGCAACCCATCGCGCTGGCTCGGCGACGTGATGTTGAATGCTGAACCTGGTGGCCTTCAATCGATCCGATTTGGCGAAAAGGGCACGTTGCGGATGACGTTCACCGTGGAGGCGCAGGGATTGAATGGCGCCTATACTTTCCTCAGTCGCGGTGCGAACATCATTGCTTCTAGACTCATTAATAAGCTTGTAGAGCTAGAAGATCTTGAAGCTCGTCTCCCGGAAGACATTCGGAAGCACTTTGACTCGCGAGCTCGCAAAATCGCGGACGAAATCATGGGCGAAGGTGCATCGGAAGTTCTGTTAAAGCCTACTGTCAACATTGGCACAATCCGTGGGGGCGTCAAGGTCAATACGATTGCTGAAGAGTGCGTGTTTGAAGCCGATATCCGCTTGCCTATCGGGATGGATGCCTCTACGATCCTTGGCCGCATTGACCAATATCTGCAAGACTTCCCTCAGGCTTCTTACAAGGTGCAGGAAGCAGCCAGCAACCCAGCAAACTTTTGCACCGCCGACCATCCTTTTGCAGGACTGATTGCGAAGTGTGCCGAAGAAGTCACCAACATCAGACCAGTCATGTTAGCCGGATTAGGAGGGACAGACTGCAAGTTCTATCGCTATCGCGGTATCCCAACCTACGTCTATGGCCCCTCCCCAAAAGGCATGGGCGGTAGCCACGAAGCGGTGTCTATCGATGAGTTCTTGGCAGTAGTGAAGACTCATACATTAGCTGTATGGGACTATCTCAACCATCCGTGAAAGGAGTAGTTGGGGCAAGAATGGTGGGGTGTAGTTGGTTGCGGATAGCACGCGATGTCGAAATTATCAAACAGTAAATGTCCGGTGATCCCGATAAACGGTATCAGCATCAATTCCATGCGGTAATTCGTCTCAGTAACAGCTTTCAGATTGCACGGTGCAAATATCCTCAAGTCCATACACTTGTGATATGTGAGGGGAGTGTATCTCCAAACAATATGGAGTCACCTATTAATCCCGGGGCTGCTTTCGAAGGCCCCAGGGGAGCAGACTACACGTGGTCGGTAATGAAGAGTCACGTTTTAACCGTGATTTCGAAATGTCGTCTCAACCAATCCGATTTTGGCCTCCCCCAGGTTCAATGGAAAGATAGTGGAGCAGCACAGGTTCTTCTCTCAGGATTGAACACATCATAGATACGCGGTGGCCGGGTGAACAAGTTTCCAAGATGCGCACAATATCGCACTGTGACTCACAAATCACTGGAATCGCCTTCCTGGGGTGGTTGAGCAGTTTGCCTTGGCGGAACGTGACACGATCAGGCAACCATCTCCACCATATTATAAGTATAACCAACTCCACCTTTTGCTCCAATACAACTTGGGCTTAAAACCCTCCAAGATCAAATCCACATATTGATTGTTCGCACCGTTTGAAGAGTGCTGGCGCATCCACAAGCACCATGCCTCGCCATATTTGTGGTTGTTATTATTTCCAATCAACTATACCACAGCGACAGTATCTGCCTCAAGTGAGACTTGATGCTCATACTACTATCCTTTCAACTGCATCCAGAACCGTGTTGAAACAGAAATTCATCAATGCATCAGAGGACGAACTTGAAGAGATTAGGTAAGTGCGTGCTACATGGAATCCTGGGTTTTTGCCTTCTTATTGCGTCTTTTCTACCGGTGGTTGTACAGAAAAACAGTGTTTCAATAGACCCCGTGGCTGATTTGATGTGTTCAGATACGCATTTCCACTGTTCGATGGAGTCAGTGTGGTCGACTTCGTTTGCAAAGTCGGGGATCGCACTATCTACGGCCTCGTGAAAGAGAAAGCAGAGGCGCAAAAGACTTACGAAGAGGCGAAAGGGCGTGGCGAGAAAGCCGCGCTTCTAGAGCAACTACCAGATTCTGCAGATGTGTTTACTACTTCTGTCAGCAACATACCAAAGAATTCGAGCGTCGAGGTTTCCATAACCTACATCCAGGAGCTAAAGCACGATGCACAAGTGGACGGTGTGCGGCTGACTGTACCCACGTCCATTTCTCCTCGATATGGCTCATATCCCGGGGAACTCATGGAGCAATCAGCTGTAGATGATACAGAGGGCATCTCGCTTACCATTGATGTCTGCATGGCCGAAGGTATTCCCATCAAGAAGGTTATATCGCCTTCACACCCGATCGAAGTATCACTGGGAAGTCTTTCTACAAGCACCAGCGACGAAGATCATTCAATATCGAAGGCCTATGCCACACTTTCCCTTCAAACGTCACAATTGGAGAAGGACTTCGTGCTTCAGGTTGTGGCGAAGGATGTCGGCATTCCTCAAGCTATCTTGGAAACTCACTCAACGCTTCCCAACCAGCGAGCATTGATGGCAACCCTCGTAAGTTATCTCACCGGGAAGAGACATCATTAAATAAGTGCTCACAGTGTCTACAGGTTCCGAAGTTCAATCTGAAGTCGCAGAAGCCGGAGATCATCTTCATCGTCGATCGCTCCGGGAGTATGAGGGGTGAGATCACTACCTTAGTATCTGCTCTTAAAGTCTTCTTGAAATCCATCCCTGTTGGGTGCATGTTCAATATCTGCTCCTTTGGTAGCAACCATTCATTCCTCTGGCCAACGAGTCAGCTGTACAATCAGGATACGCTTGCAGAAGCAATCGAGTATGGGCACAAGAATCAATACTGGTGAAGCACATGCTAACACAAAAGCAGCCACGTCAGCGGATTCGGTGCCGACCTTGGCGGAACAGAGACACTGAGTGCGGTCAAAGGGTGCTTCGAAGCTCGCCTGACGGAGATGCCTACCGAACTCATGTTGCTTACCGATGGTGATATTTGGTCTCAACAGGAAATGTTCAACTACATCAACGAGCAAACAAAGGCAGGCGATGTTCGCGTGTTTCCCATTGGTATAGGCGGAGGCGTATCTAGCGCCCTCATTGAGGGTATCGCTCGAGCTGGCCATGGCTTTGCACAAATGGTGGCAAACAACGAAAAGCTCGATAGCAAGATCGTGCGAATGGTAAGACTCCGCTCATCTCAAGCGTCGGGCAATTGCACGAAAGCGCATACTGACGAGGACTGCAGCTCAAGGGTGCTCTCACGCCCCACATCAAGGACTATCGCTTGGAGGTGAAATATGATGACAACAGTGTCGACTCTGTCACAGAGAGTTTGCACGTCCATCTCCATTTGGGCGATAAAAAAAGCGACAAAACGGCTGCGAAGCCTATCTCGCTATACGACACTGACACCGTGAAGGAACACCCCAAGGCCAACGAGTCTACAGACATCTTCGCTGGCCTGCCTAAGATCGATCGGCCCAGAATTCTGCAAGCACCGCATGAGATGCCTCCACCCTTTCCCTTCAATCGGACCTGCGTTTACCTCCTGCTCTCGCCTGCAGCAGCCGATGCGAAGCCGAAGAGCGTTGTACTAAAGGGAACATCGCCGCAAGGACCTCTTGAGCTAGAGATTCCTATCGAGGTCCGCAAAACTCCGGATCAAATGATACATCAACTAGCTGCGCGAAAGGCAACCCAGGAACTCGAAGAAGGCCGAGGTTGGATCACAGAGGCTGTCACAGACGGAGATAAGCCTGGCGAGACGACGCCTATCAGCAAAAGATATCCTACAAAGGCTGCGCTTCTACAGCGGCGCGAAGCCGTCCGACTCGGTGTTGAGTTTCAAGTCGGCGGTAAATACTGCTCTTTTGTGGCGGTCGAAGCCAACGAAGCCGAGATGGCGAAGCAGCGCCAGCAAGCCCTCGATCGTTTTGTGAATGGAGGCTCTGATAAAGAGACTGATGATTGGGATATCATTGATGATGGCTTTGAACGCCGCGATCGAAGGAACCCAGGTACGTTAGTTCTCTGAACGTCGGTCTTTCGACTTGGGATGTACTAGTCTTCAGCTTTAGTCACAAGTGCACAAGCCGCTGCTAGGAAAGATGAAGGCGCAGTCTGACGCATCTACAGGGTCCGGTGAGACGCCCAAGGCGCACCAAGGTTTCCTTTCTTTTAGCCCAGGTCCTCGACTCATGGGGATGGAGACCGCAGTAGATGTCTCAGAAGAGGAAAAGGAAGATTCTTCCGACACAGACAGGGGTTTCGCTCTTTTCGATGGGGGCACCCCTCCTGGCTCAGCCCAAGGAAACAGCGGTGCGGGACGGTTTCTTAAGAGCGCCGCATCATCCGACAGCGGGGATAGCCCTACAATGCGGTTCTTGAAGGCCAACGTCTCATCTTCTGAAGGCAAGGAGGAGACTGATTCAGCTTTTGCTGACAAGGGCAGGTTGCTCGAGAACATCATCGCTCAACAATCATTTGAGGGCTCATGGGCCTCCGTTAGTGTCTCATTGCGGAAGAAGATGGGCATCAACTCGGACCATTACAACAAGGCGATCGACGATCTTGTGAAATCTGAGTCATCGCTTGATCGTGGAAAGGCCGAGGCTGCTTTGAGCACAGCAATTGTTGTTGTGTACCTCAAGGAAAAGCTAGCCGACGAGGAAGAGACCTGGGAGCTGATCGTGGAGAAGGCCAAGTCATGGCTGGAGGACAACTTGGACGAGGGGATCCGGGAAGCGCTGTGGGCTACGGCGACAGCCATAGTGCAGGCGTAAAGCCACGGAAAAGCCGATCTTCTTAATTGAGGGCGCGATATGCGGTAGGTGCATTATGAGCTCGGACGACCTTGGGCGACTGCTGTAAAGATGTCTGGGTTCCCTCTGCACCCACTGCGTTATCTTTTCGTAGCGTTCATGTGGAAACAAGGTTTTTGTTCTCTGCGACTTGATTGCCGGGGGTTGCGTTCAAGGCCGACTACGCCGAGACCTTGAGCAGATGTCAACCTCGGATGTTTCCCATGTTTCTGCAGTCTCATTGGTGTTCTTCGTTGCTTTATGATGACCCTGTGTGATTTCCCTCAATGTGGCGTCCTAATGAAACAAGCCAGCTTCCGGTTACCGAGGCTAACCCGCTGCAGCCCTGCGCTCATCTTCGCTAGTTCCCCGTAGAATGGTCCATGCAGATCGCCCGCTCCACTGTTCTGGGTTTCCCCATGCATAAACTGCTCACCTTAATGTCATAAAAGTAATTTGATCGCCCAGAATGCCGGACGGCGGATGCACGAGCACCCGAAAGAGCGTAGATCTGCCAACACGGTCTAGCGCAAACACCAAGGTAGTACAAAAATACTCTCAAGATGATTGAATGTTTGTTTCAAACAAAATGGTGGCGCTGGAAACTCTGGTCCAGTGTCTCGGCTGCGAAAGTTCGAGAGCAGGGTGCAAAATAGGGAATGTACAAATAGAGCGCATGCCTATTGAATGTATCGACACCACCATCGCAGCTCTTTGCTTCTACACTCGCTACTTTCTCTTCTGTCTACTATCACTCGTTGTGCTGTGCACTTTACATTCATTGCACCTCCCACCCACTCATTGCCATATTGCTCAAGATGAAATACACACCTGTTTCCGTGCTTCTTCTTGCGGGCCTGAGCGACGCTCGACCCAGGCCACAGCTCAGCCTGCCCAGCTTTAGCATGCCCAGCTTTAGCATGCCCAGCTTTAGCATGCCATCTCTGCCCGCCGGCTTGAGCTTACCGACTGGAGACCTCGGCAGTTGGGGTTCTGGATCTGGTAGCACATTGCCGTCTTTCGGCAGTCTTCCTGGAGGCACGGGTGCTATCCCTAGTGTACCATCCACTGCGACTCCGACCATTGTTGCAGCTCAGCCCACTTCGACTGGATCGACTGGTGGAAGCGGGACGGTGGGCAGCAACTGCACTCCTCAAGCAGCCAGCGGTGGCGGCCTCGGTGGCACTGAGAATGGTGTCACGGACAAGAATTGCTGCACCGGTCTGACCGTCATCTTCGCTCGCGGAACGAGCGAGATGGGCAATGTTGGAACCATAAGCGGGCCGCCAATGTTCAAGAGCTTGAGGTCGAAGTTGGGAGATGGTAAAGTGACGATCCAGGGTGTTACCTACCCTGCGGACGCTGCTGTAAGCCCGCGAATCTTCTCACCATGCTGCTGCACAACAACTAACTTTAATAACAGGGAAATGCAAACATGGGTGCTTCAGGCGGCCCCGAGATGGCAAAGCTGGTCAAGGCTGCCAAGTCGCAGTGCCCCGGCAGCAAAATTTTCGTCTCCGGATATTCCCAAGGAGCCATGGTCGTTCACAATGCGTTCCAGCAGGGGATCTCCGCTTCTGATGTCACCGGCGCCATAATGTTTGGTGACCCATTGAAGACCATGAGCATCAGTGGTTTGAGCACGGACAAGGTCAAGGAGTTCTGCGCCACGGCGGATAGTATCTGCGGGACTGGAACCAACCCAACTGGAAGCCATCTCAGTTACGGAAATGTGGCCGATGAGGCTGCGAACTGGGTCATCAAGGCAGCTGGGTTATCTTAAGGCATATGCGAATTTTTGAGATGGATGTGACGGGGAGTAAGAAGGGAGGCGTGAGAGATTAACATCGTTGACGGAGAGGGCATATCTTAGCGCGGGCGCTATCGCATATTCGGCTAGTACCGTTACATAACTCGTAGTGAAACTTCTGTGCACTGCAACCCCTCCACTGAGCCAACAGCTCACATCGCATGAGGTGCATATTCCAAGATCCTATCTTACTTATACCATCATGCCAGCCAAGTGCAGGGACCGCGAGCGTATAGCGGCTTCAGGTACGGTCGACATACCAGGTCTTCCTGTCGGCGCGATTCGAGGCAACCTTTGCTTTCGATGCTTCAGCCCGTCTGATGACATCTTGAAGTGCTCAGGTTGCAAGCGGGCGTACTACTGTTCCGCAAAATGCCAGAAGCTTGATTGGAAGCTCATGCACAAGAATCACTGCACCATTTTCAAAACAGTGAACACCGTTGAGGAAGAGAAGTACCAGGCATCCAGAACATGGGACGAATATCGGGAATATCTAGTAAGTGGACCACGGGAGATGCTAAAGGTGAGTCATTGTTTATGTCAAGAGCTGATAGATTACAGTTAATGATGGTTCGCGTGATTCGAAATGCTGCACCCAGAGATGAGGATTTGCGCTACATTGTCCAGTCAGTAAAGTCTATCAAGATTATACAGGGTTCATGTTGACTTCGATAGAGCGCAAGCGTATTGCGCTTCCTGTCGCCGCAGCGCAGTACAACTCGCAAGCCGCAAGGTCACTCTTAAACGCTGCAAAGACTGTCGCCTAGTCTTCTCGTGCGCTGATTGCTCGTCGACGCCTGAGCACTCGGCCTCAATATGCGGCGCTTACCAGAATTTTCGTCGTATTGAAAACTTCCGCATCAATTTCTTTGAAGATACCGGCAAAGCAACTCCGATTACATGTACTCAGTTCCCGCGTGAAACCCACAAGCCTCTCGCAAATGCTGCCGGATGGTTTGATTACTACACAAAGATATCGGACAAACAGCAGATAGAAGGGCGATTCAAACCCGACTTCAGCAGTATCGAGTTTGACATTGACAGAAATGGATCTGATAACGAGAAAGATGAAGCAGAGCGAATGCTCATGTTTCTTTTGTACTCCACCGACAGCCTTACCATGCCGTTGACGATTGTATCAGCCCTCGAGGACCTCAATTGGGACAAGCCGCATCTTACTGTACATATGCTAGGCGCTACAGATCGCGAACTTACAGCGTTAGCGAACTTTGAAGAACTGCTACATCTGGTACCGAGTGTGCAAAGTCTACACATCACAGCCATTGGCTCCGGCATACCAGGTCCAACCGATGGTACTGTTCTTGCCAAGCAGAACCTCGACTGCTGCCCGCCTTGCAAGGCAGATGGCCGTCAGCGTTCGATCTCGCTGCACAAAGGGGTTTACCACGAATTTATTCTGGAATCCACGTTTGAAAAGCCTGATCTGGTCGTGCTGTTCAACAGTGGATGGGTTGACGGCGATGACGCGAAGACACACTGGGAACCGACCATACAGGCTTTGATTGACGACAATGTACCAGCGTTGTTCACGACGTACAATGAGGGGGAGGCTCAGCATGAACAGAAGCGCTTGAAGGAGCTAGGAGCGAAACTCGTGACTGAGGTTGGCGAGAACAAGTGGCGAGGCTTGGTGCCCACACCCGAGTTCATCGACGAAGAGAACGGCATGTGGTTCAATAATGCTTACAGGTACATAGTGCAGGGGAAAGAGTAGACCACCAATTTCCATACCTTTGCAGATCTCTTACGAAAGAAATGAAGTTGTCAGATTCATGACTTCCACCTTGACAGTCTAACAAGGATCTGCTATGCCTCGAAAGCTAGCTTGAGAGTCTCAGTGCGTTTTTCCATCTTTTGATTTGAGAGTAATGAAAAATTGGAAATGAAACGAACAACATGAATGAGAGTTGTGGTCACAAATCATTAGACTATCGTGGACACCGGCTACTCCAACCCGCAACTCAGTCCACTGTAAACATGCTAGTGATCGTGGACACCTAGTAACACCAATACTGTGACAAGACCTCACCTAAATCTAATCCTCCAGATGTAAGGCCCTGAAAAGTTCCGGGATCGCGCTATCCTCACTCTCCGGTAACTGACTGGCCGATTCTGCGCTACACATATCCCCTTCATGCTCGTCTCCATGCTCGTTCTGATAATGTCTCTCAACCGTAGGTTTGATTGTATAGACTCTTTCGTACAAGGCCATATAAGCCTGGGAGTTTGTAAATTCTCCCACGGGATCAGGACCAGTCAGATCACTGCGGACATGAGCATCGTCGCATTGCCACCAATCATTGGACCCATCTTCATCTGTTCTTGAAACACTAAAGTAGTGACCTTTTTCGAAAGTGCCAAAGTGGTAGATGAGCGTGCGTAGCTTGTAGATGTAACGAGATTTTTCGCTGCCGTCCGGTTCTACGTGGTCTGAAAGATCGATGGTGTAGTCGTCCTCGTCGAACAAGACTTTGTATGCGACCTTTTCGCCAGCCTTCCATTCCCACTTTCCTTCAACTACCTTGTGGCGCCAGAACTTGAGTATTAGAAAGTCTGGAAGTGGCTTGAGATACCGGAGAGTTTTTTCGTGTGTACAATTTTCATGGCTAAACACACATCCATCCTGATAGGTCAAATTGTATTCCATCAGCCTTCTCACTCGTACTTCCAAGTGGGCATCTTCACCTCCCACTTGACCCACAGTAGTCGTCTCCAGGTGGGGCAGTGGTTTCAGCGAATAACACCAGCTATCTTCAGTGAGACCCTTCACTTCGGATGTTTTGCTACACCTCACAAGGGAAGAGGAATGAATACGAAACAGTCGATCGATTATGTTACTATAGTCTGGTTGATGCTCATGTAGGTAGCTGAGAAAGTCGCCGAAGAATAGGGCTGCATCTTGTTCTTCTGCCCCATCATAGTCTTGTTTACCCAAAAGCCTTGAGAAGGTGAACTGAAAGGCATAAGGGATAACTGCTGCTGGCGGTCCCTTGCTTCGGAGTAGTTTGAGAATGTCGATAAACTCCCACATCAAGTTCAGCTGCCCTTCCAAAGCTAAGGCAATAACTCTTTGGTAATTATCAGGGCGATCAAGTGTTCTATTGATTGGTGTCGCCTTTCCCAGGGCCACTCCTGACTCTTGTACTAGTTTGTGAGGATCAACGGCTGCTAGCGCTTGTAGAACCGAGTTCATGTAGCATGTCTTTTTAAGGCGGCACAACCCCCTGGGTCTCTTACTTCTCGATATAGAAGGGTCAGTTGTTTCTGCAATCAATGGAACGGTGTTGATGGGCTGAGGAGCCGAGTGGGTCAAGGTCGTATGTATGCTGCTTGTAGCGACTGACTCTTTAAGATCCCGGATTGCGTCGATAATCACTTGCATCTTGCTGGCCAGATCATCTTCCCTCTTCTTTTTGTGTCTGTACAGGAAATTGTGAAGATCCGCTTGCTGTGTATTCATCAACCTCGCTATGGTGACCTGGTTGTTAACAATCTTTTCTAGCAGTTTGTCCGACATATTTCTGGAAGGTGTGGAATCCGAACTAGAGTGGCAGAGATGTGTATCAGATACAGAAGATCGACCTAGTCATATATACTGTTATATCTTAAGAGACATTGAGGCAAGCAGTTTCCTAGAAGTGCAAAACTGTTGGATAAGACAAACAGATATCTTCAATAAAACCCATACGCATGTTTACTATCTAGTAAGCATACATAGTTAGGTTAGAAGGGTGGATCTCACGGGAAGGTAAACACCGGCGATATAGTATTAGGTCAAGACTATAAACCTGTATAGTAAGCTGAGTTACCCTAGGATTAACTATTGTATATTTAACTAGTAAAGGCCTTGGCTTACATCCGGTCTTTACGTCCCTATAAGACACCCCACAGAGTTCCTGTATTTCGTTTTGCCGCGGCTTGCAGAAGCTCGCTAAGAGTTAACAATTGATGTTCCCATGAGAGGGGTGGGTACTGGTTAGCTCTGCACGGTGATATGATCTCATTCCAAGAACCATTTTATTACCGAATCTCCGCCAGATCTGACACTCCTTGCATATCGTCTACGCGTATAGCTCACGATTAAATCACGCTAGACCAGGCTTAACTGTCATAGAAGCAGAGTTACTACTGCAGCTCGTAAGCAGTGTGCTTAACCTCGTACTCGGCCACATGTGGATCTATAAGCACATACATGGCCAGACTTGTCTGGAAAAGCTTCCGATTGTTTACAAGAATCCTTTCGCTGACTAGAATCTGAAAAACGGCGCCATCGGAAACGTGGCAAACTTCGGAGTTTATTGGACAGATATTAAGGTTTCCCCGTCATCCTGGCCCTAGAGAGACATTGATGCAGCACAGGCTTCACGAGGGTGTAGTGGCTTTGAGCAAGACTATAACATTAGTATATTACGAGTAGGCGGGCTTGTAGATTGATGTTTCGTATAATTCGACACGAACAGAGCGCTAAGACAAGCATTGGACCCCGCAGAGAAGGAAAACAAGATGGTCATAGGTCTGGACAATCTACCTGATCTTTGGTACTCTCCACAAGGTGGCGAATGAGTGATTGAGGATGAAAAGAGTTACACTGCCAGCGCGTATAGTCAATCAAACATTCCTATAATATTCCCAGACACTGTAATCATCCTTGGATTATGCTATACTCAATAGGGTGATGTCCAGACTACGAGTGGCCAATGTGGCCAATGTGGTGGAGACGGTTTGGGAAGCGACAGCGCTAACGAAAAATTCTACAACAGTCCCACAACCTTGCTCGAGATAACTCGCATAGCACGGAAACATTGCGAAGAAGCAAGCCGAATATCGCTTCCACGAGTCTCTATTGCTCTGTGAAATCTCAAATGAAGTATATACCTCAATTTTGATGTCTCTCACATCAAGCTTACAACAAATCCGATATGGTCTAGTGGCTAGGATACATCGCTCTCACCGATGTGGCCCGGGTTCGATTCCCGGTGTCGGAAAGAAATTTCTTTTTGGCTTGCTAGGAGGGGTCTTGATGGTGTGGTGGGCGAGTGCTGGGTCTGGCTTTATATATCTGGACGTAATTAGTGCACAGGAGGTGGATAGGCCGACCAATCACAGTCAAGGAACACAAGCATTGCTCTGCACATCTTCAATTCTTTTTAACAATCTCTTTAACGAACATCGGATTTGGAATCAGATGCATCATGCAGATCTACCATAGACTTGCGCTTGTTGAATACTATAGACAATCTGCCCTCTCTTTCTCGTCTGCCTCTAGTTGAAACGTCCATCATCACCAGGCAGCAAGCTAACAGTCCTGGTAAGAGTCTGCGTTGCCGTAGCCTTCGATGTCACCGTGACCGAGGTCGTTTTTGTGATGCCACCCGGACCCGAGGTAATCAAGCACGAGCAGGCCGAATAAAGTGACGAGATACCAAGGCCGACCGAAATTTGAACCTGGCGTTTCCTGACGGGCAGCTCAGACGGACAGTTGACATCGTAAAAGGTGTATGGGGACATGGGATTGTAGTTCGTGTTAGAAATACTATCTGAGGTCAGCAGCCTCTCGAGGGGTCCGAGGCGGTCAACTTACGCGTCAACGGTGAATAGCATGCAATTAGCCTCTCCGTATCCGAAGCTCTTGCACTGCGAGTCAGCCTTGCAGGCGGCGCTGCAAGCGGCGAAGGTGTTCTTAGTTCCAGAGCTGTCAAAGTAGTACGCAGCAGTGTCCTTGGTGTAGCCAACGATTCCACAGCCCGCAGACCTATGCTCTGTTAGTCGAGTTCTCTGAAACATTTTTAATGGAATCTCGTACGGGGTTGGGGATGCGGTTGGGACGGTTGTTGTCGGTTTGGTAGACGTCGTCGGTGGGCGTGGGGTTGTCGATGTTGTCGGTGTGGTAGACGTCGTCGGTGGGCGTGGGGTTGTCGATGTCGTTGGTTGCGGAGTGGATGTCGGAGGTTTCGGAGTGGTCGTAGGCTTAGATATTGGTTAACACTGTTAACCTTCGGAAATTGACGACTCACCCTGCCTGGTCCGCTGCTAGACGTGGTAGGCGGATACAACGTGATAATGACGGTCGTCTTTATGGTGGTGGTGGTGCCGGCCGTAACAGTGGCAGTCTGTGTAGCAGTCCCGGATTTGAGAAGGCTGCTGCAGAGCAGAAGCGCTTCCGACGTGTGCCCCACGAAGGAATCCAGTCCACACTTTGAGACTGTGGCGTATTAGCGACGAGGCTTTCAAGCTGGTATCCTCATAATCGACATCGTATGGCTCCAGAACAGCAGGTTGCACTCACCATCTGGGATACCGGCTTGCGTGCTCGTAGGCTGCGGACGCTGTCTGGCCTCAATCGCCAATGCATTGGCGCCCGCAGCTAGCGCTGCACCGAGAATAAGAGATGCCTTCATTTCTGTGGTGAAAGCCCGATGCCTCCAAGACCCAACACGAAATTTGTACGTGTCTGAAAAGCTACAACAATCCGATGGGCGGATTTATTCCTTTTATAAGTGGGTATGCTTTGCGGCACATCCCAGAAGCGAGCGGCAAGCTCTGGCAAATAGCTCGTGGTGTAGCATATTTCATTTGTGAATAGATGAGGGGTGTCCGTTCGAGCGCAATCGATACTTTGGTGGCATCGTGGCTGGCCAGGTCCGTCGTAGGCCGACGTTCCAGTGCTGATTCGACAGGCCGCGTCTCCATCGCGGATTCAATTAGCCCTGTTCGCATCGTATCTGCAATTGCACCTGCGCCGAAAGCGAAGGCTTCACCATCCAAACCAGGCAGTGGGCGCTCCGAAGCCGCGGTAGCGTGCAGCTAGCCTAGAATAACCGTTTGAGGTCTGCCAAAGAGAATATGCTGAAGAGTGCAAACGAAGTATATCCAAAGTAGAAGCAATCTAGAACACGGTTAGTGGCTGGAGCTTCCCCGGTCCCGAACCCGGCAAATCGCGTGTTCAGATGATATTAACCAGAGATCCTAAAAATACATTCGCAGGCAGAGGCCAGAACATTGCACGCAGGCGAAAAAGACTTCTGAATGTAAAATTTCCTTCAGGACGGAAGCCTTCTGCAGATTCATCGTCGCGCTAGGTCTTGTTGTTGGGGATGATGTTTGTGATGGAGTATAGAAACCAGCCAGACAACACTTCATAATGTGACGCGGTGTCCGTGCATCGATACCGAACATATAGGGCTTACGTCTACATATACTCCGGAGTGTTTGGCTCGTTAGGGTATTGTTGTAGTTAACCGTACCAAGTGCAACCTAAAGGCTCGACATTCAATGAGCGTCTTAGTGCACATGCATCAGATGCGACCCTTACATTCTGCTACTCTCGTCTAATGACAAAATGAATGCGCCTCGTGTCATCGGTATGGAAGCGGAAATGATCTCTAGCCAGCTCGTGAAGAGTTGCATCAACGGAGAACGACACGCCCAGGTCTTCCCCGATCTTCTTCCACATTTCCTGGAAACTTCCGGGGTTGTGTCGATACATTTTTCCCGTTGGATTGGTCTTGTGGTCGTGAGTTGCAGCGTTCACTGCACCGATTTGTCGACCGAGGATCATGGATCCCTTCTCAGGCCGAAGTAACTTCGCAACTGCCGTGGACACCTTGACCTGGTTTGCGTAATCGAACAGATGAAAGAAGGATCCGGTGTAAACAACATCAAAGGTACCTTGTAGCTTTACAAGCGGGGACGATTCGTCAAAAATATCTGCAGTCAAGAATCGACTTTTTAGGCGGTCGTGGTCGCGGAACAATTGATACCCAAGTTCAACGTATTCTTCTCGAAGGTCGCATCCGAAGATGTTCTCCGGCGGGGCACCGTCTGCCACAAGCTGACGGATTTCTTGGCCAAAACAACAAGCCATGTCCAACAAGCGTTGACCTTTAGCGAGCCGCTCCAAAAGCTCCGGGTATTCTTTTGTGTACTTCATGGACATGTCCAAGAAGCGGAACTGGCCAATGCATGGATATGGGAAGATCGTCCAGGCTTGGTTGCGCACCTTGATGACGTGTTCAACGACATCGTCAGCTGGAATTCTGCTGTAGCTCTCGAGCAGATGGCGGGCATCGGCTGATAGCTGGGAATCATCTGGGCGTTCGGTGAACCAAGCCACATTCCGGTCTTGTAATTCCGTGGAACTCATCTTCGACAAACAGAAGGCCGAGCGATGAAGGTGCTGACTCAACGGACGATAGAAGATGCGGTGCGGGGACGATGTGGCATCCGTATCGCGGATGTTGATTCTTCCATGTCGAAATGCACGTGACGTGGATTGCGTCATGTACCCGATCCGCGGACATGCGTTTGCAACCGACGCCACCTACAGGAGTTCCATCCTCCTGACCTTAGACAGATAACCCATCTTATTGCATTCGATGCCTTTTGTTGCTCGGGTAGATTTTGATTCGCGTCGCTCTGGGCTGGTGTTTACCATGGCCCGCCCATGGTTTGGTGCGGTAAACTTGCCCCAGTGCGATCGGCGTATCTTGGCAAATCCCGCCGACTACCCGCCCGGGGTCATGCATGCTTCCGTGGTATTACCTGCCGGCTCCTGGGCGATTTCTGGAACGTGCACAGATTCATGCGACTCAGATGGACAACTGGCAGTGTCCATGCGTTGAGGTTTCGTCCCGCCACGTCGCATGAGCGTGGCTTTGCCTTGGCCTACCTAGGTAGGCATGCACTCAACCAAGAGCTATGGCTCTTAGCGCAAGGAGTATCGCCAAGTCTAAAGCTATTCTGACTTCTCTTCTTTCGGGGTTGTATGGATATTAGTATGAGGACGCGCTGTACTCATCGGACATCCCCATCCCGACTTCATCCACCTCACGCGAGGGCATCCTAAGAACACTGATCCAGACTATGGCGAAGATTTTGCGCCCGGATAGCTTCTCCAAATTCCTCACGCATTGTGCGTGACACTTATTCCATGGGGTGTACCAACTGGTTGCTCCCGCTCGGCTGACACCACAAGACCCACTATAAGATGATGAGCATTCGCTCCATAAGGTATCTCGATGATGTATTCGTGCCAACCACCATCGTAGGGCACGTACTGGGGAACTCTGATGGACCCTCGCAATGGGTTACTCATGCTTTCAACTGTCAGCCGCTGTCCCGAGTGCCACTGAATATACGGATAGTCGTGCAGATCCAACTCATTTGTCTTATGACGATTCCAAAATGCTCAACCACTCGAAACCAACTTCCCGAAGCAGCCATGTATCCGTATACTACAACTGTCGTTGAGATCTAAGTACGAAGCTCTAGTACCTGCGTTTGCTCAAGACGGAAATGACATCGCAGCGTGACAATGTTGGCGGGATATGACGCCAGCAAAGGATACAAATCGCGGAGTATCTTGCTGGCAAAGGCCTGGTATGTCCTGATTTCTGTATATCAGGGGCCGTTTCCCATGGTCGTGATGTAGACGACAACAGATGATCCCTCAGCGATCACGACGAAATGGAAAAGAGAGTGATTGGCAATTCCAACGTCGATACCGCGAGTATGACCGATACAGAAAGTACCTCTCGTAGTTTGATTAAACACGAGTCCACACACCAAGACGGAGGGAGACAAGCATGGCTGACGATTTTCGGTTCATTCCTCGTCTATTATTCATCCTTTGGGCTTCTGAACAGTTTTGGCTTCTTCCAAAATTACTACCAAGATAACTACCTTAGCACGGTACCTCCATCCACTATTGCGTTCATCGGAACACTCCAACTCGCGCTGATGAACTTTCTGTCTGCGGTTGCCGGAGGAATATGTGATGCTCATGGTATCAAGGCATGCAGGCACACCTCTATCAGAAACTATCCGCTAATATTTAGTAGGGACCATACCTCTTCTCTGGCTTGGGCACGCCAGCCGCGCTTTTAGCACTTTCATTCTGTCCCCGGGGCGGGCTATGGCAGATTTTCCTTACGCAAGGCCTACTCTTGGGCGTGACAGCTGGGTTTGGAGTCCAACCGGCTTGCACAGTCGTGGCCCAGCATTTTGAAAAGAGACGTGCGAGGGCTATGAGCCTAGTCAGTACGGGAGGTGCGTTGGGCGGTGTATGTTTCCCACTCATGTTCACACAGCTGCAGCCCTTGTTGGGTTTCCCGTGGACAATGCGCATTGCGGCTATAAAGGTTCTGTAAGCTATCACCCGCAAACTTACACGACTTATGCTGATCGCGTAGTGCTTGCTACTCAGTTGCCCTGTTAATATCCAAAGATAGACCCAGTGGTGCAAAGATTAGGCTTGGCTCTTTATTAGATTTCCATGGGTTTGGCGATGCTAAATATACCGTATTGGCTCTTGGAGGGTGCTTTGTGAATTTTGGCCTCTGGGTCCCAGGGTTTCACATCAGTAGGCACCTCATCTTCTCGATACAGACATGGCTAACATAAGCCAGAATCGTATGCTATCAAGCTGTACCCTACTCAGTCGATCGGAAAATCCTTGATATCGCTTATGAGTGGGTCCAGTGTCCCTGGCATGATTGTGTACGTCACATTACTCTTCCTTATGGGCATTACTGACGGCATATCAGCGGAGGTCTTCTTGGTGACCGCTTCGGTCGGCTCAACATCATTGTCCCCATGACCTTTTTCTCCGGATTCCTCTGTCTATCTGTCTGGCTTCTTGCATCGTCGTTTCCGGTGCTTGCGCTATTTGCCTCATTGTTTGGGTTTACCTCGGGCGCTGTGATCTCGTTACTGCCGTCAGTCGTCAGTCAAATCGTCCCAGACGACAAGGTCGGTGCAAGGATAGGCGCTTTCTACAGTATCATATCTATTGCCACATTGACCGGAGCTCCGATCGGTACGATGGTTATGGGCAAGGATCCCACCACCAGGGAGGACTACCGTGGTCTCATAGCGTTTTCGGTAAGTTGTTCTTGTATCCCACCGCGACTTCTTTACTGACCTGGCTAAGGGCTCAGCCATGTTGGTCGGTTCACTAGTGCTGTTCGCAGCGAGGATATTGCATAGTCGGGACCTGCGAGAAAGATGGTGAGACACTGGTCTCATTAAGACTGCAAGACTTCCTTTGAATCTTTGCGTGCATCTTCCATCCTACGATTAAAGATTTTTCAGTTCACTATTCACTAGATATCTTGTACAGTAGCGAATCGCTTGTGCATGACTAAAGTCTGTTTGTTTTATCAGGCCTTTCTTCAAAAGTGCTCAAGATAGTGGCAGAATATTAGACCCGAAAGTTTAGTATATATCTACTCCTGTAGGAACTCACTCTGTAATACGTATAGAAAACTATAACCCAGTACTATATTGTGGATGTTGACATATAGGGCCCCGCTACAATGATTCCGGTTTCTGTTGTTCCGCCGCCACTGGAGAGAAGGAGAGGGCTGGGGTTGCTATAATGCGACTGAGTGAGCTGTACGTGCATTCATCTTCACTCTGGCATTGCCAAAAGTGAGAGGCGCGCCTTCCTTTTCTACAAACCTAGTCCGTGCGCCCGACATAAATAAGTCGCGCCTGCCACCTCCCCATTTTTTTACACCACAAACGTCGAGAAATCTTTTCCCTTTAGGCTAACGATGAGTTTCGATCGCGCACCGCCCACTGGGCCCCGTGGCTGGCAAGCCAACAACGAAAGAGGTGGTCAGCAAGGTGGAGATGGAGGTCGAGGTCGAGGTGGTCGTGGAGGAGGTCATGGTCGTGGTCGTGGTCGCATCGTGCAAGGTTACGATCAAATTGATCTATTTTTTTACCGTACCGCCCTTGTGGGTGGAGGTCCAGATCACAGTGGTGGAACTGTGTCTTTGGGTCGCGGTCAACCGGTCTCGGCAGCACTTCGTGGTGGTCCGTTTCAGGATCCGACCGGAGCTCAGCCTGGTCCAGCCGCCCCTACTTGGGGGCAAGATCATGGCGACGAGGAATTACGTATCCCGGCGAGGTCAGTGACCCCGGTGAACAATGGGGCGCCGAGGAGAGAGGTCATGCGGAAACCAAACCCGGAAACAGATCCAATGGTCTTCTACCCACCAGTCGGGCCCCACGTCGACCAGGCCGACTTACCAGACGCTATGGGCGACAGGCTTGGGCACATTATCTGCCCTCACTGCTTGACGCCATACGGGCCAGGTTATACAGATTCCCGGACGGGCGACAAGGCATGCGTATGCTATCACTCGAAGGACCACCAGGGCGGCGTGAGTTAGATATGGAGCTTGATGTGTTTCCTCGGACTGACAGCCTTCCAGTACTGCCGTCAGAGGTACATGTCTTGGGAGGTTTATAACGCCAAGCTAGGTCGACCTCCATACAAAGACGAAAGGGTCAAGTTCCGGCCTACTCACAAGGACATTGGTGTCATGGCCAATAACGGTATTCGGGACTGGGACAATCTCCCTTCTGTCCTTGAGTCCAAGAAGAGAAAACGCGAGGCCGATGACGAGGCTGGTCTAGAGGACGACAGGGTCACCGCCAAGAAAAACCAGAGGGCTGCCAATGCGCTGGCCGGCTACCGGTACCTGGTCACAGCCTGGAGCAAGAAGGTTCAGGTTGCGCAGAACGAGCTGCGTGAGGTCAAGGCTCAGTTGGAGCAGAAGGACGAGGAAATTCTCGAGCTGAGGGCGGTAAGTCTAAGAGGTGCCCAATAGAGGAAGGACGTGTTCTGACAAAGCAGGCTCTTGAGCGATTTCAGGGCGGCGGAAACACTTCCCGCAGTTTGGATGAGAGGTTCGAGGACATGATGGTCGATGAGGCAGTCGAGGTCGTCAAGCAAGAAGAAGAAGAAGACGGCGAGGGCGCTGGTCAGACAGGGCGGAGATAGGGACATATAAACCTGGGTCAAACATTTCTAGATAGAAACGACGTTCGCATCATTCCGTGTACATATTTATTCTTCCAGCAGCCCCTTGTGGATCACCTTCTCATCATCCACTTTATTCGCATCCCGATAGTCAATATTCTCTCGCGTCTGCTCAAAATGGACCCTGCCATACCTCAACAGCTCGCCAAACGTGCCTGGCGCGCAATCACTACCCTCCTGCTGGTCCAGCAACACGCCACAGTGGATGTCAGTCGTAAGATTCTTCCCATGCGTGATTTTCTGCATGCTGCTCTCAGTCAACAGTCTCCACGTCCCTTCGTACGCCTTCTTGTAATCTTCGCTCTCTGGGTCTGCATCGAGGCGCGTGGTGAACATTTTGTGAAGGTCATTGCCATCGAACCCCAATGTCTTCTCACCGGCCCATATCTCATTGAGCGCATCGAAGCACAGAACATGTTTGGCGTAGTAGTCCACGCCGTTAAAGCCTCCATTGGGTTCTTGAAGACTGGCCAGCCGACACCATGACAGGACTTGGCCGATGTAACCTAGGACAGTGACAGAATCGACGGTGAACTTCCAGCGGAATCCAGCTGCCTCGGAATGGCTGAAATTGAGGTTTTGTAGGAAGGACATGATGAGTGGCGAGTTGACGATGCCGGCCCAGTCGTTCTGGCCCTTCCACAGGTGCATGAAGAGGTCGTGCCATGCTTTGATGAAAGGGTCGCCTTTTCGTGCAGCTATGAAAGCATTTGCCATTAACCTATCGAATTGAATACTGGCGCCGATCGTAAAAGGAGAATTCTCGTCGGCAAGCTGGTCCCAGCATATCTTGTCAAGGCTGCGGAAGAGGATACAGCTAACATCCAGCCACGCACCTCCATATTTGTATATCGCCGCGGCACGCAGGAAGTCAGCGGAATGCGGTCCTACATAGGGTCCGATCATAGTTCCTTTCGCGAAGGTTTCCGGTAACTGGTCGGGTTCGATCCAGTTCAGTGCATGGTTTGGATGGCCCGGGACAGTGTTGAGGACGCGAACAGTCCATTCAGAACCGTGCAGACGAACCCAATCGCATATTGTACGTTTGTTCCACGAAGGTATGGCATCAATACCTGCATGCCAATACGTCCAGATATTCTTCTCGGAAGTGACTGGCACATGTTCGTTGAGGGCGGCAATGATTTCGGCATCGGTTCGCGAATCCTTGGCTGGGACAAAGCGAAGTTTGGAAGCAAACTCTGCTGGGATAGGTATTGCTGAGCCCGTCATGGTAGATAACTTGCTCCCTTAATGTCAAGAGAGATTCAAATGTGGTGTCAAGTTTATCGGTCCAAGTCAGCATGTGTGGAGTGTTCAATTTATATACAAACAGGACGCCTAGATTGCCAGGTTGTTTGAAGTAGTTATCCATGGAAATGCTTCTGTATCGGGCAGCTTCGACTGCACGTCTCATCCAGCTTACCGTCCCACTTTCCACTCTTTCAACGTTTGATCAACCAATGGAAGCTCTCTGATCCTTGACATCGGTTCTCACAGCCTCATTCTAGGCCAGGAGGGTCCTCATCAAGGAGGCTACGTGGCCGTATTCAGTAAAAGCAGTTGAGGTTGGATCTAGCTCTGTTGCACGCTTATGTGAGATGACAACTTTTGGCCCCTAGCCAAAACGTGCGTGGAGAGCAGCTCTGCCAAGTCGCCCGAGTGAAAACAAACCCAAGTGGGACGCTAATACGGCACGTGACGTCACGTATTTGATTGGTGGGAAAACGCGAGACGAGGCTGAGGGAGTTAGATGATTGGGTCCCTCCGGGGTATACCAACCTGGAGTTTATCGTTCAATGTTCCAAAAGCCTGAACCCATGCAGATCCACTCTTTAGTCCTCTCGCCGAATACGTCCAGATGTCGCGTTCTTCGAATCACAACCGTTAAACTAGCCAGACGAATCCTACAAATCTGTCTCACAAACTTACCTAGGTATCAGGCCTCCGGATACTGCGCCAAACCTATATGTACTCGGCATCCAACTGGAAGAGCCTGTCCTCCAGCTTATCACATTTTCCAAACAATAGCGATGTTAGTAGCGTGGTCAGAAAGTAGAACTCAGCAAGACATCCATACACCACGCAAGTCAGTCGGGAAAATGATGAAAGGCGATGAAGTACGTACTTATCGTCAAATGTGGATTCAGCGCAGCCCGACTGACAGGAATGCCCAGAACATACGCGATCGCTACCATGAACAAGTTCAGTTCTGCGACTAAAGGCTTCATACACTTCGGTGCCTCGGTATAAGCATATTCACTTGCCGCGATAGCGAACAGCGCTTCCGACAACGCAAAGAGAAAGTACGCCGGGAGCTGCAGCATGACGTATACGCATTTTGGGATCGTGCCATCTTCAGAAGCGTCGCAAAGAAGGGCGTACGAATTACAAGGCCCAACGTCGTAGATGATGGGCTGGACAATGGCGGCCCACGCAATAGCCAGCGTGCCGCAGAAGAAGCCAGCTGTGATGCGGGCGATCGGTCCCGGATTGATCTTGTACCTCGCGAAGGGATACACGACCGTAAGTAACACATAGATGATGACGATCTCAATGATCTTTTTTTTTTTTTTTTTTTTTTTTGGAAATTGAAAAGAATGTCGTTGGGCAAGCTATCCAGTTCCACGGTACCTGCCTCGGAAACGAGATTACTGGTCGCTTGGAGGTAGCACAGCCGTGCGATCGGAAGAGGGATGAATACCTACACGGCAGGCGTATAACCCGCGCTTCAGTTTGTCAAAACAATTCTTAACCCATGAGCCAGTGAAGGATTGCCCTAGAACAGAAGGCTTCGCAACTTTCATGTCAAACCAATTTCGAATCGCAACACCGAAGATGCGGGAAACATTGCAAGGACAAAATTAGGTGGGTGTTCGACATAGTTGTCAATTGTTGACTCTTCGCGCGCTTCTGCAAGCCGCGGCAAAACGCAATACAGGAACTCTGTGGGGGTCGACATATTCGTTTCTCCCGATAACCAAAGTGGCCATAGCAACCCAGAATACGCAGGAAGGAAGGAAATAGGTGGTGAGGACTAGCGTTAAGCGGTGTGGAAGGGGATTAGATACAGGGGTAGACAGGAATATGGAAATTCTGCGAGAGAAATATTGAGTAGGAATACAAACCACATTTTAGCCGTTAAGGTATTCCTAACAAGAGCGCATCCTAAACCGTTACGTCCTACAGTTAAGGGTTTCATACCCATGGTAGATAATTTCAATTGGAAAAACCCGTCTTAGCCCCGACAACCTCGATAACACCAACCAACGTACCCAAACCCACTCTCTCAAGCGTTCCACATAACCTAGTCCAGACTCCATCCCAGCACTTCGTTTCTCTCAACCTCGATCACGCCTGCCCGTGTGCGCTCACCGCGCCTCAGGCACCACCCCAGCCCAGCCCAACACCACCCCTCCAACCCAACCAGGTACTTAAAGTTGCACGAAGCTCCGCAGCAGCATCTTCTCCGTAGTGAGTGTAGCACCAACCAACCCCGAGCTCCGACCCAAATGCCCCCCGCGCTCGCTCAGCCTCCGCACCTCGCGCCCCCACCACCACAACATCGCAAAGCACAAATGTGCTCTGTCCACCTCCTCTCCTCCACACCACCGTCAGCACCCACCAGAGCGTACGACAACCCGCAGTTGCCTGCGCGCAAACTACAACCCAGGCTGCCACTTCCCGCGCATTCTGTAAAGCGACGGAGTGCACGTGTCTACCTACGGTATTTAGATGCCTGGTTGGACGCGTAGGTGTCTCCGCCCGCCGTAGGGCTGTAGTTCATCGCATGTAGTTCGCTGCCGTGTAGCCTGGAAGTCGTTTGCTGCTGCAGGGTACGGACGGTGCCTGCATAGGGCTACGTGTGGGAAGCCGTTTTTGCGGGGGGTTGGTGGGTTGGCCAATCGGGTGGCGATGTGCGAGACGGCGGTGCATCCTGCGGGACTGCACCTCACCTCGAGGCGTGCAGTGCGGTGGCGAGAATTTCATATCGAGTTCGAGATTGCGCGTGCATGTGGAAAATTGTGTAATGACCCGTGTATAATCTATCTAAACTACGTTACGCTACGCTATGCAGTATGGTCTATCCAGGACTCCGGTACCGCCTATATAAAGTAAAAGTGAAGTGATACAATCCAGCGCCTGATGAGGAGTACAACTTCGTCGCGGAGAAGGACTCAACCCACATGTGCGCCAGCAGAAACCAAACAAGCAGAAAAGCAAAACGCGTAAAAAAAGAAGAGCAGCAACGCCAGAGCCTAGTAATCTTCCCCAGGGATAGAAAGCAGAGCAGTCTGATCCCAGCCCAGCCGTAGCACTGAAGCAAGCGGCCGTCTGACCCATTACCCAACCGATGCAAACAAACGCCAAAACATGCCAAAGCAGCGGAAATTGCCATCCCAGCTATCTATCAAAGACAGCCACGCTTCCCTCCTCGCTCACGACTGAGTCGCGACAAGGAGGGAATAATAAAGATCCTTCCACCCCGGCGCCGTCTACTGGTAGTACCCCGAGTTCCCAGCGGACGTGCTGTTCGGGCCGTTGGACTGCCCGCCGCCATTGTGGACGACTGGCCCGTTGGGTTTGCTGCCGTAGCGGTTGTTGCGGGTGGAGTGGCCGCGGTGGGCGTAGAGGCTTGATGAGCTTGTTGACGAATTCGCTGATGAAGTCAGAGGGTGTATAGCCTGGACCGTGACTGGTGACTTACTCGACGTTGTGGAGCGGGGGGATGAGGAGCGCGAGGCGTAGGTCTTGTCCTGGGCGTAGGAGGCGCCGTATGAGTAGGAGGCGTTGGAGGTCATTGTGGGTGTGGGAGGCGTGAGGGAGCCTTGAGGTGTGGTCGGTGATCGGTGAGGGGTTGTCTTTGTGGGAGCAGGTAGCGATGCTATACGGGACGTTGTCCGTGCAGTGGTGTGGTGAATAGCAATCGAAGGGTGGATGATGAGATGGTAGACTGAAGCTGAGATTGGCTTGACTCGACGATATTGGACAATGTGGCAGGAAGACAGGCTCTTGGAAGACAAGATGGGGTGAAAGGAAGAAAGCTCCGACGAACATATCCAACAGGAAGATTTATACAGCAGGCAGGCGCCTGAGGCCGGTAACAGGGAGAGGCCTCACGCGTGGACTAGCAGTCCTCCTTCCGTCACCGTCGGAGACCTCCTACGAGCAGACGTAGGTGCCTGGGGTCCAAGGTTGGCAATCCACCCCATTTGCGCGCAAACGTGAGTGATTCATCGTGGCTATACCCGCGCCGGTCAGGAAGACAGGCAGAAACGGCAAGGGACGACAGGCATCCTAGGGCGCAGGAGCGCCAGAAGCGGCGAGCAGACGGCCGGCCGGCGTGAGGGAAGAGTCACAGCGCACGCAAGCGTTCACCGAGGGAACATGTTCGGTCGAGGACGGAGCCGCGACGCACGCTGCGATGACTGTGGAAAGCTGCCAGGCACCGCAGGCAACGACCAGTGGAAAGGCGCGGGACAGCCCTGGGGGCACCCAAGCGGACGACGCCTCAGCCCGTTGGCCAGGCTTCAGCATTGGAGGACTGCTGCATCCAGTGTGGTGAATTGTCAAGTCACCGGGTTTCCAGAGACGGGCAAGCGCCCCCACGCCTGCTCTGCTCTGCTGCCTGCGCTAGATGCCACTCGATATCGCGGTCCGCAAAGCCGGAAGGAAACATGTGGAAGAGGCTGGGAAAGACGGGAAAGAAGCAAACAAAAAAAGAGTCAAAGTAGCGATTACACTGGCAAAAGCGCCGAGTTTCTGGGTGCAAGGAGGGCGGAGGCGGAGGCGTAGGGCGCGGGGTGGATACCGCAAGGCTGCAAGCTATGGCGGGGGGCCTGCGAGGCGACACGAGATGGGCCGCCCGGCCAAGCGGGTTCGTGCTGACGCCCGCCGTGCAGAACCATTGTGGGCGTGAGCTTCGGTGGCAAGTGAGTTACCTCGTCGCATGCGCAATCGCGCAGATGGAATGACTGTTTGTTGGGGTGTTGGTGAGTCGATGCGCCGGTGAATCAGCACGGTTAATCGCCCACTCCGGATCCGTTCAGGGAGGCATACCTCACACAGTGGCCAAGACAAGAAAGAAGCGGCAGGCCCTCAATCGACGCAATGCTGCGTCTGGTGAACAAGCATGGGTATCATTCCACCAACGCTAAAATGCTCCTTCCTTTCCCCTGAAACTTCCGCCTGCCTGCCTGCCTGCCTGCCCGCCTCCGCCTTCCCGCGGCTCGCGGCTCGCGGCGCCCGTATTCTCTAATCCCAGTACTTGAGCACGCCGTTGAGATCACCCGTGATAACCTTGGACGTCTCCCGCGGGTGCCACTGCACCGCCAAGACGGGCGCATCGCTCGCCTGGATTTTGTGCCACATCTTGCACGTCTTCCAGTCCCAGAAGCAGACGTAGCCTCCGCTGTCGCCAGAGCTGATGAGCTGTCCGTCGGGACTGATGGCGACGTCCGGTGCGTAGCCCGCCACGTTGTGCCCGCGGTAGCTCTTCTTGCGGTTCTGGCGGAATTTGTCTGTGGAGGAATAGACGGTGATCTGGTTGTCGGAGGACTGGAAGGCGATGTATTTTCCTGAGGGATGGGCGGACGAGCGGACCATGGAGAACATGTAGGGTTCGGCGATGAATTTGATCGGTACGGGAATGCCGTATTCCCACGCGCGGAGGGACTTGTCGTCGGATGTGGTGACAAAACGTCGGTCCTCGTCGCAGAAGGTGATGGTATTGACCGGACCCAAGTGGTGGTCGTACTCTTGCACCATCTCTCCACTCCTGGTATCGTACTGAAGGATCTTCTTGTCCGCCATTCCTGCCAAGAATTCATGCGGCGAACTCGGGTTGATGCGTACCACATGAGGCGTCTTCCCGCTAGTGAACTTATTAAGACATTTTCCAGTCTCAGTGTCCCACAGCTTCATATAGCGATCATAACTCGCCGAGACGAACTGTGTCCCGCTGGGGTTGAAGTCGATATCGTTGACAGACTTGGTATGCCCAGAAAACGTCCGCAAAAGCTCTCGCTGATGGTATGTATCCCACAGTGCGATCTTGGAGTCGGCCGAGGCGGAGAGAAGCAGGTGGCCGCTGCCGGGGAAGAAGCGGACTTGCGTAATAGACTTGGTGTGGTATTTGTACGTGTGGATGAGTTTCTTCGGGTGGAAGTTCTTGGCGTCGTCGCGCTCGCCGGTCAATTTGATGTCAAGGTCTACATTGCGGTTAGTAAAGCGCAAAAACCATGAAGGAGAGGGACCTACCATTCGGCACATGCATGTACGTCCTGCCCTGGTAATCGTACTGCTGGCTGCCAACGAACTCGCTCGTCTCGCTCGCAGCTTCGGTGTCCGCATAGTCTGTGCCTGCCAGCTTCTTCGTTGGCGCCGTAGGGTTGTCTTCCAGCTCGTCCTCCTCATATACAATCTCCACCTCCTCATCGCTGCCGAATTCCTCATCGGAAGCCGCATCCGGCCGCTCCTCCTCGTATCTTGCCCAAGGGCCCTTGTACGCTCCGGCGCCTGAAACCACGCTTAGGTCGCCTTTATTCTCTCTCTTCCGCTTCTTCCCATTTGCGCCGGGTTCGAGTGCGCGGTGGCCTTCTCTGAAGCTCGATTCACTGATGAACGTTTCAGCCGCAAAGCCGGTGGGCACGCGGCCCGCGCCTTTGCCGTATCCTGCCATGGAAGAGTCGCGGATGCGAAGTGGGAGGGGGGAGAGCGCGAGGGCGTGTCAAGAGGTGTCTGATTTTGTGGTGTATATTCCACAGATGATGGCGGTTCGAGAAATGTTGCGCACGGACCGACTGTGCCAAGCATGAACTATCCAACGGACGGCCTGACAGAATTGAGGATTCGGACCTACCAATGAATTGATGATCGAGAATCGAGTTGAGAGTCTATCGGGCCTATTCGTACGTCGACGGAACTAGGCTACAGAGAGGCATGCGATCTGTTCATGTTCAACATAGTGGTCACATTGGTTGAATGCTGAACCATGCTACATGTCAGCTCAAGAGTCGCCAGACTTTCCAATTCGAACATTTTCATTTACAACAAATGCACGCTATCATGGTCCATAAGAACGTGAGGCTCTATACGCCTAGCAAGCATACCATACACAATCCCACCTATCCCCCACCCTTCCTACAGTACCTCTAGAAGCTTGCGCCAGTAATCAGAATGGTATATCGACAACCCCGCTACCCCACAGGTCCTTTCCCGCCTAGCCGAGTTCCCCTGCACCGCGGCCATCCCAGCTTCGTCCGGTATTATGTTGCCCAACTCGACTCAGAGGATCGGTATTCAGAGATTCACCAAATGCGCCCTTTGTTGCGTCCCTCCGATGTCAGATTCGGGAACTTCTAGTGCGTTTCGTCGCGGATGAGGGCAACAATCATGCTGTACAGGTAGAAGAAGAACATGACCAAGTGGAAACCCAGCTTGATGAACGATTCCTGAGTCTAGTTAGCAGCTGAACACGTTGGCAATTCGTAGGCGGGGACATGTGGGGCTGATTTGCAGCGCTGCCCTACGCGCGAACTCGATGGCACTACCGACCTTCTTGTGCACGTTAAGCTTCCTGAAGATCTCGGTCGCGTCCAAGAGATGCTGGTTCTCAAAGATCCTACTCCAGTCAGTATACTGCCTCGCGCGGTTGTATGTCTAGCGTACTTCTTGCCGTTCCAGGCCAGCAGAGGCAGGTTCAAAACCAGGGCAACCCAGTATCCATTGATAAGGAAGAGGAAGGTCAGGAAAGCGTGGACGGCGGCTTCGGGGATGATGTAGGTGTTGAGGCGGTTGCAAAGGTCGATCGGGTTGATGTAGTCGCTGGCGCAAAATTAGCATGTGCGTGATAATACGCGGGAAGCGGCATGTCAAAGAGTTCGCGGCGGATGACTGGCGGAGGGCAAGGTGGCACTCACCATTCCAAATCACTGTACATAATCGTGAAGAAGACCTGAAGGAAGAGGTTGACGGCGTTTATCAGCACCGCCAACAGGTACAACCATGCTTCGCCGGACATATCGATAGATCTCTGTGCGGCGTGTCACCGGCGTGGTGGCTACGCAAATTTCTAAAAGACGTGAGGGCGTCGGGGGTGCCTGGAAACGCGGGGGTAAACGGCGGCGTGCAAGGTCGCAATTTGGCGTCTGTCGTGTGGTGGATGTTGTGAGGCTAGGCGCTGAAAACTAGCTCGGGGCCGATGCGCGGGGTGATGTTGGGGCGGAACGGGCGGTCGGTGGGCGGCGAGGCGTGCTGCAGGAAAGCCAAAGTACTGAGCTCGTACGTGTCACGTCGGAGAAGGTAGAGCAGCGCAGTGTGGGCAGGCAGCGAGAATGTTTGGATGACGTCCCATGGCAAGGAAGAGGGTGTTGGCCGCGGTTGGTCCGAGCTCTCGCTACTTTCGGGCAGCTGCAGATCACCACATGCCACGCCGCGGAGCTCCTCATGTTGCAGCCTTGGACTCGAGGCTGATATCTAAGCTGGAGCTGCTGACACGCCGTTAAAGTCTTCAGGAATAGTTTGAATCGTATCTCCATCCTGGTTGTGTCCTGATGCTGCATCACCTCCGAGTATCGGACATCGCACTCACATGTGGAGCACTGACGTATTTTCGAGTAGATAGTGTAGGAAGCACAACCCAGTTTATCATCTGTAAATGTCAGTCCTCCCTTTACGGAACTTATGCTGCAAAGCCGCTTCAAATTACAGTCCTCATGATTCCTGTGGGCATGGTATCGCAGCTCCCACCACCCTACAGAAAGGTTCAACCCAGCGGGGGCGACCCGAAGGTGTAGGCAACTTCACCGCTGCCAAAACAATATCAGAAGTATCATTTTTCTTACGTCGTAGCCAGTGCAACTCATTTTGAACGAGCTTAATCTATTCGCGTTGCTGAACATTACTATAGGTACTAGGTGTGCTGTTAATCATCAACGACAAAAAGCTGCGAAAGAGAAGCAGCGTAGACATAACATCAGAGCTGCCTAGTGCCTTCACTTCCAAAAACACCAAACGCCAAAAGACCCACGCCCAAACCCCCCTACCAAACAGCAAAAAGAGAAGCACTTTTTAATCAATCGCCGCTCTCGCAACTCGAACTGCCAGCCCCGCACACCGCATCTGATACCCCAGCTCCCTTAGTAATTCGGAAGCCCCAGCAACACGCCCAGGAGTGAAACCCAGGAATGGTATCCCTTGTTGCCGGTCCCGTTCGATTTCCGTATGGGAGCTCCACCCACTGCGCCAACGAGGGACGCTGGAAACCGACCCGATGCGGATCAATTCAATTGATGATTTAAACTCTACGGCAGTGGTATATATAGGGATTGCAAAAAAGTGAATGGTTGAATAGTGGGGACGGGATTTCATTTGAGGCAAGTGAGAGGTGAGAGGTGAAAGGTGAGGTGTGTTTTGCTGCCTTGAACGCCGTTAGCTGAGGGTTCTGACCGTTGGAGATGGTGGACCTTCGAAAGGCAGGCAGGCTTGGGAAGATGATCGCGGCGGTCTACCGCTGACCATGGCCGCGGACGCTCTCTTCGATGAGTAAGGTATCGTGGTACCCGTCCGCTGCGAACGACTACACATCGGGATACACCTTGCGCATAGCTCTCTTGAGATTCACCCTCTTCGACATACCAGGTATACCATCTAACAAGCCCATATAAATACACTCCTCGATCTTCCTCTTCTGCTTTCCCGTAACCCTTTTCTCCTCGATGTAACCCGGTACCCAGTCGAACGCCGGACGGTCTTTGAAGTCGGCATTAATCTTCTCGCGCACAGCATCGTACACGATACCCATCATCAGAAAGCCGTTTCCATCCTCCCCAGAGCCGCTGCTTCGACTGTACAGTCTCTCGAAAGAGCAGAGCATCACCTGCTCCAACTCCCTACTCAATGCACAGAGTTGGACACGATGGCTGATGCTGGCGAACCCGGTCCACTCGTGTTTTCTAGTACCAGGAAGGACCCGGCGCAAGACTTCTGCATCTTCAAAAATGAAGTTGCGGGTAAACAATCGCATCGCGTTGTTCTTGGAGACATGGTCATGTGCATGGCTTGTCTAGTGTTTCCGCGCTAGGTGACGTGGTAATGACTTTATCAGATATCAACAAGTCTCTGCTAGGCAGCGTACCTGGTGCACATCCAACTGAGGGTATGGCCCGACCAGTTCGATGATATGTTTCCAGCCGTCCGGTATCGTGGTGGAATCCTAGGTGCGAAGATTAACCAGGATGCAGAAACAGGAAGGGTTGGTAGGAATTGCAGAGAAGTAAACGTGATCCGATCTTCGACACATATTTTTATACCGAGGCTAGATGAGAGCACTGTACCTGTTTGAAGGTGGGTAAAAGAACTATGCCAGTAGTCTCTCGTCCATGTCTAGCATGCTTCCATGCCCAGCACCGCCCAACTACACACCTCGCTCACCGCCCTCGGTATCCCTCCTGATGCACCAACCTCCACCCATCACCTTAGACCTCCGATATCCCTCCACATTCCTCGTTGCCTACTCACTCGGCTGCGCCTTCTTCGCCGCCTCCGCCTCCGCCCCTCCATCCACCTCTTGCACCGCGGGGAAAAGCGGCACATGATCTAGTTCCGCGAGCTGTGCTTCTACAGTAACAATCCCTAAAAAGACGACCAAGTGAATGTCTCAGGAGTCCAGATGCAGACCAGCCAGCTAAATAGAATCACAGATGCTATTTTCCACCTTCCCCAAAACCCTACAGATTGCAACCCTACACCGACGCAACATTCCTCGCGTCAAAATCCCCGCTGTCTGCTAGCTAGATCAGGTACCGAGTTGGTTAGGTTGGGGAGGTGCTTGGATATGTAGTAGTTTTTTCATGTTTAGGCGCGATGTCACGTGGACGTAGGGTGCTGGGACGGCCATTCTTGGTGAGGTAGTGAGGGCGCGGGAGAAGTACAGACTGATCTAAACTGAGGTTTCCGAAACGTGTTAGAGAGGTTGAAGGTCGTGGTGATGCAGTGCAAGAGACGGGCCATGCCTTGCAGTCAGAGAAGCGAGGAATGCTGACTCGACGCTCATGCGTAGAGTGTTACATGTAGTGCTGATAGTAACACTTCGCTGCAAGGGAATTCTACATGAAGTGAAAGGCACCTGTAGTTCCTGCACCCACCCACCCGACAGACTCCACAATGTCACCGCCCTGCCGCTGACCTCATCCAGGCCCTCCACGGCGCCATGCAAAGCTTGTGCCCTGCGGCCGACGCAAGCGTGACTCGGCAAGCCGCGCGCGCAATCTCAGCCAAGACCAACACGCGTCCGCGTTCAGGCCACCAAGACTTCTCGAACACTGGATGCGCCGAACGTGGCGTCCGCATCAAAGACGTTGATGCGATCGTGGGCTGATCGGCGGCGGGGTCGAGGTCTCGGTGGCCTGACGACAAGCCGACAAAGCCGAAACTGCGCGGGAGGCTGCGCCAGAGTGACGTAACCATCTAAACAGCACACACAACGCATGACGATCGAGAAAATGGGGGCGCAGGGATGGAACAGCACGCACAGCGTCATGGTATTAAATGATTAGGTACAATAGCGCGGGCCACGCTGGGCGCCGCCAATAGGGGGAATAGTTTTTCGTGACGACCTTCATTCAGAGCGTTGCGCACGTAGAGTAGATGGGTATGGGGGGTGTAGATGATAGGGCAGGCACAGTTCTTATGCCGTGTGCGCGGTGGAAGAGTCGACGGGCTTGCCGCGGGCTTCGCGGCCCTTCTCCGACCAGGGGAAGTGCGCGACGGGGATGACGAAGAAGCTTGTGAGTGTTAGTATGGGTATAGACAGCATCTGCGACAAGGAAGACTGACCTGTTGGAGCTGTCTGCAAGACCGGCCAGCGCATTGTACCAGGCAATAAACGCAGCGAAGAGACCAAAGTAGCCTCCAGCCTTGATGCATGACTCGTTGGGCCCGGAAGCATCTGCATTGAGGTAACCAATGCCGAGCAACAAGAAGGCCAGGTCCAGCATGAAGAACAGCGAAAAGAAGGCTACCGTCGATCGCAGAGTGCAGATGAGCAGGATGGACGTGAAGATGAACCAGCCCATGAGGTACAGTCCGAACGAGTTGTAGAATGGGAACGGGCTCTCTGCCTCGAGGGTCGAGGCAATCTGAAATCCGCCTGGGGTCAGGATGATGGCAAATGAGATCCAGAAACCGCCATAAGATGAGAGCGCAGTGGCACCGAAGGTGTTGCCAACTGCCATCTCCCTAATATCAGGCTAAGCAAAACGTGTCATGGATGAGTTCGTGGATACATACCACATGCCAGCGAGGAGCTGGACAAGACCACCGTAGCCATAAGCAATCGCAACAACGAGGTTGGGCTCCCCAATGGAACGCGTTCCGACGTTGACAAGGGACAAGACGAAGGTCGTCAGGGCAAAGGCGGACAGACCCAATGGGGCTGGGTTGGCAAAGTGGCTCTTCGGGGCGCTGTGTATTCTCTTAGTGACCGACGATAGCACTCCGGCGTTGACCAAACATACCGATACAGACCAGGTTGGAAGTCACCACCGAACGCAGCGAGGCGGTAGTCGGGGTTGTTGGTCGCAATGTGCGCGAGAGGGTTGCCGCCTACTCACAAGATTAGCAGGCGCGATTTGAAACAGGCAGGTAGGTATCTCACCATAGTCATAAGGCTTCCTCTCCTTGTGTAAACCTTCCGTGGCTGCAGCATGGTCATGAGTGCTTGTGCCGTTGAGTGGTAGATGTGACGAGTGCGTACCAGCGAGACCGGCGGCCTACAGAAGAGTCAGTGACTAGAGGATTAAACGCACATCGCGCAGTGCATTGCAAGCAAAACAAACATACAGCATCGTTGTGCTCTTGAGCGGTCGCCATTGTGTTGAGGTTAATTATAAATATAGAATTGAGCACGTCGTCCAGTCCGGGGGGGTGCTTTTGAACCTGGGGAGCTTTCAAAGACCTAGAGAACAATCTGGGGAACTGGGGTGATATAAGATCAAGTTCGCCGGTCCGGAGCGACCTATGCCAGGAGACATAGCTCCTATTAATCTCTGGCCCCAGCAAAGGGCCATGTAATTAGCCCTAGACAGGAGCTAAAGCGGACAATGGGGTCATTTCCCCAGACCGGCTAAAAATCTCGCCGTAATGGACGGGCTCAGTATCGAATAATGACGGGCGGATACTAGTGCACCGAAAGATCGGCACCCTGACCTAGGCCGAGGCCCCGGTCAGATTGGACAAAAGGCTTGGTAAGATGGTGCAGCAGCCGATCGTTCTTTGAAAATGCGTCCACGAGAGGTGTAGGATGTGCCGCGATGTGGGTGCGGAGCAACGGCGCGCCAAAGCTTGTCGCCGACCACCACTGCCACAGACAGATGCTTTACATCATCTCCATAGCGGCTACCAACTCCAATCGCATCACCACTGGAAATCCCCTAAACAACCTTACCGAAAGTGTCCTTCTCGAGCGTTGCTCGCGCTTACAAATTAATGAAAAGCTCGGCTGCGGGTTGGGAGCCCGTCAGGGTGGTCTACGCGCCGCTTTGTTGCAGGTTCGCGGGCCCTGGAAGAGGTTGCGCGAGACGGGATTGTTTTGGTGCTTCATATGGTAGAGCAACAACGGATGGTACATCAACCCGTCTCTCGCGGTCACCAGTGCCGACGCTCACACCGCAGCTTCTCAATGATCAGCAGCTTGGTATGCTTGGGACGTTGCTCCGCAGCTTGTCACGGCTGGGCAACCCCTCAAGGCAAGAAATGGCTTGAACGGCTCGCTAACAAAAGGATCATGATGGCATGCGCTGTGGCAGTTGTGTGGGACAGGGGTGTGCATGCTAAGCTTCTGTGAAAGACTCTGGGCGTCAGCCATCCTCGAAAGCATGACATAACGTCAACACGTCTTGCGCTCTTGCGATCGTCCATTGTGGAGCGTTCGGCACAAAATTTCCAGTCGTCGCGAGACTTGGTCACGCTCACAAAGTTCACACCGAGTTCACACCAAGTAGCTGAATCAGGGTCCACAGGGCCCGTCAAAGTTTGGTGTTTGGGATTCCCGCGGGGACGTCCGGGGCTCCTCGACGTATCGTTCGGCCCAACGGGAGCCCTGGAATCAGCAGGGTACCCGAGTTTGATTAGCTGCGCATGTTGATAGTTCATGTTCCCGCGCGGGTTCGGTGCTTCTACGTTTGTCCACTGCGTTCGAACTCAAATCACACTTCCATATCGCTGCATCAATTTATCCACGCAGCGACAGCAGTCATTCTCGACTTGACACACGGTCTGCTACGTGGCTGAGGTACCTTCCATAGTGATTGAAGCCCGGCACTGCGGAACCTGCAGGATCGCTGCTCACGGCTTACGCAGTCTGCAGTCTTTAGATTAGCCTAATGGCCCTGCAGAGGCTAGCAACGATGACATGGACATGGCAATATCCATTCATCTGTCGGGATGGGAGAGCGTCCAGTTGAGACTGAGCAACGCATTAAATGCTTGATAGCCAAGCATCCTTTGAATAAACGCTCTGCTCACCGATTAGAGGAGCTCGCTTCTTCATTGTGGCGCCGCAAGCAGGAGAGGTGTGTGGAGGCACTCGTCGGAATCGCAACCGTAAAGCTTCGCGCTGCTTTTGGACATTACCCTTTGCGCCCCTGACGAACTCTGAGAAATGACTGAAGATCACAGCAGGCCTTCTTGACTGCTCATGGATTCCCGTCACGAGCGAGCCTCAAGGGGCTGCTATGACTGAGCACACGGACAACCGACTCTCCGAACCGCCAAAGTCGTCCATAATCGACACATACCTGTGGTGTCAAAGCATAATCTCAAATGGCCTATGGATGAGAGTTTGCATCTTTGAATGGTGCAGCGATCATATTCGCAATGGCACAATAGCCGTAGATGCGACCATCAACCGGCGCATAGTGGCGTGCAAGGATGGGTACTGTGCGTCCGAATCACGAGTAGGCAGGTGCGAGTGGGTGGCCGAGAGAGCATCAGACTTCGCGAATGTGAATGCTGCAATGGATCTGTGACAGAATTTCGAGCTTCCCGTCGAGAGACTGGATCGGATGGTCGTGAGACGAAGCAGAGAGGTGCAACCCAAGACTTTTGGTGGCGTTCGTTGGAGGATCCTGCCAGTACTTGGCAGCGTTGGCGAGCGCGGCAGCAAGGCAGCGACATGGGGCATCTGGTCGTAGAGAGATGTTCTGCTGGAGTTTCCCAGTGGATGTTAAATGGGCACGATGGTGGGTGAGAGTTGAGTTCGCTGTACTTTTGAGGAGACAAGTCATGGTGGGCGACGCGACGCCACACGTTAGGTCCCGGCGCCCGCTGTGGGGAGCTTCCTTCGTTTCAGCTCCGCCCCCTCGATGACGCGGGAAGCTCCTGGGAGCTCCAGGCACCACCGGAGCATCGATGCTGATTCTCTGGTCGTGATTCCAGCACACCCTGATTGCCAGCGCTTCCGAACAAACATCAAACATAGCTCCAGTGGAGGTGGTCACCATTGCCTCTCCAATCCCTGCACTTTCCCCACATCCCAACATGACAGGCAGCTACAGCTCCCACGGCGACGAGGCGACGCGCGAGTACTTCCACCACTCATCTGGCCAGCGCGTCAACACCGACATCGTGCTTGTCGAAGCCCTGCGCAGCCAGTACCGCAATCTCGATCTCGTCATCGTGCCCGAGCGCGGTACGAGCCTCCTCGCGTATGCCTCTGCCGGCCACGCCGCCATCACGCCGCTCGAAGACACCGTCAAAGACCCTGTATACGGCGGAGCCATCAAATGGCGGCAATACATCCCGCCGTCGCGGCGCCTGGACCCCAGTCCCGGCCTGTATGTCGAGCACGTTGTGTTTGGCAAATACCTATATAAATGGAAGGAGCAAGAGCTCATTGTGTACGTCGCTAGCGGGAGGGACGGCACGAGCTCGTATCCCGAGATAACGAACCAATACGTTCTCACAAACGACACCGACAAGGTCGATGAGCTCATCAAGGAAGTTTCTCTGTGGGCCCAAGAACTCCACAACCAAGTCTGGGTGTTCGACCAGGGCTTCTGGCAAAAGAGCTATGAGCTCTGGAAGTCGGTGCAGAAGAGCCACTGGGAAGATGTCATACTCGAAGAGGGCATGAAGAAGCAGATCATCAGCGACGTAGAGAACTTCTTCGACGGGCAAGAGACGTACCAGAACCTGAAGGTGCCCTGGAAGCGAGGAGTCATTTACTATGGCCCACCCGGAAATGGAAAGACCATCAGCATCAAGGCTATGATGCACAGTCTTTACCAACGCGGAATCGACGGCAACAAGAAGCTGTCGGTACCAACGCTCTACGTACGCACTCTCTCATCCTTTGCTGGTCCGGAATACTCGTTACAGGCCATCTTCAACAAAGCCCGTGAGGTCGCTCCCTGCTACCTAGTCTTCGAAGACCTCGACTCAATCGTCAATGACAGCGTGCGCTCATACTTCCTAAACGAGGTGGATGGTCTAAAGTCAAATGACGGTATTCTGATGGTCGGCTCGACGAACCACCTTGACCGTCTGGATCCAGGTATTTCAAAGCGACCCAGCCGGTTCGATCGCAAGTACTACTTCCCAGATCCCGACTACGACCAGCGCGTGCAGTATGCAAAGTACTGGCAGGGCAAGTTGAAGGACAACGACACGGTCAAGTTCCCAGACGACCTGTGCCCCGCCATCGCGAAGATTACCGACAAGTTCTCTTTTGCGTACATGCAGGAGGCCTTCATTGCTAGTCTGCTAGCTATAGCTGCGCGCGGTAAGGATGATGATGACGCTCAGCATGTCGCGTACGACGACGAGATGCAAGCCTTGCAGAGGGCTTTGGCCCAGACCCTGGGACATTCCAACCTAGAAGACCTTGTTCTGTGGAAGGAGATCCAGAAGCAGGTCAAGATCTTGCGCGAGGAAATGGACGAGAAGGCGCAGGCACAGAATTCTGCCATGCCGGCGCCGCAAGCTCCTCCTGCGCCCGCTCAGACTCTGTACCAGAGCAGCCAGGCGGCAGGGCAGGGAAGTGATAGCATACCTCGGCGCCAAGCGCGCAGTTACCAGGACGAGCTGGATGCGATGATACACGATCCTCTGCGGGTCTCAGCCGAACGTCTGAATGAGGCGCTTCGTCGCTTTGGCATTTAGCGATTGCAATTCAGAGGCTGCTTGGGCGTTTGGTTGACTTGAAAAACTGGTCCGGAGACTACGTTCATATAACGGCTTATGACAAATGTTCGATCCTTGGTAAACTATGGATCGTTTCTGAATATAGTTACAGGTGGTATCAAAACAACATTCATGTTCATGTCTCCTTCCTCTCACGTAGGGTGGCCCGATGTGGTCCTTCTTTTGTGCTCCATGTGTACTGTTACGTTCATGACTACTCGGCCTGCTCTTTCTGTTGCTGACGCTCGTCCTCTTCAGGCGTCCGCGTCTTCAGCTGCAGGGCGTGAATGCCGCCTTCCTGTGCTAACTCGTCCTTGAGAAGAGCGTAGACCATGCGGTGCCTCGCAGGCTGCATCCTGGCTTCTTTGAACTTCTCCGACGTGATGAGTACGCTTTCAAAATGTCAGTCTCCCTGTGTTGTGAAGAACATGTCCAGGTCTCACCGGAAGTGTGTCTGGTGCAACGTAAGCTATCGTGACTTGATTTCGGAATTGCAAGGAATACCTCTTTGCTGGTTACACCCTGCATAGCCTTGTGGTGCGAGTGCAGATGCGAGTCATTGTGGATTTCTAGGGTTGTCGGTTTGAAAGCTTCGGTGAGCTGGCCAGCCGTTAGCCTAACCTATCCATCAACTCTCCCTCACAACGTGACGTGCCTTTGCTCGCATCACGTCTTCCATCGGGGTCAGCGATTGCGCCATGGTGGATGCAAGGCGCTTCGAAGCGACGGCTGCCCGACGCAGGAACATCAATAGGCGCGGAGCCGGGGTGGGTTCTGGAAAGCTAGTGAAGAGGTTGGAGGCTGATCTGGAGGCTCTCGGGGCTAAAAGTGCAAGCCGAACCGAGCGCCAAGGGATTCCCGGAATTGTTGGGGAGGTGTCGTCAGAGGTGAACGGGCATTGAAGGGCGGATTGGGCACGGGACGGCTGGCGCGCGTTGTTGAGAGGGCAATTGACACTTGTGGAGTGTTTCTCCAGCTTCACGACGGTGTTGCGGAGTAGAGGGGCCTCTAGAAAATGCGCGCACTGGGCGTGAATGATCGTCGGCCGCATCCACTTTAAGCAGACCCCGATCTCACTGCCGAACGACGTGCATCCAGCCTCAGATACCCCGGTCACGCCCTCCTCCGGCCTCATGTGGGCGCAAAGGACCTACTCACCACGCGCACTCGTTTTTGCAAGTCGCTTCTGCTGCCGTCCCTCGCATTGCTCCCGTCCCGCATATTCAATTGCTGCCGTCAGGATGGCATCGACGCTGCCCCGCCTGCCCATCTTCGAGGCGATCAAGAAGCACGACGGAAAGTCCGTAGCGGTGATCCACGGCTTATCGGGACGAACCTTCACGTACGGCGAGCTGGTCAACGATGTAGCGGCGGCCAAGGACAAGCTGCAGAAGAATGCCAATGGAAAGAGCACGGCGGGAGAGCGGATATCGTTTCTCGTGGAGAACGGCTACGACTATGTAGGTGCGCATCGAGAACAGCCCCGCTGCCCACGCGCTTGGAACCATCCCAGCTAACATGAGACAGTGACACTGCTGTCAATTCTGGCGGCGCACGCAATCGCCGTTCCGCTGTCGCCAACGTTCCCCGCGCATGAGCTGCGGTACATCATCGACCAGAGCGAGTCGCTCATGCTGCTCTCGTCGGAGAAGTTCCAGGATAAGGCCGACGATGTGCTCAAGGAGGGCATGGAGACGAGCCCCATCAACTACAAGCAGGACAAGATCATGATGGGCAAGACGGACGACTACGTCACGCTAGAGGAGCCTGAGAGCGACAAGGGCGGCATGATGCTGTACACGTCGGGGACCACCAACAGGCCAAAGGGCGTGCTTCTCGCCCAGGACATTCTCACGGCGCAGTCCTTGTCGCTGCTAAAGGCATGGGAGTACAGCAGCAAAGACGTGCTGTTGCATGTTCTCCCCTTGCACCACATCCACGGCACCGTCAACGCGCTCCTGACGCCCCTCTTCGCCGGAAGCACAATAGAGTTCCAGTTCCCCTTCAACGCGACCGCTGTCTGGGAGCGCCTCGCAGCCCCCTTCCTCCCGAACCCTGACCCCGCCAGAAAACCCATATCCTTCCTCACCGTCGTTCCCACAATCTACACGCGCCTCCTCGCCTCGCACGCTGCGCTGCCCGCGGACGTCCAGGCCGCCGCCAAAACCGCCCTCCATCCCTCCAACATGCGCCTCAACATTTCCGGCTCAGCCGCGCTCCCCACGCCCGTCAAGTCCGCGTGGACGGAGCTCAGCGGCGGAAACGTCCTCCTCGAGCGCTACGGAATGACCGAGGTCGGCATGGCGCTGTCCTGCGGGCTGACATTCGCCGATCGCGCAGACGGTTCAGTCGGGTGGCCGCTGCCTTCGGTGCAGGCGCGCCTCGTCGATACCGAGACACACGAGGTCATACGGGAAGGCGAGGAGGTGGACGCAGCGACGGGCCGCGAGCGCCACGGCGAGATCCAGCTCCGCGGACCCACCATTTTCCGCGAGTACTGGCTCAATCCCGAGGCCACGGCCAAAGAATTCGTCGACGACGCGGACGGGAAGGGGAGGTGGTTCAAGACAGGGGACGTCGCCATCCGCAGGGAGATCGAGGGCGCAGGGAAGAGCAGCCAGGACTGGGCACACGGCCCGCTGTATTTCATCCAGGGCCGCAAATCCGCCGACATCATCAAGACTGGTGGGGAGAAGGTGTCAGCGCTAGAAATCGAACGGGAGATGCTGTCTCTCCCGGAAGTGGAAGAAGTCGCCGTCGTGGGGCTGCCCTCGGAGGCCTGGGGCCAGAAAGTAGCTGCCATCGTCGTCCTCAGCGACAAAGGCAAGACGGCGGGGCGAGGGGGCAAGCCGTGGTCTGCGCTGGACATGCGGAGGGCGCTGAAGGAGAAGCTGGCGAACTATAAAATCCCGCAGGAGATGAAAGTCGAGGAGAGTATTCCGAGGAACGCGATGGGGAAGATCAACAAGAAGCAGCTTGTCAAGCAAGTCTGGGGGGAGCCTCTGGAGGCTCATGGGAGTGCGAATGGGGCGGTCCAGGTGCCGACTGGGAGTGTGTAGATGTGGAGTTGTGCGGTGTTGTATGATTATTGTGGGACGTAATGCTAAACGAAAACTCTCTCTGATAGAATGTAGACTTTACCACTAGTCGACTATGCCGTGTGTCTACCTTGTACGCCGTCGATGAAGCACGCAGCGTCACAGTGCAGACTTTCCACACGCGACTGAACCTCTACTTCCCTCCTATTCCACTGCCCATCCGCCTTGATAACTCGCGTTTTCAATAGCTTATCTAGCATCCCCGTTGTACCCTTATTTCTCAATCCCCTCTCCACACCCACCAGTTGTTTTGATTCTACCTCTATAGTCCTTCTATCATACGTGGTAAGCCTTTCCTTTATACCTGAGGTTATCTGAGCTACTACTGTTGGGAATGGTTGTTGTACTCCACACTTCATAACTTAATCTTTCTAAAATTATTTCCATTAACACTTGTTGACTCGGCTCTCCGATGCCAGGATCAAGTCCATGTTGCACGGGTCCGAAGTTGCCATCCTAGAGGTGCACACACATAGTTCACCCTAACCTTTTGTCAGAAAGACATCAGAAATTACGTCAATTCTCCACTATGTCCGTCTATAACACTGTCCTTGCTTTGCAGTTCAGATCGACATCTTCTTATTACACCCCCTTGCAGATTTCACCATGATGAAATAAGTCATTAACATCCCTGGCCCCATCCCCGAACCGAGTGCCCATCAAGTCCTCATCAAGGTTGTGGTCTCCGGCTCCAACCCCAAGGACTGGAAAGTGCCCGAACTGGCAGCTAAATACGATGGGCCTGATAATACGTCGATGGCGAGGGGAAAAGCTGGTGTCAACCAAGGTGACGATATTGCGGGGATAGTCCAGAAGGTCAGCGAGGATGTACTTGAATTCAAGGTACGGCACCGGCGACACTTGGGTATGAGATGAACTGGTGGTAACGTGAGCACAGAAAGGAGACCGCGTCGCAGCATTCCACGAGATGCAAGCTCCTGGAGGGTCGTACGCAGAGTATGCACTTGCGTGGGATTGGACGACTTTCCACATCCCTGCTTTGAAATCCATTGAGGGTATGTTGGTTCTTGCTCAGGCCAAGCGACATTAGTTGAACCACGGTTGCTGACATGTTTTCGCAGAGGGTGCAACAACCCCTCTCGCTGGCCTCACCGCCTCTGTCTCTCTTTTCCGCAATCTCAGGCTCCCTACGCCCTGAAACCCCGCAACCGAATCTACGCTTTTCATAGTGTATGGCGCCAGCTCAGCGGTCGGTTCGTACGCTATGAAACTCGCACGCAACAGCAACATCCATCCAATCATCGCGGTCGCGGGTAAGGGCACGCAAAACGTCGAAACGCTCCTTGATCGGTCGAAAGGCGACACCGTCGTTGACTACCGCAGTGGTGCCGACGAGGTAATAAGCCAGATCCGTGCATGCATTAATTAGCTGCATCGGGTCCAGGGGAACCTAGATCTATTTAGCAGGTACAAAGGAGAATGTGCAAGATTCGGTATCACATGCGCTGCGGTCCAAACAAACGTACATCAAATATGATACTTCGCGAGCTTCAGGAAGCCGCGACAAAACGCAATACATGAACTCTGTAGGGTGCCAGATCACAAATAAAACATACGTACATAGAAATTAATGTTCCGTTTCCTAATCTGTCACAAGATTGCGGAGGACTAACCATTGCAGTCCCTTGCTGTTATCTAGTTGCTTCACTGTAAAGCGGCTTTGAATCCCGAGTACTGTGGATGTTATTACATGGATACGTCGAGCAAGATTACGTAAAAGAGATAGGGAGCAATCTATGTACTTCTTTCAATAAACTTTCACGGATTGATAATCTTAGTATACTACTTACCCCTACAACTGCAGTATTCTTGTATATAAACTTATCCAGAGATGGGTTGTTACTGTCTACACTGGGTTCTCTATGTCCTTCCTCATGGCACTTACTGCACGTTGGTGGTGCTCCTGAGGGTACATCCACCAATGAAGAGTCGCTTCAGCACTCACTGTTAGATGACGCATTGTTCTGCGTGGGAATTGAATACGGTCCAGAGAAGGCCTGTGGCAATAATTGTCTGAGTGTATGCTCTTGGCTGTTCCGGACTTAATCCATCTCCTACTTTCCAAGCCTCTTCTCCCTAATAAACCACGCAAACACAGCACTCCCTACAACCAACCCCATGCTCACCGCCAGCGCAGCTCTCGTACTCTTGCTATAACACTCCCTCACTATCTCTTTGAGCTCCGGCTCGAGACTCCTAAAGTACGCCAGTGATGACCGCACGCGCTCTGCGATCTCCTTCGCATTTTCGTCCCCGCTAAGCGCAGTTTCCAGCGTCTTCCGCAGCGTCTGGTTGAACGCAGTGGCGCACATGCAGATTCCAAACACGGAGCCCAACGAGCGGAACAGGTACGAGCACGCCGTAGCCACAGCCTGATCTTTGTGCTTTGCGTTCGCGATCAGTCCGATTAGGGTGGTAGTGACGCCTATACCGTTCGAAAACGCCGTGATGCACGTTCCCACTACCATTGCTGGAATGTTTTCTTTGACGACGCCCGCGAAGAGTAGGATCACCGCGAGCCCAAGGACGAGATTCGAGTACCCGATTACTGTGATCCAGTAGTATTTGCCCGTCTTTTTCATGTATATCCCGCCACAAAGCGACCCGCTCACACCGCAGAGAATACTGGGAACCAAAAGCAAACCGGCTTGCGATGCGTGGAGGTCTGCGGTGACCTGCCAGTATAGCGGTATGAAAAAGAGAGCCGAGAGCCAGCCACCGAAGGCGAAGAAGTTGCAGAGGTAACAGGCGAAGAGTGTGCGGTTCAGGATGATGCGGAGGGGAGCGAGGGGGTGGCTTGCGACGAATTTCTCGACGAGGATGAAAACGATGAAGAGAGGACTCATGCATAGTCCTGCGATGGTGATTGGATCTAGTAGGTAGAGGTCATTGTCAGCCACTCTGGACAGGAAAATCCCCACAGGTACCTAAAGAACTTACTTTTCCAAGACACATTCGAGCCGTGATCCAGACCAACGAGGACACCCGTCACTGCGGCCAGGAGGATGATTGCCCCGAAGAAGTCGATCTTCGTGAGCTTTTGCAACCAATGCGAGTGGTCGGTTTTCGGCAGGTGCAGTACGAGTGCAACCGCTGTAACCGCGGCCAAGCACATTGGTCCCTGGGCGATGAAAGCCCATCTCCACCCAATGCTGTCTGCGAGCAAGCCTCCCAATGGCGCTCCTGCAGCTGCCCCTGCCGCGTATATGATGTTCAAGTAGCCCTGCCATGTGCCTCGATCCCTCAAGCTCACCACATCACTCATCAGAATCGATGTGATGGTAGTCATACCGCTGCCACCAATGCCCGCGAATGCTCTTGCAGCGATCAACTCCTCGATGTTCCGAGCCAGACCGCAGAGGGTCGATCCGAGTCCGAACACGACGTAGGCGAAGAGGAGGCATGCCTTTCGTCCGAAGATGTCGCTCAGTTTGCCGTATAGAGGCTGGAAGGCAGTGAGCGTGACGAAGTAGGCGGTCGCGATCCATGAGGTCAAGTTCAAAGCGTGCAGCTCCGTGCCGATGGTGCCGTAGGTGGAGACGACGAGGGTCTGGTCCGCAGCTGAGAGGAAGACCTGAATGCCATAAGTTTCTATATTCGAGCAGTTACAAAGTTTGGGGGAGGCTTACTCCTATACATATTGCGGGGAAGATGTACTTCAAGCGCTTTCTAACCTCGGGCATGCCCTGATGCTTCGACGCATCGCCATTGCTGATCTGTCTCTCGATGTCGCCTCCCGTCGCATTCGCAACAGCGTCCTGATACGCATCTTCAGGCGCAATACCTCTATCCGCTTCGATTGGATGCGGCGACACGGGCTGCAGAGCTGGCTTCGAGAGCAGCGGGGATGTCTCGCGGGGGGGCATCGTGTGGTGTCTCCGCTGGCCAGATCAAAAGCTCAGTGCGAGGTAGGACGTAAGAGCTTCGATTACGAAGACCGACGCCCATTACCTAAGCGACACCATTGCGCATTCGTACAAATGGCGCATGTTCTTTGAGGCCGTGGAGCTTTGCGAATGGTGCAATTGCGCGGAGCGGAATCCTTATCGGCGACTTTAGCGCTTGATTGGTTGCTCGCGCCCCACCGAACGGTTCTCCACCATCGTTCTGTTCGTCCTCAAAGAACATCTTTACCACATCAGGCAACAAAGGATTCATCTCAGAGAATCCTGGTCACGCATTGAAAGTCAGCTCACCCTTGGGAACCCATATCAATTGAACGAAGCAACGGAGACCATGCGAATAACGTGACCGAAGCAGAACCGATGCCGAAGACAAATGGGGAGTCTACCCGTATCTACTGATAACTGAGCCTGTGATCTCACGTCAATTCCAGCTTCAGCGATTCAATCTTTGTCGTAACTTGAGAGACTCACCGTAGCTTGAATTGCCCCGCGATCTATCATCAAGTGACCAGCTCCCTGCGACCGGGGGATGTCTGACTACCATCAAAATTGAGTTTGTTGAATAGTTCTGCTTTAATTTAGTACTTCTTGGTTACTGCCTTGGACGCTGAAGCGTGATGCCCACAAGATCAATACAACACTTCAGGTTCATTGCTCACATCAATGCCGTTACACTCATTCTCGATATCAGCCTCAAACAGCGAGGTTGCAGCCCACACCGAAGTTCTCAACAGAAAATATCTGTTTCCAACCAAAGAAGAACTCCATGCTAGGCATTATTCTTTATATCGTTATAAGGGGTGGCGCTATAAGCATCAATTTCAGAGTTGGAGAGGAATGAAATGACTTCTCTTTTCGTCGGCATGCTGGCTCAGTTACAGCCTGAAATGTGTCTCCCAGACCGATATCTCACAGGGACTAGAAACTAAATTGGTCTTAGCTATGAAACCAGTGTGGGTAATAATAGAGCTCGCGGAGAATGATACACAAGCTAAGATATGAGGCAAGCTTCGCTTAAGTATTTCGATAAGGCAGTCCTGAGCAACCGCAACCGCTTATGCCTGGCACTTCAGGTGAGAATTTCTGCTGATTGCTTACCCACCATATCCATGGGATCCTCAGGGTCAAAGTGTCACAACTTCAGTAATTTCGGGGCATTCTAACTGCACCAATGCGGCGATTAAGTCACAGACTGTACATGAACAATATGAGGCCTGGTTACTGCAGTACGCGATCTTCACTTATGCTATGCTTCCCAGAGTCCGCAATATAGAAGAGAACCGCAATTTGACATGATGGAACCATTAATGTCAGGCGATGACGCCATATCTAACACTCACAACACTCCTGAAAGCCTCAACATGTAGCATCCTCTCGTCCACTCCTCACACAACAACAGCACACCACACATCCCCTCACCATCCGCCTCTTTTTAACAAGGTAACGTGACGCACTGACATCCATGGATTTGCATTCCGAGCTCGCACATGCACGCTTGTCCACGAAAACGCTGCTGCAGCGCGATACCGCTTCCGGCGCCCGTCATGCAGGTGTCTCGACGCAACCTTTCCGTCAGCGCCCGGGGCCAATATTACCAGCGCCCTCGGCAGGCGGAAACGAGCGCACCTCGATCTCTGGTCCCATGGTTCGCTATCCACACATGCGTAGCGCTCGTAATGCTCTCCTTCTGCAAGGGTAGATGGCGTCTGGGGAGCTTGATCGCGCGTCACTTGGTCTAAGAATATCTACCACAGTTACGAAACTAGCGGTGGGGATCGAAGGTACAAGGACATAGCACAGCACAGCACAGCATCCTCGGAGCCTGCCTGCAGCTGCACATCACCTTACCCTAGCGGCGATCAAAGACCCAATGCGGTGCAGCTCTCAACAACGCCGCCACCGCCCCTGTAGGACGCAAGTACAGCGCTGGATCGTGGCCGTGCCTGTTCTATTCGGTCCCTGCCCTCGTATATGCGCTGATCAGTGAGCTGTAGTCGCCGTGGTGCTGCCTGGGGAAGCGTCTGCGGTGCGAGGCCAGCTGCGTGGAGCAGGGTTCCGGGAGAAAAGGATGCATCTTGGTTGCGGCCGTGTTGCGCGGAGATGGGCATAAGGCTGGGGGTGAGCGGAGAAAACAGAGGCGGCGAATGATGGTGCGATCGTGTGGGTTTTCGATGCGTTTTAGTGGACCAGAGTGACGGAGTGAGATCACGAGCGGCTCGATGTTCCAGCATATGAGGCTGTCGATACTGGCATCTGGATTAGGATGAGATCAGGGGATCAAAGCCGAGCTAAAGTTGTATCTTGGTCAAGCGCACCGCGCCGGTGCGAACCGCAGGAATAGATAGCCCGCGTAGACTACCGTCGAAGCGCTAGGCTTAGCTCTGGGGACGGATACTCGACTTGTAATCCTGTATGCGAAGACGTGGGGAATCACGTGCATGCGACCCGCTAGCCTCGACTTCTCCTCTTGGATCTCTGCCGCTACTGATTTCATTCTAGAACCGATCGACAGCAGGCTACGTTAGCTTCTCAATAGATACTTATGACCCTCATACCTCCGTAGCAAACACCTGTTCATCTATTAGTCATGCGCCATTATGGAAGCCAAGCTACACACATCATGTTCATTGCTAGTAACGCGCTATTGTGTTCACTTGCTCTATCCAGCGCGAGTGATCAGTTGATGCAGACGGTTGTGTGCCGACATAGCTAAGAGATCCCTAGCTTTGCGATGGCGGACAGAGAAGCACGACGTTATACGAGGTGAGGAGGGTTGTCTGAGCTACAGTTCGAGGCGAAGTTTAACATCTTTGCCGCAAGGAGAGGTATGGAAGGATGGAGGTCGATGCCGTAGACGTCGAGAATAGCAATACGACAGTGCGAAGGAACACGAAGTTTCTGGAGGTCATCAACTACTTGTGCTTGTGGGACGGCGATGAGGCTGAGTGTTCGATGTGCTGAATATGGGCAGTTGTAGAGGTATACACGCCGTTCAGAAGCCTCAGATGTGCAGCACCCAACACCATCAATTCAACACTCCAACTACACTCAAGCGTTCGATCTCCCATCAGGTCTTCTGCTTTGCCACTAGACTAGGCCGATATCTAATTCTACAATACGAACATCCAGATTGCTTATGGGTAGCTGCTTCTCTGGACGATGAAACTCTACAGCAATAGCTTGAATGTCATGCAGTGCGAGATGAGGTTGGTTTCTAGAGGTATATCAGTCAGTGTAAAGTGCGTTCTACAATCGCCGAGCATCCGGGAAGTGCCGCTGCACCAACGCCGCATGCACCCGACCGAGTTCAATCACGCTCCGACACCTGTGGCGGGCTACAATGCCGCAGACTCCGAGTCCGATGCTCCTCCACCCAGTCCGGTCCGCTACACGCGTAGCGCGACCTTCGCAATGCTTCGCCCGCACGACAGGAATGCTGGCACTCTAGAACAATCAATAGCGCAACCCCGCCTGGCGTACCGGACTCCGCGCGCTTGCCAAAAAACCCAGGCCCAGGCTGGGGGATCAACGGTGGGCTGGGCACTAGACATGCAGGGACGGAAGAGGGTGATCAGGTTATTATTAGACTGCTCGTGAGAAGAGGAGGAAAGAAGTGAAATCAAAGGAGCGAGTATCAACGTGTCCAAGGACCGTCCTATTCCGAGCTTATCCACAGTGTGTAAGGAGCGTATTTGTCCCGTCCAATTTCCCAGAATATCCCCGCACGCCGTGATGTCGTTCTGCCATAGCATGAAGCAGACGCGTACATAATCAACACCTTCCCTCGTAATGCATCTACTAGTAGCCGCCCTTGGTGGAGCACTTGGTGCTCGTGATCACCTTGCTGGTGGTGTAGGGGACGACCTTGGTTATGGTCGTGGGCTCCTCCTTGGTCTTGGTGTAGACCTTGGTGTCGGTCTTGGTCTCGAGCTTGGTCTTGGTCTTGGCGCCAACGCTCCTGTTGCGGGTTAGACTATTGGATCGCCAGCAGCGCAGAAAAGATCTTACGTCGTGGGCTTGGTGACAAGGCTCGTCGTTGTCTTGACAGAGCTCTCCGTCTTGGTGACGTATGATGTGACGGGGTAGACTTTAGTCTTGTACTCGGTGGTGTAGCCGGTCTCGGTCTACCAGAAAATTAGCTGGACTTAGTGGTTTAATCTGCGTAGTGTTTACCTTGGTCACGTAGCCGGTACTGGTGTAGGGCTGGGTGTAGGTCTCCGTCTTCGTCACGTAGACGGTCTCGGTCCAGGGCTTGGTGACATAGGCGGTGCTCGTAATATACTTGGTGGTGCTACCGACTTCCGACTTGGTGGAGTACACTGAGGGGTAGTGAGTATGGAATTAAAACTCTTCCAGCTTGGGCTACCTACCAGCAGAGCAGGTAGTCTCATACGCGGGTGGTGGAGGTGCCGCGGTGGTAGTGCTGTAACCTCCTGGGAAGGCAACGGCGAGGGAGGCCGAAGTGAGGAGGATAAGGGTGTTTGAGAAGAGCATTTTGGATGTGATGGGGTTGCTAGCGAAGCGACTGAGGTAGACTCTGGAGTGAAATAAAAGTGTTGGGTTGAGGCGAAGATGCTCTTGGTGCTGTGATGTTTCATACCTTTGTGGGAGTGGGCATCTTTATAGTCAAATGGAGCCCACCTAAGATGCCATGTCCGTCCAGGCCAGCCCACATCCAACCTAAACGTGTGGCACTCCTACTCACCACCGCGTACTGCATATACGGATGAGAGCTGATCGAATTGTCGTGAGCTGGGATCAGGCTACGAGGGTGCTGCAGCTAAGTGGCAGAAATTCCGCCTGGTGGTAGGGTGACCAAGCTCTACAGCGCCGAGCCGATGTTGTAGACGTCTGGCTATTGAAGCACGCTTGCGCAGGCTGTCATCATGAGGCTATTCTTGAGAGACGTGTAGTTTGTTGTCTAAGCCCACGATAAAGACTGAGGTCACTCAAAAGCAATAGTATGTGCATGCAGACTAAGCGACTGGGTGGAGACGGTGACAGCCGGACGAGATCGGCGGGTCCTGCGTGAGGCTGGATCGCCTCGAGTTCAGTATCACCGACCGCGAAATCAATGACACCGTCCGTCACGTGATGAGACCAGTTTGATGCTAGACGAATGGAGGTCGCGGCAGCTTTCGTTGACTCGTTGCATTGGCTGCTAATTCGAGCAACGGCCAGACATGTTGACCTTGCTCTTTGCAGCCATGAGGAAGTGAAGAAATGGATGATCCCAGGATATCCGCTGCAGGAGCTGGCGAATACCTAGTCGGAGGGCTAGTGTGCGACCGAGCTATGCGGGGAGCTGCTCTGCTCCCCGCCCGTCTCAAGTGGTCGATGAGCGTCGCTCCCATTAGCTGTTGTAGGCCTGAGTATGGAAAGACGCCAATGGATGCACGCTCTCGAACAGTCGTGGCGTTACGCCGGCGTACCACAGTTGTCGTCCCTACTTTGAGACAAGGCTCAACAACCGATGAGCATATGCGTGCAGGCCCGCGGAGCCTTACACCACGTCAATGTCTTGGAATTCTCCATCGGAGCATTCGGAAGTGGAGATCACGTACAGACCCCAAGCGACGAGGTGAGCTTCCAATGGACAGCGCTCGCGGGGGTTGCACGGCGTGAGCTGGGCTGACGATATCTCTGGCTAGGACAAGACATGACGGGAAGATTGGAGCAGCAAAGAGCCCGCACGGCCGGTGGTCGCTCTCCAGGCGAAGTGGATCCGTTCGCAAACGTGAGGTGAAGACGGCGCGGAGTTGGCTCGGGGAGGAGGAAGTAACGCCGCGGGTTCCCTCCGATTCGAGGCGCGGATCGGAGAAACACGTCGGGATGCTTAGTCATTCGAAAAGCTGGAGAAGCGCGACAATGCAGTCAGCCTGAGCTGCTGTCCCGATCCACGCGCACTGCGCACGTCAACTTGTCGCGCATCCACCGTTCAGAGCCCGCGACGACCGGCCTGCATCTTCACCCCCGGCTGCTGAGCTGTGCCATCCGTCCCCGCTTCCGAGCATGGAAAGCTGATGCTGCATGTGCCCGAATCGTCTGCCCGCAACACCTGTGACCTGTGACCTGCATTGCACCTGCAGGCACATATGGAAGCCATCCAGAAGCTCCCGATCGCTCGCATCATGACCCGGTCCACCGCACCGCCGGTCAATGCACCTCCGCGGCCGCCGCCTGAACCTGCATACGAGAGCACGCCCATGACGTCCGAACGAGCCCTACGGCAGCTGTCCGTATTCGCCTTTGGCGCTGCCAGTTTCCTCGTTGCTACAGCCATCACTCGCCGGGCCGTATACAAGCGCCACCTCCGCACCAAGCCTACTTTCTATGCCCCGAACACGAACCCGCACGAGCACTTCAGCCCGCTGCATGACGCAGCACAAGCTCTCAATCTGGCGACAATGCATTGTGTCAGCTTGGCTACCATGGGACTGGGCGGCACCATGTGGGCATTCGACATTGCAAACCTCGAAGAAGCACGAGCACGACTCAGGGGTCGCCTGAACTACGACACGATATACCAGCCCGGTGAGGCGGTACCCGACTCCATAATGGACTTGCTGGTAGCCGCGCAGGCAACGGCCAACACGGAGGGGGGCGAGAATAGCAGCTCAGATAACCCAGAAAAGTCTCGATAACGACGCCCCGACATGTACCATAAGCTGCGGTTGTAATACTAGTGTACATTTAGAAAGCTGAGGATTCCGCTGCAAGATGATTACATCTTGCCCGTATCATTCAGCTGGAGGTATTTTCGAAGTCCCTGATCCGGACCTTTCCTGGTTGTGTACACGAATTGCACCTCTGCCCGCTTGTCGTCGTGGACAAAGTTCGACATTGCAGATCGTCGCTTGCCTTTGCTCAAGTGAGTGAATTAATGTCCGCTCAGTTAACAACACGTGCAGTTAGGTACCCAGCCGTCTGGCTGCCGGAGGGGTACATGGCTTTCTGACTGCTGGTCATTCGTATTCGCTACTGATCGCCCAATCGTCGGTTCCTTGATGTGTCATCGACCCGAATGCGCCGAAAATCTCTTGCGTGACACGCACTTCAGCGCCTTCCGCAGCCGCCCTACTTAGCCTCAGCCGTCTTCCTAGCGACCGAGCATGGACCCCGGACGTAGAAAGCAAGAGGCGTCAGCGCCTGAACAATCTTATTCACACCTCATCCTGGTTTTGGGCGATGTTACAAGGCATCTACAGTAATTTCGTGTGCCATGTACACGACATTGGGAAGTAAGCTTGCCTGCTATGTATAGTCAGACGGAAAGTTGTACCACACAGCTGATAGGCGAACTCGAGGGAAACTTTAACAGCTCATTGCACTACTCGAGCTTTTTGTGCTACCATGTCCTGCGCTATAATCTTGTTCCTGCTTCGCCCCAACTATATTCGAAGTCAGTTTAGCCCATCGCATCTACCTCTGAACCATCTGCAAGTGCATAGTCGATGTGACTCGCCCCAATAAACGACGCACACAACATGGCAGCCGCCGTTCCACAGCTCACCGACTCCACGCCTTTGCCCTACCAGGCCCCATCGCCATGACAGCCTACCTCAATCTCCGTTCCATACCACCCCGCATCGCTTCACCACTCGTACTCCACAGCGCCTCCCCAAATCGCCCCTTTCTCCTTCACGCACTTGCCCCTCCAGCCTGCCCTCCCTCGCACTTATCCTCTCCAACCTTCACTCCCATAACCCCATCCCTATTTGCCCTCCATACGCCCTCGCCCCCCTCAAAGCGCTCTAGTTTCCAGATCTCGGCCCGTTTCTTCGTCTCCTCGAGCGCCTCCTCACCCGCGCGCCACGCCGCCTGCCGGTGCGGCGCGCTCACGGCGATGACGATGCTCTCCTCACCGATAGGGCACTCGCCGAGCTTGTGGATGATGGCGATGCGCGTGAGGGCATGTTTGGCGAGGAGTGTGGTCGCGATTGTGTGGAGGGTTGACATCGCTGTGGAGTTGGGTTAGTCAGTTAGCTTGGGGGGGGGAACGATGGGTGGCGATGTGATTTTTGCAAGTGTTGGGTGTATGTGGGGGGTTATGACGGCGGGTGAACTCGGCTATCTCATAGCATAGATGTAGAAGTTAAGGTGGAAGTGGAGATACGTACCCAGCGGTGCGTAGGACGTGTAGGCTAGAGAGGAGACGGGGAGGTCGTTGAAGCTGTCCCGGGTCGTGCCGATGAAGAGGACGGTCGCGCCGGCAGAGGGAGACCGGACGAAGCGGGTGGCGGCCAGGGAGTCAAGGGCGTGCGGCGTGAGCTCGATGTGGATGTTTTCTGTGGTTTGGGTCACGGCGTCGCCGGGTATGTCTGGCTTGTAGCTGGGGGTTTCGGTGGTGGACATGGCGAGGGGGCGGTTTAGAGGTTCAGTTCTTCCAATGCTCTTGGGTCCTGAGCGGTGGCTTGGTGCTGGTCCTAGCTATGTTAGGCTTTGGCTTGAAGATTAATGAAGGTGTTTCTTCGAATTCGCGGTTCTCGCTGCGGAGCTGTATTGCGTCCGTCAGCGTCCCCGCACCGTCATCGTAGGCCAGCGTGGAAAACTGGGTGGAAACATCATACCAATGTCCTGGTGCACGAAATAATTTGCTGGAGAGATTTGATGTACTAGACATTTACAAGTCTGTGAGATGGAAAGAGCGTGTAGGTGCAGAGGACGTGGTGACTAAACCAGCGATGTCCGCGGGGTGCATCAAAGCTGATTGGCTGACAACCTGCCCGCGTCCTCTTCACGTCTTTGGCACCGAAACAAAATATTTTGCGGCATACCGTGAACAGACCCGGTACGTCGCATTTCAATACAGGCATAATTGATGTCGCCCGTCTTCTTCCTATGACCCTACGCCCCCCACTGCCTTCAGCATCTTCGCCCTCCTTTCTAGAGCCTCCTCACTTCACACCTCCTCCCGCACATGGTACTCCTCAAACACGCCAACCCCCTTCTCTCTCTCCTTACCCAATTCTACCCAATCCGGCTTCGTCCCCGTATAGATGTGCACCCTCACCCCACCCACCACCCTCTCGAAACTTCTCTTATCCAGCGTCCCCGCCTTGACATACGTCACAAGTCTAGCGTCGCCGTAGTACTTCCACAGGCTGTCGAAGCACAAGGCACAGCGCGCGACGGTCTGACCGTTGCCCGAGGGCGTGGGGCCGGGGATGAGTGTGACGGGCTGCGACACGGCGGGGTCGAGTTGGTATGTGAAGATAGAGGACTCGATGAGGCTGTTGAGCGTGCAGATGGTGCCGGACTCGCGCTGGCACCAGGTGCAGTAGCAGATATGGGTTATAAGGGGTGGGGCAGCGAGCGTGTAGGAGAGGGTGGCTCAGGAGCAACGGCCGGTTAGAGGGGTGAAGGCGGGGGTGTGGTAGTTCGTGAAGACATTGCGTATGGATGTAGATATACTTGGAAGATATGAGCGTATGCGAGAACTGCGAGGGAGAACAATGGTTGGGGTTGGGAAGTTGATGTTGTGAGTATGCAGTGAAAAACGCGCCCTCCTCTGGCTATGTGTGTGTGAAACAGTATTGTGTAGTCCCGTTGACATCCTTAGAACGTTGGGGCAAGGGGCAACGATGGTCGCGGTTCCTCCGCTGTTGTTGGATGGCAATTGCTGCTTTCTCCACGCAATTCTCAGATGGAGGAAGGAACCATCATAACTGAGGAAGCAACAGCATGATGGCACAACAAAAAGCCTGCACTCCCTCCGTCCCATGAACCTTCAGCACCACCACCGCCTCCGCTACCACCACCACCAGCACCACCAGCAGCAGCAGCAACAGCAACAGCAACAGCAACAGCAGCAGCAACAGCAGCAGCAACAACAGCAACAGCAACAGCAACAGCAGCAGCAACAGCAGCAGCAGCAGCAGCAGCAGCAGCAGCAGCAGCACCACCAGCACCACCACCACCGCCACCACCGCCGCCACCACCACCATGCCCAGCTTTGGGGCCATCTCGGCCATCGCGGCCGTGGCCACCGTCGTGGTCGCCGCCGGCGGCGTGGGGGTGCAGTACTGGTACGCCCGGACGGCGCGCCTGCAGTATGAGCTGATGGTTAGTTCTTCCTGTGATGCCGTTCATGCACTATTTCTAGCTTGAGATTCGAGCCTTGCTTTCGTGCTGTGGTTATTGCTTTTCGATAACTGACTTTTTCCTAGCTCAGAGATCGGGAGAGGGACTCCCTCCCCCCGGCTGGGGCTCCCGCCCCCACTCCCGCCCCCACCGTCCGCGCCGCCGCCGCCGCCCTCTGCCGCGCCGCCGCGCTCGCCCTCGCCCGCGGCACCGCCCTCGCCCGCGCCCGCACCGCCGCCGC